>CP092871.1:50113192-50385158 GCA_030710605.1 Cordylochernes scorpioides
AGTCCAGCCTGAACTCTTCAACTTATGAAATAAAAAAATCATTGTATTAGACAGTTCTATTCGTTCTGCTAAGGATTATATTTGTTCACTACGCGGTGGTTCGTAAAAAAAAAGAAATACTATCGATTGCAGGCTAACTTCTCTTACGCCTTCGATGATAGTATGGTATATTGACTTGACCTGGTTTGACACAGCACACTTTCCCATTGAAGTCTCACTAAAATACGGAATTGAATGTTCAAAATATATATCTCGTTATGATACTAAACATTGACCTCGTTAAGACATGGCTATCGCAGTGGTTTCTCGTGGTTTGACAGAGGTGAACCGAGCCTAGACACATCTGTGAAGGTGCAGGTTGGCACAACTACATCTCGCGTAGATTAACTTGGCATGCCGATTAGTCAATCTTTGAAAAATCTGAGCAAATTAGGTGCATCAGCCTTGCAGATGGATATTAGATAGAATACATCTCTGTATTTTATAACTGATGCATAATTTCAAAATATTTTCTTCACATCCTACCACGGTGACCCACTCTTCAATTGGTTCACGTCACGTGGTCTTACGCTCGATGGCGTCCATCGGGATATTATATTGTATGTTTTTTTTTATCTCACGTCCACCTTCGTGAGTATCTTCAAAGCTTACTGAGTAATGTCCAATTTTACAGACTAAATTGCATTCTCTGACATCCGTTGTTTAAAACTACGCAAGATATCCTTCTTGATCTTCAAGATCTACTCTCGACCTCCCAGAAATGTAGTCTTTGCTACAGGTCACCTTGCTCTAAATACCACGTTTCATAAAACTACGAAAGCCGATGTTGAAACGAGTTTTAAGTCTGCTATGATGCTATAGGTTTTTTGATATAGGCTTCTGCTGCCAAATAATCTAAAAGGTAGATGTATAGATAAGGTTTTCTGGAAAGGCTTATCAAAAACCAGTCAAGTGTAAACACACACGAGGTGCAAGGTTCTTTATCGCTGTTTATCTAAGGTTACCAGTAACTATATATCTGATAAATTGCTAAGTTCGCATATTGCGTTTAATTCTGAAATAGTGCTATTGACTTCCAAAGGATGCATGATATAAAAAAATGATTCGTTCTTTGGCTGGAGTTAAAGAAAAGAAACAAATTTCACTAATTTCATTTAAAAAAGAAAACCTTCCCCACCAAATTCTGTACATGGATTATCATACTATAAAATCGCTATTAGATTGAATACAATAATAACTAAATAATAAAATATAAATACACCTATAAATATGAGAGATAAAATTATAAGCAGTAACTATTTGTGATGTGCGTGACACACACATACACGGCATGCAAAAAAATATATAATCAAAGGTGACTCAAGTAAAAAATATTATCGTAAAAAAAAACGTCATATCTTAAAAAAAAAACTGTATACTTCAACAAACATATTTCCTGCATAAACTAAAGTAACTTAAAATTTTTGAAATGATGCGAAATTAATTAATCACTATATATAACTTTAATCTAAAATGGCAATAAGACATTTATTTTAAACAAGGATTTGCGCTCCGATAAACTAACCATACTGGAATCCATCAAAATATCTTGTCATAATGACATTAACAAATGTTCTCAAATATATATTTTGGCATATTATACTATTGGAATATTATACTAAATCAAAAATAAATAGTTAAATAAAGGAAATGGGTAAAATATGTGGCAGGCATAGGGCCAGACTATGGTCTAAAGGCCGTAGCTTCGCGTAAAACGTACCTTTCTATCAATAGTTACTATATCTTAAGCCTTTTTCCCTCCACGAGGACTTACAAATAAGAATATAACTTTCTACAGGATCATAAAATACTGTTTTGCGCACTCGCTACTATGCTTGTCAATAAAAGAAAAATTACAATACCAGTTTAAGATTCCCATGCATTAAAATAAAATTACAAGACCAGTTTAAGAGATCATCTACACTGTTCAAATTAAAAGAAATTGTATACTCTAGTCGTTTATTGGAACACGTTTTTATCTAAAACTATAATTGAACAAACATCTTGTTTGCATAAACTAAAGTAACTAAATATATATATATATATATATATATATATATATATATATATATATATATATATATATATATGTAATAATGTGTTGAGGTCCTGTCGACTCTCTGTAATAATACGTTGGAGTTTGGTAAGCCTGTTGTAGAACCTCGTCGACTCTCGCTATAAGTTGTGGCAACCGAGGGTCAAACCTGTAGTAACCGCGAGGGACAGTCAGGGGTGGAGAGTTTTCCAGTACCTCGCTGCACCTTGTAGGACTTTTAACAGTTCTCCCAAAGTACAGGCAGTCGTGGTCGAGGCAGAGTGGAAAAGCTGGGAATATCCACACACACAAAAAACGAAGCGACACGTTGTAGAAGGGAAGTTCCTTGAATAGATAAAAAGCGAGCCAAGAGCAAAGATGGAGATCGAGAAGGTTTCTTACTGTTTTACATGGTCGATGAGTTGGTGACAACCGGCGATAAGGGATGACGCTGACCGGGACTGACTAGAACTAAAATGGCTGTTGCTACGTGGGGTCCTATTTATACAACTTTTTTGGACCAGGAAGGGGACTAGGAAGTGGACCAGGAAGTATTGCCTTTCTGCACGTGTCCGCAACTCGACTCTGGCACCAGTCTGTTGGCTTCCATCTATCTTTAGAAGTTACTTTGTGATTCGCTCAATCTTGCTCTTAACTCAGTTTTTAATCTATTATATATTTTTATTTATTCATCCTCAGTACATTACATCTGGAGATACAAGGACACACGTCAATTATGCGTATAATTAGTTATAGTTTATAATTAGTTCTATATACAACATGACAAGCTTGTTATACGTATTACATAATATAGGGTTATTGGTTTAAATTATCATAGATGGGCCCCGTGAGTGAAAGGGTTTATCCGGGTTTAAGCGGGTAAAGCCTCTCTAACACAGGTAAGTAATTAAAATTTCTTTTAATTAATTAAAACTGTGAGGGAAAAGGGCTATAACAAGATGTTTATTTGGCTATATCTGAAAATTATAAAAATAAAACTTATGTTTAATTTAAAAGTTATGATATTCATTATAAAAGAGAACTGTAGGTAAAACCTTTGTTTGCTAAAAAAATAATGATGATGTTCTAATAGATTGTTTGCGGGCGTTGGAAAGGGTTAGGGGTTGAAGAATATGCAATTGTAAGTGTTGCACAGACAATCAAATACTGAGATCCAGGTGCAAAGCGAGGATATAGACTTGTGCGTCTTCCTTGGCAATGTTTCACCTGTGATCCTGTATAAGGTTACAGTGCTTTGTCACAATTGTAGGGTTATTGGTTGAAAAAATGTTGAAGAAAAGAATTAATATGCTTGAAAGGGGTGGTAGAGCCATGCGATAAGTAGAATTGTTGTAGCGACAGTAGGTGGTCTGACTTGACTTGAAATCAAAGGTTGATTGTGGTCCGCTAGAGCTGAAAAAAAAAATTGAAAGTTGAAAAAAGTGAGCGCTTTGTGCATGCGTTGGTGATGTGCTCTGCGGATGATTGAAATAAACTTTTGAAACGTGTTCAGACCAAAAAGTCGAGACTTGTACTTCTGGGGAACTGTGTTCAAAGAGTTTGTTGAATTAAGAAATCAAAAGAAAAATTGTCAAGCAGTGCTGTCGTTTCTACTATGGTTCGAAGCAATGGCTGAAATAGGTAGTGAGAAAGTATAGGGAATTAGTTAAAGAATATGACTGTTGAAAACGATTGTTGTAGATGTCCGATAGTTGATGATAAACATTGTCATATAATAAAGTTATTTAAACAAAAATATAGTGAATAAAAAGATAGAAATATGATTGCGGATAACAACAGTATAAGGGGATAAAATCAAACATGTAATATTCAAAAGACATAATAATGAATTAGCAAAATATAAAAGATATAATAATTAGAATTAGTAATATATAAAAGATATAATAATGAATTAAAAATGATTATTGAAAGAATTAAATGTTTTGCCATACTAAAATAATATCATGAAGAATAAAATTGTTACAATAAAGTTGTTAAAATAATGTTGGAATAAAAATTTGATTATAATTGAAAAGTAAAAAAAAAATAAAATTAAAAATAATTATTCAAGATTTTATACAAAGTTATAATATAATTAAAAGATATTAATGATTAGATAAATGTTAAGTAGGAACAAAAATTGTCTCTTTTGAAGAAAAGTTACAACTGTGGTGTGTAACTAGGTCATTTCCCTTTTGGTAAACATGGGTGTTTCTATGTCTCTGAAACTGAGAATATGTGATATGACATGTTCATGGTAATATGTTAAATTGGGTAATGATTGGTAAGTCAATTAATTATAGGTGCTGCAATCTATCCATTCTGCGAGCTGGATCACGTGTTTCAAGTACAGGCGGACTGCAACTGGAGGTGTCATTTTAACATGGCGGTTGTAATTGGTGTCGATATCAACATGTGTCATGCCCTTTGATGCCGACCGACATAGCTGGGTTGTTTATTTACGTAGGCGGTCCTTTGTTGCCGACCCTTTGTTACCGACTGTCACATGATCCCATGTCTGGTCTACGTCCCGAGTTGAGTTATCTCCTCTTGTCTGTTTGAAAATATAGTCTTCTCGGTGTTCGCAAGTGTTGTGTTTCGACGTTGTTGCGGACTTATTAAAAAATGTTATTCAATGATGTCAGGTTTAGATGTGAATAAAAGTGCGACTTCAACGTAGACACGCTTTGGTGAGGTGTCACAGGCATGAAGGCGTCTTGGGCCTGTTAAGTGAGAAAATTGTTGTGGTGCGCTGTGTGACACTTAGTAAGTGGATTGAATAGAAAGGTGTCACGTGAAGTCTGTTCTTGGTACAGCATCTAACTTGTTTCCGAAAAATAACAAATTTATTAGTCATGGGTGGTGGTTGTACGAAACACATCGAGAATTTTCAGATTGTTATAGAGGTGGCATGTTTATCGTGAAATCTTTGTTCGCTCCAATATGGAGCTCGTGTGGCTCGAAATTGGATGTTGTTAAATCGCGCGTTAATAGATGTGGCCAATTGGAGAAAGTGATGTGGGAGTGTGTTGAAGTTCGTTCCGAGAGATGTGTGAATTATTAATAATTATGCATGTAAAAAGAAAAGGACGAGGGAGTGTAGCTATGCTGGAATTTTTAACTTGTTTTGGGGAAGGACAGTTACTTTTCTAGTTGTGCTTTTGAAGATATTGTATCTTTCGAAAAATGCGTTTCATCTATGTTTATTAAAATTTGAACATATTTTTTAAATCGTTGCTTATGTTAGTGCGAAAATTATACTTGTAAAAGGGCAATGGCATGATAGTGACTTATAATTTGAATGGGGCGTGTACATAAAATAGTGAACATAATAATGATTTTTTGCAAAGTTTTGTGTATTTAATTAAGACATTGGTGTTTTTTGGTATAAAAATAAGGTATTAAAAAAAACACACAAATAAGTTTAGAAAATAGGATTCGAGTAATTAAAATATAATATGAGTTTTTATGTAAAATTGAAAGTAATGACTTAAAATTTAAAAGTTGCTTAAAATAAAGTAAAAAATGATAAATGAGGGTGTACAATATTTAAAATTTGAATTGAAATGCTATAAAAGTGGTAAAATTTGGTTTAAAAATAATTACAGTAAAAATAAACATTATATTTATGGAAAATCAAGTTGTTAGCATGAAGAAAGAGTTAAGTAGATTTTTTAAAAACTCACAGTTTTTATGATTGTTCAGTCAGGAGACTTGGTCTTTGGTTGTTGTCCTGATGACGTGGAAGGCGTCCCATGTAGAGCTTGTAGAAGCTTGTGACTTCTGTTTGGCGATGGTGGCATGTCGTCTGGATGGTTGCGTTGTAAGGTCGAAGGTGGGTAACTTCTCACCGGCTTATTTTGCGGGATGTTCGGCTGTGTCGTTGGGGAAAAGATTGCTTGGTCGGTTCGTTGGAATGGCGTGCTTGTTCCTCCATCTTTGCTTCTTGGCTCTTCTATCTATCTGGACAGTCTTTTTATCTTCTTCGTTGTGGTCTCCTTCGTTGTGGTCATCCTGTCGACTATCTGTAATAATGTGTTGAGGTCCTGTCGACTCTCTGTAATAATACGTTGGAGTTTGGTAAGCCTGTTGTAGAACCTCGTCGACTCTCGCTATAAGTTGTGGCAACCGAGGGTCAAACCTGTAGTAACCGCGAGGGACAGTCAGGGGTGGAGAGTTTTCCAGTACCTCGCTGCACCTTGTAGGACTTTTAACAGTTCTCCCAAAGTACAGGCAGTCGTGGTCGAGGCAGAGTGGAAAAGCTGGGAATGTCCACACACACAAAAAAACGAAGCGACACGTTGTAGAAGGGAAGTTCCTTGAATAGATAAAAAGCGAGCCAAGAGCAAAGATGGAGATCGAGAAGGTTTCTTACTGTTTTACATGGTCGATGAGTTGGTGACAACCGGCGATAAGGGATGACGCTGACCGGGACTGACTAGAACTAAAATGGCTGTTGCTACGTGGGGTCCTATTTATACAACTTTTTTGGACCAGGAAGGGGACTAGGAAGTGGACCAGGAAGTATTGCCTTTCTGCACGTGTCCGCAACTCGACTCTGGCACCAGTCTGTTGGCTTCCATCTATCTTTAGAAGTTACTTTGTGATTCGCTCAATCTTGCTCTTAACTCAGTTTTTAATCTATTATATATTTTTATTTATTCATCCTCAGTACATTACATCTGGAGATACAAGGACACACGTCAATTATGCGTATAATTAGTTATAGTTTATAATTAGTTCTATATACAACATGACAAGCTTGTTATACGTATTACATAATATAGGGTTATTGGTTTAAATTATCATATATATATTATATAATGTAAAAAAAGATATGATTTTCTGCTGTTTGAATTTCGATCATCTTGATTTTGGTTATCTTGAGGATTAAGCTATGGTGGTGCAGTCGTGGTTAAAATCTTGTAAGTAAAATAATGAAAATAGTTTTGATCAGATATTGTTTTAATTGTAAACCCATGGAATATATATAAAACAATTTGATAAAAGTAATGCCTGTCTTAAGGCGTATAAATAAATAAAACAAAAGATTATTTACATAATTACAAAAACTTTGGATCGGCCAACGGGGAACAACAACAATGAGTTTTTATACGGGAAGAGCGACCTCTGGTGGTCAATTAAAACAGAGTATTTATATCTATGAAATTATAACTTTAAATAAAATAACATTTTAACATAATTCTAAATAAAATATTTTAATTTAACATTTAAATAAATTATTTTAATATAACATTTCCCCCCTGTGAAGAAAATAATATGGGTTCATTCAGAGAAAAGTGACAAAAAAAATATTGTTAAAAAAAGATAAAATGATTTATAGAAAGAAAAAAAAAAAGGTGGTGATATTCCATAATCATATTGGTTTTTAGATGGTAACCAATAGACAGGAAAATACAAAATTATATAAATGTAGATGATGACAATTATTGGTAGAGAGTGATGAATGACTATCAAAAGGTGAGAAATAGTGATAGATAGAAGTGATACATAGTGTGAATGATTATAAATATTGTTGGTGGAAAGTGAACAAAAATGTGATAATCCATAATCATATTGGTTTATTGTTAACCAATAGATTGGAAATTACAAAGTATGAATGATGATAACAAAAATATGGGTAAAGAGTAAAAATATGATATTCCATAATCATATTGGTTTATTGTTAACCAATAGATTGGAAATAGATACAAGAAAAAATGCACAAATATAATATTAAAATGAGGTAGGAAAAATAAAATGCATATGAATGAAAAATATTAATATGATAGCATTGTGAAAAAAAACATTGGATCATTATAAGAAAAAAGAGCATTTGTGAAAAAGTAATAAAAGGCAAGGGTAATATGTAAAAAAAGGCAAAATGCAAAAACAAGGAATGAACATGTAAAGATTAAAAAAAGGTAATGGTAAGAATAGTGAATGGGCATAAAAAAAAAGAATCAAGGTGGATAATTATAAGAGGTAAAATTTACATAGTTGGTCTCGCCAAATTTACATACTTGTTAGGCGAAAATGAGAAACATTAAAATACTATGGCATTTAAAAAGAAATTTAAAAGGGGTAAAAATGCAAATTTTGTAAATAAAACATTTTTTATGAGATTAAATAAGAAAATAACATATCAAAATTTAGGGAATTTTAAATACAAGGTAGAAATGTGAAGCAATAAGGTATTGAGGTCATTAACGAAAATATATAATTGAAATATGATTAACAAAGATTAATTTTTATTAAAGATTGAACATGTGAGAAATATTATTCTGTTGTTGTGTTCCCGGCCGACTGCTTTACATCTAGAATTTTAAAAAATGATATTTGCAAATGGTTTATATTATTTAAAGATAAAAAATGACATGGGTTATAATATGGCATTTAGGAGCTACCTATACAAAGAAAAACTAAGGATTAAAAGGACCAAAGGTGTGATAAAATTTAAAGGTCAAAACTATGGTAAAATTGATACAGAAAAATAATTTGACAAAAAGGGTATTAACTATATAAGTAAATAGGCGATTGAAAACTATTGTAAATATTGGGTGTAACTACAAGTTAAAATGAGGAAAACTACGAAATATTGTGGATACAAAGTACCTTGGGTTGGATGATTCCGGCTGGAGTTGAATTCTCGGGAGATGGCTGGTGTTGGGCGGAAGGTGTGATGGCTGGTGATATCCAACCTCGGATGGGAGAAGGATGCTTGAAAATTCTTGAGATGGTGACGGCTATGTTTGCTTGAAGATGCTTATTTTTGGTTTAAAATGAGTTATTTTTGATTGAAATGATCTATTTTTGATTGGAGAATTTGCATAATTGAATTCGAAAAATTTTGCTTTTGGCATAACAGGTAAATATCCTGTCGGCTTATATTATATAATGTAAAAAAAGATATGATTTTCTGCTGTTTGAATTTCGATCATCTTGATTTTGGTTATCTTGAGGATTAAGCTATGGTGGTGCAGTCGTGGTTAAAATCTTGTAAGTAAAATAATGAAAATAGTTTTGATCAGATATTGTTTTAATTGTAAACCCATGGAATATATATAAAACAATTTGATAAAAGTAATGCCTGTCTTAAGGCGTATAAATAAATAAAACAAAAGATTATTTACATAATTACAAAAACTTTGGATCGGCCAACGGGGAACAACAACAATGAGTTTTTATACGGGAAGAGCGACCTCTGGTGGTCAATTAAAACAGAGTATTTATATCTATGAAATTATAACTTTAAATAAAATAACATTTTAACATAATTCTAAATAAAATATTTTAATTTAACATTTAAATAAATTATTTTAATATAACATATTATATATATATATAATTATAACAATAAATAGTTGTATAGTTTTATAGTTAAGTTTTGTATTAAATTCTAACCAAATCTACTTGATATGATTTATCATTCTTATCAGTTTGCTCCTTGAGTTTTAAATGTGGAATCACTGTTATATTTTTTTATATAGTTTTTACACTATATATATATATATATAGTGTAAAAACTATATAATAAAAATATAATAGTGATTCTATATTTAAAATTTAAAGAGTAAACTGATAAGAATGATAATTTATATCAAGTAGATTTGATTAGATTAGCAAGCTAAATCTAAATTAATTTGACACGAAAATAGGTATTTTTTGGGCCAACCGACGCTGACGACAACACTGGCCAGCCGACGCCCGCGCATGCGCGAGCAAGAACAAAGACTTAGCCCTAAAAACTTCCGGTAAACAAAGGCTGCTTTTCGACTTAACGTTTGGTTTTGACGGGCCAGAAAAGGAACTATCCCTTCATAAATTTTAATAATTGTTTTTGAATAACATTTGTATTGATATTAATTTGTGTGATTTTTTAAAATAAATATTTCTTTCAATAAGCATTAATTATTCATCACTGTTTACTAACTTAGGCCTCGTCATTCAACGTTGTGACACTTCTGATCCCTGCAACAAAGGTATTGATTTACCAATTTATAATTTTCAAATCAGTTTCCAGCATTACTGTAAAGCTAGGAACGTTTAGTTCAGGTTAAGCCATCGGGACCTTGTATTGTCTTTCTTTTTTTTCAAATCTAAAACAAAGACAACATTTTGGCGCAGTCGACAGGATCAAGATTGAAGAATTACTGATTACACCAAGGTGCAACTGTGAACCAGTGATTACTTCTCAGGATGGCTGACCAACCAGTTAGTAGTGCTGAACTGAAAAAGCTTAGGACGCCAGTGCGTGCAATGTTCACCAAGGCGTTCAATGAGCTCGAAACAGAGATCAAGAAGAAGGAAGTCAAGAAAGCAGATGTAGAGAAAATCCTCCGCCGACTCCAGACCCACCATGAAAAGCTTTTAATATTGAACATGAGGATGGAAGAAGCTCTGCTACGAGAATCAGCGTCTGAAGACATTTTCACTGCTGAGTACGAATCCGTTTGTGAGTACGAAGATAATTTCAGTAACATTATGACTGATTACGAGGCTCTTGCGGAAGAGGATGACGTTAGTACTAGTACAATCAGCGGCACAGCAGCAATGAACTATCGACTACCGAAGCTGGAGTTCAAGAAGTTTGGGGGAGAACCAAGAGAATGGATTACATTCTGGAGTCAGTTCAGCACGATTGACCGGTATCCACAGATGCCTCCAGAAACTAAGTTTCAGTATCTCTTTCAAGCCACTGCCGAGAACTCCGAGGCAAGAGAAGCAGTCGAAAGTTTTCCACCGAGTGCCGACAACTACCCTAAAGTCATCGAGTATATCAAATCACGTTTTGGAGAGGATGAAATGCTTGTTGAGATTTATGTGCGTGACCTGCTTCAGAATGTGCTTCAGAATGTGAGAGCCGAAGGTAAGATGTCTGTAGTGAATCTTTACGATAGACTGGAGACACAACTGCGAGCATTAGAAACATTGGGCGTCGCTCGTGACAAGTTTGCGGCTATGCTGTACCCACTCGTCGAATCAGCGCTACCAGAGGACACCCTGAGAGTATGGGAACGAAGTCAATATACGGTGAGCGGAAGAGGAGTACAGGATAAGTTGACACAACTCATGACGTTTTTGAAGACAGAAGTGAAGGGCGAGAGTCGAGTGAATATGGCCAAAGCAGCGTTCAAGATCGACAACAATCAAGATGCGAAGGATGATCGATCAAACAGGAAATCTCTTTCTAAGAAGAATACTGGAAGTAAAATGCCGTCGGCTACTGACCTCGCCAACACCACTCAGATCGCCAACACCACTCGGATGCGAAACAACTGCATCTTTTGTGGGAATGGTCACCCGAGTCAAGAATGCTACAGTGGACAGCGGATGCATCTACCAGAGAAGAAAGATAAGGCTAAAGGGAAGAATGTTTGTTTTTGGTGCCTGCTTCCTGGCCACGCATTCAAGAAATGCCGGATTAAGCCACGTTGTCCTGTCTGCGGAGGGAAGCATTACGCCATTATGTGTCCTACTTTGGAAGCCCAGAAGACTTCTCATCTCCAAAAAGCGGAACTAAAGGTTTCAGGGGAAAGTCCTGCAACAGAGCAAGAAGCCGCCAATCAATTCACGTCAACAACTTTGAACAACGCTACCGTGGGAGGAGTCTATCTACAAACTCTGATAGTCAAGATAAGCGGACCAAAGGGGAAGCATAATGTTCGAGTGTTGCTTGACTGTGGATCCCAGCGGTCCTATATTTCAAAGAGAATGGTGGAAGCACTGGGCCTAAAGAGAGTGCAGCAAGTTACACTTACCCACAATCTGTTTGGAGGCGGAGAAATTCGTCAAAAGAAGCACAATGTGTACAAAGTAAATGTTTCCAGCCTCAACAACGAATACATGGATGATCTCAAATTCTTGGATCAGGAAGTAATTTGCGGACACATCAGTCAAGTACAGGATCATACTATACTCAATGAGTTAAAAGCTCGAGGGATCAACTTGACTGACATATACCAAGGCGAAGAGAGACCGATCCACATGTTAATTGGTTCGGACTTGCTCAGCGGCATTCTGACAGGCAGAATGCAAATATTGCAAAGTGGAGTTGTGGCGACAGAAACCAAGCTGGGGTGGACAGTAATGGGACCAGCAATAGGGAACGACATGGAAGATTCATGCCTGATCGTGACTTCACTTCACGTTAATAGTTTTGACCTACAGGATTTATGGAAATTAGATGTGCTTGGTATCATGGATGCAGCAGAAACAAAATCTAGGAAAGATTTAATCGAAGCCTCCAACACTCATTTCAAGGAGACTGTGAAACGAGACGAAAGCGGAAGGTACATCGTGTCACTACCATGGATAGCTGGACATCCACCAGTTCCAGTCAATCGCCGAACTACAGAAAATAGATTGCTGACTACAACAAGGAATGTCCAGGGCAAGATGCTGTATGAGGAGTATGATACTATTTTTGAGGAGTGGGAAAAAGAGAAAATCATCGAAGAAGTTGAGGATAAATGGGAGGAGTGCAATTATCTCCCTCATCGCCCAGTGCTCAAGGATAGTCACACCACTCCTATTCGTCCAGTATTCGACGCAAGTTGCAAGAAAAAGGGGCTCCCATCATTAAATCAATGTCTGGAAAAAGGAGACAACCTGATTGAGCTCATTCCTGATTTGCTCTTGCGGTTTAGACTTGGAAAGTATGGCATCATTGCAGACATACGAAAAGCTTTTCTCCAGATTCAGGTTCGAGAAGAAGATCGTGAATTCCTTCGGTTCCTTTGGTGGAAAAAGGACCAGAAGACACTAAAATTTTACAGGCATTGCCGAGTAGTCTTTGGCCTTACCTCAAGTCCTTTTCTGCTAGCTGCAACCATTAAGTATCATTTGAGCCTGCCGCAGTTTCAAGATAATAGGTGCGCAGAACTTCTTGCCCGAAGTTTTTACGTCGACAACTGCATTCTTAGTTTGTCATCTACACATGATGTCAAAAAATTTATCAAGGAATCCTCCGACATCATGATGCAAGCCAAATTTGAGTTACGAGACTGGATGTGGAATGAACCTGGAATCACAGAACAAGATCCAGCCTCTATGTTGGGTATGAAATGGCACCTTCAGACTGACACTATTGCCATTAATGTGCAGTCATTGAAAAATATAGATGAAGAAAAATCAATCACAAAGAGAAGTATCTTGTCAGCCTGCCATCGCATTTTTGATCCGATTCAATTTACCTGTCCAGCTACAATCAAGATTAAGAAGATGGTTCAAGATGCTTGGAAGGAGAATAAATCATGGGATGAACCGCTGAACGAAGACAGACGGGTCGAGTTCATAAAATGGAGGAAGCAAGCTTTAGAATTGGATCAGATCAAGATACCTCGATGGATCTTACCTATCAAAGGAAAAACAACATTGCACGTGTTTTGTGACGCTTCAGCTATAGCGTACGCAACGGTGATCTTCATGCGAATAGAGAATGCGTCAGTCATAGTTGTGCGATTCGTTGAAGCAAGAAATCGACTGGCAACTATTAAGAGGATCACGATT
The DNA here is from genome assembly GCA_030710605.1 of Cordylochernes scorpioides. Lineage (NCBI taxonomy): Eukaryota > Metazoa > Arthropoda > Arachnida > Pseudoscorpiones > Chernetidae > Cordylochernes > Cordylochernes scorpioides. The sequence continues at coordinate 50,126,778 of CP092871.1, forward strand.
CCACGACTGGAACTATTAGCCTGTTTGATTGGAGCACGACTGTTGGTGCATGTTCTGGAAAATTTAGAAGAAAATCCGGAGAAGATTCAATGTTGGACTGACTCCAGTCCTGCCCTATACTGGATACAACAACAAGAGAATTGGGCTCAGTTCGTTTCCAACCGTGTCAAGGAGATCACAACACTTACGAAGAATGAAGATTGGAACCATGTCGCAGGGGAACACAATCCAGCAGATCTTCCATCCCGTGGTGAATCCCCATCGAAATTCATAAAATCCGGATGGTGGGAGGGACCAAAATGGCTTCAGGAAAAGAAAGAAGACTGGCCAGTATCAAAAGTACAGTATGATCTGGAAGCCATTGAAGAAGAGAGGAGGAAGACTGTGGTGGCTGGATTTGTAGCCAAAAAGCCCGAGGAGAATCCATGGTATCTGAATCTATACGAGGGAAAACGTGAAGTGACTCTAACATAAATACTGAGAGTAATCGCGTGGATGCTACGTTTCAAGCCCTCTGAATACAAAGGAGATGTCATCACACAAGAGGAGCTAGACAGTGCTGAAAAGTCCCTAGTTAAGATAATACAGAGTGAATCGATCGGTGAGGAAGATCCCAAGATGAAGCAGCTACACGCGTTCCAAGATAAAGAAGGATTATGGAGAGTGAAAACGAGGATAGTGAATCGAAATGACGATGAACTGTTCCGATTGCCAATTTTGATCCCAACGAATCATCTGGTCACAGAGCTAATTGTGAAATCAGTCCACGAGAAAATGTACCACTGTGGAGCCCAAACGCTGCGATCAGTACTAAGAGAGAAGTTCTGGATTCCAAAAGCTCGACAGCTAGTTCGTCATGTAATTCATAAATGTCCTCGCTGTCGACGATTTGAAACCAAGCGAGTCGACGTACCAGAGGCATCGTTGCCTCAACATCGCGTACGAGATGTTGTAGTTTTTGAGGTGACAGGAATTGACCTCGGAGGACCTTTATATCTGGAAGATGGACAGAAGGTTTGGTTCGTCATCTTCACCTGTGGCGTATACCGTGCGGTCCACCTCGAATTGGTAACTTCCTTATCGACGGAAGCATTGGTGGGAGCAGTAGAGAGGTTCGTAGCAAGACGAGGTTGCCCTGCAGTCATCTACTCAGATAATGGGACGAATCTAGTTGGACTCCGGAATGAGCTTTATCGAGTTAATTTTGGAGTGAAATGGAAGCTAAATCCTCCAGCAGCACCGTGGTGGGGAGGTTGGATCGAGAGAATTGTTAGACTCACCAAAAAGCTGCTTCGAAGATTGCTGGGAAAACGTGTTGTCAACTACGAAGAAATGGTGACGATCCTCGAAAACTGTGAACGAGTTATCAACGCGCGACCACTCACCTACATTGCTGAGGACAATGATGATCTTGTGCCATTAACCCCAGAGATGTTTCTCCGAGAACCAAGAGCTGAAGGAGAGATTGATCTAAATGAATTCAGGTGTAATTTTGCGAAGAGCTATGAGAAACGCAAACGACTCCTGAAGGATTTCCGTAAGAGGTTCAGAAGCGAGTACCTAGGATTGTTGGTGCATCACGACAATCGCAAGAAACAACGACAGTTAAAAGTTGGAGATATCGTCCTTGTGGAGGTTGAAAACAGGAAGCAAATAAACTGGCCTATGGGAAAGATTACGAAGGTGTTTCCTGGAACTGACAATGTGCGAAGACTTGTGGAAGTTAAGACTAAGTCTGGATTCATGAAGCGTGCAGTGCAACGATTGTTCCCACTTGAAGTACCATCTGAGGACGTAGAGCAAGGCGACGGGGAGCTTAAGCCAGCGGAGGATGAGATCGTCAGGGAGAAAGCATCCAGTGTGGAGTCCACGTCTGCGGAAGAGAAAACTACCCCAGTAAAAGTAGGGAAAGTTTACACGCGTTCTGGAAGAGAAGTCAAGTTACCGATTAGGTTTAATTGAAGTTTGTTTTTTTAATTAATATTGACCTTATAGCAAAGTTCAAAAGGTCAAGGTGGGAGAGTGACACGAAAATAGGTATTTTTTGGGCCAACCGACGCTGACGACAACACTGGCCAGCCGACGCCCGCGCATGCGCGAGCAAGAACAAAGACTTAGCCCTAAAAACTTCCGGTAAACAAAGGCTGCTTTTCGACTTAACGTTTGGTTTTGACGGGCCAGAAAAGGAACTATCCCTTCATAAATTTTAATAATTGTTTTTGAATAACATTTGTATTGATATTAATTTGTGTGATTTTTTAAAATAAATATTTCTTTCAATAAGCATTAATTCTTCATCACTGTTTACTAACTTAGGCCTCGTCATTCAACGTTTGTGACACTTCTGATCCCTGCAACAAAGGTATTGATTTACCAATTTATAATTTTCAAATCAGTTTCCAGCATTACTGTAAAGCTAGGAACGTTTAGTTCAGGTTAAGCCATCGGGACCTAGTATTGTCTTTCTTTTTTTTCAAATCTAAAACAAAGACAACATAATTATTAAAATAAATAGTTTTGTATTTAAATTTATCTTTATTTCTTTGATTATTTAAATTCAAATTATAAAATTTGTAAATTGTTATTAATTAATAGAGAGAGAGAGAGAGAAAAAAAATCCTTTACTTCTTATACATCATCCATATATATTTATAATTAATAACAATAAATATATATATATATATATATATATATATATATATATATGAGAAAACAATAGAAAAAAATAAAAGATAAGTGAGTCAGGTGTTGATATTAAAAATAAAGAAGGCATCTCCTGACCACGAGCACATGTGCTTTTTAGATGTCAGAGCGCCATCTAGTGGAGCAAGAATAAACTAAACGTTTATTTAGCCTGCTCCGTGATATTTGGCCAACCCAATTTCTTGATATACAAAAAAAAAATTGAAATGAAATAATTAATGGAAAGAGAGATATGCTGGACCGAGGATTATCAAATAGAAATCTAGCTGATATTTCACCTCTGCTCTATTATATCATATATCTCTCTTAGACCGGATTATATGTGTTAATATTAAGTTGTTTTAGTGAAACATTTATATATAAAGATGCAACAAACATAAGTGTTAAGAACTTCTGAATGTTACCTACCTAGTCTGTGACGCGTTCCTCTGTAAACAGCTATTTCTGGATAACATCTGTTGCGGGGGGGACCCGTGTACCTCCCTTCAGAAATAGATTGTTTTCTTAGAAATAAACTGAAGAAGAAAGAAAATAGTTAAGGGAAGAAAGCCAATCTTTATAATCTTTACAGTTAGATATATTAATATAACTGATTCAATTATTATTTATCTTTTAATTTTCCTTTAAAAAGGTAAATTATTAGATTATTAATAAAGCTATTAATTTTGAAAATTCATTAATATTTAATTTCCATTTTCCTCCCCAGAAATTGGATATTAAATAAAATGAATTCTATACAATATTACTTTTAAAATCTTGTGAATTTTTTTAAAATCAGTTATATAATTTAAGTTTAATTAACTGTTAAAGATTATAAGTTTGTATTAGTTATTATTAAGAGAAATTATAAAAAGTTGATTTAATAAATGGATACTTCCATTTATTTTTTTAAGTATTTTATAATTGATATACTGTTGAAGTATTTAACTTGTTTAATACTAAATTTGTTTTTAATAAATTCCATGTTTAAATTTTTAATATCTTCTATGAAATTTTCTAATATATTATTCATTCTATAAAATCTTAGAAACTGACCAAAATATATACCTTTGCAGCAGTTTAATGATATATTAGAATTTATATTGCAGTATTTTATAATATTGAAATTATAATTACTTTTTTATTATAAATTTTAATAGCATTATTTGTAAGGTTTATATTTAGGTCTAAAAAGTTAACTTTTTTGTTTCTATTAATTTTTTCATTGTTCTTAAGTTTCAAGTATTTAGGATATATTTCAGGTATTATGTTTTTAAACTGTGGATTATTAAATATTATGATGTCATCTTAATAACGGAACATTTGCCAATTAACATTATTTTGTAGAAAGTATTCTCTTTCGTACCAGAATAGTATTAGGTTGGCTAATAAAGGACTTGAAGATGTTCCCATGGGAACGCCTTCTGATTGAAAATATATATTTTATTTTTAAATTCTATATAATTAAAATTTAAAAATGTTTCCAGTAGAGTTTTTGCTGTTTTAAGATCTAATTTAATTGTTTTATATCTGTTATGAATAATTTTAATGTGGAAAGTTTTGTCATTAATGAATTCGTTAAATAAATTGGTTATTTTATTATTTAGATCTCTTAAATTTATTTTAGAATATAGGTCCTCAAAATCAAATGTGTGTACTGAATCAATGTTTGTCCAATTGTTCATTAAATAGTTAATGATTTTTTTATTTGAGTCGATAAATTTATAATTATATTTATTAGTTAATTTATTTATAATAAATTGTAGTGTTGAAGCTAATTGTATATCAATGTTTTTTATAACTGAATTTATACCAGATGTGATTGTTCTGAAAGAAATTGTTTTTTTGTGTAGTTTAGGAATTATATAGAATTTTGGTATGTTTGGATTTTTTTGTTGTAGTTATAAATCTTTAGTGAATTTTCCACGTTTTTGATGTCTTTTTTGATTTTTGTGGCTGTAGTTCTAGCAAAAGTGTATTTATTATTATTATCAATTTCCTTTTTTAGAATATCGTGGTATAGATTTTTACAAATTATAGATAAATTATTGGGACATTTATCTATAGGAGTGATAATAAAGTCCTTCTGTAATTTAATTATATTTTCTTTAAAAGAAGGAATATCTGAATTAGGTTTTGTGTATTTAAGTGTATTATTATAATAATTTATAATTTCCTTTTTAATATTATGTTTCCATTCCAGAAAAGTAAATTCTGGAATACTGTATTTTATACTAGTTTTATTTATGAAAATGTCTATATATTTTAATATAGATTTAATTGTATTATTATAATTGTGTTTAATTTGAGGTATATATTTATACCCTTTATTTAAAATATCTTGATATTCTGGATTTAAAAAAGAAAAATTGCTAGTTAATATATGACCTGAGAACTTATATTTATCTATATAGTTGTTGCAATTACATTTTTTTTTTTTTTTATTTGCCAAATTATTAAAAAATTGGTTATAATTGCAAACTAAACTACCTATATTTTTGTTGTATCTCCAGATTGTTTTAAAATTTAAATTTTTTATAGGGAAAAGATTATTGATATTTTGGTTATTAAAAATATAATTAAATTTAATATGATTAAATAAATTGTTATTAAATTTAATGATAATATTAATGTAATTAGTAGATTGTTTAATTTTTCTGTATTTAAAGATGTCGTGTGTGATATCTATTAATCTGTTAGTCAGATTATGAATTTTAATATATTCTATAAGTTTGATAAATTTATTATTATTTAGTTTAAATAATGTTTTAATAAATTAATCGACGAAATTGTTAGTATACATTTGTTTTGGGTCCAGTAATTCTTCAAATTCAATGTAACCTAATTTATTGGTAGTTTTACCTCTAGTTTTATTAGGTTTAGTTTTAAATTCATTTTTTTTTGTATTTGCAGCGGATTTCATAAGTTGAAATTTCTTCTGTTTGTGGTTTGTATGTGTAGTTTAATTAGTCATTAAGTCCATAAGGGAATAATGTGTTGTGTTTATAAATGTAGTTGTTTTCTAATAATAGTCGTTGTTTTTTGTTTTGACATATGTCTAGTATTTCTATCTTGAAGTTGTTAAAAGTAGGTAATTGATTGTGTTCTTTCATATATATATTACCAATTGATTTTTTGGCGTGGTTTCTATGTAGGTTTATTCATATATTTAATGGATTACATGTTTGTCCTATATATGATAGTGGACAAATTTGGCATGTCAATTTATAAATAGTATTTACTAATTTACAACTAGTCGTTTGAAATGTGTCATGGTTCTTAAGAGAGGGACAAGTTAGACAATTCTTTCTTAGGCAATTTTTAGCCAGTTTTAATTAACATAAGAGTGGTGCTAACCCTAATATGTTTGTAGTTTTTTTTAGTTTTTTAGTTTGTTATTCTTATGAAATTTTTTTTTAATTATATTTTTCTTAATTGTTTTTGTGGTGATTAAGTTTGTAATAAATTGAATAATTAATCTATAAAAATATAGATATTTAAAACTAAACCTAATAAAACTAGAGGTAAAACTACCAATAAATTAGGTTACATTGAATTTGAAGAATTACTGGACCCAAAACAAATGTATACTAACAACTTCGTCGATAAATTTATTAAAACATTATTTAAACTAAATAATAATAAATTTATCAAACTTATAGAATATATTAAAATTCATAATCTGACTAACAGATTAATAGATATCACACACGACATCTTTAAATACAGTAAAAATTAAACAATCTACTAATAACATTAATATTATCAATAAATTTAATAACAATTTATTTAATCATATTAAATTTAATGATATTTTTAATAACCAAAACATCAATATTCTTTTCCTATAAAAAATTTAAATTTTAAAACAATCTGGAGATACAACAAAAATATAGGTAGATTAGTTTGCAATTATAACCAATTTATTAATAATTTGGCAAATTTTAAAAAAATAAAATGTAATTGCAACAACTATATAGATAAATATAAGCTCTCAGGTCGTATATTAACTAGCAATTTTTCTTTTTTAAATCCAGAATATCAAGATATTTTAAATAAAGGGTATAAATATATACCTCAAATTAAACACAATTATAATAATACAATTAAATCTATATTATAAGATATAGACATTTTCATAAATAAAACTAGTATAAAATACAGTATTCCAGAATTTACTTTTCTGGAATGGAAACATAATATTAAAAAGGAAATTATAAATTATTATAATAATACGCTTAAATACACAAAACCTAATTCAGATATTCCTTCTTTTAAAGAAAATATAATTAAATTACAGAAGGACTTTATTATCACTCCTATAGATAAATGTCCCAATAATTTATCTATAATTTGTAAAATTCTATACCACGATATTCTAAAAAAGGAAATTGATAATAATAATAAATACACTTTTGCTAGAACTACAGCCACAAAAATCAAAAAAGACATCAAAAACGTGGAAAATTCACTAAAGATTTATAGCTACAACAAAAATCCAAACATACCAAAATTCTATATAATTCCTAAACTACACAAAAAACCAATTTCTTTCAGAACAATCACATCTGGTATAAATTCAGTTATAAAAAACATTGATATACAATTAGCTTCAACACTACAATTTATTATAAATAAATTAACTAATAAATATAATTATAAATTTATCGACTCAAATAAAAAAAATCATTAACTATTTAATGAACAATTGGACAAACATTGATTCAGTACACACATTTGATTTTGAGGACCTATATTCTAAAATAAATTTAAGAGATCTAAATAATAAAATAACCAATTTATTTAACGAATTCATTAATGACAAAACTTTCCACATTAAAATTATTCATAACAGATATAAAACAATTAAATTAGATCTTAAAACAGCAAAAACTCTACTGGAAACATTTTTAAATTTTAATTATATAGAATTTAAAAATAAAATATATATTCAATCAGAAGGCGTTCCCATGGGAACATCTTCAAGTCCTTTATTAGCCAACCTAATACTATTCTGGTACGAAAGAGAATACTTTCTACAAAATAATGTTAATTGGCAAATGTTCCGTTATGTAGATGACATCATAATATTTAATAATCTACAGTTTAAAAACATAATACCTGAAATATATCCTAAATACTTGACACTTAAGAACAATGAAAAAATTAATAGAAACAAAAAAGTTAACTTTTTAGACCTAAATATAAACCTTACAAATAATGCTATTAAAATTTATAATAAAAAAGTAATTATAATTTCAATATTATAAAATACTGCAATATAAATTCTAATATATCATTAAACTGCTGCAAAGGTATATATTTTGGTCAGTTTCTAAGATTTTATAGAATAAATAATATATTAGAAAATTTCATAGAAGATATTAAAAATTTAAGCATGGAATTTATTAAAAACAAATTTAGTATTAAACAAGTTAAATACTTCAACAGTATATCAATTATAAAATACTTTAAAAAAATAAATGGAAGTATCCATTTATTAAATCAACTTTTTATAATTTCTCTCAATAATAACTAATACAAACTTATAATCTTTAACAGTTAATTAAACTTAAATTATATAACTGATTTTAAAAATTTTTCACAAGATTTTAAAAGTAATATTGTATAGAATTAATTTTATTTAATATCCAATTTCTGGGGAGGAAAATGGAAATTAAATATTAATGAATTTTCAAAATTAATAGCTTTATTAATAATCTAATAATTTACCTTTTTAAAGGAAAATTAAAAGATAAATAATAATTGAATCAGTTATATTAATATATCTAACTGTAAAGATTATAAAGATTGGCTTTCTTCCCTTAACTATTTTCTTTCTTCTTCAGTTTATTTCTAAGAAAACAATCTATTTCTGAAGGGAGGTACACGGGTCCCCCCCGCAACAGATGTTATCCAGAAATAGCTGTTTACAGAGGAACGCGTCACAGACTAGGTAGGTAACATTTAGAAGTTCTTAACACTTATGTTTGGTGTATCTTTATATATAAATGTTTCACTAAAACAACTTAATATTAACACATATAATCCGGTCTAAGAGAGATATATGATATAATAGAGCAGAGGTGAAATATCAGCTGGATTTCTATTTGATAATCCTCGGTCCAGCATATCTCTCTTTCTATATTTATTATTTCATTTTAAAAGAATTTGTGTATATGTCTGGTCTACCATTAGGGTTTCAAAACATAATAACCAAATTTATAACAAAAGTTAATTTATATTATAGATATTTCACTAAATACAACTAGATATCTTCATTATATAAAATTTTTTTTTTTTAATCTTAAAAAAAAAAATAGATAAAATATAATATTATAAAAATAATATATATACAATATATACTAACAATCTTATCTACCTTCTTTACAAATATTTTATTTTTTCTTATTATTATTTTGATTATAAGTGTTTGGTTCTGTCTTTCTCTCTTTTCTCTAACTACTAAAATTTATAATATTAAATATATTCTCACTTCTATTATTCTATATACAAATTAGAGTATGTCTAAATGACGTGTAAAAGCCGATGCAAAAGACGTTACGTTGTTAAATTTTATTGTTATTAATTATAAATATATAATTAATTGGATGATGTGTAAGAAGTAAAGGATTTTTTTTTCTCTCTCTATCTCTACTAAATAATAACAATTTACAAATTTTCCAATTTGAATTTGAATAATCAAAATAATAAAGATAATTTTAATACAAAACTAAACTATAAAACTAAACAACTATTTATTTTTATAATTAATTTAGATTTAGCTTGCTAATCTAATCAAATCTAGTTGATATTAATTATCATTATTATCAGTTTCCTCATTAAATTTTAAATATAGAATCACTATTATATTTTTATTATATAATTTTTACACAATATATATATATATATATATAAAAGTAAATTAAATTAAATGATGAAGAAAATAAATTATTATGCATAACTGTAATCTAAATCGTAATAAAACATTCTACACAAGAGAATTGCGTTGCGATAGACTTTTACCATAAAACCATCTTGTCATAATGACTTGTACAAAAAACGTTTTTAAATTATATTCGACGCTATTAGAATATTATACTTGATGAGGGAAGCGTGGACGCGGCCGCTTGGCGGCGCTGCATGAAGATAACTGACCAATGGGAACGCCTCCCCCTTCCTGCTGCCATCATCTTGTATATAGTTTTAAGCCTGCCTTTGGTTCTACTGCTGTGTGCGGTTGCCACTCTTTTTCCATCATATATATCCTTATATTCAATAAATAATATCATATTCATAAATCACTTATTTGGCTGTTCTTTTTGCATCACCGACCCACAACATGGTAGCAGAGCGTGGTTAGCTGCATTAAAAAGAACGAAAAGTAAGTGAAACCAAGATGGCGTCGTCTTCCCAAGCGCTTGCCCTGAACGTCGAGAAGCTCACCGGCAGCAATTATCGATAATGGAAATTTAACATGAAGATGCTCCTGATCGATAGAGGATTATGGGAATGTGTAATTAACGAAGAAACGATCGACGCTGATGAGGATCAAAGAAAATATGAAAAGACAAAAATTAAACAAGAAAAGGCACTGGCAACGATTGCTCTATCAATTTCTACAGAGCAACAAATACACGTTATCGACTGTAAGACTGCAAGTGAAGCCTGGACGACCCTGGAACAAATATTTGAACCGAAATCAAGGGCGCGAATTCTTCAACTCAAGAAACAATTCGTGAACATCAAGTTCATCGAAGAAGAAAATATGATAAATTACCTATCAAGATTAAAGACCTGCAGTGATCATCTCAGAGAAGCGGGATGTGAAGTAAAGGATGAAGATCTGGCATACTCTATGCTAGCTGGACTACCAGACTCCTATGATGGGATTATAATGAACTTTGGCAACATGACGGATGATGAGTTCACGTCATCCAAGGTAAGGCAGGTCCTGCTAACGGAACACGAGAGAAGAAAAACCAGAAAAGAGGATTTATCCAAGGAGGTGCTACAGGTAAACAAGCATCAAAATAACAGCAGCACCGACAGTCGAAGAAAATGCTACCGATGCGGGAAGATCGGCCACATCGCCACCAACTGCCGAGGAATGAAGCAAACAACTACTTGGAACCGCGATAATCAGCATTATCAAAGGAAGGTAAACAAATCAGATAACTTCCTGGCTGCACTCAACCTAACGAGCGACGAGGATTCGTGGCTGCTGGATAGCGGAGCAACCAACCATGTATGCAGAAACAAGGACTGGTTCGTTGACCTTCGGGAGGTGTCATCTGATCCTATTATGACTGCGAGTGGGACAACTGAGGCCAAAGGATATGGACACATATTTCTCCAGACGTCTATCCATAATGAAAGCATCGAAATCAAGCTAAACAATGTGCTGTACGTCCCAAATGTGCGAAGAAATCTGCTGTCAGTCTCCAAAATAGAAGAAAAGGGCAACCGTGTGACCTTCCGTAATATGGTAGCTCGCGTTTTCAACCCAGAAAACAGGATTATAGCGGAAGCGACAAATGTAAACGGCCTCTATATTGTGAAAGGTAAGATCTTAAACTCCAGTAAAACAGCATTTAATAGTGAAAGGGACCATTTTCAGAACAATTCCTTAAGAACGTGGCATCAAAGGTTATGCCATATTGACAGTAACGCCATTGAAAAGATGGCGCGGGAGGAGCTCGTAATAGGCTTAGAAATTTCCTCTAGAGACAAAGGCCTATGCGACGATTGTTGTATCGCCAAATCCACTAAAGCGTCACATAAAAACCTAGGCAATATTAGATCAAAACAGACCTTGGAGCTTATCCACACAGATATTTGCCGTCCAATGCCGGTAAAATCAACCGGAGGCAATAGATACTTTCTATCTTTTGTTGATGATTTCTCAAGAAGAATTACTGTGTATTTTCTGAAAAACAAAGATGAGGTATTAAAACATTTCGATATCTATAGAGCCATTGTAGAGAGACAAACTGGTAATAAAATTAAAGTGTTACAATCGGATAATGGACTTGAGTTTTGCAATAGAGATCTTCAAGACAAATTACAAAAACTAGGGATAAAGCATGAACGCACAAACGTGTATTCTCCGCAAATGAACGGTGTGGCAGAACGTGTAAATCGAACACTTTTAGATATGGCCCGCGCTTGTTTACATAGCGCTAATCTCCCCCAAAGATTTTGGGCAGAGGCGGTAAACACAGCTGCTTACATTAAAAACAAATGTTATAATAGTGCTCTAAAAGAGAAAGTACCTGATGGACTTTGGTTAGAAAGAAATCCTAGTGTAAGACACCTAAAAGCATTTGGATGTTTGTCATATAGCCATATACCAAGAGAAAGAAGGTGAAAATTAGACCATTGGGCATGTAGATGTATTCTGGTAGGATACTCAACTCAAACACGTGGATATCGTCTCTGGTGCCCAGAATCACAAATGGTGATTGAAACAAAACATGTTAGATTCGATGAGTCTAAAATTGGACTAGAGTGGACCAAAATAGTCGAAGAGACAGAACCGGAAAGGTACAACCACGTTTGGCTAGAACCTGAGTCTAATCATGATAACGACCTAAAGAATGAATTACCGAGTAATTTGGATTCAGTGGGGGTAGAGGTCACTCTACCACAACTCTCCACCTCCAAAAACATTGTTCGAAATCCATATGGGAGAAAAGGTAAACCAAGAGTAGAGTTAATTTTTTTAGATGTTACCGAGCCGCAAAGTTTTGAAGAGGCAGTCCAATCTCCCGAAGCCATGTATTGGAGAAAAACAACGGAAGATGAGCTTAGAGTGCTTCAGGAACGAGGCACTTGGGAGTTATCATCATTACCGCCGGGAAAGAAACTGATTAGCAGCAGATGGGTGTATAAGGTGAAGACAAATGAGAGCGGAAATGTAGAGCGTTTCAAAGCACGTTTAGTAGCTAGAGGTTTCTCACAGAAACAAGGAATCGATTTTCAGGAAACGTATGCACCTGTTATTAACTTAGCTGTAATCAGAGTTTTGATAACGTTGAGTTTGAACATGAAATGGTACAATAGACATCTCGACGTAGATAACGCTTATCTATATGGCGACTTAGAATGGCGACTTTATCTTGCGAATTGTACTAGGCCAGACTTAATGTTTTCCGTTACGAGATTAGCTCAATTCGCCAGCAACCCTGGACGTCGACATTGGCAAGCTGCCAAACACGTCTTAAGATATTTACACGGCTTAAATCTATCTTTCGTTTATCGCCGGACTGATTCCAATGATGTTTGTGCATACAGTAATGCAGATTGGGCTAGCGACATCGATGATAGACGGTCCAATAGTGTGACCGCTATCACTATAGGACATTCCTTAGTCATATGGAAGACTAGCAAACAGAAGTGTGTCTCACTTTCCACAATGGAGGCAGAATATTTAGCGCTATCCCAGACCACTAAGGAAGCAGTTTGGATCGCTACCATCTTGAAAGAATTAAAGTTCTTATCGAATTTTGCCTTTCCCTTGATAATTCATTGAGATAATAGATCCGCTATAGATTTTTCCAAAAATAATGTGGAGAACAACAGAATCAAACACATTGACGTAAGATACCATCACGTCAGAGAAAGAATAATTAGCGGAGAGATCAAGATTGTCTACATCCCTACAAAGGAGAACCTGGCCGACGTCTTCACCAAGACCCTGAGCAAAGTGGCTCACAAGAACGCCTGTGACTTCATGAACTGTTCTCCTGTCCAGCGCTTCAGTGGGGGAATGATGAGGGAAGCGTGGACGCGGCCGCTTGGCGGCGCTGCATGAAGATAACTGACCAATGGGAACGCCCCCCCCCCCCCCTTCCTGCCGCCGTCATCTTGTATATAGTTTTAAGCCTGCCTTTGGTTCTACTGCTGTGTGCGGTTGCCACTCTTTTTCCATCATATATATCCTTATATTTAATAAATAATATCATATTTATAAATCACTTATTTGGCTGTTCTTTTTGCATCACCGACCCACAACAATACTAAATTAAAATGAATAGATAAATAAAAGAAATGGAAGAAATATGTGGCAGGCATGGAGCCCGGTCATGGCCTAAAGGCCAAAGCCTTTGCAAAAACGTACCTTTCACACCAAGCGCTCGGTCTAGACTGTCCATTGTTAAAGAAGGTTTCCTTGTAGGCGGTACAGCGGTTCTCTTGAAACCCTTAGGGTCTCGCCGACTTGTTAATCAAACTTGCGGGGGAGTCTAGAATTTGACATTGATGGATATCTTTATTTGTTTTCCAACGGATTTTCTCAGGGTTGTTTATTTCAGATTCTTAGCGTTTTCCCGCAAACATTTTTTTTTCCTTGTAATTTTCTATCTACCAGCTAATATAATGATTTTTTTAAGATTGTTAACTAATAAAAAAATATAAAAATTGAGATCTCAAATACTCTAAACTGGTGAACCTTGTTTAAAAAAAGGAAATACAGGTGTTGACAATATATGATTTTAAAAATATATTACAAAATGATGCAGTGTTTTCAATTATGATCCTTTTTAAAAGTATGGGTAATACTAGATTTAGAATTCTATGTTCTATGTTCAACCCAACTTCTATAACGTTCATTTTTTTACTGGACATGGTGACTTCAACAATATTTGTTTAGAATTGGCAAAATTGGTTCACCTGCATGCACTTGTGGAAACGAACAACAAACCCCTGAACACCTTCTGATAAACTGTCCATTAACTTCTGATCTAAGGGAAGAAAACCAACTTTACCTGACTAATACAAAACAAGCTGCTTGCAATAAAGACCAATACATCAAGTTTAATAGATTCTGCAGGATGTATATTTTGAGGCGACAGTGTTGACTGTACATATTTCAAGCTACTACTTATAATTGCTATATGTAAAATTTGACATCGAACGTTTAATTTTAATGATTTCCAATGTTCAATTGTATTAATTGTATATAATTTAAAATATACACGCAATTATCCAAATTGTGGATATCCCGTGTCTCTCCCAACTGTTAAATAAATAAAATAAATGGTGGTTATAATGTTACACAATAGGTTAAAACGACGTTCATATGGATTTATTCAAATTTCACTTATGTTTTATTTCAAATTTCACAATTTTATATTTATACTTATTTGCGCTCTGTGTTTTCAGTAAAAAAATTGTAGTTTAACATTTCCTTTTCATATATTTTGTTATTTTTATGCGAAAATATTTTACACATAGTACAAATAATTCTAAATATAAAATTGGCATTACTGTTAATTTTCAGAATGTTCATAATACTTTAATAAAGGTTGGCGTTCAGCCAACTGAAATATTGAAAAATAAATGATATTTTGATCTAAAATATACCTTTTTAATTAAACATATATATCAAATCAATCAAACATATAACTTTTTTTTTTACATAGACAAACATTACTCTACCTGATCATGAATATGTGTTGGGCCAGATTTTCCACCAAACAAGACCCAACAAAGATGTAAACATTTACATCATATATATATACAGTGGCTCGCCGGAAGTGTTTGGTGTCCAGAAGGTGGAGATAACTCGAGCCCTGCCCAAGGATCCTGGAACACATTGCAGGGAGGTCCAGCGCAGGATCTACACCAGAAGGTGGAGATGACACGAGCCCTGCCCAAGGATCCTGGAACACATTGCAGGGAGGTCCAGCGCAGGATCTACACCAGAAGGTGGAGATGACACGAGCCCTGCCCAAGGATCCTGGAACACATTGCAAAGAGGTCCAGCGCAGGATCTACACCAGAAGGTGGAGATGACACGAGCCCTGCCCAAGGATCCAGGAACACATTGCAAAGAGGTCCAGCGCAGGATCTATACCAGAAGGTGGAGATGATACGAACCCTGCCCAAGGATCCTGGAACACATTGCAGGGAGGTCCAGCGCAGGATCTACACCAGAAGGTGGAGATGACACGAGCCCTGCCCAAGGATCCTGGAACACATTGCAAAGAGGTCCAGCGCAGGATCTACACCAGAAGGTGGAGATGACACGAGCCCTGCCCAAGGATCCTGGAACACATTGCAAAGAGGTCCAGTGCAGGATCTACACCAGAAGGTGGAGATGACACGAGCCCTGCCCAAGGATCCTGGAACACATTGCAAAGAGGTCCAGCGCAGGATCTACACCAGAAGGTGGAGATGACACGAGCCCTGCCCAAGGATCCTGGAACACATTGCGGAGAGGTCCAGCACAGGATCTACACCAGAAAAGGACTTCGAGCATTCGTCTTTGTTAAACCAAACCATCTCTTCACCTCCTTTTTCCTTTCCTTTCTTCCTTCTTTTAATTTTGTATATAACTTGTGACATCACATTCTTTGATAGATGGGGCATATTTAGTATTTTTTTTTTGGATTTCTTAAAGAAGAAATTAGTATATAAATTTCTCAGAGGGGCAGGCATCTTAAAATTTATTTGATTTCATTGTTAATCTAAATTATCTCTCAATAAGAAAGATAAATTTTAAATTTTCGTTAATATTTATTTTTATTCTAAATTGATTTCTCATAACTTGAGCAAGTATATTTATTATTTCATAATTTTTCCTTTAAAAAAAAATAATAAAAATATTATTTTATTTCTTAATTCCTTTTTTTTTTAATATAATAATATTATTATTTTTAATATTCCGAGAATTTTTGTATATTCAAGTTTTATTACTCTGTAAGAAATGATTGAGATTGAGGGCGCTGTAGAAAAGGGACGGCAGTCGAGAGTTAGTCTTGATCGAGCTTCCAGTCGGGGGGGGGGGGGGGGGGGGGGGGCAAGCTTTCGGAAGGAACAGATCGAATTCTTATCAGGAGAGGTATGTAGTCGAGATACTAGGTAAGTCAATTTAGATTTTGTCGTAAAGAGGTCAATATAAAAAAACATGGCAAAGCCATGGCAGATATCAAAAAAATTTTTGGTAAATTTGATTACTTAAGATATATACAGCGAATAGAGATGTGGACCTTTATGTTTTCCTTTTTTTTATATTAGTCATTTTTTTGATTGATTATCTTATCCAGATGAAGTAATTAGGTTGAATTACCAAGTCGTAGATTCTCAGTCATTTCTTTATAGGAATTTAAAATTTTGTAAGATGAGATAATCTAATGTCAGAATATCCTTTATGCCCACTCATACTATTCACATATAAAGAATTAGCAGCAACACATAAAGATGACATATAAAGAATGTTTTTTTTTGTGTAAAATTTTTTTTTATGCGGAATAAAACGAGTGTGGATATTTAACAATGTGTGTTGGTATTCATATTTAACCACATATCACATGTAAATCCTTGGTGTGTGTTATAGATTTTGAGTGCATGTGTTTGAAATTTAATCTACAGTGGTTAATATTCAAAAAGGCGTATTGGTATTACTATGTATAATCAATAAAAAAAAGAAATATATGTACCTGGGTTTAACCCCTGAACTAGCCAGGATGAGAATATAGAAGTTCTAATGAGACGTAAGAATCAAATCTTACATATGTATGTCAATATATGCCTAATTTCATTTCAGAAACAAATAATAAACAAAATAATACCTAATAAAACTAAAATGTAAGTAGACAACTGCGGCCTTAAGAAAGTATTCCCACAAATGTACCAAATCTTACCTCAAGAATGGCGGGATCCGTTTCTCCACGTGGTTGGCCGCCTCGTGGTCTTTACCATTCTTGACTGGATTTTCCGTAGCCTCCAACTCGCACACATTATCTATTAGTTTATGCTTTAGACAGGATTTTACAAGTTACATGTTTTAAACAGCAGGGTGTTATTTTACCGTGAACTTTTCGTGGCCTTATTTGGAATTGGTCGTCCCACGTTGAAGGCGTCATTGATGAGCCGATTTCTGACGCTATCGTCCCGAAATCCATGAGGCTCTTTCATTCTCAGGGAGTTGACGAAATATTACATCCTGCTATATAAATAAGTATAGTTTGAATGTATCCTGCGCGCACTGGGGTTAAAAAAAAGGACAACTATAAATTTTGATTAAGACTACAATATATTTATTTATTTCTTAAAAAACAGTCACACAAAGATAAGAATGAAACGGGCAATGAGGATAGGTTTAGAGAATTTACATGAATATACCTGTTAAAAAAATCATTATTGAAAGATACTTAACTTAGTGCTTCAGTTAGATGGCTGGGAGATTCCTTCCACTCAAATCTTGTAGAACTACATTTTTGGTTGAATTTTTTTACGAGCCTGACTGTCCTATCTCTGCTCTAAGACCCCCTGTAACTAACCTTTTTCTCCCAGGGTGACCGAAAAAAAAAAAAAATAATAAATCTTTATCTGGTCACCCTCTGTGATAAAAAACAGATTTTTTTTTTGATAAAAAATAAATAAATTATAATAAAAATTATGATTCGAAATATTATTAAAAAAAATAAATAACTGCTTATTTAAAAGAAAAAGGAAATTTATTATTAATATTATAAGTTATATACAAAAATTAGAAATAAAAAGGAGGTGAAGAGATGGGCTGGTTTGACAATGAAGAATGCTCGAAATCCTCTTCTTTCTTGTCGAGGCAGCTTCATCATTGTCCACCAGCTTTCTATTTGTTTCTGTGGGTGAACTTTGTGGAGGCCCCAGGAGTGGCCTCTACACTTGATGTAAGTAATGAATTGGAAGATTTTATGTTTTTTCTTTTGCTTATCCCAAGTACACGTGGTACTGACCATGATAATCATGGTGGGTAGAAGTAGGCGACTGCATTTACTGTAAGTGAACCACATGTCTACACATGTGAAAAGCAGTTCGACTTTGCAATTACAAAAGTGCCAGAGCCCCGTTTGATTACTTGCACTCGCTGGTGGGGTTGGACTTTTGCAAGAATCGGGGGCCATTAGAGCATTTTTTTAAACATAAAAAGTGCCCAATGCGGGAATCGAACCAGGGTCGTAGCGGTCGAAAACCAACTAGACCATCCTTCCACCAACCCCCTAGATTTTATGTAGATGCCTTAGTTGTCTATGAGAAGCTTCTTCATTTCTTTTTAAATACGTAGATTAAAGGTCTGTGATCGGTCAACATTTTGAATTCACTTGCCTCAAGCAGGTGATATTGGGGAATATTTTCCATTATAGTTACCAAAATTACAACTCAGCTTGATGTACGCTAACAACAACAAATCCCAATAGTATAAAAAAACAACATAACTATTGTTTCTAAATTATATTTTCAACTCCTCTCATTTAGAACTTTTTTCTCCTATTTTTAAAAATTTATTTTAAAAAGTCGTATCTTTTATTAAAAAAAAAAATTCTCTAGTACTCTGTTTCCTGATAACATCTTAGCTATTTGTTTCTAGTTTTTCCTTACAATCTGTTTATCAGCATTAAGGCTATTAGCTCTTTGTTAGTAAATATATTAATCTGTATTCTATAGGAATCTGGATTAACCTAATAAATAAATATACTATGGAAAATTCTAAGACCCTTCCGATCGTTACTCTTTCCCGAACTGAGACATTTAGTGCCGCACATCGGCTTCACAGGTAAACTTTTGCATTGCATATTTTACCTATTGCATTTCTATACTATAGGAACAGAAGTAACATAAATAAAAATATCATTTTTAAAACTCTTCCTAATGTGGTTTTTTCAGAGAAACCAAATATAGATGTACCTGATTCTCTATTAGGGTGCGGTTGAAATTGTGATGGAATCTAAGATTTGTGTGTGTGTGTTCTTTCGCATCGTTCCTAAATATGTAAGGCCATGTTCTTTCAACTTATCAACTAATTCTACTGAAATGAACCAATTGTCTGCTGTAATATTTCTATTACTCTTCCAAAGTTGTCGACTAATCTCTAAAACTTATATATTAAGTATAACATTGTTAATTTGACACACGCCAATTCAACACTCTACTTTAATTCGACCATGTTCTGATGTCCCGACCACCAGCCTATCAAATAACAAACCGTAATTCGACACTATCGATAATACGACACTTCCAATAGTTCCACCATTTTAAAATTTGAAATTTGAATGTTTTTTTAGATACAACTTTACCGCTAAAAAGGTATTACAGCGGCGGCAAGCGGTGATCCGCGGCAGCCGAAAGGATCGTGCCTGCGCACTTTTGTTGCTGGTTAGTTTAAGTTTCACTTTGCAGTGCCGTTGCGCAATGTCGCGAGTGTTATTATTATTTTTTTACTCAAGAATTTAGACAGCGCACGCTAATAAATATTATTTTTCTCAATTTTCAACATTGAAATATTTTAGTTATTTTAAAATTTACCAATATTTTCCTTTTAAATAAAATCTTTATAAATTGTAGCCACAATGATTATGATAACATTTTATATCAACATCCATTTCCGTGTTATAAAAGATTAAAACGCAAAATCAATAACTGCAGCCACAGTGGATGCCTTTAATACAATAAAAACTCTTTGTTATTTAAAAGGAATTTCAGAGGAAGAAAGACATACATTTCTTTTAAAAATATACCATCTAGAATACATCATGAATAGGATTTCAGTGCAAAAATAGACATCTATAAAGGAATTTTTAAAAAGATCTTCATGATTATTTTTAAATAATATTTTTAAATTTTCTTTTTATTTTCCATATTTATTTCCTTTCAACTATTATATGCTTAAATTAGAATAAAATATTATTTGTAATTATTTATGTTTTGAAAATATGTATTAATGCTATTTTGTTCCTGATACTAAAAGTTAATCATGAAAATAAAAGAATAAATAGAAAAAAGAACACACACAATGGTTTCAATTAATATCATTTATTTATATAAATATTACAAAGAGCTATTTTAAAATGATATTATTTTAGCGAGTTAGATGATTAGCTAATCATCTGAATAACTTTAATTCAACACTTCCTTTAATTCAACCGAAAGCTCTGATCCCTTGTGGTGTTGAATTAAAGAGGTTCGACTGTATTTTGGGTTGGCAGGGATAGTTCTCTCTGTTGACTTGATTGATAATTCTACCTATCCAAAGAAAGAAGTGTTATTTTATAAAAGGAAGCTAAAAATACCGATTCAAGTATGAGCCACAAGCTAACACTGACACGAAAAAGTCTCACGCTTCTGGATGGGCTGGGTTGAATCCGCCCTCACATGCAAATTTAACCCCCCTCCCAAAACTGATATTTATAAATGGTGGATGGAAAATGTTTGTATCACTGTAAAATTAGAATACATGAAAGCTGGTAGCTCTCAGTAAACGAAAAAAATATATTTATTTCCTATAATAAGTTTATACATGGGCGGAATCAACCCAACCAGTCCGGTTAAGGGTTAATTATTCCAGAATTGGCCAATACCCATTTTTAATTAATCAAGAAAAGCTAACCACGTACCGGTTTTGGGCTGTTGGCCCTCGTCAGCGTGGTGCAAGCTGTACCTCAACAACCAAAAAACTGGTCATTCAGACATCCTGAAAAAATCATGAAATGGGTAGTTAAAGCCAGAATTGCGCGAGACCGCGAACCAATGTGGAAATATAGTACAAATGTGACATTGTGGCACAAGCTATCATCCACTTTGAGTTGCACGATAAGGAGATGCCTTTTTCCTAATTGACATGAAGGGGAGGAGAATTTGGTAATCTCCACATTCAAGTAATCTTCAACAGCTTTGTCAGTAAATTGAAATGGCTTGGTCCCACAAGAATCCATAAAATACTAAATGACAGTATGTCTTACTGTGTAGCTATACGTGCCAAAGGAGGACGCACCAAATATTGATGAACCTGTATCTCAATCAATTTACATCCCTTTTATTTATCTATATTTTTATTTCAATCAATCAATTATTTTTACATTACCATTATATAGAGCTCACTAATTTTCAGAAATTTACATAGTATTTCTACGTGAGGCAATTTTTTTTATGGGGCCAGTTTATTATCAAAATAATTATACAGTAGAACTAACTACCTCTCTGTGATGAACAACACCTAGCTGCAGAGGCTGAGTGTTCTTTAGAGAGAAGTTACAAAATAGTAAAAATGTTAATTTTGGGAATGGAAACTGTCTTTTGTAGAGAGGTGTCCTCTAGCCACAGTATCCTCTCGTAGAGATTCAACTGTATATGCATATTTCCCATCTAATTGATATTTCCCACTCATTGCAGTATAGAAGACTTAAGCTCTTAACAACAGTATTAATTAAATATTGAGATTTAAAAATATTTTATTGACATCATTTACAAGTGTAGTGGTATTATAAAATAATTATAAAAAGAGGGACAATTTAAAAAATATATGAGAAAGATAAAATAAAAGAGTAAACTATACAGGTATGTAAAGTCCAGGAGACTCCCCCAACGACAAAGAATCCTCCTCCAGACAGTATGTCACGTTCTCCCCTCATCTCAAGGCTCAGAAAGAACCTGTGTATTGATGACTTGGCAGACACGAGGATGGTGAGGGTGTTGTCATCCAGCCCTTTACCGAAGAGCTGCAGGTCAGCTGAATGATGTTGAAGGCTTCCTGTATGAGGGATCTGATGGAGCTGCAGGACCAGTATATAATAGTTTTCTAGTTGGAAATTAATACAATAGGATTTTATCCCAATTTTTTCTCCTAGTAACATCCACTTCTCTTGATTCTAAAAAAAAAATCTCCACTTCCCTCTTGTAACACTTTCCTTGATCAATGTTGGTCTTCTGACAACTCTACCTTGTGCCCTCTCTCACCTTTACTCAGAAACCTTTCTTAAAACCTCATACAGATTCTCCATACTGGATACAAAAGAAAATAAGGGAAAAGAATGTATCCTAACATATATTAGTAACTGATACTAAGTTTGCGGAGATGGCCGGCCAATAGATGGTGCTTAGTTTTAGTATTTATTTTGACCGGAGAAACTTCCTTTATAATCTAGTGACTTGTGTATTCACCCAGTCATTGTGGTGTTGCAGTCCACATTTGTCTAAAGAACAAAACCTTCAAGTCTATAGCAAGTGCAATAATATCCACGGGCACAATTATAAAGGTAGGCTCTATAGTTCTTATTTTATTAAATTTTCACTAGGTACAGTAGAACTACCTCCCTGACACCTAGTTGCAACAATATCCATGGGCACAATTATAATGGTATGCTCCATAGTTCTTATTATATTAGCTTTTAACTATATAGGTACAGTAGAACTACCTCCCTGACACCTAGTTGCAACAATATCCATGGGCACAATTATAAAGGTAGGCTCCATATTTCTTATTATATTAGCTTTTAACTAGGTACAGTAAAACTACCTCACTGACACCTAGTTGTTACAATATCCATGGGCAAAATTATAAAGGTAGGCTCCATAGTTCTTATTATATTAGCTTTTAAATAGGTACAGTAGAACTACCTCCCTGACACCTAGTTGCAACAATATCCATGGGCACAATTATAAAGGTAGGCTCCATAGTTCTTATTATATTAGATTTTAACTAGGTACAGTAAACCTACCTCCCTGACACCTAGTTGCAACAATATCCATGGGCACAATTATAGAGGTAGGCTCCATATTTCTTATTATATTAGCTTTTAAATAGGTACAGTAAAACTACCTCACTGACACCTAGTTGTTACAATATCCATGGGCAAAATTATAAAGGTAGGCTCCATAGTTCTTATTATACAGTCGAACCTCTTTAATTCAACACCCCAAGGGATCAGAGCTTTCGGTTGAATTAAAGGAAGTGTTGAATTAAGGTGAGATGATTAGGTAATCATCTAACTCGCTAAAATAATATTTTTTTAAAATAGCCTTGTAATATAAATTAATGATATTAATTGAAACCATTTTGTGTTTTATTTTATTTTCATGATTAACTTTTAGTATCAGGGACAAAATGGCATTAATACATATTTTAGAGACAAAAATAATTGTAACAAATAAATTTACTGGCAATGTGTTTCTTTTCAGTAATATAATCAAATATTAACTCTACAGACATTAAAATATTAAATATAATATATTAAATAATATTTTATTCTAATTGAAAAATATAGCAGTTGAAAGGAAATAAATATGGTAAATAAAAAGAAAATTTTAAAATATTATTTAAAAATTATCATGAAGATCTTTTAAAAAATTCCTTTATAGATGTCTGTTTTTGCACTGAAATCCTATTCAGGATGTATTCCAGACGGTCATTTTGAAAAAACATGCATGTCTTTCTTCTTCTAAAATGTTTTTTTAATAAATAAATTTTAATGTATTAAAGTCATCCACTGCTGCTGCAGGTATTATTGATTTTGTGTTTAAATCTTTTATAATAACACAGAAATGGAATATTGAAATAAAATGTTATCATAATCATTGTGGCTACATTTTATAAAGATTTATTTATTTAAAAATAAATTATTTATAAATTTAAAAATAGCTAAAATATTTCAATGTTAAAAATAAAAAAATAAAAATTATTATTTGTTAGCGCATGATGCCGAAATTCCTGCGTAAAAAAACAACAATAACATCCGCGAAATTGCGCAACGGCACTGCAAAGTGAAACTTAAACTAACCAGAAACCAAAAGTGCGCAGGCGCGATCCGATCGGCGCCTGCCGTAATACCGTTTAGCGGTAAAGTTGCATGTAAAATAACATTCAACTGGCGAAATTCGAATTTTAAAATGGTCGAACTATCGGAACTGTCGTATTATCGATACTGTCGAATTACGGTTTGTTATTTGATAGGCCGGAGGTTGGGACATCGGAACATGGTCGAATTATCGCCGAGTGTCGAATTGGGGTGTGTCAAATTAACGAGGTTATACTGTATTAGCTTTTAACTAGGTACAGTAGAACTACCTCCCTGACACCTAGTTGCAACAATACCCATGGGCACAATTATAAAGGTAGGCTCCATAGTTCTTATTATATTAGCTTTTAAATAGGTACAGTAGAACTACCTCCCAGACACCTAGTTGCAACAATATCCATGGGCACAATTATAAAGGTATGCTCCATAGTTCTTATTATATTAGCTTTTAACTAGGTACAGTAGAACTACCTCCCTGACACCTAGTTGCAACAATATCCATGGGCACAATTATAAAGGTAGGCTCCATAGTTCTTATTATATTAGCTTTTAACTAGGTACAGTAGAACTACCTCCCTGACACCTAGTTGCAACAATATCCATGGGCACAATTATAAAGGTAGGCTCCATAGTTCTTATTATATTAGCTTTTTACCCTTAGTTACTGGCGCCTATTTTCCTTACACAATTACTGGCGTTCGGCCTCTCAGGCCGTCTTTTAAAATCAATAATAAACCATGTTATTTATAAAATAAAAAGAAATTAAACGTATACACATAATTTCCAAAGAATAAATATTTTGTTTTTTTCGAATAAACAGAGCTTTAAACAAAATTAAATGAAAATGTACAAGAAACTCTTTCTATCTAAAATATTCTATAAATATTCTAAAAAATTCTATCTAAAATATTTAATTCAAGATTAGGTGCACAATTCAAGCATATTTCAATAGAATGATCTTTGCAGATTGGTTCTTTGCATTTTTTGAATTGCATTTGAGTTCGACGATCTTTTTTACATAGGTAGCATCTTTTGCGTTTTTTGGACCAAGGACTGCCGCTTGTGGATTCCTAGATAACACATATTATTGATATTTCGTTTGAATCTATATATATAAAAATGAATGTATGTGTGTCTGTTTGTTTGTTTGTTTGTCCTTTATGCCTGACCAAACCACTCATTGGATCGCCATGAAACTTTGGGAAGTTATTTAGTATAGTACTGGGAAGGTTTCTAGCAAATAAAATTTTTGAAATAACTTTTCGCCTAGAAATAATCAAGATAAAAATTCTAATTTATCTGTTATAATTCAACAATCTGCTCTAAATATTATCATGATGATCCGATGATTTTGTAATGTAGAAAATTAGGAAAGACAAAATTCAGGATGACACGGCAATTTATTTGAGACAAGAATAATGATACAATTCAAAGGCAAGATACTATTCCTTTAACTTCCAATTACCGAGGGAACCAATTAATATTGATTTTATTCAACTTATCGAGTATTTTTCAAGGGACCGGGAAAAAAATGTTCACTTTATCGAGAGATTCGTTAAACAAACCTTTACTCGGGTAAAACCCGGGCGAAGCCGGGTACATCCATACAAGAATAATGATACAATTCCAAGGCAAGATACTATTCCTTTAACTTCCAATTACCGAGGGAACCAATTAATATTGATTTTATTCAACTTATCGAGTATTTTTCAAGGGACCGGGAAAAAAATGTTCACTTTATCGAGAGATTCGTTAGACAAACTTTTACTCGGGTAAAACCCGGGCGAAGCCGGGTACGTCCGCTAGTATCAAATAAATATTTGCCTACCTCAAGTGATGAAGTTCCAGCATGCTTCTGAATTAATACTTGCAGATCTCTTGACAAATTTTTGGCTTGATTTCTCATATTCAAGGCATCTCTCATTAGTTGTAGAGCAAGCTGCTTTATAAAATCTTTTCGAGCCATTCCACCGTCTTGTTTGACAGCCTTATAAATTACTGCTGAATTTATTGCAACCACATCCAAAAAGTTGAAAAATAAACACAGGGGCCATCTTTTGGTTCTTCTTCCAACTGAATACATGTCTGATCAACTACATCTACACCACCTTTGGTCATATTATAAAATGTGATTATCTCGGGCTTTTATTGTTCAGCAGTTTCTTGATCAATTGTTGTGGTCGAATGCATTGTGGAGAGTAATATAACAGATTTTCCAATTTTAGAGACATAGGATACCAAATTTTTGTTTTTTGAAAAACCAAAAGTGGAACCGAACTTCTATTATATTATACAAAATTACAATCACAAAACACAATTTAGAATGCATATAATTGAAGCAAGAGTAATAAAAAAACGAATGCTCAACTTATTTGTTGCGTTTGAACGTCTATAAAACCAAAAGTGAAACGGCCAATAATAGGGGCGCTAAAATTCCCAGTGACGTAATTACTGGCGCTCGGCTTTAAAGGCCGTTTGATTTAATAACTCGGGATATACAAAATAGATTTCTCTTAAAATGAAAAGTTCTTCAAATAAATGCATTTTATTAAGCTACCTAAAATTTTGATGAAAAATATTGCATTTTGAAAATTTCGCAAACATTTTTAATTTTCACACGGCCTTTCAAGCCGAACGCCAGTAATTACGGGTTAACTAGGTACAGTAGAACTACCTCCCTGACACCTAGTTGCAACAATATCAATGGGCACAATTATAAAGGTAGGCTCCATAGTTCTTATTATATTAGCTTTTATCTAGGTGCAGTAGAAGTACCTCCCTGACACCTAGTTGCAACAATATCCATGGGCACAATTATAAAGGTAGGTTCCATAGTTCTTATTATATTAGATTTTAACTAGGTACAGTAGAACTACCTCCCTGACACCTAGTTGCAACAATGGTCATGGGCACAATTATAAAGGTAAGCCCCATAGTTCTTTTTAAATTAGATTTTAACTATGTACAGTAGAACTACCTGGCACCTAGTTGCAACAATATCCATGGGCACAATTATAAAGGTAGGCTCCATAGTTCTTATTATATTAGATTTTAACTAGGTACAGTAAAACTACCTCCCTGACACCTAGTTGCAACAATATCCATGGGCACAATTATAAAGGTAGGCCCCATAGTTCTTATTATATTAGATTTTAACTAGGTACAGTAAACCTACCTCCCTGACACCTAGTTGCAACAATATCCATGGGCACAATTATAAAGGTAGGCCCCATAGTTCTTATTATATTAGATTTTAACTAGGTACAGTAAAACTACCTCCCTGACACCTAGTTGCAACAATATCCATGGGCACAATTATAAAGGTAGGCCCCATAGTTCTTATTATATTAGATTTTAACTAGGTACAGTAAACCTACCTCCCTGACACCTAGTTGCAACAATATCCATGGGCACAATTATAAAGGTAGGCTCCATAGTTCTTATTATATTAGCTTTTAACTAGGTACAGTAGAACTACCTCCCTGACACCTAGTTGCAACAATATCCATGGGCACAATTATAAAGGTAGGCTCCATAGTTCTTATTATATTAGCTTTTAACTAGGTACAGTAAACCTACCTCCCTGACACCTAGTTGCAACAATATCCATGGGCACAATTATAAAGGTAGGCTCCATAGTTCTTATTATATTAGATTTTAACTAGGTACAGTAAACCTACCTCCCTGACACCTAGTTGCAACAATATCCATGGGCACAATTATAAAGGTAGGCTCCATAGTTCTTATTATATTAGCTTTTAACTAGGTACAGTAGAACTACCTCCCTGACACCTAGTTGCAACAATATCCATGGGCACAATTATAAAGGTAGGCTCCATAGTTCTTATTATATTAGATTTTAACTAGGTACAGTAGAACTACCTCCCTGACACCTAGTTGCAGAGCCAAAGTGTCCTTTATAGAAAGGTGTTCTCCTACTGGAGAGTTATGTTCAAGCTATAAACTTTTTGACCATATTTTATATTTATTTATTATTGTAAAATATTATAACTTTGTTTTATACTTTTTTTTGCTTATCCCTAAGTTAACCTGATACAGGTCATGATAATCATGGTGGGTAGAAGTAGGCGACTGATTTTACTTTAAGTGCCCTACATGTCTACACTTGTGAAAAGCAGATTTTTATCTTCTTTCTTATCTCCATACGGGTAAAGTATAATGCGTCTGCCTTTGTCATCAAGACTGGGAGCACTATTCAGTGGCAGGCCGACTTAGCTCCAAAAAAATGGCCACCTCTGACATGAGGAACAGACACCATGTGCAGCCACTCCTAACATGGAGCACAAACACTGCTCATCCTGTATCCCTGGATTAGGAGCCCTTACAGGGTACTATCAGCCGGGCCAGCTGAGCCCTGGTGCAGGTTTTATACCTATAGTAAACGATTACAGTAAACTAATTTATTAAGGCACAATTTGGATTATAGATTATAAACACAAGGTAATAAGACCAAATTCAAATAAATAAATAGTGTGTGATGTTTCGGTAACAGCGTTGTTACCATTCTTTTGTCTGAAAATGGTAACAACGCTGTTACCGAAATGTCACACACTATTTATTTTTTTGGATTTGGTCTTATTACCTTGTGTAGTAAACTAATTAAATAGCATTAAACATTGAAAATGAATTTTATTTAAAATATATATATGTATTCTTTGGTCAACTTTGATTTTCTGAATTGTCCGCTAGCAGTAATGTCTACTATATGTTAATCAATAAATGATGCATTGGGAATGCTTCCATTGTTTAGTGTTTAAAGAACACTTTGCTAGTGTGAGTGTCCACTAAAGGGGGTACTACTGTATATCTAACTTTTTTTGTTTCACTTCTACTTTTACAAATAATATTTTAGTCTTTTTTAAAAATAATTTTACCTTGTTTGTAACATTCCGGTAACAGGGTTATTACCATCGTTAGACAAAAATATTGATTCTTCAGTGCTTCTGTCTGAAGACAACTGTCAACAATAGGTCACTTACATGGATATGGTCTTGTTAGCTTTTGTTTCTAATCTGTAATTCACTGTTTACCTCGTGATAAAGCACAATTTTGCTTATAGATTATAATACAAGAAAATAAGACCTAATCCAAATAATTTAATAGTGGACGTTTCGGCAACAGCATTGTCATCATCATCAGACAAACTAATTTTTTTTTTTTTTTTAATTCTTTTGTTTGATAATGGTGACAATGCTGTTGCTGAAACGTTCACTATTAAATTATTTGGATTAGGTCTTATTTTCTTGTAAAAGTTTATTTCATTATTTTGTTTATTTCTTTTTATCAGTAACTTTTCTTATTCTTGTTTATTCAATACATTTAACTGTACTAACAACAATTTAAAATATTTAATATTTTTCTCATTCAGTACTTTTGTCTGAAGATGGTAATTATGCTGTTAACAAAACGTGGCATGTGATTTTCTAATTTGGATGTGATATTTTTATTTTTATTTATATCTTAATTGTTTGGGCAAAGGTGTGGTAACACGTAAGCAGTCGACAATGTAATTTAGTAATTATCTAATGAAATATATATTTAAAAAACAACTTTTTATTAAATGCAAATGATTCGCCGCCAGGAGGCCAAACTGCAAGCAGCACGTGCGTTTGCCCTCGGTAAATATACTTTTAACAATCTACTTTAATATTTAATGAACCTAATTTTAAAGATATAATTAACTTAGTAATACTATACCTCAAATATAATCTTAGCACTTATTGTTAAACCTTACTTTTTTTTTTTCTAAAATCAGACATCAAGAAAAAAAGGTTGAAATTTACATACATAGTACTTGCATTGTTGTTTATCGTTTGCATTAAAGAGCCTAAATTTCTCGTTGAGAAGTACGATGAATTCAAAAAACTATCATACAATAACAAAATGTACCCATCCTGCCACCTTACGCTAACTCAAAAGTATTCTTCTGCCTACTTGATAAGAGTGATTGCCATTCTACTGATCATAGGTGGCGTGGAACTTAACCCCGGGCCCCCTACAAAAAAGCAAACAACTCTGTCGACTGTACAAACTACTGAGACAAAGGAAGCTATTGAAGATGATCTCAAATCTATTGTTAAACAAATCCACACAGAGCTAAGGACTTTAGGAGCAAGACTAGAAACTAGATTACAAAACATCGAACAAAAGTTCGAGGAATGGGATCAAAGCATGACCGTTATCGAAACTTCACAGAAAACATGCTTGGAATTAGCCACAAAAAACGATTTAAGAATAAAAAGTCTAGAGGATCATGGTGATATGTTGGACAGGAAAATAAGGGAAAATAACCTTATATTTTATGGTATAAAAGGGCCCGAAGCCGAAAACTCAGATGAAACTTTATGCAAATTAGTTACGGTGATAAATGAAAAGATGCAAATACAAGTCGAATCGGAAATAATGCGTTGTCATCGGCTTTCAAAGAAAGCTAACGCGCCAATTTTGGTTGAAATTCCGAAACAAACCACAAGAATTGCTCTACTTAGGAATTCCTACAAATTCAGAGATGATAAGATTTTTGTAAACAAAGATTACACTCTGAAGACCCGAGAACAACACCGCTTACTGATTTCTAAGAAGAAAGAACTATCCGAAAAAGGAATACGCTCAAAATTAAGAGACAATAAGCTTTTTGCAAATGGACAAAAATACGAAGTCGTTGACGGTAGAGTGGTTGGTGAAAGGGGCTCTACATTATAGAGGTCGACGCAGCCCTGAATTGACGTTGACAAATCAGAAACTTTACAGACACTACAAAATAAAATACATACAAATAAAGATTCACAAAAAGGTTTTAAGACTATTAGCTTTAAAAAAACAAAAGTTACAGTAAATACAATAATATGCTGGAATATAAATGGACTTTTTAGGTTGCTCTCTGTTTTTCCACTTCTCGAGTACATTAAAAATTACGAGATCTTCGCTTTACTTGAAACATGGTGTATAAATCTCACAAATATAACATTAAAGGATTTCCAAATTTTTGAACATCCGGCAACAAAGACCACAGAAAGGGGTAGGGGATCAGGAGGAATAATTGTGGGTGTCAAAAAAGGGGGACATTACAGGTTGCACAGTACAGAAAAGGATAACATCTGGATATCGATTTTCTTATCACAAAACATAGGAACCGACAAACCTACCACCTGCTTGATATTTGTATATCTCCCTCCAAACAAACTTTACCAGAATAACTTAGCTAGATTATTCAAGGAATGAAAGGAAGAAAAAATTGCAACGAGTTTCTTTATTCTAAATGTTGGCGAGCTTTCAGGCGTTAGCCTATCTTCAGGCCGATATATATTTTTTTGCGAAATCGGCCTGAAGATAGGCTAACGCCTGAAAGCTTGCCAACATTTTGAATAAAGAAACTCATTGCAATTTTTTCTTCCTTTCATTCCTTGAATATCTAATTGCAATTATTTAGGATTTTATTGTGTATTAGCTAGATTAACTAAATATATGGAAAAACAGATAACTGACGGGAAAGAACTAATTCTAATTGGGGATTTAAATATTAGAACTGGAGGGCTCGGGGGACTGTATAATTCAACAAATCTTCAACTCTCTTTAGTTTCCTAAAGAAAAGCAAGAGATCTAATAATTTCACCACTGGCTGAAGGACTTCTCGAGTTTCTCGAGGACAATTCGCTGACAATAATCAATGGAAGATCAACAGGAGACAGAGAGGGAGACTTTACATATGTTTCGGAGAGAGGCTCATCAACTATTGATTACTGCATAGTTTCACAAGGAATACTGGAAAAAATATCAGACTTCAGGATAGAAACCCAGATGTATTCAGATCACCTTCCTCTTATCCTGAAGATAACAGTCCAAAACACCTATGAAAATAAATCTAAGGTAGAAGAATATGGTGTTACGAGATACAGATGGACAGCTGAGGGAATTAATACATTTAAACAGGAATTAAAGGAATTGCAAGTAGTAAAAATATCAAATCTCTATAGCTCCGTAAATACTTTCACTCAAAGAATTACTGAGGCAATGTCAACATCAGGAATAATGTACTTAACTAAGGGTGCCCCCGGAGAATCTAAACCATGGTTTGACAAAAACTGTTACGAAATGAAAAAGCTAACAAAAGAAAGTCTGAAGGAATACCGTAGAACCAACAGAAAGGAAGACCTTGAAAGCTATGCTCTCCATAGAAAGAAATATCTCGGTTTATTAGATGATAGATATATTAGAAATATATTCAGGAAAAACAAGAAATATTGAGATATATAAAAGATTCAAAGTCCTTTTGGAAGACCATTGCACTAT
The DNA here is from genome assembly GCA_030710605.1 of Cordylochernes scorpioides. NCBI lineage: Eukaryota > Metazoa > Arthropoda > Arachnida > Pseudoscorpiones > Chernetidae > Cordylochernes > Cordylochernes scorpioides. Next base: position 50,159,327 of record CP092871.1, read on the forward strand.
TTAAAAGAGCAACAAAAATTCAAGGAGAAATTACTGTACAGGAATGGCACAAATTTTATTGCGAATTAATTAGTATTGAGGAAAAAGAGAAGATTTGTAATATAGAAGTGAGGATCTTGCCGAGCGATCCAATACTTGATCCAGAGTAACTTCTGAAGAGATAGGCAGGGCAATCAGAGATTTGAAAAATAACAAGGCAAGTGGACCTGATGACATCCCCAATGAAATAATAAAAGTACTCCTAGACTCATACATGGGTTTATTAGAACAATTTTACAATAGAGCTATGATAATGGGACACTATCCTACAATATGGACTAAATCGATCATACATCCAATCTTTAAAAGCGGTGACAAAGACAACCCTTCAAATTATTGTGGTATAGCACTGATAAGTAATTTATCGAAACTTTTTACGACAATACTAAGATCAAGACTGAATGAATGGGTAGAAAGAAGAAACGTCATTCCAGAAAATCAGGCGGGTTTCCGAAGGGGTCGATCGTGTGTGGATCTGATATTCACATTGACCACTCTAATACAACTTTCACCGAGGAAAAAGAGAGGAAAATCATATGTATTTTTTATTGATTTGAGAAAAGCATTGAATACAGTTCCTCACTCATTACTTTGGAAGAAATTAACCGATCTGGGCGTGAGCTATCAATTTATACATGCAATTAGAAATTACTATGAACAGGCGACTGTGGCAGTCAGATGGAGGGGATCAATTACAGAAAATATTAAGATACATTCGGGTGTTTTACAAGGAGAGCCACTATCGCCATTACTCTTTATATTATTCATGACGACCTGATTAAATTGTATGACAACTCAGATCTGACGAGTGTATACCTGCCGGAATTTGGTGATGTTCACCTGCTGATGTATGCAGATGATATTGCTATTATAGGGGAGTCGAGGATAAACCTCCAAAAAAATATTAATATATTGAAAGAATATCTTGGTGAGAACTATATGACACTGAACGAGTCCAAATCGAAGGTTATGGTATTCCGCAATGGTGGTAAACCCTCAAGAGAATATAGATGGTACTGGAATGGTAAACCTCTGATGGTAACAAGAAGATATAATTACTTGGGATACCCTCTGGTCAGTACAACTAAAACCACTCAAGCCGCAAACTTTTTCAAAGGAAAAGCACTCGCGGCAATAAATGCTACAACCCCAATACTAGCAAAATCAAAAATTAATTAATTAAACTGCAATGAAACTGTTTGATTCTATTGTGATGGCTGTTTTGATGCATGCTGCTCCAATTAGGTCAACAGAGCATGAAGATTTATTAGATCATATACAAGATAAATTTATTCGTAGGTTCTTGAATTTGCCTAGATATACACCAGGATACATAATAAGACCAGAAACAGGCCGCGTCTCATTAATAATAACAGCTCTGAAATTGACCTTGAAATATTGGCTGAGGGTGCTGGGTATGGATTCAAATAGATTGCCTCGAGTTTGTTTAAATAGAATTAGGCAAATATCCTGTGCTACAGGTGCGCCCATCGGGTTTATAAAACAATTAAGCAATTTACTCAATAATAACGGATCCTCGTGGCTTACTTATTGTAATGATCCTGATTTACAAAGGAATGCTATCCCAGGAATATTAAGAACTGCGATAGAGCAATCAATACAGAATGACTTAACAAGAATAACCCAATCAAAGTTATATTCCCACTATAGAGATATATATACAATGTTTACCACCGAAGAATATTTCTTAAGTGAACTCCCTTTTCCTGTCATCAGATTAATCGCACAATTTAGAACCCTTTCAATTTTTTTCAGAGAACACCATCTGATTTTATTGAGGCGTGAAGACCTGAAATGCACTTTCTGTGGATCAGGAATAACAACGGAGATGTTGCACTACTTATTTGACTGTGCTGCTCTGTCTGAGGAAAGACGAAAACTAAATGATAAAACGGGGCAACTTTGTCCTTCATTTCCGGCACTAATTAATGAAATATCAAAGAATAGGTATATAGCGATGGCGATATTTGGATTCCACAAGACTATATCCCGGAAAAAGGCCACCCAGTGTTCTCCCCATCCACTGTGAAATGGCGAATCCAGTGTAGGGCGAGAGGCCCTAAATAAATACTTTTTGTTGTTGTTGTTATTAAATGCAAATACAAGAAAATAAGACCTAATACAAATAAATTAATAGTGTGTAATTTTTCGGTAACAACATTGTTACCATCATTAGACAAAAGAATAAAATGACCATAATTTTATTCTTTTGTCTGATGATGGTAACAACACTGTTACCGAAACATCACACACTTAATTTATTTGGATTAGGTCATATTTTCTTATTGCTATAATTCAAATTGTGCCATATCACGAAATGATGAAATATAGTTGGTTTAATTAAGCATGAATATTTGAAAAGGAACATGGTTGGGATTTGAAAAATTGATTGAATTGTGAAATTATAATTGGTTGTGTTGGTAAAAAAAAAAAGTTATTTACTGTACAGTTCAAATTTCTCTTCATTGACTTTTAAAAAATTCCAGAACATTTATTTACACCCCCCATTTATTGATTTATTTAATAAACAGGTTTCTAATTGAAGTATATCTGTTGTTTTAGTGGAAGTCAAGATCCGGGGAAAGGTGAGTTCCATTCTCTCATCTGTTGTTAAATGTGGTAGAATACAACATCATTTTACCCCCTTCTCTCTGAGGTTTAGATGACCTAAATAACTATGCGCAACTTCATAGTGGGATGCACATAGTGTTTGCACTTTTTAAAAGTGGTTCTTTTTAAAAACTATTTTTATTCTTTGTACACGTGGTGCACATAGGCCATTATGCTGGCTAGTAGTTGGTGACTGTTTTTACTGCAAGTTCACCACATGTCTACACATGTAAAATGGAATTAATGCAATAACTTGCCCTCAGCAGGAGGGGCAAGCACCAATTCTGTCCTCCCAAGAGAACAATAGTCTGATTTTGAGACTTAAGTCTAGTCATCTACAGACAATGACTTTCCAGAATGGTTGCAAGGTTTTCTACTCAACCTGCAACCCCAAACCACATCATTGACTGTATGGACTCATCCATTGATGAGCTCTACTCATCCCCAGAAGACACCATCAACAAGCACTACAGGCTTGATACCAGTGGAGATAAAGACTTGCCTCCAATGTCAGAAGGATCCTACTGACTGTGTCCATCCTGGTTGACCATTGGCCCAGGCTAGTACAGTTCTCTCTTGTCCTGAGGATGTCACATTCCATGTCTGGGGAACACTGTCTTGTAGGTTGTTCTTCTGTCACAGCATTCTGATTACATCTGACTGTCTCATCACTTTCTTGGGAAGCAGACTTCCTTCTTGACCACCTTGCCTAGGTCTTGGTTCTCTTCTAATCCTTGCTTCACTGCCATCCTTTCTGAATGTAGTTTGCTGTGCTGTTTCAATACTTTTTTGTATCATAACTTGTGGGAGATTTGGCTCTAAAAACAAGTCTACTCATAATGATTTGTTTTATGTATGAAAGAGATAATGCACAATTTGGATTATAGATTATAAACACAAGGTAATAAGACCAAATCCAAATAAATAAATAGTGTGTGATGTTTCGATAACAGCGTTGTTACCGAAACATCACACACTATTTATTTATTTGGATTTGGTCTTATTACCTTGTGTATGTATAAAATAAAAATTAGTGTATTAATTTTTTACATTTCCTGCGTATAGTTGCGCGTTTTACTTTATATTAATTTATGCCAAACCGGCCCTGATCTTATTGTTTGCAGAAAAGCATTGCTCGATGCAAATATTAATATGTAATTCTAATGTCCTAAAGTCATATGTTCATAGTTTGATTGAATACCATTTCTGAGATTCCACCCTAGGATATATCCCGGTCTGGTTAATTAAATTGGCATACCCCGGGGAGGGTTCACCACTGATGAGCCAAGCCCTCCCAATATTTTTTCATTGCAGTAAGGGCAGTAAAAGTTTGTTTATGTGTATAAAAGATACATTTTTGTCTTTTAATGTTTTCATTTCCTGTGTATAATGATTATCACATTATCGGCATCCGGATACAGAAGTGAGCCATTGCAGAATACTATTTCACTCTGTTTTCCTGTCGAATTCTCTCTATAGATGATCTAATTCTTGGCCGAGATTTTGAACCAATTATTTCTGGTACTATCTCTCCCTACAGTATCTTATCACAGCGGTCAACTTGCCTGATGTCCTGTATACTTCCTTTTGTTTATTCCACACAGATGTCTGTTGATTTCACAAAAAAAAAAATCTTCTCAATCTCTCGGGGGTCGGTGGAAAGCTGGTCTACATCGTTGTTTTTCGACCACTACGACCCGGGTTTGATTCCTGCATTGGGTACCTTTTTTTTTTGTGATAAAAAAAAAAAATGCTCCAATGGCCCCCAATTCTCGCAAAAGTCTAACCCCACCAGCGAGTGCAAATAACCAAACAGGGCTCTGGCACATTTATTTGTAGGTGCAAAGTTGAACTGCTTTTCACATGCGTAGACATGTGGTGCACTTACAGTAAAAGCAGTCACCTTCTTCTACCCACCATGATTATCATGGCATGTACCACGTGTACTAGAGATAAGTAAAAAAAGCTTCTCAATGTTTTAATAATCACATAAAATTAGAAAACATCAACCAAATAATTAGCACACCAAAGGTATCTGAAGGGATCGTGTCCAATGTCTTAGAATGTTTAAATTGTTGGCTTCAAACAATTTTAACCTGTATAAAGTAAGAAGGCAACATCCGAATGAACTACATTCCAGTATTATTGTCTGAAGATAACAATGCTGTTACTGAAATGTCACATATAGTTGGATGTGGTCTTGTTACCTTATGTTCCTAATCTATAATCCTTCCTTGGCATTCAAGCATTTTTATTATTCTTATTTATTCATAATTATTCACCTGAAACGAAATTTCATGTTGACCTAAACACTTTATTCAGGGTTTGAAGTTTTAAAAAAGTTAATTATTTCCAAAGAGAGATTGAATTTAGATAGGTAAATACAGTTAAACCTGTCTATAGCGTCCCCTCTAAATAGTGCCTCCCTCTCTATTGCGCCTGATTTTAAATACATAGTACGATGTGATATACATTAAAAGTGACCTGTCTATAGTATCCCCTCTCTATAGCACCCTATTTTGGTGAGTCCCAAGAGGGGGCGCTAAAGACAGGTTTAACTGTGTATATATATATATTTGATATAAAATAATTTATTTTTTTTTTAATAGAGAAATTTACGATTATTTGCATATAAAAAGACAGAATTTAACTATAAAAAATTTGTATATGATAACATGATTATAGATACAAGTTAATAAGACCAAATCTGATGATGGTAACAATGCTGTTACCGAAGCATCACATACTAATTATTTTGGTCTTATTTTACCTTATGTCTTTTTTGATAACACTTTTCCAGTCTTAATGACAAAGGTAGACACATTCTACTTCACCCAATCATGTTGGTTTTTGTTTGATATCATGATATTATTGAGTGGAGATAGGTAAGAAGAAGTTGAAAACACTAATTAAGTTTAAATTTTTTAAAATATATTTCTGGCATATGCAAAGATTGAATTTAAAAAAGACCACAGATGGTATAGAGGTGTGTTGTAGGTGGACCCTATAACAGGAATGGTGATGAACATTACTGACCTGAAAGCTCATATACAGGTAGGTTATCCCATCTCATCTACTTTGTTTCTTTGGAAAATTCTCAAATATATGCTTTACACAAGGGAATAAGACCAAATAACTAAATAGTTTGAGACATTTTAGTAACAGCATTGTTACTGAAATGTCAGGCACTATTTATATATTCGGAATTGGGTTATAACCTTGTTTTTCTAACCTATAGTCCAAATTGTGCTTTATCAGCTAAGTTTTCAAATTATTTTTTTCACCTTGTTTCTACAAGGTCGTTTATTTGGATTTGGTCTTATATTACCTCGTAGTTCTAATCTATAATTATAGGATTATCCAAATTGTTCCTTATTATTCACCTTGTTTTATGATGAGAATTGTCTTTTTTTTTAAATCAACATGTAAACTTTCTCTAGTAAAAATCACTATATACATAATAATTCAGCATTAAATTTACTAGATTTCAAAGAATTGACCCATTGAATCTAAGCCAAAAAAAGTTCATCAATCCATGTATAGTAGAACCTCCCTGTAAAAGACAACACCTAATTGCAGAGCCAGAGTGTCCTTTAGAGAGATGTGTCCTCTTACCGGAGAGTTGCTAAATAATAAAAATGGTATTTTGCAAATGAAAACTGTCCTTTGTAGAGAGGTTTCCTCTAGCACGAGTGTCCTCTCATGGAGGTTCTACTGTATATAGTGTAGAGCCTTTCTCTAAAAGACAATCCCTAGTTGCACAGCCAAAGTATCCTTTAATGCGGTGTCCTCTCACCAGAGAGCAGCTAATTTTGGCAATACCTTTATAGAGAGGTGTCCTCTCACCAGATAGCAGCTAATTTTGGCAATATTCTTTGTGGAGAGGTGTCCTCTCACCAGATAGCAGCTAATTTTGCCAATACCTTTATAGAGAGGTGTCCTCTCACTACAGAGCAGCTAATTTTGGTAATGTCCTTTGTAGAGAGGTGTCCTCTCACCAGATAGCAGCTAAATTTGGTAATGTCCTTTGTAGAAAAGTGTCCTCTCACCAGATAGTAGCTAATTTTGGTAATGTCCTTTGTAGAGAGGTGTCCTCTAGTGAGAGTATCCTCTCATTGAGATTCCACTATAGATATATTCCAAGGAATTTTGGTTATCAAACTATTTACACAAAATATTTTTATAGACATCCACTGTGAATGTTTGCCCAATGACTATTGTTTTAACAAATGTTAATTATTGTTATATTATTATTATTTCTCCTATCAATATCTCCCAGAAGCTATATTGGTTATTGTTAGTGACCATCAACTCAAGTTTGACTTTTCGTGGCCAAATATTCTCCAATTTGGATACGGAGAAAGCTTCTCAGAGTGCCATGGACAGATAAAAGGTCAAATGTTTCAATATTAAATGAAATTAATCTTGTTGATCCCTTATATCCTAAATATGCAAACTGACCTTTGGACATATAATGAGAGAAAATAGTTTAGAAAAGATTTTGATGTTGGGAAAGACACCTGCAATGAGTTGGATAGAAAGGTTTCAAGAAAACTACCAGAAGGTCACTAGATAAGTAATGGTCACTAACTTGTAAAGCTAAATATTGACTGGAAAAACTCATTAAACGTTTTTATTAGAATCCATTTTGTTACCACAATACATCATTATTGTGTAAAAGAAACATTTGTGCTTAAATACTTTCATTTCTTATCGTGAAGATAGAGGCTGCCTGGCCGGAATTCATAGTTCTTAAAATTAAAGATACAGTAAAACCCCGCTATAACGAACCCTGGATATAACGAACCTTCCCTTATAACGAACCCACGCCGATTCCCAATTCCATTCCATTGAAAATACCATCGTTATAACGAACTTTGCGATTTTTAGAATAACGAACTACCCCTATAACGAACCTATTTCGGGTCCCAAAATGATAAAATCTATTAAAAATACTATGCTTATAACGAACTTAGAATTGTAATTTAAAAAAAAATAATAATAAAAAAATTTTGAGCATGTTTAAAGCTCGCGGATCGCGATTTCAAAACAATAAATTTAGCGGCATTGTTTGTTTGATTTTTGCACTTTATTTTTGCTGTATGTTGTATAAATTTTTACACATTATATTTTTTATTAATTAGAATATCTTTGCATCCATTAAATTTGAAATATAAAAAATGCAAATGGCTTCCAAAATGAAGAAAACAAAGGCATTTTAAAAACAAAAGCATTATTTCATTTTAAAAAAAGGCCATTTTCAGAACTTTTCAAAGTGAAACAACATAGGCAAAATGTTAAGAACATATTAAAATAAGAGAATATAACTTTTCTATTATAAAAGATAAAATATAAAGTTATTAAAAATTGTTACAAAGAGGAATCAACTTCAACTTTTGCCGCGATCGCGATCGTACGTTTTAGGGCTAAAAAAAAAAAGTCCAAATAAACGGTCCCGTGATGAAACAAAAATTATTTTTATGCCATTAACTATGGTGATTTTAAAGTCAGCAATGTTTTGCATGGCAGGTTAAAAAAAAAAAAACGAAATCTAGACCTAGAAGAATATGGGGAAACATGAAATGGAAGAAAAACACTAACTTTATTTGAATGGTGCAATGCTTGGAAGAATGCTTTGAAACAACAAGGTATTAGAGCCATTTTTTCAAGTAAAAATTGTATTATATAATGTGATAATGATGTTTTAAAATCATTTCATATCTTTGAATATATATTTAATAAAACTTTGCCTAGGATTTGTCTTGATTTTTAACTTAGACATAGAGGTACATGTATGTTAATCATAAGAAGAACCTATTATCTAATGATTTCTATTATTATTCAGTATTAATATAAGGAAATTAGTCAATTAAGGGAATTAAAATAAAGTGACCACTATTAAGAAGCAGCCTCTTCTTGTGTGTATGGCTGTTTTTTAATTATACGGTCTAAAATTTTTGAAAAGTAAAAAAAAATAGCCAAACCGTGGCTATAGTGAACCGTGGCTATAGTGAACCAAAAGCTCTGTCCCATTGGGGTTCACTATAGAGGGGTTTTACTGTACTTCGGCCAGTAAATATTTTATTTTCTTGATGTTTCGACAAAAATCTTTTGTCCTCGACAGGAGTGAACAAAAATGAAAACATTTGGCAAAGCGTTATAATAGATGGGACGTTATTGCTTTATATATATATTTATATATTTTTTATTAGGCTAATTTGTTTAGACTTTGAATATCCTATTTAATCTATTTTCAGCTACCAACATGTGAAATCTCTTAATATTTACTCAGTAGTTTTGGTGAAGTGTAACAAACATAGATTTTTGGCATTTCATTTTATATATATATATACAGTATAAGAATTTCTTTTTCTTATTGAGTATTAAATCTATTTTAAAGGTAGCATTTAAAGTTATTCTCTAACCTATTCTATGAATGTAGGAGGCAATCATGGACCAGCTAGACCACAAGAATCTGGATGCAGATGTACCTTACTTTAAGGATAAAGTGAGGTAAGTGTAAATATTTATATGTGCAGTGTGGGGAACCCCTTTAATTCAACCATTTTCCAATACTCAATCAACCCATATAACTAAAGTAAAATTTAGATGGAAATTTTGCCGAGAGGAAATTGATCTAAAAAAGCATAGGGCTCCTCTCCTGTCAAATTAAAGTTCTTTATTACACTTTATTTTAATATAAATTTATAGTTTTATTAAAAAACAATATAAGCACATGTGCTCGTGGTCAGGAAATGCTTTCTTTATTTTTAATATCAGCACCTGACCCACTTATCTTTTATTTTTTTCAATTGTTTTTTCATGTGTTGAGCGTATTTACACAAATTTGGCCTTAAATACCCATTTCTTGGTTTCTCAAGAAGCCTCTGGGATCAAAAATCTTTTTGGACACAGTGGTACAACCTACTCCACGCTGACGAGCGCCAACAGCGAGAAACGCGTTCAAGGATGGCTTTTCTTGATTTATCAAGAAATTGGGTTGGTCAAATATCACGGAGCAAGTTAAATAAACATTTAGTGTATTTTTGCTCCACTAGATGGCGCTCTGCCATCTAAAAAGCACATGTGCTCGTGGTCAGGAAATGCCTTCTTTATTTTTAATATCAACACCTGACCCACTTATCTTTTATTTTTTCTATTGTTTTTTCATATATATATATATATATATAGATGGAAATTTTGCCGGGAGGAAATTATTCCATGGAAGCAATGGTCGCCTCTCCCGTCAAAATTAACGTCAGAATCTTACGCCATAGATGGCGTCAGATTCTGACGTTAATTTTGACGGGAGAGGCGACCATTGCTTCCATGGATTAATTTCGTCCCGGCAAATTTTCCATCTATGTTTTGCCAATAGATTTGGCCCAGCCACATTGCCAGCAAAACACCTCTTTGGTAGATTGTGAGGATTCCATTAGATCCTGTGTGGATCTCATGGAATAAAGTCCGCCCTAGACTGACGAGGGCCATTAGCCCGAAACCATGGTCTCTAGGTGGACGCTTATCAGTTTGCCAAAGTTGGTGTTGTGGCTTTGTCACCGACCCGATGCCGCTAGTTGCGGCGACGGTCAATAGATGGCGTCAGATTCTGACGTTAATTTTGACGGGAGAGGCGACCATTGCTTCCATATATATATATATATATATATATATGAAAAAAGGCATCTCCTTATCGTGCAACTGAAAGTTGCTGATGGCTTGCGCCATCTATCGGAATAAATATCAGCTATTCTCGTTGATTTTTAATTATTCCAGAATTGGCCAAATACCCATTCTTGATTAATCAAGAAAAGCTAACCACGGACGCGTTTTGGGCTGTTGGCCCTCATCAGCGTGGTGCAAGCTGTACCTCAACGACCGAAAAAAAAACTGGTCATTCAAGGCATCCTGAAAAATCATGAAACAGGTAGTTAAGGCCAGAATTTTGGCCAATTCTGGAATAATTAAAAATCAACGAGAATAGTTGATATTTATTCCGATAGATGGCGCAAGCCATCAGCAACTTTCAGTTGCATGATAAGGAGATGCCTTTTTTCATAATTATGCACCTTATCCCAGTACAATATCACATTTGTACTATTTTTTCATATATATATATATTTTAAATTATCCCTAGTACACGTGGTACAGGCCATGTAAATCATGGTGGGTAGAAGTTGACAACTGCTTTTTACTGTAAGTGCACCATCTGTCTACACATGTGAAAAGCAGTTCGACTTTGTACTTACAAATGTGGCAGAGCCCCGTTTGGTTACTTGCACTCGCTGGTGGGGTTGGACTTTTTGCAAGAATTGGGGGCCATTAGAGCATTTTTTTTTAAATACAAAAAAGTGCCCAATGTGGGATTCGAATTCCAGTCATAGCTGTCGAAAACTAACCGTTTAGACCACCCTATCAATGACTTCTATATAATATATAAATTGTTCAATGGCCTCCTAACTTGTTCTGACCCAGTACAGAGTGCATGTAACCACACCAGGCTCTGTGTAGTCCATCTGTTTGTAGATATGTCACATTGGAGAGTAGAAGAATCCCATATCCTCCCTGATGTGTATTCATTCTGGATGATAAGAATGAAAATTACATCCTCATTTCTCACAACTAGCCAGACTTAGGACAGAATTGTATCAACACATCCAAAATAACTTTATTAGGTACCACTCAAAAAGAGCAACCTAGCTTATGTTATTTACAATCAAGAATATGAACAGCTTCTTCACAAAAAAAAAAGTGTACAATGCAGGATTCGACCCCGGTTCATGGCTGTCGGAAACTGACGGTTTATCCCACTGCCACCGACTTCTCATGTACCAACACTGATGTGTTTGTTGCAGCACTACAGAGAACCTGGCCATCTTCATGTGGGACTCTCTGAACAGCCGGATCAGTCCCGGACTCCTCCATTCTGTCAAGATCCACGAGACAGACAAGAATGTGGTCTCCTACAAAGGTCTTTCTGGATGACCATTTCTCTCTCAGGAATTATTTTATATTTCTCTCTCTGTGTATAAATGTGGCTTCATGGATATTCTGTGTTAGCCAATACACAGCGCCCTTTTTAAAGGAACTCACCAATTTATTTTGTCAACAATTTTATCACAAGAAAACACAGTATTGTTGAAAGTCATAACCTGACTGGCCACAAGTCCAAGTATTTATTGTCATCAACAGTTGTGGCGGTCTGACAACACCTAGGAGAGAGAAGGACTAAATTGAAGTCTGTTTCCTCGCAAACTATTTCCAACAGCATTTAGGAAACCTTTATTAATGTTTGTAAAGATAAAGGCTGCCTGGCCGGCATTAATATTTCTTGAAAATAAAGATACTTCGGCCAGTAAATATTTTTATTACCTCGACGTTTCCACAAAAATCTTTTGTCTTCATCAGGAGCAAGCAAAAATTAAAACATTTGGCAAGGCGTTAAAAATTATTCTAGGTTCCAAGGGCGTTCTCACGTGATTTATTGATGTTGTAACAGGCTTTGTATTTAATTATTCTTTGATTTTTCTTCATAGTTAGCCAGTACTTTCTTTCTTTCTCTAATTTTGAATAAGTTTTTTTGTGTGTTTATATATTATGGTTAACCTTGTTGTAATATAATTAATTATTAAAACACAAAGTATTGTGACTATCCCTCATTTCTAAAATAGGAAATTTTACAGATTGAAAGGAAGAAGTTTGTCAAAGCTGATATGATGAAATGTGATTATAAGGAATATTAAAAATAAATAAGGTTGTGTTGAGCTGCAATGTTCCCAGTGCTCAACACAGCCAATACACCATTTTACTACATCACATTCAGACCACAACTTTCTGCTCACATTTGATACTGTCTCTGATACTATATTTCCTACAGTCCAACATTCCACAAACATATGTTAAACCGTGCAGCAACCAAAATATTCAAACTAAAACCAACTTCAAACACAATAGCACTTTTTTATTAACTAGGATTTTCAGAATTTTCATTAATATTTTAAAATTATTATTTTTTAAACAAAGGTTTTGTATAATCACCATTTTGTAAACATAATTGCATAAAGTTTAAACAACACAATAGAGGGCAGCTAATAAGACAAAATGTTAATGTGAACATTTCAGGATTCAGTATTTATAAAAGTCCCAACTGTAACTAGGTAACTCTTCAGTTGAGTGGGGGTTGTTAGATGAAGTGTTGACAATATAGTGTCATTGTATTCCTTATTTGTATTGTATTATTTTACCATAATTGGTTAGAATTGTTTTAGGTTTTATTTGTTTTAAAATAATTAATACATTCCATAGCAATTAAATGAAAATAGTTTATAAAAATTAAAAGAACAAAACAAAAGATACAACTTATACTTGAGTTGTTTACATTCTTAATTTTACAGCAATGTTACAAGATATATATTTTTAGAACCTAAAATTGAATTTACATATTCAACACTCTCCTTCTTGAATTCATGTTTTAGAGTTTTAAATGTTTTATGAAAACATCTTCTACAGCAGTGAAGATCTTTGTTTTTCTAAAATTCAAGGTTCTCCATTGTCGTTTCTAATTCTCAAAACTCTAGGATGCGTTTCTCTGTTTTTTTTTTTTCTTGCTACGTCTCGACTGGAAACATCCGCTCTTTATTCAGATCTCTGCTGGTGGGGCCACGATGAAGTGGTGCGCCTCGAATCCAAATGCAATGATCCCATCTCACTACGAACATTTTTCTATTCTATTAACTTGTCCGCCAACATGACTGGGCAGTTTATCTTTGTCCAGTCATTGATGAGATGATTACACATCATTTTGGGAACCTTTTTCTTCAGCTGATTAGCGACAAGCAAATTCTTTAGGGCAACCAAATTATCTATGTTCATAATTGTTAGCACAATTATGAGAGAAAAATTTATATGTAAACTTTAGTTTTATTAGGATATATAAAGAAAAATGGAAAAAAAAGCAAAGCTAGCCAGAACGTAGTTTCATAATGATAAACAAAGCAGGAAGACAATCCCGTGATGCTCTCCGTGATGGGGGGTGGTGTGTGCGGACGTAGGTCATGTGATCATACTGCTGGCCATCATACTCGGATCTAACCTACTGGCTGACAGCTGGTTGACATCATGTCTGTGTATCATGGAGGACTCTGGTTAAAGGCTTAGTGTGCAGATCAGCAGTGTTCCTTCCAGTCGAGATATATTACACTGATACAGTACCGTCTTGGATTTTCTCATGGATGAAATGGTATTTAATGGCAATGTGTCTCGATCTGTCCACATATTTCTTGGCCTGTGTGATTGCAGATTGGCTATCACACCAAATGAGAGTTGGGTCTGTGATCAAATGTCCAAATTTAAATTGCTTCATCAGGTCTCTCACCCATGTGATTTCTCTCACTGTTTTGAAAGAGCTACATTCTCTGCTTCCATTGTACTGAGTGCTGTAACAGTCTGTTTCACATTCTTCCAGATTATGGGAGCTCCTGGTAACATAATCACATAGCCAGTTTTACTCTTCCTGTCTTCAACATTCGATGCACAATCTGCATCCGAAAAAGCTTCAAGTTGCTCTCCTGTTGGTCCGTAGGTGATACCATAATCTTTCATTCCTCCAAGGTATCGAAATACTTTCTTTGCTGCATTCGGATGATTCTTTGTGAATTTGTTACAATATTGAGCCAGTCGGCCAACAGCATATGCTATGTTTGGTTGTTATATCCTCGATGGCATGTAGGATCTAGGAGAGGCAAGCAGGTGACACAAGATGATAGTTCTTTATTTGGTCTCGCTTATATACATATGTATGATGATGATAAATAACTACACAATAAGTCAATGACTACAATACACAGTCACAGTCAGACAAGTCACAGTCTTTGAGGTAACTAGGAAGCCGAATGTCTTGTCGGGGTCTATCCAGAAGTTCCGGGCCTCTATCTTGGATGGCTGGTGGCTCTTCAGAACTACTTCTTGGTAGATTTCCCAACTGAGCTGAGCTTTCAATCTCATTATCATTGTGCTCAATTGATGGTTCTATCCGAGATGAGCCCTCATATGGATCCTGTTCTTCCTTTATTTCGCTTGGTCTCAGCTGATCAATGTGATGTTGTGTCTCCTGACCATTCACATCCTGTATATCGTAAATTCTGGAGCCAGTAGCTCGAATTACTTTTCCTGGAAGCCATTTGTCCCGGCCATTATAGCTCCTATAATATATATTTCTGTTCAAACACACCTTCGTGCAGCACTCTTGGGTCCAACCCGCTCCTGGTCATTTCTTTGTTCCTGCACAGCTGATATGCTTTGCACGATCTCCACTTCGACACTTAGTGCGTAAAACCAGTTCCACCCTATGAGACTTGGCCCTACACTTGTGACAACTAGCAAGGGAAGTTTTGCCTTCTTATTCTTAAATTTCACATTTGCCAAAAATGAACCCTTGACCTGGAGTCCTCTTTGATCCCACTGCTTGAGAGCTACATAGCAACATAGAAAAAATTATTTTTCCATAGTGCTTTGAAAGTTCTCTCTGAGATTATAGATCTGCTTGTGCCGGAGTCAATTTGCATGTCAATATTTCTTTGATCAATGTGCAATTTCAAGTGAATGCTATTATCATAATTTCTCTCAGAAATAAAGCCGATATTCACCCTCTCCTGATCAATCGAGTTTACCTTTTTCCATTTCTTCCTGTAGCAGATGGCCTCTACATGTCCTAATTTCCCACAAGCAAAGCACTTGGCATTCTTAAAGAAGCATCTTTCCTGAGTGTGGTTCCTTTTCCCACAATGTTTGCAAGGAAACTTCCAAGTTTTAACCTTTCAATCATTTTCCGTTTTCTTCTTTACAGGAAACAGCTTTTCCCGATTCCTCATTGTAGCCACATCTTTAGATGCCATCTCACTGCTTAAAGCAATATTTTGCGCTCTTTCAAAAGTTAGCTCAGATACTGATAAAAGCCGTGTTGGTTTTTTGTGGGTGTTTAAATGGGAAGATAGGGATCACGTCAATTATATAATCATTAAAATATTTATTAACATATAAAATTAAAAGAAAGGATATATAAGAGCCACGTAAAGTATCTGTTCTTGCCTGTTCTTCTGTTTATCTTTTTTTTTTTTGTTCTGGCGTTGTTTATGTTCTTTCATAGAATATTATTTATAATTGTAAATTTTAATCATACTTAAAATTTAAAAACAATGAGGAATATTTTTAAATATTAAATAAAAATGTTACACAAAATTATAGGCAACATATTTGCAACAAATCCCCCCGTAATTTCGGGGAATATTTTCCATTAATTCAATTAAATTAAAGTTTAAAGTACAAATATGGTACACAATGAGAATGTCGGGCTGGTGGCCGACAGGTCGTGACGTCACCGTCACCTCATGGTTGTCTTCCATAATTCAACGCGCCTTCAAAATGGCTGCTTCATTTACAAATAGAATGATTCCAAAGTTTGGAATTTTATGATACACAGTATGAAATAAAGTTTAAAACACACATATTAAATCTATCCAAAATAATCATTATATATATAGTCACGACCATCTTTCCTCATCGGCTGCCTCTGTCACGGATGCGCGCGCACAGGGAGGTCACGTGCTCGCCAGCAGCCATTGGGCGCGCGCCGCCGGCAGGGGGGGGGGGGGGGGGGCATTACGTCATAGATTATAAACACAAGGTAATAAGGCCAAATAAAAAAATAGTGTGTGATAAGGCACAATTTGGATTATCTATATGTGGCAATATCGTTGCGGGGTTTCTTGTTGTTGGATGCGAATGGTGAGATTTGGTTGAAGCGCAGTCGTTTGAGTGGAAGTTGCAGCATACAGTTAGGAATAATCAGGACACGTGATTGAGTTGGAAAATAAGAGGCAACTGTGTTGGAGGGAAGAAAGCTTGAGAAGAGTTGAGCGATTTGACTTATTAATTAGTTGATCACATGGCGATGATGAAATGAGCGGAGAGAGATATCTCTAGAGTAGATATTACCTTGTTGGAAGCGAAGGAGCACTGTCCGAACTCGGCGAGAGCCAGTGAACCCTGTAGGTGTTGTTCCTATGAGAGCTCAAGCGTAACTACCCATTCTTGCTTTCCGATTTAACACCAAGCCTCAGTTTCTCTCTGATTGGTCGAGAGATGTCACATGATCCTTTCCTATTGGTTGACCTACTTGAGGTGTTGTCTTTTGATTGGTCGAGAGATGTCACATGCTCTTTTCCTATTGGTTGACCTACTTAAGGTGCTGTCTTCTGATGGGCCGGCGGCTTCCTTTGGTGTTAGTTACGCCCGGCCTGGGTCAGGAAGTGTCTTATTTGTTCGACTCGATTTACTTCCGCGGTTATCAAAATACGTCCTGCTTTGTCAGGAAGTATTGAATGTTAGCTTTAACATTTATAACTTCTGGTCATTAGATACGTCCTGTTTTTCCAGGAAGTGTCGGTTTAAACTTAGCTCGCAGGGACCTGGGGTCAGAAGGTTAACTGCGACGTCTTCCTATATCTTTTGTTACTTTCTTTCCTCCAGTTACCTTATTCTTTTATTAAATCTTTGAAAATCATACATGGTACATACATAGTGGGTCGTGGTTGCATTTAATTATATACAAATTATGACAGATGCGCCCCCTACATGTGAAGAATTCAAGAAGGGGTTAGCCTGAGAGAATTCTGTAAAGTGAAAAATAATTTTGTGGGAAAATTAGTTGTGGGTATTGAGGGGCTATATACAAGCATTGCTGGTGACATAATAAGTAAAATAGAATGGTGTTGATGATATAGGTTGAGTATAATTAATAGAAATCAAAAAATTTTTTAAATTGTAAGAAATCAATGAATGTTATGGTACATAGTGGGCAAAAAAAAAAGGAAAATGCGCCTAAACGAATTCTACTCGAGTTAAGAAATGAATTCGAGGGAGTTCTATTAAGGCTTTTGAAATCAAAATAAAATAATATAAAATAGTTGAATGAAATCAAAATTGAATATTTTTGGTTGAAAAAGAAAAATTGTTTTGTTGCATGGTAATAAGGGAAAATGCCTAGTTACCTTTTTGCTCGAATTTCGGAAAGGAATTCGAGGGAATTTCATAAGGTCTTTTGAAATCAAAATAAACTAAAATAAAAGGTTTTTGAGCGAAATCAAAGTTGAGTGCTTGGTTGAGTGGTGAGAAAAAAAAAAAGGAAAAATGCCTAATTACTTTTTTGCTTGAATTTTGGAAAGGAATTCGAGGAAATTTCATAAGGTCTTTTGAGAAATCAAAGTAAAATAAAATAAAAGGTTTTTGAGCGAAATCAAAGTTGAGTGCTTGGTTGAATGGTGAGAAAAAAAAAAAAGGAAAAATGCCTAATTACTTTTTTGCTTGAATTTTGGAAAGGAATTCGAGGAAATTTCATAAGGTCTTTTGAGAAATCAAAATAAAAATAAAAATAAGAGTTGAACGAAATCAAAGTTGAGTGTTTAAAAAAAATGAAAAATAAAAAGGTTTCAACAACAAAGGGTGATTTAATGTTTTTAGTTTAATCGAAAACCAGTGGGTTTTCGTTGATAATTGAGTTGTGGCAATATAAGTCAAGTGGTAAATAGAATGATAATTGATAAATGAAAATGATAATATAAACTAATTGGTAAATAAAATGATAGTTAATGATTAAAATTGATAATAAGTTGAATAAATTGATAAATTGATTAAATATTTAAATTTTAATTGAGAGAAAATAATGAAAATGGTTGATATGAAAAATAAGGTGTATTGGTTGGAACCCTTTGGTATCTTCATGCCCTGATCTACATGTATTGGTTGCTCCATTTTGCCCTATAAATTTTTTGTCTCATCTGTAGTGACACTTAGGTGAAAAACGTGATTCTAGCCCTCAAGTGCGTTTATGCTGTGTGTACAGGAGACATGGAAATCTATATAACCTTTATGTGTAATTTTTTGTCTTTGTGTGTGTGTTGTGAAAAATGTTAGAAGTCGGTTGTGTAAGAGATGTGTGAGCTAGTTCTAGGTGTTGTTTCGTGGATGTGTAATTGGGTGGTAAAAATCGATATGTAGACTCGAACTGGAATCAAAACCGGTGGCATAGTGAGGTTCCCAGTCGACCTCAATAGGGGATCTTCTCATTGTAATTAGAGATACGGAAGTGGGGTGTGTCGGGCAAACGAGAGGGAGGGAAATTGGAGATCGGACGAAGGCGCTCCGCTTTGTTTACAGAGGCCGAATTTAACCGCCGCGGACTATACTTCCTGTCGTGGTGTTTCAAATCCTCATTTCCTGCCGTCTATTTATTTTGGGGTGTGGCTCGGGGCTTGTTTTTGGAGCGTGGTTTCTCCGACATTGTTTGGTCATCTTTTCAGTTACTGTTATCTCTTCGGAGTTTATTCAGATTTTCTGCGAAGATGGTTCCTAAAATTATGAGAAGTTTTATAAATGTTTGTCCTAGATTAAAAACTACCTCTTGTAGTTCGAAGATTTTCTGCGCGGGTATGGCATATATAAACAAGTAATTAATGAATAAAATTGGGATACAGTTGTACGGTAGAACTAATAAACAAAGGATAAAAATCAGGTGAAATATAGGATATTGTCCCATGTTCGTCCATATTTTTGTAACTGGGGACTCTGAAATATTTGCTTGAACCTTATTAATTGTAGGATTTGAATGATTGGTAGGTTCGTAGTTCTCCTGTTTGATATCTTTAGGGGGTGGTGTGATATGATTGAGCTGGTTGTCAGGTTTGCAGTTTTTAACATCGGGGAAGAGTGATGTAAATCGTCTTGTTGCAAAAATGGCAGGGTCTAAATGCCTGAAAGGTTCGCTGCTGGTGGGTTTGAACCTTAATGACTCTGTTGGGAATAATTCGGGTGTTAAATGTTTGAAAGGGAACGTATAATTGGGGTTGTGCTTTATATGATAGGTGCTAACGGCGGGTGGTGATATATAATGGATTTTTTCTGTATACAGTTTAAGTTTGTTGACGTGGATTGTGTCAGTGTCTCTTTGAAGTGGTTGATTTGGTCGATCTATGCGGACCACATTTGGTGAAAGAATTTCTAATATTGTGTGAGGTCCTGTGAAATATGGCGCAAGTTTCCCTGTATTTGGGTGGTGATATAATTTTACTAATACTAGATCACCTACTTCGAAATGTGGTTGCTTGTGTCGTTGGTCATAAGTGTTTTTGTCTTGTAAATGTTTGTTTTGTGTGCGTGTGTGTGCAATTTTTCTAGCTTTGTCGATATCTGGGTACGGTGTGTTATGATTAGAGATTTCTGGAGGTAGGATACCAAACATTAAGTATATGGGTGGAAAACCTGTGGTAGAGTGGGGTGTCTTGTTATATATAAGTGTAACCTTCTTGACCAACTTGGTCCATGCGACCTTAGGATTTTCTAGGTGTAATAACCTAAGTTTTCCCGTGAGGGTGGCGTTCAGGCGTTCACATAGACCGTTGGCCTGTGGATTGTTGCTGGTTGTGAGCAATGGGTGAATATTCCTATTAAGTAGGAAACTACGAAATTTGGGTGAAGTGAAGGCAGGGGCTCTATCCGTAAGAAGGCGTTTTGGAGAACCATCCAGGAATACTCGTTTAAGTACCTGTTGGTAGGTGGTGGTACTGGTGGATTTAGATGGAAAAGCCCACGCGTAGCGTGAAAAATGATCGACTACCACATGGAGGTATATCTTGGTATTGCCATATTTGGCAAATCCTGCTATGGTGTCCAGAGATAAAAGGTCGAAGGGTTCTTTAGATTCCGGAGGTTGACTTAATTCTCCGTAAGTGGGTCCTACTGGACGTTTTGTTAATTGGCAGGTGGGACAGGTCTTAACTTTTTGTTTAATATCTTTTGACATACCTTGCCAGTAATATTGTGTGGAGATAATTCGTGACATTTGGGAAATACCGGGGTGATTGTATTGTGTGTGTACTGTTTGTAAGAGTTGTTGTATGAGTGGTTTTGGAAGTATAATCTTGGTTACACCTTTTCGGGAAACTGTATGTAATCCATTATGATCAATGGTCAAACTAGACTCTTTCGATGGAGGAGATTGGTGGGTCTTGATAAGGGTGGCGTTTAAGAATCCACAAAACGGGTTACGGGACAAGAGATCTGCTTCATATTGTAGTTTTCCCTTTATGTAGCGGACCTCATATTCGTAACTCGATAGTCGTAAACTCCATCGAAACAGTCTACCGGACGGGTTCTTGATGGTTTTCAACCATTGCAATGCGTGATGGTCAGAAAATATTGTAAACTTTCTGCCCATAAGATAGATGCGAAACTTCTCCACACTCTCAACGATTGCTAAGCACTCAAGTTCAGAGATGGAGTAGTTTTTCTCGTGTGGGCGCAATGTTCGGCTGAAATATTGAACTGGATATACGTTTCCGTCAGGGTGAACTTGTTTGAGAATGCCTGCTATACCGAGGGTGGATGCATCGCAATACACTTGGCATGGCAGACCTTCTTTGTAAAGGTGTAAAATGGGGTGTTGTGTGAGGTTTCCTTTCAGGTCAATGAACGCCTCTTGACAAGCTTCATTCCAGTTCCACACGACGTCCTTTTTGAGGAGATTGTTGAGTGGTGCTCGCAAGCGAGCGTATTCCGGAATGAATTTGTTATAGACGTTCACAGCGCCTAAGAAGGATTGTAGTGTTTTTCGGTTGTGTGGTTGTTTTATGGCGTGGATGATGTCGGTATTGCGTGTAAGTGGTGTAATTGTACCAGCTGTGATGGTGTAACCTAGAAAATTTATGGATTGTTTAAAAAATTCGCATTTTGCGAAGTTAAGTTGTAACTTCTCCGCTTCGCAAAAGGCGAAAAATTGTCGCAGGTGGTTTTGATGTTCCTCCAATGTGTTGGAGTAAATGATGAAATCATCAAAGTAATGTGCCACACAGTCAAGTCCGTGTCTCTGTAGGACCTGACTTATGGCTCGTTCGTAAATCTGAGGACTGGTTTTTAACCCGAAAGGTAATCGAGTGGGTTGGTATAATCCTTCAAAGGTGGCAAATGCTAACAGTGGTCGAGAATCGGGGTGTATTGGGACTTGCCAATACGCAGAGGATATGTCGGCCGTGGAAAAATATTTGGCCTGTGCGAGGCGGTCTAGGATATCCTCGATTCTCGGGAGGGGATGGACATCAGAGTTGATTAGCTCATTCACCTTCCTATAATCGATACAAAACCGTTTGGTTTTGTCGCGCTTAGTGACGAGGGTGACAGGGCTCGAGAAAGGTGAAAAAGATTGCTCTATGATGCCGTTCTCCAGCATTTGTTGTATTTGGTTACGGATTTCTTGTTGGTCACATATCGGAACACGATATGGACGTATGGTGATTATTTTTTTGGAATTCGTGGGTATTTTTACTGGTGGAATACGTAAGCATGGTACGTTGAATTTGTCCTGTGAAAAAATGTGAGTGTACCTTTGTAGAAGTGTTGTGAACTGTGGTGTATAGTGAGTGTTAGGTGTTGTGTTGTAGTATGCATGGGGTAAAGGGTTTTGTTGTGTATTAGTGTGAGTGTCGAGTTCGTTGTGTGGGTTGGTCATGTGAGAGTTGTGTAACGGTGTGTGATCACCTAGGTTTTTGGTATGCGAGTTATCCCGCTGTGTGGGTGCGTTTTGGACAGGTTCATAAGTTGAAGTTGTTGTGGTTTGATTATTTGAGGGCATGTAAAAAGGGCAATTGGCTTTAGTGAAAAAGGGGCATGTAGATAAGTGGGGTTTTCTCAATGAATGCACGCAATGGTTGTCATAGGCGGATAGTTGGGATGTGGGGAAAATTTTTTGTGACATCGCCTGACATTGCCAGTACGTGCATACATTGGACACATGATTAAAATGGTAGGAAAGGGTAGACAATGGGGCGCCCAGCTGGAGTATAGTGCATTTATTAAAATCTATGGTTAATCTGAATTTATGGAGGCTATTGATACTAAGAATTCCGAATGGCAATGGTGCATTCACTACATGGAGATACTCCTTTCGTGATATTTGTCCTATTGTCAGTGGGATAGATAGTTTACCCATGGTTTTTGCAAATCCGTTTAGGGTTTGGAGGTGTAGTGAGTGTCCCTCAAGGGTTAAATTAGGCAGGTGGGTTTTTAGCATATGATAAATATTATATGGCACTATACTCAGGCTGGCGCCTGTATCAATTAAAAAGGGGCATGATACATTAGGGGCTAGAAAGAGTTTGACAGTCAGTTGGTTTAGGGATCCTACCTCAGTCTCGAAAGGGCTGTCCGGCTGAGGTGTCTCTGGCTTGACTTGGTTGTGATGAAGTCGGAACTGGTGATTTTGGGACCGTTTGCACTGTCCGGACTTTTTCGTGGGTCGTCGGGATTGGTCGACGTCGGCATTCGCTGTGCCAGTGTCTCGCGCCGCAGAACTTGCAGTTGGACGGCGGAAGAGGTGCATTCCATGCACCTGGGCGTCGGGATGTGCTGTGGTACGGACCCGACATTGTGGGTGGTTGATCTTCTCTGGATCGCGTTGCCGGTACACTGGGCCCGTGGATCCACTGTACCAGTCGGAACCACTCTCCTAGGTTCTCGGGAGGCACTACGCGGACTAGGCGCTGGTCGTTGAATGGCAGTCCTTCTGTCAGCGTCTCGAGGATCACCTCTTGTGGAAGTCCTAGTTGCAATCCCATGGCGGTTTTTTCCCGGTAGTAGGTCTCTAAGTTGGCTTGTCCAGTGAGTTTCATGGCGAAATATTTCGCAAAGGACGCTTCGCTTGACTCAGGGTAGAGATCTAGGAGGATTTGTCTCACCTGGAAATAACTCCGGTCGGCCAGCCGAAGTTTCCTGAAGAGCTCCAGGGGTTGTCGCACCAGGTAGTTTGGCAGGCGCAATAATTTTTCTTGTTCTCCCATGGATGCGTCTTCCATTTTTCGGTCGAACGTCTGGAAAAACTGTGTCGCGCTGTATGCGCCGTCGAAAGGTGGGATCGCCGACTCCGCTCCATCAGAAATTTTTACTCGCGTCAGGAATGTTGACAGTTGGTTGATGGCGTCCGCTAGGGGCGCAGTTGTCTCTCGGCCGGTCACCTCCTGTCTTTCTCTTGCCGATTCGCTCTCTCTTACTTCTTGCCTTCTTTCCATTGTTTCCGTTGGACCGTCTGACTTTACGCCTGTGGGATCCTGATTTAATTCCATCTCACTATCCTGTCGACTTAACCGTTCTGTGGCAATATCGTTGCGGGGTTTCTTGTTGTTGGATGCGAATGGTGAGATTTGGTTGAAGCGCAGTCGTTTGAGTGTAAGTTGCAGCATACAGTTAGGAATAATCAGGACACGTGATTGAGTTGGAAAATAAGAGGCAACTGTGTTGGAGGGAAGAAAGCTTGAGAAGAGTTGAGCGATTTGACTTATTAATTAGTTGATCACATGGCGATGATGAAATGAGCGGAGAGAGATATCTCTAGAGTAGATATTACCTTGTTGGAAGCGAAGGAGCACTGTCCGAACTCGGCGAGAGCCAGTGAACCCTGTAGGTGTTGTTCCTATGAGAGCTCAAGCGTAACTACCCATTCTTGCTTTCCGATTTAACACCAAGCCTCAGTTTCTCTCTGATTGGTCGAGAGATGTCACATGATCCTTTCCTATTGGTTGACCTACTTGAGGTGTTGTCTTTTGATTGGTCGAGAGATGTCACATGCTCTTTTCCTATTGGTTGACCTACTTAAGGTGCTGTCTTCTGATGGGCCGGCGGCTTCCTTTGGTGTTAGTTACGCCCGGCCTGGGTCAGGAAGTGTCTTATTTGTTCGACTCGATTTACTTCCGCGGTTATCAAAATACGTCCTGCTTTGTCAGGAAGTATTGAATGTTAGCTTTAACATTTATAACTTCTGGTCATTAGATACGTCCTGTTTTTCCAGGAAGTGTCGGTTTAAACTTAGCTCGCAGGGACCTGGGGTCAGAAGGTTAACTGCGACGTCTTCCTATATCTTTTGTTACTTTCTTTCCTCCAGTTACCTTATTCTTTTATTAAATCTTTGAAAATCATACATGGTACATACATAGTGGGTCGTGGTTGCATTTAATTATATACAAATTATGACATATATATATAAAAATGAATGTTTGTTTGTATGTACGGTAAACAAATTCGCAGTAGTTCACTAATTCAAACCAAAATTTCCATACATAGGTAAAAAAAAATACGGGGAAGACGATAGGCTATTTTAAAAAATATATAAATCAATTATTAAAACTATATATTTTTAGTCAGAAAATTATGATGACGATATTGCTGTATCATGTTTGATTATCAGATACAAAATTATATCCTATATATAGTCACAGGCGTCTTTCCACCGTCATCGGCCGCCTCTGTCACGGATGGCCATTGGACGACTACTATCACGTGTCATCGTTGGCACACCGGTGACCTTGAGTGACGTAATGCCCCCCCCTGCCGGCGGCGCGCACCCGTTGGCTGCCGGCGAGCACGTACATAGGCAGATAAAGCACATAGGCTATAGTTATTAACTAATATATGCATTTATTTAAGGCGCCAATTTATAATTGTAACAAATAGTATTTGAATAAAAACATTCAATCGGGTAAAACACGGGCGTTGCCCGGGTCATTCGGCTAGTATTTTATATATAAACGAAATTATTTTTAATACAATCAAAATATGTCATTAGTAATATA
This sequence comes from Cordylochernes scorpioides, assembly GCA_030710605.1. Taxonomy (NCBI): domain Eukaryota; kingdom Metazoa; phylum Arthropoda; class Arachnida; order Pseudoscorpiones; family Chernetidae; genus Cordylochernes; species Cordylochernes scorpioides. Next base: position 50,184,664 of record CP092871.1, read on the forward strand.
TATATTCAAATAAGTAAACAATCTCTTTTTAAAATTGTTCATACAACATTAATCATTTTAAAAGTATTTCTTAGTTTATCTTTGGATACAGCTTTTGTAAGAAAGTCTGATAAATTATCAGATGAAGGTGTGAGAATGAAATAGTATAATTATTAACAATCAGATTTTCATGTAAAAAATAACAGCTCCAATTAAATGATTACTTTTAAGAGAAGTAACTCCAGTTTGGCAAAGGGTAATTGCTGATTGGTTATCACAATTAATTTTTATATTAAAATTAACATTTTTATATATACTCTTGCAAAAAGTTCCTCAATTAAGTATTTCAAATATACACATCTTTTGTAGCAAGTCAATAAAGCATTCATTTCTGAATCACAAGTTGATAAAGCAGTATTGTCTTGTGGCTTTGACATCCATGATATGAGACATGAGCCTAAATGAGTAGTAATGCCAGTAATAGATTTTTCTTTATTTTTCTCATCCATCCAACTAGCATCACAAAATGCTTTAATGAATGTACCATATTCATTTATATAACATAAGCTAGACTTTTAGTTCCTTCTAGATATCTGATAATTCTTTTTAAGGATGACATATGAATTTCTCTGGGGTCATTTGAATATTTAGATAGAATTGTTAAAGGTAAAGCCATATCTGGCCTAGTTCTTACACTCAAATTCATTAATGAGCCCAAAATTTCCTTTTTTTTTTTTGCTTATCCCTAGTACACGTGGTACAGGCCATGATAATCATGGTGGGTAGTTAGCGACTGCTTTTTACTGTAAGCGCACCACATGTCTACACATGTGAAAGCAGTTCGACTTTGCACTTACAAATGTGCCAGAGCCCCGTTTGGTTACTTGCACTCGCTGGTGGGGTTGGACTTTTGCAAGAATCGGGGGCCATTGGAGCATTTTTTATTTTAAACATAAAAAGTGTCCAATGCGGGAATCGAACCCGGGTCGTAGTGGTCGAAACCAAACGGTTTAACCAGCCTTCCACCTTTCCTGATATTTTTTAATGTCACATTTAGGTGAATTTTCAAATATAGCTAAATTAGTGTTTAAATCAAGTGGTGTTAAAGCATGTTTACACTCCTGCATATTGAATTTTATTAAAATTTCATTAACAAATCTCTCTTGATTGATGAAAATATTATTATTATTTTTATCCCTAAATATATCCATACCAAGGAAATGGATGTCTCCAATATTTTTCTTATTTTTTATTTTAGAGATTGCATTAGACAATATTTTCTCATCTGAATAAATTGCAATTATGTCATCTACATAGATTCCAAGAATTAAGAGTGAATTGTTATTTTGGTAACAAAATACACATTTATCAGCAGAAAATATTTTAAAGCCATTATTTAAAAGATATTGGGTAAAAGTGTTATACCATATTTTACCTGATTGCTTCAGGCCATATATAGCTTGGTTTAATTTACAAACTAAGCTATTATCACTCACTTCAAATCCTTCAGGTTGTTTCATGTAGATGGTCTCTTCAAGGTTCCCATAGAGGTATGCAGTAACAATGTCAAAACATTTGATGTCATATTGCATGATGGCTGCAAATGCTAGTATGACTCTAAGTGAGTCATTCTTGATGACTGGTGAGAAAATTTCTTCATAGTCTTGGCCATAGCTCTGTTGGTAGCCTGTTGCAACTAGTCTAGCTTTGTGTTTTCTATCTTGTGTTGTTGCATCTTTCTTGATGGTGTAAATCCATTTACTTTTGATTACTTTAGAGCCTTTGGGAAGAGGTTGAAGTGTCCAAACTTTATGTTCCTTTAGAGAGTCAAGCTCCCTTTCCATAGCTCCTATCCACTTTTCAGAATCAGGTAAATTCAAAGCTTCTTTGTAGCAGTTGGGTATGGAATATCCTTGATGAGATGCCTTTAAAACATTATCACCAGTTTTTGGTAACTTGAATCAGGTGAGTCATTATCCATTTCTTCAACATCACTTAAGGAAGGTTCATAATAGAATCCAGGTCCAGGATGATGAGGTCTCAGATCATAATGGTGTTGTTGAGTTGGTGATGAAGCATTTTCTTGTAAGATTGCTTCTGTTATAGATGGATGGTAATTTTCCACAGAATCTTCATCTCCCAAGTTAATTAGGGTATAATTTTGGGTCATCTTATCTTTTTCTTGATTTAAAAGTTCTGATCCTTTTCTTGTTTCAAAGAATTTTACATCTCTGGTTTCAGTAATAGAGAAATCTTGGGGGTTACAAATTCTATAGGCTTTTCTATTGTTGGAGTATCCCACAAAAATTGCAGTTTTGGTGATTTTTTCAAATTTTGATCTTTTGTGTTTGGGAGTCCACATTTCTGCGAAACAACCAAATATTTTCAAATGCCCAATTGTTGGCTTTCTTCCTGTAAAAAGCTCTTCTGGAGTGCACCTTTTGTTATGTCTTGATGGGGTTCTATTTTTAATGTATGTGAATGCATCCATGGCTTCAGCCCAAAAAAATGTTGGCAGTTCTGCTTCTATCAAGAGTGCTCTGGTGCCTTCTATAAGAGATCTGTTTGCTCTCTCTGATCTTTCATTTTGTTCTGGAGAATAGAAAGTTGTTTTCTGGTGTTCAATACCCTTGGTTGTAAAGTATGATTCTAGATTAGAATTGACAAATTCCAGGCCATTACCACTTCTTATTGATTTTACTTTTCTTTCTAAAGAATTTTCAATTCTTTCTATGAAATTCTTGATGGCATCTGGAGTGTCAGATTTAGATTTAAGAAAGTTTGTAAATATTTTTCTTGAATAATCATCCACTATTGTTAGAATGTATTTTGCTTTGCCAATTGAGATTGGTTGTATAGGGCCAATGAGATCAACATGTAGGAGATCAAGAGATTGGGATGATTGATCAAATTTGACTTCTTTAAAAGGTTTTCTAGAGAAAAATGTTAAAGCACAATTTGGATTATAGATTATAATAAAAGAAAACAAGACCTAATCCAAATAATTTATTAGTGTGTGACGTTTCGGCAACAACATTGTCACCATCATCAGACAAAAGAATAAATTATTCTTTTGTCATTTATTCTTTTGTCTGATGATGGTGACAATGTTGTTGCCGAAACGTCACACACTAATAAATTATTTGGATTAGGTCTTGTTTTCTTTTATTGTTTTCTAGAGAATTTTGCTTGGGTGCATGTTACACAATTCAGATCTTTTCTTGTATTGCAGTTAAATTTGTGTACTAGTGCATTGTTTTGCATCATTTTCATGTATTCTTCGTTGATGTGACCAAGTTTTTTGTGCCATATATCCCATGATGTGTCACTGATTTTTAAAGTTTTTGGGGTTGGTGGGAGACATGTATCAGTACCTTCATTGATTATGTAGAAGTCTTCAATCTTTGATGCTGTTAATAAAGTGTCTCCTTCTTCATTTTGAATGTGTCCACCCTTATTGTCAAAAAGAATCAGTTTTTTGTCTTGAATGAGCTTGCTTACAGATATTAAATTTGAGTCAAAAGGCAGTCCATTAATTAAGATTATATAAAAGGGCGTACCTGGATCTGTAAAGAAAGAAAAAAAAAACAATTTTTTTCTTAAAATATTTCGAGAGATTGCTCCCTCTTTATCAATTTATTGCACAGTGAATTTAATTTACAAATTATTGTACATCATTTGAAAACAAATTTGTCATTGGTCAAAAATATTTATTGATAATGATACATAAAAAAAAAATAATAATAATTATAATAATACAATAAAATATTTTGAAAATTAAAGGCTTTTTAGTAATGCAGTATTTTATAATGTTTTTGAAACAAAATTTAAGGAAATAAAAATAAGAAACAAATGAAGTTGACTGCGATTATTAGAAAAAAAATTAAGTTAAAAGAGACAAATAAGGTTCGGGGATTTCTTCGTATCTATTTACACTAGCAGGGTCCTTCAATGATGCTATGGCCTCCAGGAACTTCCTCTGGTGTGAGTTCTGGATGCCCCTGTAAATAGTGGAAGTATTTCCCAATCTGGCTGATGTCCCGATCGGAGACCATGCTCCACCATGGCAAACCTCTCCTTTGCATACTTCCAAGAAGATTTGTGTTCTTGGAGTCTGGTCCCAAGGAAACGGCCTGTCTCTCCAATGTAGGATACATTGCAGCTTTTACATGGGATCCTATACACAACGTCCTTTGTGTTCCCTATCTCCACTTTCTGCTTTGTTATTGTATTTCGGACTATAGTCTTTAAAGATGGTGCATTTTTGAAAACAGTGGTTCTTCCAGAATTTTTTAAAAAATGAGCTATTTTCTCAGCTCCTGCTCCATATGGCATTATACATTTATTTTTCAAATCTTTTTTACTATGAATGTTATTAATTTTATATGAATGTTTATTGATAAATTCCTTCATATATCCATTCGATATTAATTCTTCCTGGGTAGTGTTCAATTCTATATATTTAAGTTTATCAGTGGAGCAATGTGTGAATGCACGCTTAGTGAGAGTTTTGAAAGGGAAATTTTATGGGAGATAGGACCAAAGGAGTTGGCATGGAGGTATACTGGTGAGTGACTAGGTTTTCTAAAAACAGTGGTTTGAAGATAATTTAATTTATTTTCGAAAAGTATATCTAAAAAGGGTAGGAAGCCATTAGACTCATTTTCAGTTGTGAATTTTAAGAGGGGGTGAAAGCTATTTAAAAATGCCAAGGTATTCTCAATATGGTCTGTAGCCACTATAGCCATCACATCATCAACATATCTTGCCCAGTACTTAATGGTGGTTTTGAATCTTTCATTTACCAGGATGTCAAGACAGTTTAAGACGAGATCAGCTAAGAAAGGAGAGAGGGGACTTTCCATTGGAATACCATTGACTTGCTGGTATATGTTGTTATTGAAACAGAAATAGGAAAATTTGTTTTTGTAAATATTTCTGGTGGAATAAAGTCGATATTTTATTAAGCCCATTAAAGAGCGATTATCTCTTGAAAGCTAGCGTTTTTTTTTTTTTTTAATAAAAAGAAACTCATTGTGAGAAAATACTTGTAATTTTAAAACTTTTTTTCACAATTTTATCATGAACAAAAGTATGAATGTTGAGTATGCAAAAGTTCTTGAATCAACTAGTAAAAACCAAATATTCATTAGCTCAATTGTGATAGTGGGTGAAACCTGGTGTTTTTGCTATTTTCTTACTGCTAAGTGCTATGATCTTGCTACCACATACTAACCAAACAGCAAAAAAATATCTTCAAAAGTAAAATACTGGTCTGTATTTAACGACAGCCATGACATAGTATCCCATTAATTTATCCCTGAAGGGTAAACTTAACAATTATTATTATTTTGAGATGCTTCTTCAAGTATTATCTGGTTGTTCAAAATTGGGCAGTTGGTTCCTTAATGACAATGCCCTCACTCAGAAGGCAAAAGCTGTGCTAGCTATTTTGACCAATCAATAAGAACGTGGTTTAATCTTCACCTTATTCCACAGATTTGAGTTGCTAAGATTATTGTCAGGTAGTTTGACGGTCTGTAACATCAGGGTTGTACTTTAAATAAAATGTTTCTAAATATTTTGGGGGAAATTTTTTTCTTTGACAGCTATTTATGTCACGCTATTTTTATATAAATATATTCAATGGGTTGCCTTTTGACTCTTTGAACAATAATTTCTCAGTCTCTCCTTGTTTAATTGCCAGACATTTTATGTTTATTTATTATAGGGGGGATTGATGGTAGAGTTATAAACCATCAATTTTTGGGGAAGCCACGACCTGGGACCTTGTTTATAACATTATAATTCTAAGTTCCCAAGCCCAGGTTGTTTTAACCCATGGTTATTAAAAACAACTATAAAAGAACAAAACCTTGGTCCCAAGTGATGTTCTTAAAGTGAAATTTGACTAATGAAAAAAAAATAATTCTAGTATTTGTGTTATTTTTTATAAAAATCCAATCAACTTTTCATTTTTCAGAAAAGTTACAAAAATTTATTATTTAAAATTCTTTTATAAATTTTGTAAATTATTTGGAAATGGAAAGGTTGTAAACACAAGGTAATAAGACCAAATCCAAATAAAAAAATAGTGTGTGACGTTTCGGTTACAATGCTGTTACCGAAACGTCGCACACTATTTTTTTATTTGGATTTGGTCTTATTACCTTGTGTTTATAATCTATAATCCAAATTGTGCCTTATCAATTCGAATTTCAATTTTTTTTTACATATTAAATAAATAATTTAATAAGCTTTTAAAATGCACAAAAAGTAGAAAATATTTCAGTTTCTACCATTTAAACAATTATATCATATATTAGGTGATGAGGCAAAAATTTAGAGAAACAAAAAAAAAAAAAAACTTTAATCAGTTGCTTCATCTTGAATCTCATAAAGTTTTGAGTCTCGTAAAGTTTCATGACAATTGTTCCCTGCCCCTTTTATTTTTAGTCATTTGAATCTAATTATTTAATGGTGGCTGCTGAAATATTTATTTTCTCATTTTGTAATTCATTTTAATGTCTTAATAAAGGTATTGATTGAATTGATTCTGTAGTATTTGGGGACACCTAATTATAGAAATTGCTATCCAATGGCCCCTCACCATTTAGGTTGGAAACTCAACTTTATTGGAATAATCAGTTGTTTTCCAGTCAGTTTGTTTTCTAATACAGTAAAACCCCTCTATAGTGAAACCCAATGGGACAGAGCTTTTGGTTCACTATAGCCACGGTTTGGCCATTTTTTTCAACTTTTCTAAATTTTCAGACCGTATAATTAAAAAAATTCCATACAAACAGGAAAAGGCAGCCACTTAATAATGGTCACTTTGTTTTAATTCCCTAAATTGACCTATTTCTTTACAGTAATGCTGAATATCAAAAGAAGTCATTTGATAATAGGTTCTTCTTACATTAGCATACATGTTTATATATAAACCTATGTATTATTTAAAAATTTAGCCAAATCCCCTTGGCAAAACATTATTAATTATATATTTAAAAGATATAAGAGTATTATAGAACATCTTTCTCAAATAATATAATACTAAATTTATTTGAAAAAATGCCTTTAATACCTTGTTGCTTGAAAGTGAAAAGTGAAATTTGAAAATCAGAATTGTCTCAAATAATGGTTATTTCCATCAAAGGAATAAAGCTCTGTGTATTCTGAATCAATTGAGGATGAATAAAAAGTATCCAATTCAGAAAAATCGGACGCGAAATATGTTGTACGATAGCGCGATCGGTAAAATTGCGAATAAAAAACGCCAATTTGCAAACACAAAATTGGTGGTAAAACAGCCGGCCAGGAGGAATATCCGCGAACCCTGAATGAGTCATATACCTAACAAGAATTCCATTCTAAAAATAGAACTGTAGTGGTAGTTTTTGAGAATTTATAAGTCGATTTGTTTGTGGCCCATGAGACACGGGGAACTTGGGGGAATTGTTTTTTTTCTTCCTTCTTCTTCTTCCAATTCCAGTTTCTACATATTCTTCTGAAGTGTATATTAAATTTTGTTTTTAACCTGTTATTCAAACCATTTCTGGCTTTAAAATTATTTGGAATTATTTTTTAACCTAGGTTAAACTTGATATAGAACGCTTCTAAAAGGGCATGCTGCCACTGTTTTTTTTTTTTTTTTTAGAATGCCACTCTTTGTTTCTTTTCTTTATTTTGGAAGCCATTTGTATTTTTCTTTTATTTCAAAATTGTCGAATGAAAATATATTTTATTAAATAAAAGTATAATGTTTAAAAATTTATACAACATACAGCAAAAATAGAATGGAAATGAAAACAAACAATGCCGCTAATTTTTTGTTTTGAAATCGTGATCCGTGAGCTGAAACATGCTCAAAATTTTGTTGTTTTAATTTTTTTTTTAATCACAATTTAAGTTCGTTATAAGCATAGTATTTTCAATAGATTTTATCATTTTGGGACCGAAAATAGGTTCGTTATAGGGGTAGTTCGTTATTTTAAAAATCGCAAAGTTCGTTATAACGATGGTATTTTCAATGGGATGGAATCGGGAATCGCCGTGGGTTCGTTATAAGGGAAGGTTCGCTATATGCAGGGTTCGTATTAGCGGGGTTTTACTGTATCTATTTACTTTTCTAATATCTATCTATATAAAAATTAAAGTTGCCTCTCCCATCAAAATAGACACCAAATCTAGGCACCATCTATGGAACCTCTCTGCACATCAATTGTACACCATTTTCTATAGATGACATTTTTACTCTTATTGCTCTAACAAAAAAATACATGACTATGGTACCTCCATCCTAGTTTGGTGATTCTAGTAATATTTCTGTTAGTGAAGTCTTTTCACTTATTATGTAGATCTAGTCTTGCACAATTTATTAAATACTAGAAGAGTGACCCGGCTTCGCCCGAGAATTCCCCCGAGTGAAATTTCCATCATACTCAAAGTACATCAATAATAAATAGTAGAAGTGCCATAGAATAGCAATACAGAAGAAACACATAAAACCACAGGCAAAAAGTGTGTGGTGGCAAAAATTGTATTATATTAGTGTTTATGTATTTAATTTAATTATTTTTTGCAATCCATTTAGTTGTTTCAAAATCAATATCTATATTAATAAAATGCAAATTTCATAAGTGTACATCACTAAAAACTTTCGTTACAATGCATCAATTTCAACCAAATTTTCAACATTTATGTAAAACGAGATGGAGCAGGTTTTGCTTAACATCAAAATATTTTTCCCTAACATTAACATGCGTAACTTCGCTGTTATCGATTAAATACAAAAAAAATCAACAGAGTTAATTTTATTTATATATAAATACAAAATTAAATTTCAACAGAGTTAATTTTTTTACATACTAGCTAATAATCTCAATCTAAAAAAATATTCAAAACAAGCAATTTTAAGATAACACCATATGTAAAACAGTCGGCCAAGACTCGGCCAATATATATATAATATATATTGTTTATTTTCGCTAACTTTTAAATCAAAAATTTATTTATAGACATTAACCGTTCCCCCCTGGGTGAGTAGAATTTGCTTGTGATGTTAATTGTAACATACATATATTGAATTTTAAGTTGATAACATGAACTGTAATTCAATACAGGTAACTAAATTATCTATAATAATGTTAACAGCAATACTGACTTCAACTGGAATGCTCAATCTAAATGCTACTTTCACTTGTAGACAATGAGGCAACTAACAAGAGTCAGTCACATCATCTATCTTTCTTGATTTACTAACACTAACTACATTCCGCTAATCTAGATAATAAATAATTTAATTTATAGGTAAATACTCTTGAAATCATAACATTCATAACGAATGCTATCACATTAATTAAGTGTACTGATAAGCTATTATAAATACTTTCAAAGAAATTTTCTTTCATTATTCCACCTCATCTTTCTCTCCTTTCCTAATTTATTTATTTATTTTTCCTTTTTTTTTTCTATATATTTTTTTGTTTTCCTTGTCTCTTTTTTCTTCACCCCTTTTAATTGGACTTAGAACAAATAATAATTAAGATTTTAAATTTAATAAAAAAAAAAAAAATCCATCTACACTAATAGAAACTATTAAATTCAATATTCTGAAACACCAATACCATACCGATAAAACACAATTAGGATTATAGATTATAAACACAAGGTAACGGGACCGAGTGAATGAGTGATATGTAGCATATCGGTAGCGACATTGTGGCCCTCTTCAGACTTGTCTGAAGATTGTAGCGACGCTGATGCCAATACGTCGCACATTGCTTATTTTTTTGGATTTGTTCTTTTTACCTTTGCTTACCAATACCATACCTTTATTTCTGTGTTTTCTCTAATTCTTACTTTGTTTGATCCTTTAAATTTATACGATAACTTTAGAATATTTTATTTCTCTCCCTAGAGCATACATAACAATTATCTATGCGTGTTCAATCTTTATAAAGGGGGGTATAGAGAATGAACATTCAATCTAATTGATATGAAGCATTAAAACTTAAATTCCTAAACTTCCTTATTTAGCAGAAATTACAGGTAATGGTCCTCATATATTATATTAAAAAAAAAAAAAAGTATAGATAGGACTATATATAGAATATACGGTTCCGTTAGGACCAGTTCAAATAGATTGATGATGTGAGTTATTATGGTAAAGCATTTTCACCATCTTCAGACAAGGGACTTATGTCTTTGTCTGAGGAAGCTGATTTTTCCATTTATGGTATGACGCACATTCTTAACTTATTTGAATTTAATCATACTTTATTGTAGTTCCAATTAATCCTTATCCTCTCGTACTACTAATATCTTATTATTTTCCTGCAGTCCTATTATTTAGAGTGCATGAACACAATTTGGACTATAATCAGAACCTACTAACATCAGGCAAAGTTTATTTTTCTATGTTCTTTAATGTTAGATTTCCTGTTCCCCTGTCAACGCACATTGTTAAAGGCTTGGGATATGATCAATTTTTCCTATATTTATAATAATCATTTAACTGTATTACTATTTTTTTTATCAGTCTCTTACAGTCCTTACACCCAAAAGAATAAACACAATTTAATTTGAAGTTTAACACTAAGGGATAAGTATGTATCAATCTGATTAAGTCCAGGGAACCGAATCAATTTAACATCTGAACTGAAAAAACATGTTTTGAGTTATGTTTGAAAGTGCAGAAGATGACAATGTATTAGTTCATTAGTTGATTTTTGTAGTATATCTAAGGTTCAGCTATTACCCTATCTCCGTTCCAACCTAAAATTGCTTTCTATTTGGTCGAAGAGGTATGGTTTGGCAGTAATGGAGTAAGGGCCGAAACTGCTGCTCAGGTCTTCATCTGAAGAGGCCCACCTGAGTACCATCCTCTTTCCATCTGGTCTAACCTTTATGGTTTTCAATTGGTCTAACCCTTAAGGTTTTCATCCTTCCTAAATTAATATATTATCTTATATCGTGTCCTCCACTTTTACACTAGATTGTCTTTAAAATAAGCTTTCATATATAAAAAAAAAAAAAAAATTACAAAAATCTAACTTCTCTCATCAAGAGAGAAAATAGAGCAAAAAATACTTTTCTCTCTCTCTAATTAGCTTTATTTTATATTTGGAAAATGATTATCATGGTTCTGTCTTTGCTCTTCTCTTTAAAACTTTCTCTTCGCTTATTCCTTTTTTCACCCAGCCTATGACGCGTAACTGCCGATGCTTTGCTGGTGTTACCTTTTTTTTTTTTTTGCTATTTGTTAAAAATATAATCTAACTAATTATTTATTACAAAAAAATTAAAAACAAACCTCACACATTCAAATTAAATAAAAAAAAAAAAAAATTTATTAATCTTAAAATTTTTCATAACTATACTATATAATATAATATATATAATAAAATCTTAAATATTATTTATCAAAAGTAAGATTATCTCAGGATGACACGGCAATTTATTTGAGACAAGAATAATGATACAATTCCAAGGCGAAGATACTATTCCTTTAACTTCCAATTACCGAGGGAACCAATTAATACTGATTTTATTCAACTTATCGAGTATTTTTCAAGGGACCGGAAAAAAATGTTCACTAGATAAAACGATGATTTTGTAATGTAGAAAATTAGGAAAGACAAAATTCAGGATGACACGGCACACAGGGACCGGGAAAAAATGTTCACTTTATCGAGAGATTCAAATTTACAAGTTTCAAATTATCAAAATATATCTTCTTTTTTAAATAAGTTTATAGAGAATTGTTTTAACAAATGTTCGTTAGACAAACCTTTACTCGGGTAAAAACCCGGGCGAAGCCGGGCACATCCGCTAGTAGTTTAAATAGATGGCAGCTTCTCCACCCAAGCCCCATTAACCCTTCAAATTGCCTGAGTTGAGTGAGTGACTGCGAAGAATCTTGACTGCGATGCCCATCTTCTCAGTTAGAATAAGAAAAAATAGGTTTATAAAAAAATTAATCCAAATACTGGCATGTAAATATTTTTCTGTAAAAAAAAATATAAGAGCACATGGAAATATTAGGCAAACATATGTGTTTGCTAATGATTGCGACTGCATTTTAAACGATTTTTAAAAAGAAATTTTAAAAAATAAAGGCCAGAACAAAAATTAATTAAAAATATGAAATCCATTATTTACATACAGTAACGCTAATTTTGTAAAGTTTTTTTAGAAATTGCATTGTGTGCATTTACCATAACTTAGTAATATAAATTTCTCTCTCAATACTCAATACTTTTGTGCAAAAAAGTAACACTCGTATATAAATATATGTAATATCCTGTCAACTCATTGTAATAATATCGGGACTTTTGGGGTGATTGGTTGTTTGATAGAGTGATTGGTTTTGGATGATTGTTTGTTGCGAGTAGTAGTAAGACCCTGTTGACTTACTTGGTGGTTGATGTGGGCGCAGTCGTTTTGGCTGAAATGGTAAAGTTTTCTCACAGGGGAAAATAACGAGAAAGGACACAGGATTGGATTAAGAAATAGGCCAGCAGCGATCAAGGGAGAGAGGGGTTAGACTATTGATGTATTGGACTAATGGCTAGATTATTCACATTTTGAAGATTGGACTTATCTGGGTGCTGAGAAGGGCTTAAGCGTACTGCTTGCTGTGCTGTCGAGCTCCTAACTTGTTCCTTGGCAGGTCCAGCTCCCAACTGATTAACTTGAGTCCGAGATTTAACTCGTTAACTCTTCAGTGCTCTCATTGGATTATTCTCGTCTCGTGGCGGTCTCTGATTGGATCTTAGCTAGTCTTTTGTCCTTATCATGTTTTAACATGCTCCCGGAAGAAGAAGGTTCTTGAACTCAGTTTTATTAGTTCCTGGGTAATAACTTTTGCTTCCTGGATAATGAAAACCTGTTAATGATTATTTCTTCTCTGATGGCCTTTAATATTATATTGAGCAGAGATGAGTCTCGTCATCTTTGAGATGTTTGGATGGTTGTTTTGGGTGTGTACTGTTTGTAGTAGTTTGTTGGTCAGTGTGGTTGGAATTATAATTTTAGTTACACCTTTTCGGGAAACGGTATGCAGTCCATTGTGATCAATGGTCAAGCTAGAATTTCCCGATGGGGAAGGCTGATGGCTCTTAATGAGGGAGGCGTCTAAGAAACCACAGAACGGGTTACGAGTTATGACGTCCGTTTCATATTGTTGTATTCCATTTATGTAACGAACCTCATATTCGTATCTCGATAGCCTTAATCTCCATCGAAATAATCTGCCTGACGGGTTTTTGATCTTTTTCAGCCACTGCAATGCGGGATGGTCAGAAAATATAGTAAATTTTCTGTCCATCAAACAGACGCGGAACTTATCCACACTCTCAACGATTGCTAAGCACTCTAGTTCAGAGATGGAATAGCTCCGTTCGTGTGAACGCAGGGAGCGGCTGAAATTTTGGACTGTGTAGGTCTTCCCTTCAGGGTGGACCTGTTTGAGGACGCCTGCGATGCCGAGTGTTGAGGCGTTACAGTACACCTGGCATGGCAGACCTTCTTTGTAAAGGTGTAAAATGGGGTGTGTTGTAAGGCTTTCTTTCAGGCTAGTGAACGCTTTCTGGCATTCGTCATCCCAGACCCACATGACATCCCTTTTTAGAAGGTTGACAAGTGGCGTCCGCAAGCGGGCGTAGTCCGGAATGAACTTTTTATAAGCGTTCACAGCGCTTAAGAAAGATCGCAATGTTTTGCGATTGTGTGGTTGTTGGGTGGCATGAATTGTTTCTATGTTTCGTGTAGATGGTGTGGTTGTATTGGCAGTGGTTGTGCATGTGTTTGTGTGGTGTTGTTGTCGCCTTTTGGTGCGAGTGTCGCGCTTGTTGCGATGTTTGCGCGTGTGACTGTTGTGTGACGACGTGTGGTCACGCGTGTGCTTAGTGTGAGAGTTGTCCTGCTGGAGCGACACATTTTGTGCATTGTCGTTGTGAGTTGGAGCCGTTGTGGCCTTGTGAATTGAGGGCATATAATAAAGGCAATTGGCCTTAGTGAAAAAATGGTGTTGTGCGTGCGCGTGACTAGATTGGCATGTTGGCAATTGGGTTTGGACCAATGGATGCGCGCATTGGGTGCCATGTGCGGAAGGTTTGTGTGCATGGTGAGTCCTTTGTGACACCGCTTGGCATTCCCAATATGTGCATTCATTGGGTACATGATTAAAATGGTAGGTAGGGGTAAACAATGGAGCGTCAAGTTGGAACATAGTGCCTTGGTTAAAGTCTATTGTTATTTTAAAATTTCGGAGGGTATTTATACTGAGAATTCCAAATGGCAGAGGTGCTTCCACCACATGGAAATTCTCTTTTTTAGTTAGTTTACCTATTGTCAGGGGGAGGACTATTTTACCTATTGTTGGTACAAGACCGTTTATGGCCTGTAGGTCTATAGACTGTTTTTTAAATTTTATATAGGTTATGGGGCACTATGTTCAAACTTGCGCCTGTGTCAATTAGACAAGGGGGTGACAGTTCAGGGGTTAGGGACAGTTTCATCGTCAATTGGCTGACGAAAAGGGTTCGGTGCCTTCCCATCTGATTGGCGAAAGGGTTGGGCGGCTTGTGCGTCTTGGGCGTGTTGTGGAGGTGTGGGACGCCGGGCGTGCTGTTGAGTTGGGGCTGTTTGCACTGCCCGCACGTTCGTGTGTTGAGTTGGGGCTGTTTGCACTGCCCGTGCGTTCGTGTGTTGAGTTGGGGCTGTTTTCACTGCCCGTGCGCTCGCATGTTGAGTTTGTTTGGGTGGTGCACTCCACATACTTGTTCTCTTCTGGGCGCTGGTGTATGGGTCCGGCTTGGTGGGTGGTGGCTCCTCGGGGTGGTGCGTCAGGTAGCCCGGCAACATGGCGGCGGTAGCTCCGTCCATCTCCTGGTCGGTCGCTCGGAGGAGTCGGCGGGCGGCGTATGTCACGTCGGAGGGGGTCCGGTCCCACTCGGCGCATCGGGTCAACTTCACTTTCTGGAGGGCAGCAGTCAACTGGAGCAAAATCTCCGCTAGGGTGCGTCGTGCAATCTCCTTTCTCTTCCCTATCACGCGGCCGCTCTGTTGGTCTCGTTCGTTTTCCATTATATCCTGTCGAATCCTGTCGACTTACTGTAATATCCTGTCGACTCACTGTAATAATATTGGGACTTTTGGGGTGATTGGTTGTTTGATTGAGTGATTGGTTTTGGATGATTGTTTGTTGCGAGTAGTAGTAAGACCCTGTTGACTTACTTGGTGGTTGATGTGGGCGCAGTCGTTTTGGCTGAAATGGTAAAGTTTTCTCACAGGGGAAAATAACGAGAAAGGACACAGGATTAGATTAAGAAATAGGCCAGCGATCAAGGGAGAGAGGGGTTAGACTATTGACGTATTGGACTAATGGCTAGATTATTCACATTTTGAAGATTGGACTTATCTGGGTGCTGAGAAGGGCTTAAGCGTACTGCTTGCTGTGCTGTCGAGCTCCTAACTTGTTCCTTGGCAGGTCCAGCTCCCAACTGATTAACTTGAGTCCCAGATTTACTCGTTAACTCTTCAGTGCTCTCATTGGATTATTCTCGTCTCGTGGCGGTCTCTGATTGGATCTTAGCTAGTCCTGCTGGACTCTGATTGGATCTTAGCTAGTCCTTTGTCCTTATCATGTTTTAACATGCTCCCGGAAGAAGAAGGTTCTTGAACTCAGTTTTATTAGTTCCTGGGTAATAACTTTTGCTTCCTGGATAATGAAAACCTGTTAATGATTGTTTCTTCTCTGATGGCCTTTATCCCTGATTCGCTAGGCCTAGCCTTTATTAAATCTTTAGATCATACATTTTGCATATATATTGTGGTGGGGTTACATCTAGTTATATACAAATTATGACATATATTTAAAAAAAAGTACGCAAACAATTTGAAAAAAAAAAAAATGCAGAACGCTCATTGGTCGCTTAATTGGCCTGGTGTTGTTACTTCGCCTCGTATTTACTCCGCGTAAAAAAAAGTTCTTCGAATGAAAAAAATAAATAGCCGAAAATTTTCCTCAGGTTTATGAAAAGCGACATGAAAAATTTGGTACCAATTGGTTCATTAGTTTTTGAGTTTATCGCGAAACAGACAACACACATTGACTTTTATATATAAGAAATAAAAAAAAAACAAAGGCCAGACAAAAATTAATAAAAAATACGAAAGCCATTGTTTACATACAGTAACGCTAATTTTGTAAAGTTTTTTTGTTAAATTGCATTGTGTGCACTTACCGTAACTTAGTAATATACATTTTTCTCTCAATACTTTTGTAAAAAAAAGTGACACTCATATAAAAAGATATTTAAAAAAAAGTACGCAAGCAACTTGAAAAGAAATGCAGAACGCTCATTGGTCGCTTAATTGGCCTCGTGTTGTTACTTCGCCTCGTATTTACTCCGCGTAAAACTAAAGTTCTTCAAATGAAAAAAAGAAATAGCCAAAAATACTAATCAAAATGTAGCCGAAAGTTTTCCTCAGGTTTATAAAAAGCGACAGGCAAAATTTGGTACCAATTGGTTCAGTAGTTTTTGAGTTCATCGCGAAACAGACAGACATTGACTTTTATATATATAGAGATGATCTACTAATTGTTCACTCATTACATTATAATAATGTTTATTGGTATGTGCCTTAAATGATGCTAAACATTGTTTGCCTACCTGACCAGCGCTATGCTTTACAGCATCAACAGGGCCTCCTGCCAAGGAGCAGCGTAACCTTGATGACGAAGATGGATGGACTACGGTTCGCCGCTGAAAACCTCCCACAACAAAGAATGAATGTTTTGAAATTTTCTTTATATCTTAAAATAGTTTGTATTTTTACACCTAATAAACAACAACTATATCCCAGCCAGAGTTGGTCTGACATTAGGGTCTTTGTAAAAATATTAATAAATTTTAATTAATTTTGCTTTTAGTTCTCTCTCCTCCACTCTATCAACAAATTCTTTGCAAGCTTTTCTCAATTATTATTTATTGGTTCCTATAGTCTTCCTTATTAGAATGATTCCCCTCCCCCTGTGTTATTGACCCAAGTTATGCAATGTATATCTCTTTTCTGTTTAAATAAATGGAAATACTTTTTTAGCAACATGGTTTATTTCTCAAGACTTTTTCTCTCTTGGAAGAAAGCAAGAAATATTTGTTCAGTCAAAAAAATTGACTGCAACAAATACACAGGTCTACAAAATTTTAAAAAGTTTTTGATGTATGAGCATTTAAAATACCTTTTGGGTAATCCAATGGCGCTGATTCAGAATCTGCTCTTTGTTTTTCTGTATGTCATCAAAATCTATAGATAATGACCATAAAGTGTATTTCACCAAAATATTATTTTCATAAAGAAAACTGCCAAGTCATCATGATTGCTTCATAATTTTTACCATCATCAAAGGCATATTTAAGTGTAAAAAAATTTTTTTTTCAAGGTTTTAAAATGACTACAACAAATCCATCACACCAGGAAACTTCTATTTCGATTGAAATAAATAGCTATGTTTATAAAAATATTATATTTTCAAATTCTCTTAGATTTAAAACTATCAAAATATTTTATTTTGAAATCAAGATAGAGATTCGCTTCATTTATAACTTACAAATGAAAAAGCTCATCCTCCATATATGAAAACTGAATTTTTAAAACTGCTTCCAAGATATCTCCCCGGTGGTTTTTTTTTCCTACCAAAGATTTCATTCAATCAAGCATGGTAGTATGATTTTTTAAAAAGGGTCTTGAATAAAATTTGCCATTTGGTATTTGAAAAATTAGTTCCAGGTTAATTACTATGAATTTAAGGACTTATAAAATGGCATTCCTTGTACTACACAATTACACAAACTGTCCAAAAGTTCTTAGAAGTTAAAAATTTATTTTTTTTTTATTTGATATGTTTTAACCCTTTGAACACCAGTGCCCCATCTCATGTGCCAGATCAAGGCACAGCTAGACGCCAGTGCCCCGTCTCACAGACCACAAACAAATATAAATTCTCAGAAATGACTGCTACAGTTTTATTTTTAAAACGGAAGCCTTGTTAGGTGTATGACTCATTCAGGGTTTGTGGATATTCCTTCTTGCTGACGATTTTGTATTTGCAATTTCATGCTTTTTTAAGGCAATTTTATTCGATCACTAGCCTATAAACAATTTTGTTATCAGATACTTCTGATTAATCTTCAATTGATTCAGATGACAGAAATAACAATAAATCAATAAAAATTCTGAATATGTGTGTAGAAGGATATTACAGAAGATACTATGGGTGTCATTTGAGCTGGGGAATGATTTATATGCCCAGAATTTCTGATCAATATCAAGATTGGATTGATAACATGTCATTCTTTAGAAAAATGTGTTTACAAATTTATTTTTTCCAAATTGTTTGTATGCTGCACCTCTATTCTCCAACAGTAACATCCTCAAAGATTGCAACAAAAGGTCAAATCACTTATAGAAAGTAGGAGCAATAAATTCTTCCTTATTTACCAAATAAATGGAAGAAAATGGCCTTAGAGTGATGAAAAAAGTTATTTGGAAAGGAGTTAATTAGAGATCTTGTTTTGTTTCTACCTAGGAAGACACTCAATAGAATTCGTATGAGTTCACTCGATGATGAAAAGCTAAATAATATGTACCAGATATTGACCCAAATCATGGTTGAAGGGATTGATTAGCGTGCAGTAACCTCAAAACACAGGGTGTTAAGAAAAAAAATCCTTTTGACTTTGTAGGACCTGTACCATAAGACCAGACCTTCCCCTTGGGAATTGGTTTTGAAAAAATCATACTTTGCAGGCAAACAAAAAGTCCATATTGCTGTTTATTTTTGAGTAATATTTGTTAAATCATGTTTAAATGAACAATTTAAACCCAAAGTTCTTGGTATTTTAAAGCATTGTGTCTAAATAAGCACGAGTGCAAGATGTGTATTCATTGTAATAGCTATTTACACACATTTGAGGCCTAATACACCCAGTGTTCAAAGGGTTAACATTTTCCAAAGTTGTCATTCAAGGGCGTGGCTATTTTTTTTATATAATCAGAGAGCTTTCGGTTGAATTAAAGGTCGGTTAGATGATAATTCTTATCATTTACTGCTAGTGGTAATTTTTTTAGAACAACCAAATATTAAATACTATTTCCAAAATGATCTAGTAAATATATTTTAATTCATACATGAATTGAGAGATTTACTTGGGCCTTTTTTTATTTAATTTATTTAGGATGTTTCATGCTCAATTCTGGAATAATTAAAAATCAACGAGGATAGTTGATATTTATTCCGATAGATGGCGCAAGCCATCAGCAACTTACAGTTGCATGATAAGGAGATGCCTTTTTTCATAATTATCATAAGTGTCAAATTATTATCGGTTGAATTAACCCGGCATTGCGCGCGCCGGGTGAAAATTACCCATGGCAACATTTGAATGGAGAATTAACCAATAAAAAATCGGTTGGCGGAGATGTGGTTTCGTTTAGCTTCCTGACTCATCAATTAGTCTAAAGTTTTGGTTTCACATTTTGACAGCTCCCACTGAAATTCCATCTATTGTCACTGTCGGGTAAAAAATACCCGGCGCGCGCACTCACGTAATTTTTTTGTTGCATTTTTTTAATAACATTTTTTAAAGTGAAATAAATAAATCGAATTAATAATTTAAAAAATAACTATAATAGGTTGATATATTTATCAGCCTATAATTATATATAAAATGGAGGGAAGAAGGTCATATTTATTAGATCAAGAAGAGATTATTGTAGAAGGTGATATTGAAGAAGATCATCTAAATGAACATTTTTATGGAAGTGACACTGGAATATATTCAGATATAGGAATTTTGTGGAATAAGGGAATTATCCCACAAACACATTTTTATATAGGGAGAGCCTCGAAAATCAAATGGTTCAAAAATTTTCCTTCACAAACAGTAAAGCTGAGAACGCCTAATGTCATTACACATTTACTAGGCTTGAAAGGTGAAGAAGCAAAAAATTAAAATACACCTTTAGAAGCTCTTTTGAAGAAAATTCTTGAAGTGTTTGGCCCTTGAACTCGTCAAAGAGCAACTAAATCAAAGAAAAATCATTTCTTCACTGCCTAAAAGACTATTAAAAATTTCCTTTTTTACAGATAAGTTAATTTAAATCATAAATGTATACTCTAAATATTTATTTCAATTATTTTTTAGAAGGCACTTCAAGCCATAAAGAAGGTCAGGAACCGCAAGATAAAGCTTCCTACCAGATGTAGTGTGTCCCTCCAGTAAGGACAGGAAGACCTCGACTTTGTGCCATAAATGTGCAAAACCAATTTATAAAGGACATACAATTACAGTTTGCAATGATTTGTGTAAAATATCCTCATGGAATTTTATATATTTAATATTGAAAATGAGCAATAGTTTCATATTTTATATGCCATTACCAATTTGAGGATAATTCAAGAATAGTTTTTAAAATGTTTAATCTGTGTAAAAAATATAAATATTTTATTAATAATTGCCTTTTTTGAAAATTAAAATGTTATTACTTTGAAATAGAAAAGGTTTTGTTTTTCCTCAGTTAATATTTATATTCAAAATATGTAATTTTAATATCGGGTAAATTTCACCCAGCGCGCGCAAGTACGTTACATTTTTAGCGCGCGCGCTCGAGGGTTAAAAAAGTTATTTCTATTTTATTTTTTTTGCCCAAGACTTAAGACTGGTATCTTGCTTATAAAGTAATACAGTAAAATCCCGCTAATACGAACCCTGGATATAGCGAACCTTCCCTTATAACGAACCCACGGCGATTCCCAATTCCATTCCATTGAAAATACCATCGTTATAACGAACTTTGTGATTTTAAAAATAACGAACTACCGCTATTACAAACCTATTTAAGGTCCCAAAATGATAAAATCTATTAAAAATACTAGGCTTATAACGAACTTAAAATTGTGATTTAAATTTTTTTTAAAACAACAAAATTTTGGCATGTTTCAGCTCGCGGATCGCAATTTCAAAACAAAAAATTAGCGGCATTGTTTGTTTTCATTTCCATTCTATTTTTGCTGTATATTGTATAAATTTTTACAAATTATACTTTTATTTAATAGAATATCTTTGCATTCGACAATTTTGAAATAGAAGAAAAATACAAATGGCTTCCAAAATAAAGAAAAGAAACAAAGAATGGCAATCTAAAAAAAAAAAAAACAGTGGCAGCATGCCCTTTTAGAAGCGTTCTATATCAAGTTTAACCTAGGCAAAAAAATAATTCCAAATAATTTTAAAGCCAGAAATGGTTTGAATAACAGGTTAAAAACACAAATTTAATATACACCTTAGAAGAATATATGGAAATTGGAATTGTTGAAGAAGAAGGAAAAATGTTCCTCCAAGTTTCCTTTGTCTCATAGGCCACAAACAAATCGACTTATAAATTCTCAAAAACTACTACTACAGCTCTATTTTTAGAATGGAATTCTTGTTAGGTATATGACTCATTCAGGGTTCGCGGATATTCCCCCTGGCCGGCCGTTTTATTACCGATTTTGTGTTTGCAAATTGGTGTTTTTTATTTGCAATTTTACCGATCGCGCTATCGTATCAACATGTTTCGCGTCCGATTTTTCTGAATTGGATACTTTTGATTCATCCTCAATTGATTCAGAATACACAGAGCTTTATTCCTTTGATGGAAATAACGATATTTCAAGACAATTCTGGTTTTCAAATTTCACTTTTCACTTCAAAAAACAAGGTATTAAAGGCATTTTTTCAAATAAATTTAGTATTATATTATTTGAGAAAGATGTTCTATAATACTCTTATACCTTTTAAATATATAATTAATAATGTTTTGCCTAGGGGATTTGGCTTAATTTTTAAATAATACATAGGTTTAGATACATAGACATGTATGCTAATGATAAGAATAACCTATTATCAAATGACTTCTTTTGATATTCAGCATCACTGTAAAGAAATTGGTCAATTTAGGGAATTAAAAAAAGTGACCATTATTAAGTGGCTGCCTTTTACTGTTTTTATGGCTGTTTTTTAATTATACGGTCTAAAAATTTAGAAAAGTTTTAAAAAATGGCCAAACCGTGGCTATAGTGAACCAAAAGCTCTGTCCCATTGGGGTTCACTTTAGAGGATTTTACTGTATTAAAAATTTATTATTTTTAGTAGTATTATGATTTATTTTTTTTTTTTTTGCACTATCACGTTTGTAATATCAATTCAAGAGGAACAAGCCCAGAACTGGCTGAAGGCCTTGCCTCTCAGACTTTAATGGCCGATATGTCCTCACTTCTTTTTTCTAGATTTAATTCATTTTGTCTCCTCTCTAATTGTAAATATGCTGCTGTATCACCTCATAAGCATAAATAAATAAGAGGAACAATAGTGGAATATTGACATAAGTAACATGCATCAAACCATCTAAAGAAAAAGTCTCTTTTCTTCAGGAATTCTCTGTTCTTCTGGAAGAACAAAAACATTTTCCATGAAATCTTCATTTAATATGTGAAAAATAAGTTCAATCATTTAGAGAAGGATTAAAATACAATACAGTGGAGTTCCCCATTAGAGATTGCTAAAAAAACACTGCACCAGGTTTCTAAAGGAGGTGGGCTCTCATTGGAGACTGTCAAGTCAGGCCAAGTTAGGATAGATTCTTTCAACCTAACACATAGTAGGGTTTTTTCTTTTATCACTTTTGTAACATGCATAAGTTTAATTAGTAAACATAATTGAAATTTTATTTTTGTGAAAAAAAAATCAAAAATAAAATTTTTAATTATACAGGGTGATCCAAAAGTCCCGCACAACTTTAAAAATTAATAACTCCGCGAATATTTGCGCTAGAGCAATGCGGTAAACACCATTGTGTTCAGGATGCAATGGGAATTATTTTATTGCAAATAATGGAAAAAATCGAAATTGATTTTAGTTACAACTTTATTCGCTAGATGGCGCTCTACCAGAATCAGAGATTCAGCGGCCAAATTGTTTGATAAATTGAACGACACGTATTTTACCTTTTTGAATACCAGGAAAGAACCCTAATAATATCAAATGATAAATTGATAAAACACCATTTCGCCAAAAGTTAGAAGAATTGGTTGACGATTTTTAAATACAATCTGAGATATGTAAAATAGGTATATGCAAATTAAAACATGTAGCAAAAAATATTTATATTTTAGATGGAGTTTTGTGAAATAGATTGAATGTCTGAAAATAACTACTGATATCAATACACGATTTTTGAAATGTTAATATAATACCAAAAATTATGATGGCACTACTAATAGGATTTCGTGCTATAAGGAATGTATAGTTTCTTGACTAATTGGCGACACTTGACTATTTAACTGGATATTTGTCATGATCCAAAAATGAAATATAGAGGGGAGTGACAAAATATATTTGTCGTACTTTATTTCAAATATCCTATGGGTTTGTCAAATGTTATCATTGTTTATTATACTATACATAATTTTGAAAATGTATCCCCTCAAAAAAAATCATTTTTAAATCGACCTTTTGCGTTGAAAAACGTGGTAGTGAAATAATTTTGTATTATTTTTTGCGCAAAATTTCTAAAGTTGGGAGGGGATACAGAGAATATTCCTTATGCTATTTCTTCTAATGAGCGAAAAGCGATAAACTAAACATAAGGGGTAAAATTGTGCATACCAGTGTTATTCGAGAAGTTATAAAACTTTGGCCTGCACGACATAATATAAGATGTGGGCAAATGACAAACAAAAAAAATACTGTTCACAGAAAAAAAAAGAGTCAAGATGTGAGGACAGCATTTATTATTCCCATAACCCAAAACAAAGAGCTGCAAAATATAACACATGAGGTAACTGCCTTCTCTCTTGTATTAGGTCCCAATCCTTGCTCAATGTGGCGCGCTTCATTCTAAAACATGCCTGCAGACGATAGATGACAGAATGGTCAGAATTAAATAGTTGAAATTTATAAAACGTGCCATCTGATAGAAGCCTTCAACATGGCCAGTGTGGTAGACCGGCATCGATAAAAACGCGACTTAATGTACCCCCATAACCGAAATTGTAAGGCGTCAAGTCTGGTGTTATTGGAGGCCACTGGTATATAAAGTGGCGACTTATCAACGAATTTCACCGAACGTATCCTTCAGCAATTGTTTGGCACCGCGGGAGATATGAGGAGGTCCTCCATCTTGCATGAATGTTATTTCGCTTAGTGCTTGTCTGTCCTGCAATATGGGAATAACCTTTTCTCTCAAAAGTTGAACATAACGTTCACCAGTTACAAAAACGGTTTTAAAAGTTCTTCCATTGATTTTTTCAAAGAAAAATGGCCCAATAATAAAAGAAGAAGTGAACCCACACAAAACTGTAACTCTAGGCTGATGAAGTGGCATTTCTGTAAAAATCCTAGGGTTTTCTGTTGCCAAAATGAGGCAGTTTTGAATGTTAAATTCTCCCTTTAGATAAAAGTGAGCATCATCTGTTCTTAGAACATTTGACAGCCAGTTTTCATCAATATCAATTTGCCGGAAAACCCATGCAGCGAATTCTTGCCGCTTCTCAAAATCGCTGACTTTCAACTCGTGAAAACTTTGAATTTTTTTAGGGTATTTTTATAGAAAAATTCTAAATGTGTGTTCTCTCCAAACTGTTCCATACGAAATCCCCGTTTGTCGAGAAATTTGTCTAGCACTTACTTCTCCATACGTGGATAACGTTTCAATAGCTTCAGCATTCTGCAAAACCGTAACAGCCACTGACTTGCATGTCGATGGTCTTCCACTCCGAGGTTTTGCTTCCAGAGATTCAGTTTCCTCAAAACCTTTAATCAATCGCTTTAGAGTGTAGCAACTCATTGGTCCTTTACCGCTTCGAATAAACGCTCGTAAAGCTTCAGTGGAAGATTCTGAATCACAATTCAAAAAATTCACCAAGAGTGCTTTATCCTGTAGTGACGGCATTCCAGGGGGAAGGGGAGAAGTCCGACCACACCTCCTTGCGGTCCCCCCTGGACCCTTGGAATATTTGACCAAATTCTGGTTCGTTTCCAAGATGACTAACGTTGCAACGGCACCCATTTTCAAATGAAGAGCAAAACTGATATATCCAGTAATGCTACCGCGTCCGGGGTAACCGCCGCGTCAGGAGCTGCAGCTCGATCTCATGATGAGAAATCTACTACGAGGACACAATTCAATCTATTACAACTCAATATAAATGGTACCCAGATGAAAATAAAGAGCTGACTTGTCTTCTCTGTGACAACAATGTACATATTACTTGTCCTCAGAAGACAAAATTGAATCAGAATCTGAGATTCAATATCAAAGATTATACAACACTACGAAAGGACAGACCGGGAAAATTCGGAGGAGGACTTGCCGTTTTGATTAAAACTCTAGAAATCAAATTTAAGAAAATCGCCTATAATCAGAGTAAGCCTAGAGAAAGCACGACAGAAGCTCAGGCAATAGAAATCTATCTTACAGATAAAATAATACCAATCATAAATGTTTATCACCACGATAATACTAGCATCAATACAGGCCTGATATAGACATTAAGTGAAGCGTCTTCGGATATCGCAATCATACTTGGTGATTTTAACGCCGAAAGACCAACTTGGGGATCACCTGTCCAGGATAACAACGGTCAGCAGGTTGAGGAAATGCTAACCGACCTCGACCTTACACCGTTAAATAACGAAAATAACACCTATCTATCCAAGTCCACAGGCACAGAATCCGCAACAGACATCACAGAGATAAATTTCAACATCGCACCCACAACACAATGGAAAATTCTGAAAAGTGCAATCAGTGACCACAGACCAATTTTAACAACCCTAAAATTCAAAATTGAGAATTTCCAACAGATTAAAACAACACTGGAAAAATATTCACAGAAAAGCTTGAAGAATTGTGCAACGAAGAATTAAATCACAGAAAGATTGACAAAAAACTGGAAAAATTCTCTTCGAACATATCCAGAGCTGCAAAGGTATCGATACCTAGAGGTAGACGTAAAGACCAGTGAATACTTTACTGGAAGGACCACAATATCGAGGCAATGATTGCAGAGAGAGACAATATCAATGAACTTCTTAGAACAAATAAATCAGAAGAAATCATAAAGGAACTCATTGAAATTAGTCACAAAATAGAACAAGAAATTTGGATATTCAAACAAGAGAGAGAAAAATGGGCAGAATTCTGCGAAAAAAATGGATCCAAAAATGGAAAGCCATCACTGGAATATAATTAGTGTTATAAAACAATCAAAACTAACACTAATCCTCTAACCGATATGAATAGCGAGAACGAACAAACAGATGGCTGAAATAATTGCTGAATATTTTTCAAGCACTTCCAGACTCAGCAATACGAATGAAGGCAGGACTCTAAAAAATAATGCAAACAGGTTAGTTAAACAAGCAAGAGATTACCATCAACAAGATATTTTCTCGAGAGACTTCACACTGAATGAGCTAAACTCATCAATAGGAAAGTTAAATCCAAGAGTTCACCAGGAGATGATCTAATCTTTGGTAAAATGATTAAACACTTTGGAGACAAAGCTAAAAATCAACTCCCACGAATATTGAACATTTCATGGCAAAGTGGTAAACTACCAAAGAATTGTAAGATATCAATTATAGTGCCAATACAGAAACCAAACAAAGATGCCAAGGAATGCAAGAACTATCGGCCAATTGCTCTTACCAGCATACTTTGTAAAATAACAGAATGAATTATCCACTCTAGGCTCATAGTCTGGCTCACTAACAATAATAAAATATACTTCTACCAAACTGCCTAAAGATCCAGACACTGTACAACTGATAAACTGTTCTACTTCTGTCAATCAATAATAGATTTCTTGGAAAAACCGCCAAAGAAGACAACGGCCGTATTCCTGAATATGACCTTAGCTTTTGATCGAGTTTAGAAATATTTGAAAGGCTGCACAACATCGGAGTAAGAGAAAAAAACCTTAATCTGGATTGCAGACTTCTTAAGGGGAAGAAGGATAAAGGTTCGGGTCAATGGAACATTTTCCAAAGACAGAAGAACATGGGCTGGTGTACCTCAGGGATCTGTGCTCAGTCCTCTACTCTTCTCGCTATATATTAACTGATGTTTATGCAAATATATGAATATTATTTGTATTATTTAAAGCCTCATTATGTAAAAATATATGTATGTGATATGATCCTGTCGACTCTTCTGTGATATGATACTGTCGACTTTCAATGTGGCACTATAGTGATAATAATTTGGTGAGTGAGAAATAAGGGAACAACAAGTTTGGAAGATGGAACCTGGAAGCCATCCGAGAGAGAGGGAGGTAGCGAGCGGGCTGTCCGCTGAACGACTGTTTTCCCTGTGTACACAACCGGGGGGCTAACCAGGAAAGTCGCCAGGTGGTGACGGCCCCCCCCCCTCAGGAATGTGGCCAAAAATGGTCGTAAGCTAGTTGTCTAAAGTGTCTCGCTTTAGCTGCCCAGCTCTCTCTCGTTGGCTGTTGGTTTGTTTTATTAATCCTGGAAGAGCATATATTATGACATATGGCCCCCGTTGAAGAAGGCTGAACATGGTTTAAGTATATTTAAAGCTGGAGAAGCCAGGAATAGAGAAAATAATTTTACAGTTAAAATTAGTTAAGGTAATGGTGACATAGTTTTATGTAAATAAAATATTGTATAGTACACAAGTAAATATTATTTACAAGCAGTTTTACAACACCGGGGAGTTTGACATTTAAGGAAATCTTTGAAAATATCAAGGTTATAAAAAGCTACATACAACAAAATCTAATGTACTATAAGGGAAGTGATATGGAGGAGTGTGAACAACGAGAAGAAGAGTCACATACATATGATGAAATTCTGAAGATCATTAAGACTGGGGAACTCTACACTTTAAGATATTTTTCAGGCGGACATGGCAAGGGGAAACTTGTTATGGGCTTTCTATGCTATAAGTGTAGAGTACGAGAAATGAGGTTGAGGTTGGCAATTGTGTGAGCTCAGGACTGAGGTAAATATCGAACTACATACAATGTTAGAATTTCGGCGAACAGAGCGAGGGGAAACTTGCTTTGGGCCAATCTAACTTATCTATGCAGTTACTTGTGTAGCGAGTCCGAGGGGAAAAGTCCCGTGTGTAGGTGAGGAAGTCGAACGGACTTATATTTAATTTGCGGAAAGTATGCGCGCACAGTGCAAAAATTGGGACGAGGACTGCGTTGTCCGTTACAAGTGACAAGCTGCTCGGACACGAGGTGTTTGAACCGTCGTGGGAGCTTGTGCAAGGCGATGATTTCGCGGTGGGTTGAAAGTAAGACCCATGTCTGCGCGAAATGATGACGGACCGGACAAAATCAGCGACGATGTTTAACGTACCTCCGTGGGAAATATCGGAGGTAGGCTATATCGTGCTGGTTTGGACAATGGACAAACATAGATTTGAAGACAGGTTCCGTGTGGCGAACGTGTGGCGCGAGAAGAAGAAGCGAACTGTGGCGCTCGATGCAGATTGTTCAAGTGCGAACAAAAAGGAGTTGATAAGTATTTAGCAGTTAGTCAATCTGTGCATCCTGTGACGAACGCACCATTGGCTAGATGGTGTGGGTCGGTGGATATGCTAGAGATGAACTACGAAATATATTATCATAAATGAAGGGCGAAGATTAGGATTTTGAAATGACAATATAGAAGTTCGATAATTGATTAATCAATAATTCTATAAAAGGTCCTGAGCTGGTATAAGGGTGACAAAGTTGTAAGAATGAGTGGGACATTAAGGGGAAGATAGATAAGAGTCACCAAGGGTTGGTTGTAAGCAAGGCTCACCTGATGGTTGAAATTCTTCGACGCCTGTCTTACAGGGTGAATTTTGAATCGATTAGGGAAATAAATTATTTTTCGTGAGCCGTGCTTACAAGTAGGAGAGGTCTATACAAATAGACATACAAAAGTTTAGGTGCTGGAGGCATATTTTTATAAATAAATTGATTATGAAAAATCTATTGTTAATACTAAAAATCGTAAAGCATTAATAGGTAGAATTCCAATTTTTTTTTTAAGAGTTTTTTTTTTTTAAAGAGTTACGTTAAAAATGGAAACTATTTAATTAAAATAACGATTGTTAAATTCTACTGGTAAGGTAACTAATTAAATGAGTTACAAATATCTAGATAAATAGTATGGAGCATAAAATCATTGTTAATAGGCATGGAGAGAATAAATGGAGCTAATTATGTAAATATTGGGACAATTTACAAGGAATGACTTATTAAAAGAATGAATGGAAGGGGTAAAACAATTTCACTTACAGGTTATGCTGGTTTAGAGAGCAGGTAAGTTCATTGAGATTCGGGAGAGTTCTGTCTGTGACACTGAGCGTACCAGTATTGTACATCACAGTAGCGGCAGGGATATGGCGGAGTCTTGTCCATGATGATGGAAGGTGTCCTGCTCTGGCACGGTGGTCGTTCTTGGGTAGATCTAGTGCTGGAAGAAGTGTGTGGCAGCTCCATCTCCGTCGTAGGTGAATACTTCTTCGGGATCACGGTTCAAAGGTTGGCGAAGAAGGGGTTGAGGGCTCGAAGAGGAGTGGTTACAGTTGAGTTGGGTTTGGCCGATCATCGTGGCTTGGCTTCTTGTTTCTTCATACTCCGGTATATGAGGGATTTGCTTCCCGGCCAGGTCTTATCCTGTCGACTCTTCTGTGATATGATCCTGTCGACTCTTCTGTGATATGGTACTGTCGACTTTCAATGTGGCACTATAGTGATAATAATGTGGTGAGTGAGAAATAAGGGAACAACAAGTTTGGAAGATGGAACCTGGAAGCCATCCGAGAGAGAGGGAGGTAGCGAGCGGGCTGTCCGCTGAACGACTGTTTTCCCTGTGTACACAACCGGGGGGCTAACCAGGAAAGTCGCCAGGTGGTGACGCCCCCCCCCCCCCCCCTCAGGAATGTGGCCAAAAATGGTCTTAAGCTAGTTTTCTAAAGTGTCTCGCTTTAGCTGCCCAGCTCTCTCTCGTTGGCTGTTGGTTTGTTTTATTAATCCTGGAAGAGCATATATTATGACATGTATATATAAATTGGACATTTGTTGTTGGCCATGGTCAAGTTTGAGCTCTTGTACGTCTAATTACGACACAACAAAAGTGGCGACGAGGATGCGCGATCTACAGAGCCAGTAAAAAGCTGAGGAAAACGGCGTCTATGCAAGTATAACAACTACATCTTTTAAACTATCTGGATCAAGAAAACAAAGGAGTAGAAAAGATCAGCATGACAAGTTCAAAGTTAATAGTATATTTTAGATGCTATAGCCCAGTGGAGGACACTTCGATCTTTTTGTACAAAAATTTGAGGCTTTCCTTTTGGCATCAGAAGGAGGAGATTAAAGTGCTGATTTTTACCTCGCTACCAGATTCTGAAACTTTGAAGCAGGGAAACGACATTTTCTTCCTGGTCTAATGAAACATCAACCCTATGATACTATCATTCAAAGAATTAAGCTGCATTTGGATCCAAAGAAGAAAATGATACCACAGCGATGCAGATTTTTAAAGAGAATTCAACAGGAAGGAGAATCAATTTCGGAATATCTTAGAGAATTGAAACATTTAGCAATAAATGGTAATTTCGGCGATATGCTGGGAACCATGATGCGAGACCGTTTTATGGCTGGAATCAAGTTGGAAAGCCTGCAAAAGAAGCTACTACAAGAAAACGACGATGTCACTCTGGATAAAGTTTTGCAGTGGCGATCTCGTTCGAACTGGCGGAGATAAATACAAGAGGTGTACAGCTAATAAAGTAATAGAATTAGAAAGGTACCCCATTCCATCGATCGATGAGATCTTTTCAAAATTATCTACAAGCATCGTACTTTCGACTCTAGGCCTATCACAGGCTTACTTACAAGTAATGTTAGCGGAAGAAGCCAAAGCTGTTGTTAATATAAACACAACAAAGAGGTTGTTTTCTTATAAAAGACTACCATATGACGTAGCGGTAGCACCAAATAAATTTCAGAGGATTATGGAAGGTCTATTTGCTGATTTGCCAGGAGTGGCCTGCTACATAGATGCTATTTTGGTTGCAGGAGAAGACTTTGAAGATCATGAACAAAAGTTGGATCTAGTGTTTAGATAATTGCTAGAAAAAGGTTTAAAGTTAAACAGATATAAATGTAAATTTAAAAAGAAATCGGTGGAATATTTAGGGTTTAAAATGGATAAATATCCCTTAGAAAATAAAATTAAAGCAGTGATAGAGGAGCCTGAACCTAAAGAATGTTTCGCAATTAAGATCTTTCATAGGACTCTTAATTTATTATTATAGATTCATAAAGAATATAGCAAACATTTTAGCGCTATTCTATCAACTTTTAAATAAAAATTGTAGATGGAATTGGACGAAATAATATCGAATGTTATTTGAAAAATGTAAATCATTATTAATGGACTATGGACTAGGCGTAATTCTGAGTCATAGAAATGGTAGAAAGAAAGAATGCTATAGCTTTTGCTTCTAGAACATTAACTGAAGTGGAAAAACGTTTCTCTCAACTAGAAAAGAAAGCGTTGAGCATAACTTTTGGCGTTGAGAAATTCAGACAATACTTACTGGGACGAAAATTTGTATTGGTCACAGACAACCGACCCTTAATTCATATATTTTCACCTCATAAACCAATTCCCATATGTGCATCATCCAGAATTAAAAGATAGTCCTTAAAATTAGCTGCATTTAATTATACTGTGGAATTTCGAAAAACTAGTGATAATTCCAATGTTGACGCATTGTCACGTCTTCCTTTAGAATCGAGTGTCAGGGAGTCTCTTGATGAAGACCAGGTACTTCTTCTCAGGAAGTTGAATGAGGTACCGTTCTCTTTTATGGAGGTGGCATATGAGACGCCCCAAGATAAAATAATGTCTATAGTATCAAGGAATGTTAGAGAAGGCAACTGGAAATTCACAAGGGTACCGAGGGAAAACCCACTAGCTCCTCATTATAAGATCAATGAGGAATTAAATTTGGAGTTTGGTTGTCTTCAATGGCGTGAAAGAGTGGTAATTCCCCAAAAATTAAGATCTTTATTTTAAATGACTTGCATGAAATACACATGGGGATTGTTAAAATGAAGATGATTGCCAGACGGTATTTTATGGTGGCCAGGCATAGACAGTAACAGCAAGGAGTTAACTAGAGAATGTAGAGTATGCCAAGAATCGGCAAGCATGCCCCCGGCTACCATCTCGGAATGGACTTGGCCCGAAAAACCGTGGCATCGACTTCATCTTGATCTAGCGAGTCCGTTCATGGGAATAATGTTTTTGGTTTTCGGGGAGGCATACTCAAAGTGGATAGAAATGTTTATCATCAAAGATATTACCAGCAAAACGATTATAAATAATCTTAGAGGAATTTTTGCCAGATTTGGATTGCCCTAATTTTTGGTTACAGATAACGGAAGACAGTTTGTCTCCGGTGAATTCGAGCAATTTTCCAAAATGAATGGTATACGGCACACTAAGACCAGTCTAAATAATCCTAGTATAAATGGTTTAGCTGAGAGATATGTAAGAGAGTTTAAAAACCTTTTGAGAAAGAATAATGGGAAGGATGATTTAGAGACGAATCTACAAATATTCCTATTTGCTCATAGAGCATTCCCCCAAACTGCAATAAAGGAATTCCCCCGCGGAACTGCTAATGAAGAGAGGTTTAAGATCAAGATTCTCGAATTTAATACCAAGGTGGGAAATCCGCGAGAGGTATTTCATGAGGCCGTAAGAAGGCAGGAGCAGTTTACTACAGGTTGCGAGGTTTATTTCCGCAACTATGCAACTGGACCTAAACGGTAAAAAGGTACCATTTTGAAATTATTGAGCTACCGTCACTACCTTATAAGTTGCGAGGGAGTCGTGTATAAGAGGCATATCAATCAATTGCGACCTGTGAGAAAGAAACAAGTGGAGACAAGAAATTTGATACTTCCTCGATCAGGAGAGAAGCCTGTAGGTGGAAGTCAGAAATAAAGTGAAGAGGAGGTTCCAGAATTACATCAGGAAACAAGGAGGAGACTGCTTCTGTGCACGTACCCTCTTGCACTCCTAAACCGGAGCCTGCCGCTGTGCAAGTGCCCGTCCACAGTCCTAGACCTCAGAGAGCCAGGAAACCCCCAAACTGACTGGAGTATTATTAAGGGGGGAGATGTGTTGTGTATGTAAATAGATGAACATTATTTGCATTCTTTAAAATCTCATTATATAAGAATATATGTGTATATAAATTGGATATTTTTTGTTGGCCAAACGAAAAGAATATGAGCTAAAAAAAAGAGTCAGGGTCAAGTTTGAGTTGTTGTACATCTAATTACGACACAACCTTAACAACATCCATCCTCACTGAAGACACAAAAGTTGCCTGTTATGCAGATTATATAGCCATATGGCACACAAGTAGAAGTATATAAATATCAGAAAAATACTGAACACATCAATGAGAGGACTGGAGAAGTGGGCAATGAAACTCAAAATGACAATAAACCCTATAAACACAAACCTATAGGTCTCCTTCACTGACAGGAAAAAAGGCATGAATTTAACTACAAAATAAGCATAAACAACCATATAATTGATAAAATATGATCTCCAAATTACCTAGGTGTGATACTTGATGAGGAATTGCGATTTAAAGAACACATAATACCTCAAATAGAACTACCAGAAACCTAAAAAGTCTGAGAAGGCTATGTTGAACAAATTGGGGAGCAAAACCCAAAATTCTCAGACCAACATATATCACCTTAATAAGACCAATAATGGAATATGCAACACCTGTTTGGGCTCCCTCAAGTTCATCACTAAAAAGAAGACTAGACAGTGTTCAAGCAAAAGCGGCCAAATTAATCACTGGTTCTGTTTAAAATACCAACAATTAGAAAATTCAGAGAGAATGTGGTATAGACCTACTTGAAAGCAGAATACAATTAAAAACAATAAAATTCACCAATAGCTTAAAAACTAAAGAAACCGAACACATATCCCATAGAACCTATTTAAACTGAACACAAAAAGAAAGGCTCAAAAGATCTTCAACACTTCAGTACGACAACAATATTAGAAAGAGCATAAATATGAAACATAATGAATTTCAAATTAGAAGAATAACCAATATTTCCTACCCCATTGCCATCAAATGTAATCATCAATCTTAACCTGAATGAACCTTGCAATAAAAAAAGAGAACAAAAACATACTTAAAAAGAAAGGACTTGACACAATTGGTTTATGCGATCAGATAAATTATTTAACAGCATATACAGATGTATCATTAGACCTTACCAAAAGTAATGGAGGGACTGGAATTAACATAATACTGCAAGATGGAACATACATCAAAATCAAAGAAGGAGCAAGAAAGATTTCGTCAAACTTCACTTGTGAACTGACAGCTATCTGGAAAGCTCTTGATGTATGCCTTAACCAACCATCCCTGCATCAAGCAGAAGGAATTATAATATACCGTACAACGACTTCATATCCGATCTAGAAGCAATTCAGAAGGGCAATACTATAATCACACAAAAATACATTCGTTACTTACTCAACTGATATCATTGGAGAATAATTGCATTTTACAATGGATCCTGCCAGTGTTAGGATCGGGGGTAATGAAATGGCAGTTGAATTTGCAAAGGAAGCCAGAAAGTTGAGCCAAAGGAAAGAGCAAATGTCATTATTTGACGCTAATGCTTTTGCAAAATACAAGATAAAATTTAACAAAAAATAAGAAAAGATCAAAATGTGAAATAAACTCTGAGAGAAAAATGACAAAACTAAACAAGATTTAGAACAAAACATTATAAAGGATGACAATACATCCAGATGGCACAAGAACCTATAGAACATGCAACAACTGTCCTGGTGTGGAACTAACACCTACCCACATATTCTCATGCCCGCAGCCTTGCAGAAAATTGACATAGACCCAGAACAGCTGCTTTACACACCCAAGATAGTTGACAATGCTGCTGCTGCTGTGATAGAGATGCATGGAGACATCTGAGGCTCTTTATTGGACACAACAAAAACAACAACGGCATTCCAGAGTAAAATAAATCATCAGAGATAGATAAATATTTTTAAAATGAATTAAAATAAATATAATCGATACTAAGAGAGAGTTGAATTTAAAAAAATAGAAAATTATTATTTTCGAAATTTAAATAGCTGAGAGGATTCCAGCAAACCCCATCCAAAATATCAGTTTTTTTTTTGCTACATGTTTAATTTGCATATACCTTTTTTACATATCTCAGATTGTATTTAAAAATCGTTAACCATTTCTTCTAACTTTTGGCGAAATGGTGTTTTATTAATTTATCATTTGATATTATTAGTTTTTTTTCCTGGTATTCAAAAAGTAAAAATACGTGTCGTTCAGTTATATTTTTCAATTTATCAAACAATTTGGCCGCTGAATCGCTGATTCTGGTAGAGCGCCATCTAGCGAATAAAGTTGTAACTAAAATCAATTTCGAAATTTTCATTATTTGCCATAAAAAATCCCATTGCATCCTAAACACAATGGTGTTTACCGCATTGCTCTAGCGCAAATATTCGCGGAGTTATTAATTTTTAAAGTTGTGCGGGACTTTTGGATCATCTTGTATAAAGTAAAACCCTCTATATATGGGACAGAGCTTTTGGTTCACTAACTATAGGCACGGTTTGACTTTTTTTTTTACTTTTCAAAATTTTTAGACTGTATAATTAAAGGACAGCCATACACACTGGAAGAGGCTGCCTCTTAATACTGAATAATAAAAAAAATCATTAGATGAAAAGTTCTTCTTATCATTAACATACATGTGCTTCTATGTCTTATTTAAAAATAAAGACAAATCCTAAGTAAAGTTTTATCTATCTATATATATAAAAATGAATGTATGTGTGTCTGTTTGTTTGTTTGTTTGTTTGTCCTTTATGCCTGACCAAACCACTCATTGGATCGCCATGAAACTTTGGGAAGTTATTTAGTATAGTACTGGGAAGGTTTCTAGCAAATAAAATTTTTGAAATAACTTTTCGCCTAGAAATAATCAAGATAAATATTCTAATTTATCTGTTATAATTCAACAATCTGCTCTAAATATTATCATGATGATACGATGATTTTGTAATGTAGAAAATTAGGAAAGACAAAATTCAGGATGACACGGCAATTTATTTGAGACAAGAATAATGATACAATTCAAAGGCAAGATACTATTCCTTTAACTTCCAATTACCGAGGGAACCAATTAATATTGATTTTATTCAACTTATCGAGTATTTTTCAAGGGACCGGGAAAAAATGTTCACTTTATCGAGAGATTCGTTAAACAAACCTTTACTCGGGTAAAACCCGGACGAAGCCGGGTACAACCATACAAGAATAATGATACAATTCCAAGGCAAGATACTATTCCTTTAACTTCCAATTACCGAGGGAACCAATTAATATTGATTTTATTCAACTTATCGAATATTTTTCAAGGGACCGGGAAAAAATGTTCACTTTATCGAGAGATTCGTTAAACAAACCTTTACTCGGGTAAAACCCGGGCGAAGCCGGGTACATCCATACAAGAATAATGATACAATTCCAAGGCAAGATACTATTCCTTTAACTTCCAATTATCGAGGGAACCAATTAATATTGATTTTATTCAACTTATCGAGTATTTTTCAAGGGACCGGGAAAAAAATGTTCACTTTATCGAGAGATTCGTTAGACAAACTTTTACTCGGGTAAAACCCGGGCGAAGCCGGGTACGTCCGCTAGTATTAAATATATATTCAAAGATATAATATATGATTTTAAAACATCTTTATCACATTATATAATACAATGTTTAGTTGGAAAAATGACTAATACCTTGTTTCTTAAAATAACTCTTTGGCATTGCACCTTCCAAATAAAGTTAATTAGTGTTTTTCTTCTATTTCATGTTTCCACATATTCTTATTAAGTCGAGATTTCGTTTTTTTAAAACCTGTCATGAAAAACATTGCTGGCTTTAAAATCACAAAAACAAAATTATTTTTGTTTCATCACGGGCCCGTTATTTGGACATTTTTTTTAAAGCCCTAACACATATGATTGCGATTATGGAAAAAGTCGAGGTTGATTCCTCTTTGTAACAATTTTTAATAGCCTTCTATTGTATCTCTTATAATATAAAAGTTATATTTATTTTTTTTTAAATGTTCTGAAATTTTGCCTGTGTGTGTTGTTTCACTTTGAAAAGTTTTGAAATTACCTTTTTTTTTTTCTTTTTGTAATAACGTTTTTGTTTTTAGAATGCCTTTGTTTTCTTTATTTTGGAAGTCATTTGCATTTTTTTCTATTTCAAATTTAACGAATGCAAAGATATTCCATTTAATAAGAAGTATAATTTGTAAAAAAGTGTACAACATACAGCAAAAATAGATTGTAAATCAAAACAAACAATGCCACTAAATTGATTGTTTTGAAATCGCGATCTGTGTGTTGAAACATTCTCAAGATTTGTTGTTTTAACTTTTTTTTAAATTACAATTTTAATTTCGCTATAAGCATAGTTTTTTTCTGGTTCAAATCACATAAATAGGTACCGCTCAGCAAAAGCAACCTAGTTCATGATAATTGAACAAAGAATAATATGTGAAGGTTATTCACATATTATACAAATTTTAACGCGGGATTCAATCCCGGTTCATGACTGTCGGGAACCGAGGGTGTTACACACTCGTTCACCGACTTTTTTATATATTTTTTTGCATAGTATTTTAAATAGATTTTATTAATTTGGGGCCGAAAATAGGTTCATTATAGGGGTAGTTCATTATTTAAAAAATCGCAAAGTTCATTATAACGATGGTATTTTCAATGGAATGGAATTGGGAATCACCTTAGGTTTGTTATAAGGGAAGGTTCGCTATATCCAGGGTTTGTATTAGCGGGGTTTTACTGTACTTTAAAATAAAATTTTTATTTACCTGTTAAAAAAGGCTGAAAGAGTTTGTTTGAAGCAGCTAAAGAATCTTTGTACAATTTATATTCTGCTTCTATATTTTAATTCAAAATTTTGAATGGTATGCCTTCAGCGGGCTGACACTTTTGTAGAATTGGGGGGGGTGGGGGGGTAACAATTAAAGAACTTTGATATTTTACAATCCTATTCCGCTAATTGGAATCTTTACCAGCAAAACACCAATGAAGACTTCGAATAGCACCAAACTAGAATAAAAGATCTGAAAACAAAATTGGATATCTTTCAAAAACATAATTATTAAAGCAGCCAAAGTTCAATACCGAGAGGTAATTCCAAATTATACACACCAGACAAAAGATATTCAAACACATAACTCTTCTTCTTTCTTATCTCCACTCAATCATATTAGCGTATCAAGCTTGTAAAGCTTGAGACTTTTGATGGTGTTTTGACAACCATCATGACTGGATGAAGTAGAATGTGTCTGCCTTTATCATTAAGACTGGGAGCACTACTCAGTGGCAGGCCAACTCAGCTCCAAAAGAAATGGCCGCCCCTGTCATGAGGAACAGACGCCATGTACAGCCACTCCTAACATGGAGTACAAACGCTACTCATCCTGTATTCCCGGATTAGGAGCCCTTACAGGGTAATATCAGCCGGGCCAGCTGAGCCCAGGTTTTTTTAGTGAGCTTGTTACTGCTCCTCCTTTTTCATCTGGGCTTAGGACCAGCAAAGGAGGAGTTACACTTATTACTAAAATAAATGAACTACAAAAAAAGTGCACTCAAAAACAAACAAATTTTAGAACTTACCTGAACATTTTGAATGAAAAATAAAAATATTTTACGTAAATATGAAAAAGGAAAAATGGAAAAAAAAATTGTGAAAACCTGAACTCAAAGAAACACAAATACAAAACTTTGGCATTTGACAAAACAAGTTGACAGATTCCAGCCACAAACTGAAAACACAAATATGATTAAGAATACAGATGGTACCCCAGCAACTAATGACAAAAATGCTGCTAATCTTTAAGGTAATTCGTATCAAATAAGTAATAAAATTTTAAATAAAAGATAAGAAAGTTGAAAAAAGGCCCGAAAGATTATTCATGACTAAAATGTCACCAGCCCTCATAATATTTTCCATGAAAAAATCAATATGAAAAAGCTAGATTATGCATTAGAAAACACTGACCTAAACAAGACTCCTGGGCCAGATTGAATCCATGGCCAATTGATATCAAACTTGAGCAAAAATGGCAAAGAAGAACTTCTTGATATTTTCTTGATAACTCCTGGAAAACTGTAAAATTATCTCAAGACTGGAAAATTGCAACAATAATTACTATTAAAAAACTTGACAAATCTGCTGATGACCCAAAAAACTACCAATCTATCTCCCTCACACAAGTATTTG
Organism: Cordylochernes scorpioides; assembly: GCA_030710605.1. NCBI lineage: Eukaryota > Metazoa > Arthropoda > Arachnida > Pseudoscorpiones > Chernetidae > Cordylochernes > Cordylochernes scorpioides. The sequence goes on from CP092871.1 coordinate 50,224,157, forward strand.
CTGCAAATTAATGGAAAAAAAATATTCTCAGACAACTCACCTACCACCTCAACACAATAAATCTCTTACCAGAAGAACAATATGGATTTAGGATAAGACATGGGACATTAGACAAATTCCTTTTTTTCACACAAAATATACACAAAACAGAAAACCAACTAACCACACCATAGCTGCTTTTTTAGACCTTACACAAGCTTTTGACAAGGTATGGAATAACAAGTTAATTACAAAATTATATAAACATTTCAAAATTGATGGAAAATCTATCACTTGGATTAAAAATAGATACATCAGAGTCAAATATAATGGTACTTTCTCTAAAACTTCAAATTTTACCAAGGGTTACCACAAAGGTCAGTCCTTAGCCCAACTCTCTTCACCCTATTTATTGCAGGCATAGAAGAAAAAAATTCGCATAAACTTTCACACACTTTTCGCTGATGACATTATTCCATGGAACAGCAACACTAACTGGAAAAAATCTGAAAGGGATTTGAACAAAATTCCTCTCCATCTAGAAAAACCTGCTAATAGGCATAAATTAGAGTTTAACCCCCAAAATTCTGAAACCTGTCTTTTTACTACTGATAAGAAACTATACAAAATAAGACCAGAAATTATTCTGAAATAACAACAATTGTAATAAAATAAATATCCTAAATATCTCGGCTACACCCTGGATCCAGAAATTAATTCCAGTATGTTGAATATACGAATTCAATTTCAGATTTTAATATTTTATAAAATATTAATTAATAATCATTTCTTTTAAATGTTTTAAAATATATATCTTTTGTCCCACTGCTGTAAAATTAAGAATGTAAATAACTCTAAGGTATAAGTTGAATATTTTGTTTTGTTCCTTTTAATTTTTACTAAACTATTTTTCAGCTGGTTGCTGGTTCAAATTCACATTAATAGGTACCGCTCAGCAAGAGCAACCTAGTTCATGATAATTGAAACGGTGAATAATATGTGAAGGTTATTCACATATTAAACAAATTTTAACGCGGGATTGGCGGAATTCAATCCCGGTTCATGACTGTCGGGAATCGAGCGTGTTACCCTCTCATCCACCGACTTTTTAACTATTTTTCAATTAACTAAAATCGTATGTATTAATTTTTAAAATGAAATAAAACCGTTCTAACACAGTAAACATATTAGAAAAGGAAGGGATCGACTAAAATTCCTGAAATATATTTCAGGAAGAGAGTGGGCATCTGAAACAAATCTAAAATCACTGGAAAGGATACAACTAAGCATAACCAGAATTATTACAGGTCTTCGAAATACCTCCACTAATGATATTGTACTTTACAAGGCAGACATTATGCCCTTAAAGGATAGAAGAAGCTACAATCTGCCAAAATGTATAAACAAAATCAAGAGTTATGGAAACAAGCACAGAACTTCCAATTATAAACTTAATTGGAAATCCAATCTAAGACTAAAAAAATAAGGCCCTCTCCTCCTGGCCAAAACAAATGGATTTTTAAAATATAAAGTGGAAAAAAATTATTTAGCAGAAAAAAATTCTCCATGCGAACCAGTACAAAAGGTTATTTTTAATGTCACTTTAAATGAACCCACCAACAAACAATACCAAAATCCAGAATACTTAAAACAATTATCATTAGAAATAATTGATAACATTCCTCAAAATGCAATAACTATCTATACCGATGGTAACAGAGACGAGTTGGGACACACTGGCAGTGGCTGTCTCATTAAAACTAGAAATGGCATTGAGAAAATAAACAGAAGAAACCCAGATTTTTGCTCAGTCTTCAGATCAGAACTTATAGCCATCTATGAAGCCTTAAAATCCATCATAAATACTAATTATACAAAACTTGAGTCACACAGGGGAACTTAGAGAGAAAGTAAGCAAGAACATAATTGGTTATCTCCAAAAACTCTCAAAAACTCAAAAATTCACCTTCAATGGATATGCTCACACGTTGGCATTGAAGGCAATTTAGCTGCTGATGCGCTAGAGAAAAAAAAAGGCACAAAAGAACCCTTGCCACGGAAAAATAAACTTACTTTTAAAGAAATAGAAACAGTAGCCAAAACAAAATAAACAAGAAATGGGGAATCCCACCTAAGCACAGTTGATACAGTGGAGGGGACCCAGTGTGGAGTCCACTACGGCGACCTGCACAAAGCACACCCACAGTACCTCATAGAAAGCTGCTGGACAATGGTGAAGCTGCCTCGACAAGAACGAAGTGGACGTCGAACATTCTTCATTGTCAAACCAACCCATCTCTTCACCTTTTTTTATTAGTTATTTTTTTAATGTATATAATTTACTATATTATAATATATTTCCTTTTTTTTAATAAAAACTAATCATCTAATTTTGTTTTAATATTTTAATAATAGTCTTTAATTAAAACAATTATTCGAATACTATTTTTTTTATTATAATTTTTATTTTTTATTTTAACAGTGGGAATATTTTAGAAAATTAGATTTTATTTTACTCTGTTAAATAGAATTAAAATTGGCGGAAATTTTGAGGAAAGCGATAAGGAAATACGGAGAGAGATAAGGAAGGCAGCAGTAGAGACAGATCGGGGGAGGTTCTAAGAAAATCGTTTAAAAATGTAGTTTTAAAATTTTAGTGGAAGACATTTTCCAGCCCTCCAACTGAAGCACCAAAAAAGATAAGTAACTTCTCATAATTGTATTTGTTATTTCAGAAATCAGCTCATCACCAGGAGGAGCTCTGAACCTCAGAAATAGACAGCATCAAACAACAAAAACAAGATTTAGAACAGGGCATCTCAAGCCATTGAAGATAGAAATAACAAAAAAATCTACCCCACTTGCCCAAAATGTAGCTTGGCACCTGCAGCTCCAGAACACATTTTGGCTTGCATTAGATGCATTAAACTGGACCTTTGGGAGAGTCGCTGCTATAAAACAGCTCAAGGAGCATGGACTCATGGAATTCGTGTAATCTTTACACAAAGGAATAAGACAACTGACAATTAAAATAATTTTATTTACATCTTGTCAATACATGTAAAAGTGCACAGTCTGCACTATTTAAAAAAGATAATTATATATATATGTCGTATCTGTCGTGGTCGAATAGAAGGGCGCAGCCGTTGTGCATGTATGCTTCGAAACAGAATTTGTTCCACCTTCGTGAGCGCGCGCACGCGGCGGCGTGCCGTAGCATTCGTCCGCGCGCGCTGACTCCCATGTTTATTTTGTACAGATTTATAGATGGGTGAATTTGTATTTTCATTTTAACATACTAATTATGGCGAAAATAAATTATATCCCTTGGGCATTAGGCAAATTATGACAGATAGAACCTGTGTGGGATAAATAACTTTTAATGATTTTAAAATTATTAAGTTGAGACTGGGAGGCAATTTCATAAATTGAATTCTGATACTATGGTACAAAAATTGGAAAATTTGTGTGATATCATACTAACAAAAATATACAGTTAGAGATGAACACAATATTAAATCTGATATATAATACATAAGATAGTAAAGTCAAGGTTTAAATGTTATAGCAAGATAATGTTTTGTACTGTGGAAGGATAATGCGACACTATGAGAACCTGTGTGATTTGGTTACGACTGTGTATTCATCTGTTTGTGAGGGTGTTCTGTGCGTGAGAGGATCTCCTGGAGTGTTGGTGGATTGGTGATGGGCTGAGCATCCTCCTCTGTACCATACTCTCCATAGGAAACGTAAGAAAAGGGGTGTTAAAAGGGTGCTCAGGGTACTTTGAGGAATGAGGTTGTAACGGCAGCTGGCATTTTATATAGTAAATTATCAGTGAGCACATATTTATCACTGATGATACTCTGTGCAGTTGCCTTTTGACTGATTGTAATATATACCACATGTAAACATATGTCTGATAATTAATATGCTATATCTGATGTTAGCCTAAAATAAATAAAGTATTTCTTTTTAAACTTCCAAGTACTTCTTGCTGATTAACGTCAACCAACAAATACAAGGACGTTACATGGTGGCAGCGGCAGCGGCGCTTGTAAACAACACCATGTGGTAAGAACAATTTATTAATTTCCAAGTTCTTAAAGTATTTCAGAACATCTCTAATTGCATGTTCAAATAAAATTCAAATTGCATAAGAATATATACAAAAATAATTTAATTTACAAGCAAGAAGAAATAAGTGTATTTTTTGAAGAAAAAAAAATACAATAACAACAACATGGCGGAAAATGCTATTCGACCTCCAAAACAAATAGGCCTAAACGAACTAAACAAAGAGGGCTGGAAATCTTGGCTTGAAAGCTTTGATTGGTATGAAATTGCTACCCAATTAAGTAGTAAAGCACCAGAGGTACAGGTTGCTATCTTTATGGCTGCAATGGGACGAGAGGCTCAAAATATTTTTAAATCTTTCAACTTAAATAATGCAGATAAAAATAATCTGAGCATTGTAAAAGACAAGTTCAACAACTATTTTTCTCCAAAGCTGAACACTACAATTGAAAGATTCAAATTCAATCAGATGAAACAGAAAGAAGATGAATCATTTAATGATTTTCTGACTAGGATCAAATTACAGATAGCAAACTGAAAATATGCTGTCATGTCTGATGAACTACTTAAAGATCGAATAGTTGTAGGAATTATTAACAATGAAATAAGAGAAAGACTTCTTAGTGAGGCTGACCTTAATCTGGAAAAAGACACACAAATTTGCATAGCATGTGAAAATGCCACAAACCAAATGAAACATGTACTCTCCGACTCAGACAAACAAGTTGCTGTGACAAAGATGAACAGTAAGAAGTGGGAAGATAGAAAAGAGCCGAGGAAAGAAAACATCACTAACCAAAGTCACAAAATAATAGAAAACTGCAGAAATTGTGGTAGATCCCACAAAATCAACCAATGTCCGGCATATCAAAAGAGATGCAACAAATGCAAGAAACTCAACCATTTTGCTAATCTTTGCAGATCCCAGAACACAAATTCATACAAAGTCAGACAAATTGTTGGGTCACCAGAACCTGAAATGATTCAAGAATTTGTAATCCAGTCAGTTGAAAACACCAACCTGACAGAAGATTGGTATGAAGAAGTAAAAATCAAAGGCAAAAAGGTAAACATGAAACTAGACACAGGTGCACAGTGTAACGTGTTGCCACTCAGCCTGGCAGGGAGATTAAATCTGGAAATCCAAAGGTCTCCAGTAAAAAGTTTAATTTCTTTTTCAGGACATCGAATTCCTGTCGAAGGACAAAGTCTAGCAATGTGCATGGTGAAAAACATGACTGCCTACATACGTTTCATCATATCCAGAGATAACACATGTCCCATCCTAGGCAGACAAACCTGTTCCAATTTAGGTCTTGTCAAGCGAGTAAAAACCTGTCAAGCAATTACACAGGAATACCAAGAATTATTCGAAGGGATAGGATGTTTGAAAGGATATGAATACGAGGCAAAGTTTCAGACTTCGGACATGAACATGCAAGTAAGACCACCCAGACCTATTCCTCTATCTATTAAAGAAAGTGTAAAGAAAGAACTTGAGGAAATGGAAGACAATGGGATTATAAAGAAAGTAAATTACCCTACCCCCATCTCCAGTCAGATGGTTATAGCAAAACAGAAAGGAAAAATACGTATATGCATTGACCCATCGGATATCAATAAAGTAATTCTAAGAAGCCATTTCCCATTACGGACTTTTGATCAGATTGCAGTAAACCTGCATGGTTCAAAATACTTCACAAAGTTGGATCTGAAGAAAGGATACTGGCAGATCAAAGTAGCCCCCAACTCACAACGCTACTTTACCTTCAGCACTCCGTGGGGAAGATATATGTTCTTGAGAGTTCCCTTTGGAATTAAAACTGCTCCAGAAATATTCCAGAAAATCATGGCAGACTTACTCCAAGACCTTGAGGGTACAGAAAATTCAATGGACGATATCCTGATTCATGCTCCGGATCCACAGACCCTGGAAATAAGAACAAGAGCTGTACTACAGAGGCTTAAAGAAAATGGAATCAAACTGAATAGAGATAAATGCAAATTTCAACTTCAAGAAGTCCAATTTTTAGGTCGTATTGTCACGACAGAAGGCATTAAAATTGACCCTGAGAAAGTGCGTGCAATAGGAGAAATTAAGTCGCCAAGCAACAAGCAAGAACTACAACGTCTCTTAGGAATGGTACAATACCTGAGCAGGTTCATCCCTAACCTTGCAGAGAAAACCAAAAACATGAGGTTGCTTTTGAAAAAAGATACACTTTGGCTATGGGACGAATCCCTCGATTGTGATCTCTTAGAGATCAAGACTTTGCTCAGAACTGCACCAACTCTGAAATTCTTTAATCCCAACGGAAATCTGACACTTTCAGTAGACGCCAGTTTATATGCCCTTGGAGCAGTTCTATTACAAAACGGAAAGCCCATAGCCTACGCTTCATCAGCTCTCAACTCCACTCAGCAGAACTACGCTCAGATAGAAAAGGAAGCTCTTGCCATCAAATTTGGATGCGACAAATTCCATCAACTCATTTATGGAAAATCTGTTGACGTCGAGACGGACCACCGTCCTTTAGAAACCATATTCAAGAAGCCATTAAGCAAAGCACCCCCGAGGCTCCAGAGAATTTTTCTACAGATACAACAATATGATCTCAGGATTAAATACAAGAAAGGAAAAGAACTGCTAACAGCTGATCTACTAAGTAGAGACTGCTCATATGAAGACACCTACTTGGAAGAAAACTTCGAAGTACTGATGACCACCCCGACAAATAAGTCAAGCTATGAGGAACTTCAAACTCTTACAAAAGAGGACCAAGAACTACAAGAACTAAAAAACCTAATCTTATATGGCTGGCCAAACTACAAATCAGCAGTCCCTGAAAGCTGCAAGAAATACTGGCCATATAGAGATGAACTCTCAACAAACGAAGACCTAATCTTCAAAGGTTGCAGAGTCTTCATTCCCCTAAGGTGGAAAGCAAAGATACTCAAGTTAATCCACGAAGGACACCAAGGAACAAACAGCTGCTTGAGAAGGGCCCGAGACTCAATATACTGGCATGGCATGTCCCAAGACATCATCAACACAGTAGAAAATTGTAGGACTTGCCAAGCGAATCAGAGGAACAAGACAAAAGAACCAATGATCATAAAAGAGATACCGAGTCTTCCTTGGGAGATAGTCGCAGCTGACATTTTCTCAATAAAAGGGAAAAATTACCTGTTAATAACTGATAACTACTCTGGATTCATTGATTTCAAAGAAATGAAGACAATGAACTCTGCAGAAACTATTGAATCTCTTAAAAAATGGTTTAGCGTACATGGAATTCCCAGACTCCTGGAAACTGATAATGAACCAAACTTTACGTCCAGGGACTTTAAAGACTTTCAAAAGAAGTGGTTGTTCGACCACCAGACATCAAGTCCTCTATATCCTAAATCAAACGGATTAGCAGAGAGAGCGGTACAGACAGCCAAGAACCTCATCAGGAAGTGTTTGGATTCAGGACAAGAAGTGGAACTAGCACTTTTGAACTTTTACAACACTCCTAGAGATGGTCTTCCTTCACCGGCTCAGTGTCTGTTCAGTCGCAGGACCAGAACCCTTCTTCCCACTAGCACTCATCAGTTGGAACCAGAAATTCAAAAGGGACATACACAAAAGCTAAGAAATAAGCGGGAGAAGCAGAAAACACACCACGATAAGACAGCTAAGACAACACGAAGCTTCAAGGAAGGTGAAAAGATAATGCTGAAACAGCATCACCGTGAATGGATCCCTGCCAGAGTTACCCAAGAAGTAGCTCCAAGATCATATAAAGTGCAAACACCTACTGGTGAGTACCGCCGCAACAGCTCCTTCATGCGACATACGAATCTGGAGAGTCCAAAGCAACAGCGAAGAAGAATCCCGGAGATCCCCAAGTCAACTCTACCGGAAGGACCTGGCCCGAGCGGTGATAAGGAACAGGCTCAAGTTCCTGAAGAACTCAATACTTCTACAAGACCATTCTCAGGCCAGGAACCCAGGAGTGATCACCAGAACGCGGAGCACAAGAACGGCACCCTGCCCATTACAACAAGGTCCGGGCGGATCATCAAGCCACCCAAACGATTTGAAGAATGAATTTCTTCAAAGGGGGAGATGTAAGGGCAGCTGGCATTTTATATAGTAAATTATCAGTGAGCACATATTTATCACTGATGATACTCTGTGCAGTTGCCTTTTGACTGATTGTAATATATACCACATGTAAACATATGTCTGATAATTAATATGCTATATCTGATGTTAGCCTAAAATAAATAAAGTATTTCTTTTTAAACTTCCAAGTACTTCTTGCTGATTAACGTCAACCAACAAATACAAGGACGTTACAGAGGTCGTGGCGAACAATTCGGTAGGATGATTCAAATTGGGCCACTGGAGTCCTCGGAAGGTTTCTCGTTTGGGATGGAGAGAAAAGGGGACGGTTGTCATGTCAATGAAGTAGCGCAAGGAGATTATCTCTTGATGTTGGTGTGTGAACATAATGGTTTATTGTAAATAGTCAGAGGGCAACGTATCGAATTCTGTTACGTACATCCTGAACGGATCGTTTCAAGACGGGCCTGTGACTATCAGTAATCCTGATGACACCTTAAAAGGAAATGAATTTGGGAAAAACTATCAGTTCGGAGTGGTCAATGGACAACGCAGGTGGTGTTATTATAATTAAAAATAGATTTCCGCCATTTTTGTTGTTTTTTTGTGGGTGTTTAAATGGGAAGATAGAGATCACGTCAATTATATAATCATTAAAATATTTAGTAACATATAAAATTAAAAGAAAGGATATATAAGAGCCACGTAAAGTATCTGTTCTTGCCTGTTATTCTGTTTATCTTTTTTTTTTGTTCTGGCGTTGTTTATGTTCTTTCATAGAATATTATTTATAATTGTAAATTTTAATCATACTTAAATTTAAAAACAATAAGGAATATTTTTAAATATTAAATAAAAAATGTTTCACAAAATTATAGGCAACATATTTGCAACAAATCCCCCCGTAATTTTGGGGAATATTTTCCATTAATTCAATTAAATTAAAGTTTAAAGTTCAAATATGGTACACAATGAGAACGTCGGGCTGGTGGCCGACAGGTCGTGACGTCACCGTCACCTCATGGTTGTCTTCCATAATTCAACGCGCCTTCAAAATGGTTGCTTCATTTACAAATAGAATGATTCCAAAGTTTGGAATTTTTATGATACACAGTATGAAATAAAGTTTAAAACACACATATTAAATCTATCCAAAATAATCATATTTTAGATAATCGAAATTATGTTTAATACAATCAAAATATGTCATTAGTAATATATATATTCAAATAAGTAAACAATCCCTTTTTAAAATTGTTTATACAACATTAATCATTTTAAAAGTATTTCTTAGTTTATCTTTGGATACAGCTTTTGTAAGAAAGTCTGATAAATTATCAGATGAAGGTGTGAATGAAATAGTATAATTATTAACAATAAGATTTTCATGTAAAAAATTAACAGTTCTAATTATATGATTACTTTAAAGAGAAGTAACTCCAGTTTGGCAAAGGGTGATTGGTTATCACTGATGGGTTCCCCGGTTTGGATAGTTGAAAAGGGAGGGTACACGATGTGACTTATTAAAAGTTTCCTTACTTAAGTATATATATATATAGCAATTTAGGCCAACAACCCCATGTATATAACCCACAGCAAGACCTTAATGTTGTATAATAGCAGCACAGCTGTCAGTGATGCACTATCGGCATATGTCTTTACATCATCACATGTAATGCAATTTATGCAAACAGGATAAATAAAATAAATAAAAAAGAAAAGGGGGGAAAAACTCTGTAATTGATTAAGAGTTGAGCTAAAGCAAGGATTGAGCATATAATATTGTCAGTACAATGGTCTAAAGATGGAAACAGCTGCGACACTATTATACAATTTCATCAGATAACCCACGAGATCGTTATTAAATTGGGCAATCTATAAAACGCTGAAACACAGACACTCGCGGCAATGTATGTGGCCGGTAATTTATGGGAGACTTGATTATTAGTAACATTCCCTTCAAATAGGTGATAAACATACAACATTTCATTTAAACAATTGGAATAGCACCATAAGGCAAGTTATGTATGAAATAGGTAACAGAGGAGACAAGAAAATTTCTCTAGATATTTATTTAAATATCTTAAAATTTGGGAACATGTCTAAACTGACGAGATATGCTATTTACATAGTAAAATTTAGGTAGAGGTGACCTGAAGTTACTTTATAGCCCTTTAGGGCCCATGCGAAATCTAGGTTGGCTACTACACAAAAGGGGGGAACCTAGATCTCCATCTATTCTAGCGGGACAAAATATACGAACCCTAACACTCCTTTTTAAGTCACTTAAAGCCCTTTAGGGCCCATTCAGAATCTAAATAGATTAGCTTCTGTTCGAAAAATAAAAGGGGGGGCTAAGCCATAATGGCAAGGGGCTTACCTTCTCTCGAAAGCGGCGGCAAGGTCTGGTCTCCTCTACGTCTCAGGCCCATCTAAAAATCGTCCTTCTCACTGAGCGACTCCGATCGAATCCCGCCTTTTGGCAAAGAACCTTCTTTTATATCATCTCATTCTCCATTTTCATTCGCCGAAAGAAACACCAATCAAAATGGCCAACGGCTCCAGTATCAATTTCATAGACGCCCCAGGCCTCTCCCCTTCAAAATAGAACATATAGTATTACCAAAACAAAAAAAAATCTAAAGAGAGAAACAACCCCTGCGGTAGTGTAAGATTTCAGACTCCCTCCCTCTGTCCTTCCACATGGGTTGAAATACAATCCTCCCTTTTTCTCGGGATGGTATATATATCGCCCCCCCCGTCTTGGCTAAAATTGACCCAGGCCCTTTTTACCTGGACTGTAATGTGATGCTTTCCTTTCTCTGGAAGGATATTTTATAAGTTTCAGTCTTTAGAGATCTTCCTTCTCCATTTTTCTCCTTTTTTTTTTTTTTCTGGTCACCTTTACCTAAATTTTTTGGTGAGGGGAATATATGTACATATGAAACAACAGTTTCCAGCTCGGATGTCTCTGGATGTCTTCTTCTTTACCAGGCATCAGCTTTCGGCATGGAAGTCTGGTGTCACCAAGTGTCTAAGTTTCTGGGCAAAAAAATGGTCTGTAAGTCTATGTGGGAGGGAAGCCATGTATCCATTTGATTTGATTATACATACGCCTTCTGTTGGGGTATGGTTACAAAAACGTGCCCCAACAATCCTCCCCCTGCCAAGTAATGGACAAATGCGTTTGTGCTATTCATTATTCATCTGCCTTTCATCAGTTACTATGAAAGCAGGCCCATTTCTAGCAAAATGCATTTTCCATTACTAGGTGAAGTCAGGTGTACCGAAACCTATAGGGAAGATAAGGCTAATCAAAATGATGGTATGCTATTCTAGATGTTTATTATTCCGAACATTAGTGGGCATTGTGCATCCTGGCAAAGGGTTTTTTTTTATGTGCTATTATTCTGTCAGAACACTGTTATCAAAATAGGTTATTAGGGACAGTCATATCATATGTATGGAAGTAAGCAAGGTCATCTGTCTTACCATTCATGGGTATATATACCACCCTTCCACTTTCTTCTTTGGCCTTGAGGAGTAGACCCTCCTTGTGGTAAGTCCTCTCAACCCCATCCTTGCCTCTTGTGGTGCTGGATTCATTGCTACCTTCTTTCTGCTAACAATACAGTTAGAACATTTCCCTATTACATATTATATATAAAAATTTGGGCGCCAAGGAGTCGTTTAGAAATAACTGACTAGTCCAACTCCTAAAACATGCCAGCATCTTTATTTAAGTACCAATCAAGACATTCGTGTGATATAGTTATACATATACAATCAAAGGAAAGGATAATTATAGTTAGCTGAAAGAAATATCTTGATACATAATGATTAGCCTATGACATGATGACTTTTGCTAAATAAAAAAAAAAAAGGTTACAGAAAACAAATTGTGAAAGTAATTATTAAATAAGGCACGAAATATGTAATGATAAAATGAATCCTTCCATGTTATATGATGGGTATAATATATATATTGAAGAAAACACGTATCATGCAGATAGTGATTAAATATGATAAAAATCATCCCATGATAGATGATAAAGAAAACTACTACAAAATTATATATGATGACAAAATATATATACTTATACAAGTAAGGCGGATAAAAGACAATAAGGATAAAATAGATCATGCCTTAAGGGAAGAATAAGCCATGACAACATGTTAAAAAAAATCGCAACATGGCCGGTAAATATTACTAATATCATGAATATCAAAGGGAATAAAATTGTTGAAATGAATAGCATATGATTATAATATAATATATATGATATAAAATAATAACATATTCAATTAGAAAATGAAAACACATTATATATATTTGTGCGCTGAAGGTTCAAGGTTTAGTATCTCAGTTAAGTTTTTCAATCTTATTCAGTCTGGAATCACGAGTTGGTCACTGGGTAATATTCGTCTATCCCGATCCTACTGGAGGGTGGACGTTGGGCGCCATTGATGGGTTCCCCGGTTTGGATAGTTGAAAAGGGAGGGTACACGATGTGACTTATTAAAAGTTTCCTTACTTAAGTATATATATATATAGCAATTTAGGCCAACAACCCCATGTATATAACCCACAGCAAGACCTTAATGTTGTATAATAGCAGCACAGCTGTCAGTGATGCACTATCGGCATATGTCTTTACATCATCACATGTAATGCAATTTATGCAAACAGGATAAATAAAATAAATAAAAAAGAAAAGGGGGGAAAAACTCTGTAATTGATTAAGAGTTGAGCTAAAGCAAGGATTGAGCATATAATATTGTCAGTACAATGGTCTAAAGATGGAAACAGCTGCGACACTATTATACAATTTCATCAGATAACCCACGAGATCGTTATTAAATTGGGCAATCTATAAAACGCTGAAACACAGACACTCGCGGCAATGTATGTGGCCGGTAATTTATGGGAGACTTGATTATTAGTAACATTCCCTTCAAATAGGTGATAAACATACAACATTTCATTTAAACAATTGGAATAGCACCATAAGGCAAGTTATGTATGAAATAGGTAACAGAGGAGACAAGAAAATTTCTCTAGATATTTATTTAAATATCTTAAAATTTGGGAACATGTCTAAACTGACGAGATATGCTATTTACATAGTAAAATTTAGGTAGAGGTGACCTGAAGTTACTTTATAGCCCTTTAGGGCCCATGCGAAATCTAGGTTGGCTACTACACAAAAGGGGGGAACCTAGATCTCCATCTATTCTAGCGGGACAAAATATACGAACCCTAACACTCCTTTTTAAGTCACTTAAAGCCCTTTAGGGCCCATTCAGAATCTAAATAGATTAGCTTCTGTTCGAAAAATAAAAGGGGGGGCTAAGCCATAATGGCAAGGGGCTTACCTTCTCTCGAAAGCGGCGGCAAGGTCTGGTCTCCTCTACGTCTCAGGCCCATCTAAAAATCGTCCTTCTCACTGAGCGACTCCGATCGAATCCCGCCTTTTGGCAAAGAACCTTCTTTTATATCATCTCATTCTCCATTTTCATTCGCCGAAAGAAACACCAATCAAAATGGCCAACGGCTCCAGTATCAATTTCATAGACGCCCCAGGCCTCTCCCCTTCAAAATAGAACATATAGTATTACCAAAACAAAAAAAAATCTAAAGAGAGAAACAACCCCTGCGGTAGTGTAAGATTTCAGACTCCCTCCCTCTGTCCTTCCACATGGGTTGAAATACAATCCTCCCTTTTTCTCGGGATGGTATATATATCGCCCCCCCCGTCTTGGCTAAAATTGACCCAGGCCCTTTTTACCTGGACTGTAATGTGATGCTTTCCTTTCTCTGGAAGGATATTTTATAAGTTTCAGTCTTTAGAGATCTTCCTTCTCCATTTTTCTCCTTTTTTTTTTTTTTTAAAACCTTTTTTTTTAAAGTAGAGCTTCATTAGGATTCCTTTTTTTTTTAATACAAACTATTTCTTGTTAAAACCCGAGTTTCAAAGACCAATGAGAATAATGTATACCATTGTGATTTAACTATTTAGTGTAAATCTGAAATTTTAGTTATTACCAGGAGTAATAGATGAAGGAAGGTGTAGGAAATCACAACTTAGAGGGGGGGCTATGTCTAAAACAACGAACCTAATAGGCATCCTATGGCTTGTGTTGGGTAATTCAGAAACCCTATAATCCCTGGCCTTCAGGTAGTAGCTTTGAAATAGGTTTCTAATGAGGACATGAAAGGTCAATCTTTCAGAGTAAAGTTGTGAAGTATAGGGACCCTAAGCCAGGGGTAGAAGTTAAGTAGGCCCAGATCGTAGTCGATCCTCGGAAAGCACTTGAGAATGTTAGTGTTGGGTAGTGAATCGTAAACCCTATAAATCCATCTTTCAATAGAGTGTTGAGGTCGGACTACTGCAAAGGGGACAGACGCAAGGTGAAGTAGGAAGAAAGTGACTTCACCCACGGTGGCTAGGGGAGTGACTCAATCCCGCTTTTATGAGGTGTCACGTTTAATGGTCCTTTATTCGCCATTATAATTTGTGTATGTCTTTATAGAATTGTCGTGAAAAATCGCTTAGTGTCAAGGCAAGGGCAGTTTTTGAAGTTACACTGATTTTTTTTTAGGTAGGTTAGCTTCCAGATTATTTAGAATTGTTAACAATTATTGTTAACAATCATTTATCGAGTATAAAGTATTAGTATATATAGAGCTTGTACAGAGGCATTTCTTTTGAGTAACATAGGGCTTTAGTTCCCAATTTGTTTTAGTTTTATTATTTTATTTGATTTCACATTGTGTCCTGAAATATGTTATTATTTGTTAGGATCTATTGATATTGATAAACGAGTATTTTGGCCTTTGTAGCAGCTTTTAACTTTAGTATGAGTGCATTCCGCGAATGATAGGGGGGAGGGTGTATGAAAGAATTGGAATAATGAATGTGTAGAAGGTTAAAAACTATTATACTGTGAGCCCAAAATACATTAGATTAGGATTAAGGACTTTAATAGGATCGATTTTATTTTATTTTATTTTTTTATTTCGAATTTTGTTAGGACCGAGAAGCCTCAAACAGGACAACTACAACTCTATCTAGTTAGAAAATATTCGCTCCCTTTTGTTAGGTCCCTCGTTAGGGGGTATAATTTTCCTTTGATTTTCTTTTATCTTAGCTTAGCTTGAATTCTAAGGATTGTGGATAAATGATCCCTATCCCGACCCTCAGACTTGGAGATAGTGGAAGGCAAGGATCAAGCCGAATTTCCCACTCAACTCCTCCTCGCAAGAGGAAACGAAGAGGTATAGATTGAATTTTATGCAGGATGGGGGATTTGTTTTAGCCATGCCGTATAGCCTGGGGTATAACGGCGCGACCTTGGGTGACCGATCTGACACCGTAGTTTCGACGCTTTTAGCGTGGCTGGAGCGAGGGTGTTGCAGACGGGAGGTCCTGTAAGATTGGCAAGTAGGCAGAGATTGCCCAGTTATTCTAGACGAAGTGTTTCCGTCTATTGAATTTTTTTTGGTACCAGTTTGATCCCCCATAGCTAGCGGAAGTTTCTTCTAATAAAGGATTCGCCCTGCCATACGTTTTGTTGGAATGAATTCGAGTATAAGACCGATTCGAGAGGCAAAATAAGTAATTATTAGGACCTTCAACGAGTTTAAACTCGTTTCATGATAGGATAAGATTTTGAAGTATTAGTTAAATATAGGGACCGCGAACGAGACGCCAGAACGAGCCAATGAGTCAAAGTTTTAGAAGTGTTGTATTGAGGACAGTAGAATTAAGAGCAGTTATACAGGGAGTAGAATTCTGAAGGAATTTGTAAAAGAACCAAAATTTCAGATTGATAAAATTCAAATTTATAAGATGTAGATTTGTAGGATTCAGGTCAATGAATAGAGGGTATATTAGTAGATGAAAGTAATATGAATTTCTTGGAAGGGGGAGGTAGCTGAACTGTACACACCCCAGAGGCAAGGTAAACGGAGCCACAAACAAAATAGTAGAAGTTGATTAGTTTCTCTGTCAAACAGAGAGCTTTCTTCATACGGTTGTCACCCTAGATTTAAATGGACTGTGTAGTTTAATAGAGGTCTGGGATATATTCCATTTAACCAAGATTCCAAATGACGTACCCATCTGAGTTGAGAGTTTGTAACAGAGGAATCTAACACATTAGAGAAAACCCACCCTCCAGTAGGATCGGGATAGACGAATATTACCCAGTGACCAACTCGTGATTCCAGACTGAATAAGATTGAAAAACTTAACTGAGATACTAAACCTTGAACCTTCAGCGCACAAATATATATAATGTGTTTTCATTTTCTAATTGAATATGTTATTATTTTATATCATATATATTATATTATAATCATATGCTATTCATTTCAACAATTTTATTCCCTTTGATATTCATGATATTAGTAATATTTACCGGCCATGTTGCGATTTTTTTTAACATGTTGTCATGGCTTATTCTTCCCTTAAGGCATGATCTATTTTATCCTTATTGTCTTTTATCCGCCTTACTTGTATAAGTATATATATTTTGTCATCATATATAATTTTGTAGTAGTTTTCTTTATCATCTATCATGGGATGATTTTTATCATATTTAATCACTATCTGCATGATACGTGTTTTCTTCAATATATATATTATACCCATCATATAACATGGAAGGATTCATTTTATCATTACATATTTCGTGCCTTATTTAATAATTACTTTCACAATTTGTTTTCTGTAACCTTTTTTTTTTTATTTAGCAAAAGTCATCATGTCATAGGCTAATCATTATGTATCAAGATATTTCTTTCAGCTAACTATAATTATCCTTTCCTTTGATTGTATATGTATAACTATATCACACGAATGTCTTGATTGGTACTTAAATAAAGATGCTGGCATGTTTTAGGAGTTGGACTAGTCAGTTATTTCTAAACGACTCCTTGGCGCCCAAATTTTTATATATAATATGTAATAGGGAAATGTTCTAACTGTATTGTTAGCAGAAAGAAGGTAGCAATGAATCCAGCACCACAAGAGGCAAGGATGGGGTTGAGAGGACTTACCACAAGGAGGGTCTACTCCTCAAGGCCAAAGAAGAAAGTGGAAGGGTGGTATATATACCCATGAATGGTAAGACAGATGACCTTGCTTACTTCCATACATATGATATGACTGTCCCTAATAACCTATTTTGATAACAGTGTTCTGACAGAATAATAGCACATAAAAAAAACCCTTTGCCAGGATGCACAATGCCCACTAATGTTCGGAATAATAAACATCTAGAATAGCATACCATCATTTTGATTAGCCTTATCTTCCCTATAGGTTTCGGTACACCTGACTTCACCTAGTAATGGAAAATGCATTTTGCTAGAAATGGGCCTGCTTTCATAGTAACTGATGAAAGGCAGATGAATAATGAATAGCACAAACGCATTTGTCCATTACTTGGCAGGGGGAGGATGATTGATGGGTTCCCCGGTTTGGATAGTTGAAAAGGGAGGGTACACGATGTGACTTATTAAAAGTTTCCTTACTTAAGTATATATATATATAGCAATTTAGGCCAACAACCCCATGTATATAACCCACAGCAAGACCTTAATGTTGTATAATAGCAGCACAGCTGTCAGTGATGCACTATCGGCATATGTCTTTACATCATCACATGTAATGCAATTTATGCAAACAGGATAAATAAAATAAATAAAAAAGAAAAGGGGGGAAAAACTCTGTAATTGATTAAGAGTTGAGCTAAAGCAAGGATTGAGCATATAATATTGTCAGTACAATGGTCTAAAGATGGAAACAGCTGCGACACTATTATACAATTTCATCAGATAACCCACGAGATCGTTATTAAATTGGGCAATCTATAAAACGCTGAAACACAGACACTCGCGGCAATGTATGTGGCCGGTAATTTATGGGAGACTTGATTATTAGTAACATTCCCTTCAAATAGGTGATAAACATACAACATTTCATTTAAACAATTGGAATAGCACCATAAGGCAAGTTATGTATGAAATAGGTAACAGAGGAGACAAGAAAATTTCTCTAGATATTTATTTAAATATCTTAAAATTTGGGAACATGTCTAAACTGACGAGATATGCTATTTACATAGTAAAATTTAGGTAGAGGTGACCTGAAGTTACTTTATAGCCCTTTAGGGCCCATGCGAAATCTAGGTTGGCTACTACACAAAAGGGGGGAACCTAGATCTCCATCTATTCTAGCGGGACAAAATATACGAACCCTAACACTCCTTTTTAAGTCACTTAAAGCCCTTTAGGGCCCATTCAGAATCTAAATAGATTAGCTTCTGTTCGAAAAATAAAAGGGGGGGCTAAGCCATAATGGCAAGGGGCTTACCTTCTCTCGAAAGCGGCGGCAAGGTCTGGTCTCCTCTACGTCTCAGGCCCATCTAAAAATCGTCCTTCTCACTGAGCGACTCCGATCGAATCCCGCCTTTTGGCAAAGAACCTTCTTTTATATCATCTCATTCTCCATTTTCATTCGCCGAAAGAAACACCAATCAAAATGGCCAACGGCTCCAGTATCAATTTCATAGACGCCCCAGGCCTCTCCCCTTCAAAATAGAACATATAGTATTACCAAAACAAAAAAAATCTAAAGAGAGAAACAACCCCTGCGGTAGTGTAAGATTTCAGACTCCCTCCCTCTGTCCTTCCACATGGGTTGAAATACAATCCTCCCTTTTTCTCGGGATGGTATATATATCGCCCCCCCCCGTCTTGGCTAAAATTGACCCAGGCCCTTTTTACCTGGACTGTAATGTGATGCTTTCCTTTCTCTGGAAGGATATTTTATAAGTTTCAGTCTTTAGAGATCTTCCTTCTCCATTTTTCTCCTTTTTTTTTTTTTTTTCTGGTCACCTTTACCTAAATTTTTTGGTGAGGGGAATATATGTACATATGAAACAACAGTTTCCAGCTCGGATGTCTCTGGATGTCTTCTTCTTTACCAGGCATCAGCTTTCGGCATGGAAGTCTGGTGTCACCAAGTGTCTAAGTTTCTGGGCAAAAAAATGGTCTGTAAGTCTATGTGGGAGGGAAGCCATGTATCCATTTGATTTGATTATACATACGCCTTCTGTTGGGGTATGGTTACAAAAACGTGCCCCAACATCACAATTAATTTTTATATTAAAATTAACATTTTTATGATATACTCTTGCAAAAAGTTCCACAATTAAGTATTTCAAATATACACATCTTTTGTAGCAAGTCAATAAAGCATTCATTTCTGAATCACAGGTTGATAAAGCAGTATTGTCTTGTGAATTTGACATCCATGATATGAGACATGAGCCTAAATGAGTAGTAATGCCAGTAATAGATTTTTCTTTATTTTTTCCATCTCTCCAACTAGCATCACAAAATGCTTTAATGAATGTACTATATTCATTTGTGTAACATAAGCCTAGACTTTTAGTTCCTTTTAGATATCTGATATTTCTTTTTAAGGAAGACATATGAATTTCTCTGGGGTCATTTGAATATTTAGATAGAAGTGTTAAAGGTAAAGCTATATCTGGCCTAGTTCTTACACTCAAATACATTAATGAGCCCAAAATTTCCTGATATTTTTTAATGTCACATTTAGGTGAATTTTCAAATATAGCTAAATTAGTGTTTAAATCAAGTGGTGTTAAAGCATGTTTACACTCCTGCATATTGAATTTTATTAAAATTTCATTAACAAATCTCTCTTGATTGATGAAGAAATTATTATTATTTTTATCCCTAAATATATCCATACCAAGGAAATGGATGTCTACAATATTTTCCTTAACAGTAAATTTATTTTTTATTTTAGAGATTGCATTAGACAATATTTTCTCATCTGAATAAATTTCAATTATGTCATCTACATAGATTCCAAGAATTAAGAGTGAATTGTTATTTTGGTAACAAAATACACATTTATCAGCAGAAAATATTTTAAAGCCATTATTTAAAAGATATTGGGTAAAAGTGTTATACCATATTTTACCTGATTGCTTCAGGCCATATATAGCTTGGTTTAAATTACAAACTAAGCTTTTATCACTCACTTCAAATACTTCAGGTTGTTTCATGTAGATGGTCTCTTCAAGGTTCCCATAGAGGTATGCAGTAACAATGTCAAAACATTTGATGTCATATTGCATGATGGCTGCAAATGCTAGTATGACTCTAAGTGAGTCATTCTTGATGACTGGTGAGAACATTTCTTCATAGTCTTGGCCATAGCTCTGTTGGTAGCCTGTTGCAACTAGTCTAGCTTTGTATTTTCTATCTTGTGTTGTTGCATCTTTCTTGATGGTGTAAATCCATTTACTTTTGATCACTTTAGAGCCTTTGGGAAGAGGTTGAAGTGTCCAAACTTTATGTTCCTTTAGAGAGTCAAGCTCCCTTTCCATAGCTCCTATCCACTTTTCAGAATCAGGTAAATTCATAGCTTCATTGTAGCAGTTGGGTATAGAATATCCTTGATGAGATGCCTTTAAAACAGTATCACCAGTTTGGTAACTTGAATCAGGTGAGTCATTATCCATTTCTTCAACATCACTTAAGGAAGGTTCATAATAGAATCCAGGTCCAGGATGATGAGGTCTCAGATCATAATGGTGTTGTTGAGTTGGTGATGAAGCATTTTCTTGTAAGATTGCTTCTGTTATAGATGGATGGTAATTTTCCTCAGAATCTTCATCTCCCAAGTTAATTAGGGTATAATTTTGGGTCACCTTATCTTTTTCTTGATTTAAAAGTTCTGATCCTTTTCTTGTTTCAAAGAATTTTACATCTCTGGTTTCAGTAATAGAGAAATCTTGGGGGTTACAAATTCTATAGGCTTTTCTATTGTTGGAGTATCCCACAAAAATTGCAGTTTTGGTGATTTTTTCAAATTTTGATCTTTTGTGTTTGGGGGTCCACATTTCTGCTAAACAACCAAATATTTTCAAATGCCCAATTGTTGGCTTTCTTCCTGTAAAAAGCTCTTCTGGAGTGCACCTTTTGTTATGTCTTGATGGGGTTCTATTTTTAATGTATGTGAATGCATCCATGGCTTCAGCCCAAAAAAATGTTGGCAGTTCTGCTTCTATCAAGAGTGCTCTGGTGCCTTCTATAAGAGATCTGTTTGCTCTCTCTGATCTTTCATTTTGTTCTGGAGAATAGAAAGTTGTTTTCTGGTGTTCAATACCCTTGGTTGTAAAGTATGATTCTAGATTAGAATTGACAAATTCCAGGCCATTATCACTTCTTATTGATTTTACTTTTCTTTCTAAAGAATTTTCAATTCTCTCTATGAAATTCTTGATGGCATCTGGAATGTCAGATTTAGATTTAAGAAAGTTTGTAAATATCTTTCTTGAATAATCATCCACTATTGTTAGAATGTATTTTGATTTACCAATTGAATTGATTGTATAGGGCCAATGAGATCAACATGTAGGAGATCAAGAGATTGGGATAATTGATCAAATTTGACTTCTTTAAAAGGTTTTCTGGAGAATTTTGCTTGGGTGCATGTTACACAATTCAGATCTTTTCTTGTATTGCAGTTAAATTTGTGTACTAGTGCATTGTTTTGCATCATTTTCATGTATTCTTCGTTGATGTGCCCAAGTCTTAATGCCATATATTGTTACGCAAACTTTGACTTTAATCATCATCGATGCTACGTCACTACTATGACGTCACTACTTCCAACTTCTACCTTCAAACTTGCTGTTATTGTTTACCGCTAGCTTGTTTTTAACAATATATGTAATGGAACAAGTCGTTCCTTAAATAAATATATATTTGTTTTTATCTAAAGGGATGTCCTCGTAACTACAACGTACGTGAGTACAAAAACAACCAGAAATCCTTAGAAAGAATAATCGTATTTTGCTAAGCCTATATCAATTTGGTAGGAGAGCGTGGTTTGGGCGCGCGAATTGGACTAACCGCCAATTGATCCATTTGAATAAAAAAGAAATTAAATAATTGGACTAACCGCCAATTGATCCATTCAAATCAAAAAGAAATTAAATAATTGGACTAACCGCCAATTTAGAAAGACAAAATTGAATAAAAATGGACACACATAACTTAGCAAAAATCGAACAGTTAACAGAAAATAACTATACAACGTGGTCCATGAAAATGGAAGCAATTCTAGATTCAAAAGATCTCTTCGAGGACGTAATTGTTAATGACGAGCCAGACTTTACAAATAATAAACTAGAATATGATATTTGGAAGAAAAAGAATCGGGAAGCATACAGCCTAATAATATTGTCACTTTCGGATGACTTAACAATCATCTTTCGAGGCGATAAAAGAGCCAAAAGAATTTGGTACGACATAAAGAAAAGGTTTGAAGGATCTCTAGAAAATAAAAGGATAGACCTAATGTTGGATCTAGCCAGACTAAAATTGAACCCAAATGAAAATGTTAACATGTATATTGTACGAGCACAGAAACTAGCACAAGAGATCACCCAGCTAGGAAAGACTGTAACAGAAAGAGAACTTGTACGATACATTGTTGAAGGACTCACACCTAACTTTGACACGATCGCAGCAGCACTGTCAATAAACAGAGAAATCTCCTTACCAGACTTGAGACAAACTCTACTGGATTTCGAGAAGAAAAGACAGGACAGAAGCAAAAATCATGAAAATGCTTTCAGATCATCAGGCAACCAATTCAAAGAAAAGTCATGCTACATTTGCAAAAGAAAAGGACATTTCAAGAAAGACTGTTGGTTCAACCCTAACAACAAAGGAAATCAAAAGAATACAACAAACAAAAATAACATGGCCAGTACAAGGAACTACCATAAAGGACCAAAACAAAACAAAGACACAGCCAGATCAGCAATCCAAGAACGAACGGAGGAACCATCCCAACGAAGAGACTCCACTTCAGAATACGCAATACATGCAAGCACAAGGGAGGAACGCCCGACAACACAGGACGTGTGGATAATTGATTCTGCGTGCACAAGCCACATGACTTCCCATGGTGAATGGATCGAGCACAAGACGGAGGATAGAAGAAGCATACAACGCTGTAACCCTGCATAATGTCCTTAATGTACCACACCTGAAAGGAAATCTAATGTCCATTCCAAGCGTAGTAAGAAGAGGGAACTCTGTTCTTTTGAATTCTGAAGGAGCATACATATACTCTTCTGATGACAAGCTAATAGGAACAGGCAACTTTGATGGTAACATGTACACATTGAACCTATCACGTTTACCTGAAGCAACTCATGTTCCAAATGAACATTGCTTGATTTCAAAAGACAATTCTAGGACTGCATGGCACAGAAGGTTAGGACATCCTAGTGACAACAAATTAAACCTGATTTTGAAGAACAATCTTCTAAAAGGCTTGAACTCTATAAATGGTACCCTTGATCAATGTGATGCTTGCTCCTTGGGAAAAATGACCAAAGTACCCTATGTTCACACAGATAGCAATCAGGAAAGCTACCCCTTTGAAGCCATTTATGTCGATCTCTGTGGTCCAATGAGAATAAACTCCTTGGGCGGAAGTAAATATTTCTTGACCATCGTAGATGGATTTTCTAGGAGAATATTTGTAGAATTTCTCAAAGATAAACTCTCAGCAGCAGAAGTTTTGAAGAAGTTTATTGTAAAGAGAGAAAACGAACTAAACTCAAAACTAAAGCGACTTAGAACAGATAACGGAACAGAATTTATCAATAAAAACCTTGAAACCTTCATAGAATCCAAAGGAATTAAACATGAACTAACTATACCGTTCACCCCAAGAAGCAATGGGAGAGTTGAAAGAGCTAACAGAACACTATTAGACAAAGGCCGAACACTTCTGGCAGACTCCCAATTACCCCTACACTTCTGGGCAGAAGCTCTGAATACAGCTGCATATCTGTACAATCTAACTCCCACAACCAATGACCCAGACACTACCCCTATGGAAAAATGGAAAGGTAAAAAGCCATCCGTCTCTCACATCATGAGATTTGGTTGTGAAGTCTTCTATAAACTCGAGAATCATCAAAGACACAAACTAGAAGCTAAATCTAAGAGAGGAATATTTGTAGGCTATTCAAGATGCAGAAGTGCCTATCGAGTATTTGATATCACAGCGAGAGTCATTCTTGAAACCGCAGACATTCACTTCAGAGAGAACAATAATGTCATCTCGGAAGAAAAACAAAGTGATAATAAAACGGACACTGACACATATTTCCTCATTCAGGAGGATGAACAACTGGACAATCATGTTCTATCAGATATTGATATTGAAGAGCCAGCACCAGATACCATGATCAACAGACAGACAGAGTCAAGTGGATCAGACAGACCACAAAGAACTCGAACAATACCTAAAAGATTCGATGACTACGTTCTGGCTACTACGAATGAAACCATTCCGAAACACTATGATGAAGCCATCGCATGCGAAGACAAGAAACATTGGGAGAACGCAATGCTTGAGGAAATACAGAACATGTACTCGCATCAAGTATGGGAACTGGTACCTAGACCTGTAAACGCTAAAGTTGTCAAAAGTAAATGGGTGTTCAAAATATCTAAAGACCAAAAAAACAAAACTTACAAAGCTAGACTTGTTGCAATGGGATACAACCAAATCCCAGGAAGAGATTACACCGAAAGTTTCAGCCCTGTAATTAAAAATGCCACCCTCAGGACTATTTTGTCAATGGCAGCAACAAAAGATTCAGTCATTAAACTATTTGATGTGAAAGCAGCCTATCTAAATGGAAACATTGAAAACACAATATATTCATGGAACAACCTGCTGGATTTGTCCAAGACAGAAACAAAGTTTGCAAACTCAACAAAAGTATTTACGGTCTACCTCAATCCGGAAGATCGTGGTATGAGAAATTCAGTCAAGTACTTCATGACTGTGGACTGGAAAAACTTAAATCTGATCCTTGCCTATTTAAATGGAAAAATGAAGACAAATACTTCTATGTAGGGATATATGTTGATGACTTTTTCACTGTCTCAGATTCTGAAGATACCTCAAACAGATTCATCAATAAATTGAGACATCACCTGGAAATAAAGGATGTAACTTGTAAAGGTATGTTTTTGGGAATCAAGATCATACAAGACAAGGAGGGAATTTCGCTACAGCAAAGCCACTATGTACAACAAATATTGCAGAAATATGGAATGGAAACTTGTAAGGAAGTTTCAACACCAGGTTCCAAAGAAATCAATTTGGACAATCATATTGAAGATGACAATTGTGATCAGCACACCTACCAAGAAGCCCTTGGAATGCTAATGTTTCTAGCTGTTAACACCAGACCCGACATCACTTACATCACTAGCAAACTTTCACAGTACTCCAGACAACCAAAACAGATGCACTGGACAGCAATCAAAAGAGTGATGAGATACCTACAAGGAACAATTGACCTAGGAGTGAAATTTGAAAGAGGGAAGACTGGAATCCTGAAGTCCTACACCGATGCCAGCTGGTCGACCACCCATGATGGAAAATCCTACGGCGGATATGTATTGAAGCTCGGCGAAGCAACTATAGACTGGAAAAGTAGTAAACAACCACTCGTCGCCCTCTCCACAATGGAAGCGGAAATGATAGCTGCTTGTGAAAGCTGCTGTCAAATAAAGTGGATAATAAACCTGTTACGAGAGCTGGAAGAATGGAATTTCATGGAAAAACCAACTGCGATCTATACAGACAGTCAGTCATTGATCAACTGGATCTCCAGCCCTAAACAAAGCAGTCGCTGTAGACATATCAACAGAAAGTACCACTTCTTAAGAGACTGTTATGAATCCAGAGACATCTGCCTTCTGTACAAGCCATCTCAGGATCTGGAGGCGGATATCTTCACAAAGGACCTATCCCGAGACCAGATGAAGAAACACCTGGAGAACCTCAGCATCGTGGGAATAAAGACAAAGTAAGGAGGGAATTGTTACGCAAACTTTGACTTTAATCATCATCGATGCTATGTCACTACTATGACGTCACTACTTCCAACTTCTACCTTCAAACTTGCTGTTATTGTTTACCGCTAGCTTGTTTTAACAATATATGTAATGGAACAAGTCGTTCCTTAAATAAATATATATTTGTTTTTATCTAAAGGGATGTCCTCGTAACTACAACGTACGTGAGTACAAAAACAACCAGAAATCCCTAGAAAGAATAATCGTATTTTGCTAAGCCTATATCATATATCCTATGATGTGTCGCTGATTTTTAAGGTTTTTGGGGTTGGTGGGAGACATGTATCAGTACCTTCATTAATTATGTAGAAGTCTTCAATCTTTGATGCTGTTAATAAAGTGTCTCCTTCTTCATTCTGAATGTGTCCACCCTTATTGTCAAAAAGAATCTGTTTTTTGTCTTGAATGAGCTCTCTTGCTTACAGATATTAAATTGTCTCTTAATTTTGGTACATAGAGTACATCTTTCAGAATGATAGATTCTTCATCACTGTTTTTTATTTCTACATCTCCAATGGTATTTTTCTTATTCTTGGCTTGGATATTCTTCAGATGGCCAAGGTGAAAAGTCATGTGACTGGAAGCTCCACTGTCAAGAATCCATTGTTGTTCCAGATTGTCTTGCTGCTTCACAAGTTTAGCAAAGTCATTTCTATTTTCATCTTTGGCAAATGTAGCCTTTGAATTTTTATTGGGTGTATTTGCTTTGTAGCCACTTGATCCTTGTGATGCAAATGTTTGCTTTACATTTGTATTTTTCTTGTTTTCAGGGTTGTGCCAGCATTCAGCTGCCTTGTGTCCTGGTTTGTGGCATATGAAGCATTTGTATGTCTTTGGTGTTTTCATTTCTTTGTAATGTTTATATTTGTTCTTGCTGTGGACTTTAAAAGCTGAGGAATTTTCTTCCTTTGTATCATTAGAAAATCTTTCATGGTAGAGTTTTAATGAGTTTCTTAAGTCAAAAATTATTAATTTTTCTTGGTTGCTGAGTTGAAGTACGATGAGATTGTATTTGTGGAGCAAACTGAAGTGATAAACTCTTCGTCTTCAGAGTTCTTCATCTCGCTCCAATTTCGTCAAGAGCGATCTTGCCTCCTTGAAAGCCCTCAAGAGCCATCATGATATCCTCATCACTAAATCAGATAAGGGCTCACAAGTAGTTGTGTTAAAAGTTGATGATTACAAGAAGAAAATGTCTGATATCCTTTCAGACTCCGATACCTTCCAAGAGATTTCACCTGAACGTGTTTGTGCTATTTCTGGTGCCTACAAATCATCACTCAGATTGCTCAGAAGAAACGAATGCATTACTCCCGATCAGTTCCAGCAGTTTACCTCCAATCTTTCTAGGGTTCCATATATATATGGCCTACCAAAAACTCATAAGCCCAGTGTCCCCCTTAGATCCATAGTTGCTTACCATCTGTCACCCGCCTTACCACTAGCCAAATACCTTTCTAGCCTTCTAAAACCCCTGGTCAAAAGTCATAATCTTTACTCGGTACAAGATCCATCTGAATTTTTTACAAGATTAAAGAATGTCCCCCAACCTCGTGGTCTCACCATGTCGACTTTTGACGTGACATCACTCTTTCTGTGCCTCCCGCATTCTCTGATCATAGATGGCCTAGAGCAACTTCTTTCTTCTTCCACTCTTCCTAGTAATGATCAAAAAACCATCTTGGATCTATTCACCATCTGCCTTGACATGAATGCTTTAGAATTCAATGGCTGTTTCTTTGTACAGATGAGAGGCTCCCCTATGGGCAGCCCTTTTTCCACAATAGCAGCTGAGATTGTTATGTCTAATCTGGACCGGTGGTTAGTTTCCCATAATCATTTGGGGATCGAGATGTGGTCGAGGTACGTTGACGACATTTTTTGCCTCCATCGTGATACCGACCATCTCCCCATACTCACGGTTTTAAACTCATACCATCATGATCTCCGTTTTACTCACAACCCATCCTGTTTTAATTGCATCCCGTTTTTAGACGTTTTAGTCATCAACACTAATGGCACTTTTCAGACCACCGTATTTCGCAAGCCTAACTTCACTCCCTCCTATTTACACTTTTTATCACATGCCCCGGTTTCTCACAAAATCACCACGGTAAAAACTCTCTCCAAACGGGTATATACTCATTGTTCCCTTGCCTTATTTAGAACGATCGAGAAGCGTACCGTTTACACCCATCTTTTATCCGCCGGTTACCCTCATAATTTTATTGACCGCCATTTTTACGTTCCGAACCACAAAAAAGTTACACCTCCGCTGTATAAAAACGTCTGTGTCCTTCCTTTTTCGACCACGAACTCTGATATTGCGTTATTTTTACGAAAATTCGGTATTCGCACGTTTTTCAAAAATTCGCCTTCCCTAGAAGCATCCTTACGGCACCCCATAACAAAAAGCTCCATCAAACTTAACCCTCTATCCCTCAATAACGGCATCTATAAAATATCATGCAACGACTGTGAGCAATGCTACATTGGTGAAACTGGTCGAACCATCGCCACTAGAATCCGCGAACACAACCGTAATATACGTTCCAAAGATCGAAAATCTCTCATCTTTCAATTTCAACACATGGCAGATTTCGACCATTCCTTTAATTTAGACGATACGATTTCTGTATACAGGGATATTGGAAACAAGTACCAACGCTTGGTTCTGGAAGCACTGGTGTCCAACTGTACTCCCAGTTTTAACCGGAAGATTGATCTCCCACCGCAATATACAATATTTTACGGCCTCACTCGCTGATATGTTTCTGGGTTTTATTGTTATTTACGGTTCAATTTTTATCTCCGTGTTTTGCCTTCAGGTTTAATTTTTATCTCCGTTTTTTGCCTCTATTTCTCACACAGAGTTTGTTTTATTTTTATTTGTAAATATGCAAATTCCCCTTTCCAATCTTCAGTATGTAAAATTCCTTGCGCGTATATATGTAAATAGTTTCGCTTATAAATATGGCACTTCTTTGTCTACACTTGTATAAGACCTGAAGAAGGGCAGTTGCTGCCTGAAAGCTCGTCGTGTTCTATTAAAGAATCTTACCACGTTATCCTGTTTTTCTTAGAATTGAAATAATTCGGAATTTCCAAGAGGCGAAATTTTTGCCATCAAATTTTGGTATTTGCACATTACTCTCCATTTTCTGAAGATATTCCTATACCTTTTCGGTAATCAACTTTCCGTTGAATTCCAAAGAAGTTAGTCTTTTGGTATTAGCGACGCTAGGCCTTTTTTAGGCGCAGTGGAAGCGTGCTGGGCCCATAACCATTGTTGGTTTTTTGTGGGTGTTTAAATGGGAAGATAGGGATCAAGTCAATTATATAATCATTAAAATATTTATTCACATATAAAATTAAAAGAAAGGATATATAAGAGCCACGTAAAGTATCTGTTCTTGCCTGTTCTTCTGTTTTTCTTTTGTTCTTCTCCTGTTGTTTATCTTCTTTCATAGAATATTATTTATAATTGTAAATTTTAATCATACTTAAAATTTTAAAACAATAAGGAATATTTTTAAATATCAAATAAAAATGTTACACAAAATTATAGGCAACATATTTGCAACAAGCCTTTCCTGCAAATTTGCATCTTTAACTCCACAGACTAATGCATCTCTTAGTCGATCATAGGTCTGAATATTCACAATTTTGGCTCAAATTTTTCAATGCCACAATAAATTCAGGAATTGATTCATCAAATTCTTGTTTCCTTCTATGGAAATTGAATCTTTCTATGATTACATTTGGCTTGGGATTAAAATGTTTTTTTTTTTTTGCCAGTTGAAGGATTTCTGAATATTAAAGTTTGCCGATGTCATTTGGAGCAACTATAGATTTAATCAGATCAAATGTCGAGGCCCCGCAAAGTCAGAAAGTTTGCTTTTCTTTTTTCATCTCTTAGAACATCATTTGCTTTGAAAAAGTATTCCAGTCGTTCAATATAACTATCAAATGAGTATTTTGAATCTTTGAAGTCAATTGAAGACAAATGGTTCAATTGCGTTCATTAATGCCATCGATAGAATAATTTTAAACTTTTCTTTATACAAATAAAATCTATTTTGCTAATATGCAAAATTTAAAATATTAGATTCAGAATAGAAATTAATTAAAAGATAAACGAAATTTAACTTTAGTGATACAAATGCGTATACACTTACATTGAGTTCGTCCTTGTCGCCAATGTTTTATCCTCGATGGCATGTAGGATCTAGGAGAGGCAAGCAGGTGACACAAGATGATAGTTCTTTATCAAGTCTCGCTTATATACATATGTATGATGATGATAAATAACTACACAATAAGTCAATACATAATACTGGTCTAGTTCTCTGTGTTTGGGACTAAATATATATATTCTATTAATCTGTAAATAAATATATATCATCATCATAAACAATAATAATACGATGTATAATGTAAACAACGTGTTGATGTAAAAATATGAATATAAAGTGTAATAAACAATTTGTACAAATCATATTCTTAATTATCAAAATATAAACACAAAACATGGTGTCAGAAGTGTTTATTTTCAAATTATAAAATATTGGTGCGTATTAGTTTGTCGAATGCGCGTGAGTACTAATATTCGAATTTGATTGTTTGAAAATTTTGATTTTGGAAATGTAAAGTTACATTTTTATATAATAATAATTTTCTAATCTTTTGAGTAGCACTATATCTCGTAATATCTATATATTTTAATGTCTAATATAAAATAAAATATTTTAAGATGTCAAATATTCCTGTACCAGCACCAATGTGTAGAAATGTTGGGTAGTCGGTTCACAAAACACTGAAGCGAGTTCCGTTGAAGAATTCGCTGTGATGATTCTTTGTGGGCTGTTGCAAGGATTTAAATAAGATCACTAAATAACAGAAAGGAGAGGGTAAAAAATCTCCTTCTAACTAACTTTATTTAATACATCTTAAGAGGACAAAGGAAAACACCTGACTCGGTTGGTAGCAGACCAAGCCGTGTTCTG
Source organism: Cordylochernes scorpioides (assembly GCA_030710605.1). Lineage (NCBI taxonomy): Eukaryota > Metazoa > Arthropoda > Arachnida > Pseudoscorpiones > Chernetidae > Cordylochernes > Cordylochernes scorpioides. The sequence goes on from CP092871.1 coordinate 50,255,346, forward strand.
TTACTTCTTTGTTGGCGGCTGGCGCCGCCGGCATTGTTTACTGTCACCCAAGCTGTCTGGACGGCGTCCGGAGATCCATTATTCCACATACTCCCACCTGTTTTTATCTAGGCACACAGAAAAAACAATAATAATCGTCCAATCGGTTGGGTATACAAACGGTTCTTCCCGATCTAGTCTGTATTTTTGCAGTTTTCACTTTATCGTTCAGCAAACGCGAAGAAGCTGCTGTTGATGATATTTCCAAGGGATATATTTTCTGAATAGGTCTTAGGAAGGTTCCTACTGCGGTTTTCACCTTCACTAATCTATTCACTCCATCTCTTCCAAATAATATCTCCTCGATCACTGCTAATGGCCAGAAGTTACGCTTTTTATTGTCCATACCAACAAGGACAACATCCCCAGCCTGGAGTTTTAGATTGTAAATGCGTCTGTTTCTCTGGACCAGGAGGGACAAATATTCCTTCCTGAATCGTGATTTCAACTCCTCCCTCAGCTTGCTCAAATAGCGCAGTTTCTGTGTCGTTGGATTAGATCCCATATTCTGGCACTCGGGAAACTCGACATCTGTCTGTTCTTGTAGAAATATGGAAGGTGATATTGTCACAAGATCATTCGGATCGTCGCTGACATAAGTCATGGGCCTTCCATTCATCACTGCCTCTGCATGACACAGCAGGCTCATCAATTGTTGATATGCTAATGTTGATGTTCCGAGCATTCTTTTCGCACAGATTTCTTCTTCATTCAGGTCTTTATACCTGGAAGGCAAAAATTCTTCGGAGAGTTTTAACCAGGAAGGGCCCTCCCACCATCTAGACTGTATCAGTCGGGAGAGGCTGCATCCTCAGGAGGGTAAATCAGCTGGATTGCACTCGCTAGGAACATATCTCCAATTTCCAGGATCACTAAGTCTGCATATCTCCTTCACGCGATTCCCGACAAAGGTACCCAACTGGTTATCGCGATTTATCCAAACTTTTTGCAATATAATTTTAGGCTTTATTAATATTGGGTTCAGAAATCCAATAGGTCATATATCTGAGCTAAGCAGGACACGATACTCCTTTTGGTTATATTGGGGGGTATGGGTACGGGAATTTCACATGACAAACAATCTTCCCTTTTATCCCAACATACACCAAGCACTTTAGATATCTCTGCTCTTTCAAAGGGGTAAGTATCGGAGGCCACGTCCAGGCTATGCTCCCAACTGCTTAGCTCCATCCGAGCATTATCCATGATGGACGTTGCGGTCAATTTGAGATCTTTTGACTCTTCAAAAGAGTTCACGCTTGTGACTAAATTGTCCACATAAAAGGATTTCTGCAACCTCTGAGCTAACGGTTTATGTTCAGGTCGTACATTAGACAGGTGGTATTCTATTACTGCCCCCAAAATGAAAGGACTACAGTTAACGCCGAAAACGACACGTCTATGTCTGAATACTTCTGTCTTTTCTCCATTTTGGGAATACCACAGAAAACGCAGGTAATCTCTGTCCCTTTCATTCACCTCAATCTGAAGAAACGCTTTCTTAATGTCTGCCACGACACCAAACTTGCCATTTCTAAACCTTAGCATAAGGTTGGGAATCATCTCTATGAGGTTAGGTCCCTTTTCAAGACAGTCATTTAAAGATGGGGATCTATAGACCTTGCTAGAAGCATCAAAGACAGGCCTGATAGGCGTAGTCCCACTGGAGAGTTTCACCACAGGACGATGAGGCAGGTAGAAGGCCTCAGCGTCGTGTTGTTCTGCTGGGACTTTCTCAATTATCCCATCATCCAACCAGCCTCGGAAAATATCATCATGGTCCTCATAAAGATTCAAAGAGATTAATTTCTTAGTCGTCTGTTCTATAATCTCTTCATACCAACCTCCCTGTTGTCCGCGATTTTAGCTTTCTCTACAGTCCACGGGAGGGAAACAACATATCTTCCTGAAACAGAATGTTGGACTGTTTTTAGAAAATGTCGACGCGCCAGTGCGTCTCTCTGATCTCTCTGTTTAACCTCAATAGGATCCATAATGCCAAGAACATCGAGATTCCACAGATTGGTTATACTGCTCTCCGAAATTGTCATCGTTGTAACATGATGAGCGAGTGAAACGTCACTACCTGGCTGACCTTCTCCCATTAAAGTCCATCCAAAACGTGTCTGCGACGCAGTCAAGCCATTTGACAATACACAAGATTTCATCATGAAAATAGATCCCAACACATCGCATCCTAGAAGTATTTCAATTTCCATGTCATCCTTTCCAATATCAGGAACCCAGATTCTGCGGGCTTTGAGTTCTTTCAACCATGGCCCGCGGCTCAATCTTGGTAGGTTACCACAGATTTTTTGTTGGTCAAGAAGCTTCGCAACCATCTTAAAATTCCCCGATGCATGACCCAAATTGACTCTGTATTCTTGGTGGACACTTTCACTAGTATGACCTCCAAACACCACATGTTTAAGTGATTCCTGGCCAATGGGAGATAGTCCGAGATCCTGGGCAGTTTTAGACAAAATATAGGATCGTTGGGAACCTGTGTCAAGGAGGGCACGCACTACTTTTGCCGAAGTCGCACCTTCGACCTTAATCTTCAGAGTCTGTAGCAAAATCAGAGACGAAGCGCTAAGACCGGAGAATGAAACTCCGTTTTCAACTGTAGGAGAAACGTCACAGTCTTCCACCTGTTCCTTGTCTTCATCCGCTGACTCTCGTCCAGGAGCATTAAGAGGGCATAAAATATCAAGGTGCTTCTTCTTACATCGAATACATTCAGTTATGCGCCTTCTACAATTAGAAGAGATATGACCTGGTTGGAGGCAGGAGAAACAACATTTAGCGTTTTTAATAAGCTCTCTTCTTTCTTTAATGCTCATTCTGCGCGCAGCAAGACATTCTGTGTTTTTATGATCTTTATTACAAAAGATGCAATTCTGGGCACGTCCAGCAAAGAGTCCAGAAGCCGTAGGTATCTTAGCAGGATGTGATTGTCTGCCCACGTATCTATCTTGTTTCAGAGATCTAAGTCCAAACTTGGATCCAGCTAAGGCTCTGTCTTGTTCTGCTGCAGCTTCCTTTTGGATAAACTCCATAACTAAGTCAACTCTAGTTTGAGTCGAATCATTAGCATCAATCTTGACATCATGGAGGGGGCTTCTTTGCCAAGCCTTCATGAGTTCCTCTGAGAGACATGCCTCAATCATTGGAAATATAAATACAGACATCTGTCTGGCCTCAATCTTTAAGGATTCTAGTGCTCTCAAATGAGTCACCAACTCATCATAAAATGAAGTCACCTTCAACTGTTGTTTGGAGGAGCAATCGATCATAAGGCGGATAAGGTCCCTGACATAGACCTGTTGCAACAGTTCAGGCCTTCCAAATCTTTCTGTCAAAGTTTCTATAACTTTGGGGTAATTCTCGGCAGTCAGGGGGTAACCTTCAACCAGTTTACTAGCTCTGGTTCCCAGCGACATAGATTGCACAATATATTGAAACTTGTCGCTGTCTTCTAAAGTGGGATCGACATGTATCTTGTTGAACTGTGCCCACCATCCCAACCAATCTTTTATTTCTCCTGTAAACTTCTTTAATTCTATCTTGGGTAGTTTTACAGTTCTATGGTGTGAGCTAGAAGCGAAGCTCACTTCACTGGTCGTGGGACTGGATGCAGTGATCCTGGGTTCAACAAGAGCGAGACATTTTTTATATATCCTCTTATATCTCTGGGTATATTGCAAGGCTTCCTCATCGTCTTGCTCTAGTTCCTCTTCGCTAACGTCTGAAGTTAGCATGAAGTCTCTTATCTTGCCTTGGATCACAAGAAGCTCACTGTGAGTTTCTACAACTACTTTTCTATTATTTTCAATGTCCTCTACAGGTATTGGTGGAGTACTTGACAGAAACTCTTCTGTCGTCTTCAAGCTGCGAGTTAGTCGCTTTCTAAGTAAATTTCTATGTCTTTTTAAAATTTCCATTTTTCAAAAAACACTATAAACAGAGGGTAAAACAAAAGGTACTTATCTTAAGTCTTGAACTTGTACTCCGCCGTTAATCCACTTGATCTTGCCTTGTCAGAAGCCCACCCGGGGACGCCACTTTGTGTAGAAATGTCGGGTAGTCGGTTCACAAAACACTGAAGCGAGTTCGGTAGAAGAATTCGCTGTGATGATTCTTTGTGGGCTGTTGCAAGGATTTAAATAAGATCACTAAATAGCAGAAAGGAGAGGGTAAAAATCTCCTTCTAACTAACTTTATTTAATACATCTTAAGAGGACAAAGGAAAACACCTGACTCGGTTGGTAGCAGACCAAGCCGTGTTCTGTTACTCCTTTGTTGGCGGCTGGCGCCGCCGGCATTGTTTACTGTCACCCAAGCTGTCTGGACGGCGTCCGGAGATCTATTATTCCACAACCAATATTAATAAATAGCCAGGCGGCAGAAAATTGGAGGTTTTTTTAAAAGCCAATGGGACAATTATCAGGTGGCTACTGAATTAAATAAGAAAGATAATAATGTTATAAGAGCAACATTCATATCACTCATTGGAAAATATTGTTTCAACGTATTTTTGAATCTGGACTTGAAAGAAGATGCAAAGAATAGCCTACCTAAGATTATAGATGCATTGAATAACCATTTTACTCCACAAAAGAATGTCATATACGAACGGTATATTTTTAATACATCGAATCAAGAAGAAAACGAAGGTATTGATAGCTACACAAATCGATTAAGAGGACTAGCTAGCTCTTGTGAATATGATATACTAACAGAAGAACTAATCAGAGATAGAATAGTATTGGGAATCAAAGATAATAGAGTCAGAAAAAAATTGCTAATGGAACCAAAATAAACTTATCTTCGGCTATCGACATATGCAGGACAGCTGAGGTCACGGAACAACAGATAACCAAGTTGACTGGCCAAGAATCAGAAGACGTGAAGTGGAACAAAAAATATGAACGAAAAAAGGAAGCGACCAAAGCTACAAATGAAACATTTGAAGACATAATTAATTGTCGTTACTGTGGGTCGAAACATAGGAAGGCTTCATGTCCTGCGTATGGTAAGATATGCACATGGTTCAACAGAAAAAATTCGGAGATTTCTCAAAAGTATGCAGATTTAGAATTCAAAACCCAAAACAGATGAACGTTAGAGCAATTCAAGAACAGGATGAATCATCAGATGAAGCTGTACTTCAACTAAGAAAACTTTATGCAGCTGGAAATATCAAAAAACATAAATGGATGGTAAAATTATTATTTGAAACAGCCAATCAAACTGTGCCACTGGAATGCCAATTAGACTCAGTATCCACTTGTAACATCATGAGCCTAGACGATTACAGGTGGGTCATGCAAGAAAGAAGCAATAACTTGGACATATCCAATGCAAGGCTTGAAAATTTTGGTGGAGTCATCCTGAAGCCAGTAGGTCAAAAATATCTCGATTGCTATTTTGAAGAAAAGAAATATAATTTACTCTTTCAGATTGTGAACATTAATCAAAAAACTTTATCAGCCAAAACAATAGAAGACCTCAACCTTGTAACGAAGCATGATGCGGTTTACCACCTTGCAAATTCATCTTGTTCTCGAGCAGAATCAATTATCAATAAATATGAGGATGTATTCAAAGGCCTAGGAATGTTACCAAAAGAATATCATATTGAAATTGAGAAAGAAGCTACACCAGTGCAACAACATCCGAGAAGAATTCCAATTGGTTTGGAGGCAGAATTTAAAAGAAAGCTGGATGATCTTGAAGGAAGAGGCATTATTGAAAGAGTGCAGAAATCCTCTTCATGGATAAGCAACTTGGTCCTTGTAAAGAAACAAAATAAACTTCGAGTATGCCTAGATCCAAGAGACCTAAACAAAGTGATTAAAAGACCTCATTTTCAAATTCCGACCATAGACGAAATACTGCCAAGTTTAAATAATGCTAAGATATTCACTGTCATTGATGCTAAAGATGGTTTTTGGTAAGTAAAACTTGATAGCCAAAGTAGTGATTTGACTACATTTTGGACGCCGTTTGGCAGGTATAAATGGCTTCGAATGCCCTTTGGAATTTCAGCTGCCCCAGAAGAATTTCAGAGACGTCTACATGAAGTGATTGAAGGCCTTGAAGGCGTAGAAGTAATAGCTGATGACATTTTGGTTTTTGGTAAGGGGAACACCACTGAAGACGCTATCAGAGATCATAACATCAAATTAGAACAGTTATTGATGCGAGCACGAGAAAGAAATTTAAAATTTAACAAAGACAAAATTCGATTGTGTTCAAATCATGTCAATTACATGGGACACATTTTGTCTGATGAGGGTCTTAGACCTGGAAAAAGTGGAGGCGATAAAGGCTATGTCCAGACCCCAAAATGTAAGAGAAATACAACAATACCTAGGTTGTATCAATTATTTAACGAAATTTCTGCCAATACTTTCTGAGGTTGTACAACCACTGAGAATTTTAACTCAAAAGTGCATGTCATGGAGTTGGAGTGAGCCTCAAGAACAGGCATTTATATTATCAAAAGAACTGGTTACTCAAGCCCCGTGCTAAAATATTTCGATCCAAGTCTGCCTGTGACAATACAAAGTGACGCCAGTGACAAAGGTCTAGGAGCAGTTCTCTTACTAGAAAAACAGCCTGTTGCATATGCATCGAAAGCATTAACAAACACAGAAACTCGATACGCTCAAATTGAAAAAGAGTGTCTATCAATAGTATTTGCCTGCGAACATTTTTATCAATACATTGCAGGAGGCACCAAGGTCTATAGAGACAGATCATAAACCTCTTGAGAATATATTTAAAATGTATATTTTCACCAAGTTCCAAAAAGATTACAAAGAATGCTTCTAAGATTGCAGCGATATAATCTAGAGGTCAAGTATAAACCTGGAAAGCAAATGTATATATCAGATTGTCTGTCAAGGAAATATCTTATGAAGACAGGTGATAGAAATGAGCTTAATTTTGAAGTTTATCTAAATGATGACAAAAGCATTTATCAAGAAATTGAAAATATAAAATTGATTGAATTTGTTAATATCTCGACAGCAACGGCAGAACAAATAAGACAACAGAATTGTAAAGATCAAACAATGCAAGTGCTTGTCAACCTAATCAGAAAAGGGTGGCCTAAAAGCAAATATAAAGTTCCTAGGGAGGCCATGGAATATTGGAAATTTAGAGATGAACTGACCGAACAAGATGGGATGATTTACAAAGGACAAAAAGTAATAATACCAAAAACATTACGATCAGAGCTACTCAACCGAGTCCACGCCAGTCATCATGGAGTAGCAGCATCGCTGGCCAAAGCTCGACAAGCAATTTTTTGGCCCGGGATGAATCAATCTATAAAAGAAACAGTTGAGAAGTGCAAGGCCTGTCTAGCATATCAACCAAACCAAACAAAAGAAACCCTTATGTGCCATGAAACTCCCATTTTACCATGGAATAAAATCGGAATGGATATTTTCTCAGTAGAGACGACTCAATATCTTATCACTGTAGATTATTATTCCAGCTTTTGGGAACTAGATATACTAGAACATACTTCAGAATCCATAATCGAATGCTGTAAAAAGAATTTCAGCCGACATGGAATACCTGAAACACTAATAACAGATAACGGACCGCAATTCATTAGCCGTGAATTTCAAAAATTTCTAAAAACATGGAAAGTAGTGCAAATTACCAGCTCACTGTATCATAGTCAATCAAATGGCAAGGCGGAGTCAGCAGTCAAATCTGCAAAGATGCTTGTTAAAAAAGCTAAACATGAGCAAGAAGATTTGTGGCTTGCCATTCTAGAATGGCGGAACACCCCATTAAAAGATCTTGGATTCAGCCCAAACCAGGCTCTTATTTCCAGGAGAACACAAACCCTGATTCCTATTCATAAAAAATTGTTAAAACCAGAAGTTCAACTTAATGTTTATGAAAAAATAGAAAAACAGAAATGAAAAATCTATATGATAAACAGGCAAGGGACTTAACTAAATTGAACCCAGGACAAAGTATAAGTGTCAAATTGAAAGAAAAGGATAAGTGGAGAATGGGTAAATGCATCTCTGCCCAAGATCCACGATCGTATATAGTTGAAGTTGAAGGTCATGAATACAGAAGAAATAGAAGAGACATTAGAACTTTACCATCAGGCTTAAACCTTAATGAAGAGTACACGGACAAAAACCCACAGTGTGAAGATTTTGAGTCAAATAAAATAAAGTAGATCCGATCTGTGAATCCTCCACTTCAATGGAAACACCCCGTTCCACCGACTCAGGCCCAAGGAGGACAAGATCTGGTCGACCAATCCGAACACCATCAAGATACAGCGACTATGTTCTGGACACTTAAGTCATTATTTACTCTCGTATATCTCTTTTATACACACATTAGTTATATAGCTATTATCTCATATACACTATCTTTTGTTTTTAAAAAATAGGGAGATGTTTGGGACTAAATATATATATATATTATATTAATCTGTAAATAAATATATATCATCTTCATAAACAATAATATTACGATGTATAATGTAAACAACGTGTTGATGTAAAAATATGAATATAAAGTGTAATAAACAAAATTTGTACAAATCATATTCTTAATTATCAAAATATATACACCAAACACTCTGTGCCAAGAAAGATAGCCCTCCTATCAGTTCTCGATAGAGTAGGTTTTCTTCAATTCCATCATTAGTGTCATCAAGATCAACATTTACCTCCATTGGTGTTGATATACTTCTCACATCTTGTAGTCTGAAGCGTCCAAGACTATTATCAATGTAGGTTCTCTGGGTAAGTGTAAGGCTTCCATCTTGATGTTGGGAAAATTTGATGCCAAGTAGATATGAGATTGGTCCAAGATATTTAACATCAAACATTTCCTCTAGCAGTGTCTTGCACTTTTCTCTTATTGGCTCATTCTCTGGAATGGTGTAAATATCATTACAGAGACTGATAAAATCACCCTTCCTTCTTTGCGTTCAAGTTCATAAACGCATGGGTCAATTGGATTTCTCCTGAATCATATTTCCTGAAGTTTGTCATTTAGGAACTCATTCCAACATCTTCCACTCTGTTTGAGTCCATAAATTGATATCTTTAGCTTACAATATAGGTGTTCTTCCCTTGGTTTAACAACACCTTCAGGTTGCTCCATATAAATAATTTTATCTAGGTTCCCATGCAAATAAGCATTTTTAACATCAAATTGGTCTAAATGCCAGCCTTTCTCAATTCCAATTGCTGTCAAAAGTCTTATAGTCTCAAAACTTGATACTGGGGCATACATTTCATTAAAATCAAGTCCTTTCCACTGACCAAAACCCTTTGCAACTAAACATGCTTTGTATCTAGTGACTTCTCTCGAGGCATTAGTCTTCTTGTGTAGAACCTGTTGTTATTTGTTTGTTAAAAACAATCAATGACTTACGCAAACGATTTACTTTGGAAGATCAACCATTGTTTATTTTTATCTTCAGACTGCAGGTTGCATCTATTCTAACATAAACAAACAATCTTGAACTATATATTTACAAAAAAAGAATATAGATAGCACAGATTATTATTTTGAAGAACATTTTATGAAAAAAACGTTGGAAAAAAATTATTATTAAAATTTCAAAAATTATATAAAATCTGAAAACTTTTTTTAATGCAAATTAGACAAAATTGACAATTTAATATATTTACAAATTATATGTCCGTTACAGCACTCCCTCTTCGGTAACTTTTGTTACGCTGAACAATACATAAATCGTACTGGCGCCGAATTGTTCTTCCGAAACGGGATGTTCCGGCGTCGTTGGGAAGGAAAGGAGTTGACCTAACAGTGTCTGTGTTGCAATCCGCCGCAAGAAGGTAAGCTGGTTTAAGTCTATCAATTGAAATTGAGGCATTTCTACCATTGATATCGAGGACAAAATATTTATCATGTCTCTCTAAAATTCGGTAAGGCCCTTGATATAGAGGTTCTAGTGATTTATTCACTCTGTCGATCCTCAAGAATACATGTGAGCAAGTATTCATGTCTTTTTGAATAAATATTGCTCTTGACGACGTTTGAGATGAGACTTTTGGTTTTAGGTCTCTGAAAAATCTTCGCAAATCATCTACGAATGTAATTGGGGGCGCAGTAATTTTAGGATTTTGAAGAATTCACCAGGAAGTTTGATATTAACTCCATATACCAATTCAGCTGCAGAAAAATCCATATTTTCTCTCAACGCTGCTCGGAATCCTAGAAGGACCGTGTCCATCTCAAAGAATTATGTGTTCTGATCGCCGTTTTTATTGTACGATGAAATCTTTCGATCTTACCGTTGCTTTGAGGATAGTAAGGCGTTGTGTGCTGAATCTCAATTCCACAAAGAAATGCCAGATTTTGAAAAACTGTCAAGGAGAATTGTTTTGCTCAATCGGTAATAATGGTGGAAGGCATACCAAAACGTGAAATCCAGTGCTCATAAAAGGCTTGAGCAAGAGTATCGGCCTTGATATTTTTAAAAGGGATGACTTCTGGATAACCTGTGAAACGATCGATACAGGTTAGGCAATAAATATGATCGTTCGAAGGTGGTAGGGGTCCAATGCAATCAATGTGTACCACACAAAATCTATCCCTATTTTCTGAAAAACAGCCTATTTTAGATTTTGTATGTCTTGTTATTTTGTTTCTTTGACATGCAACACATGTGCGAGCCCATTCCTGTACGTCCTTTTTGATATTTGTCCACAGAAATTTGGTTTTCATCTGTTTGACGCATCTGATTCCAGGATGAAGCGCTACGTGGATCTGTAAAAAGATTCTCTTTCTGAAATCTTTTGGAATATATGGTCTGATATTGTTAGTCGACGTTTCGCACCATAATAATTTCCCTGATGGTAATGGGTATAGCTGAAATTTTAGATTAGTTTGTTTTCTTAAGTTTGTCAATTCCAAATCATTTATCTGAATCGATGCGATATCATCATGATCAATGATTGACATTTCTTCAATTCTAGAGAGACAGAGCATCGGCTACATTATTACTTTTACCTCCAATATTTTCTATATTTGTTTAAAATTGGGATATGTATTGCAATTGTCTCTGTTGTCTTGGGGAAGCTCTATCATTCTTCTGAAGAAATGTATATTGTAAAAGCTTGTGATCTGAATAAATTTTGAAGTCTTAACCCTCAAGCATATGTTTAAAATGCTTGATTGAAAGATAAATTGCCAATAACTCGATCATTAGTGCTGTAGGTCATTTGAGCGCCATTCAACTTTTTTGAAAAGAAAGCTACACAGGTTTCCATCCATTACTCTCAAATTGTTGTAAAACTGCTCCAATCGCCTAATTCAATGCGTCAGTGCAAAGAGAAAGGGGTAGTTTAGAGTTGGGATAAGTCAGTAGAGCAACTTCTGACAGATCTTGTTTGCATTTCTAACATCCTTCCGCTCAAACATCCTTCCGCTCCATTCAAATATACTTTCCGCTTCGGCTCTCCATGATTCGTATGCCCTTTTTCTTGCAAATGGGACACCAGTATGACAAATTACAGCTGGCATTTCAGAGCTGACAACAGTGCATACTCTAGGTGCAAGCATTTTTCTTTCCTTATTCAGTTGCCTGTTGTGCTCCACTGAAAGAGCGTCCTGTATCCATTTGTTGGTTCTTTAGGTTGTGCTGATGCAAAAACATTTCTTCAGTCTAAAGGCAAACCATCTGTTAACAACTGAACCTTTTCTTCTTTCTTTAATCAGGTTTGATTTAATAATCTTAGTTTATCCTTAAAATAGGCTTCAGCTGTTTCTGTTACACTTAATTTTCTGTGAGATGCTAACACTATGGGGTTGAAGTTACAAGATCCAAATCTCAATTTAAACTTTTCTTTTACAGTTTCCCAACATTTCAAATTGTAATTTGTTAAGATCTCGTTAATATAAAATTCTAAAGCATCTCCAGATCATCCTTACTTTCAGATGTTTCAAGTTGATACAACCTCAACTAACTATCAATATTTATTGCATTCTTACTTCCACTATATTTTTCTAGCTTGTTAAAATTACTGTCAGATTTAAAAGACATTTTTTTTCCTTAAAGATAATTTTCCTAGGAAATCCTGTCTTCGACTGCGCCAAAAATTTGTATGTCATGTGTTTAATATTTGCATTGTATTATTTTACTAAAATTACTATTGTCTTATGTATTTAAAATATCAACTTACTTACTCTACTCAATCAACATATTTTTATTTGAATACAGCTTATTATATATATAACACAAGATGATTACCATTTTTACAAAAAGTATCCACACTTTTCAAATAAAAAAAAAAAAATCCTCCTTTCCTTTTGTTTCTTTCCTTTTTTTTTTTGTGATGATGATAGGTTCTATTTTTTTTTCACTGATGACTCTGACAAGTGGAAAAAGAAAATTTGAATACCTATTAACAATACCTATAAAAGCTAAGGAGATATCACTTCTAAAACATAAGTTACAATTCTCATTAAACATTTTACATTGATGTTCAGAAAGAACATGGTGGTGATAAGGAATATAAATGGGGGGCATCAAATAAAGTTTGGCTGGGAGCATTTTTGTCGTTGATGGGGAATGTGAGTTAGTCATGTCATGGTCCATGTTGGGAGGATTGAGGCCATCTTCTCCATCATTACATGGGGTCACATAGGTTATATGGTACCATCTCTTAGACAAAGGAGCATCACATTAGTAGATAGACTGATTATAAAAGTTTAACGTTAAAAAACTTATTAATTGAATTTAAAGATAAGATACCAAAAGGTAATGAATTATTTATTGCATAGAATTTGACTGATTTGGTTATTTTTCCTATAGTGATGGTTGAATAGGTACACCCTTTTGCATGCACATGATTAGATATAGAATTGATTAGCATATGACATGGGTATAATCTTAAAGGATTGGGTAAATTCATACTTAGATGATTGAAAATATTCCAATTAATTATATTAATGGAGGCTCCTGTGTCTAAGAGAATGGACAACGTAGATTGTCTAAAATATGTGTATTACATATAATATTATGTGGTTCAGGGATGAAAGGCAGGGGTTCCGCTGCCTTGTGTGGTGTGGAATGAACTTCGTGCTGGCACGGGAAAGTCGTGGCCATGGTAGACCTGTGGTTTGGAGAGCTACCTGTTCATCATGGAACACACATTGTTCCAGTGATCACCACGGCAATGTCTGTAAGGTGAGGGTGGTTTTCTGACACCGGAAGGGTACCTTGAGATCCTGTAGGTGAGATACAGGCTATAGTTCCTTCCCCTAGAAGTGGTACTGGCATCATTTGGGGAACCATTTGGGATGGTACTATGCTGGAGTTGCTCTGACAAGGTGGAGAGTGAGCTTGATATTCTTGAGAGCAGTTCTTAGTCCACTTCCACCTTTGAATTTTCTTCAGCAGGCTATATAACGGTTGTAGTGTTTGCAACATATTTGGCAATAATCTGCTATAATAGTTAATCATGCCCATGAATGACCTTAATTGCTTAAAATACTTTGGCTCTGGAGCATTGGTGGTGGCTTCCAACTTTGTTTGTTGTGGCTAAATTCCACTCCTCAAGATGGTGTGACCCAAATATTCCACAGATTACTTTTGAAATTGACATTTGTCTCTTGACAGTTTGAGCTCCACACCTTCCAAATGTTACAATACCTGATCTATTCTTCTTACATGCTCCTCTTCATTCCTTGCTGTGATGATGATGTCATCCTGGAATGGCTGAACAAATTCCCAAGGTCTAAATATTTTATCCATCTGTCTTTGTAATATTACTGGGGCAGATGCAATGCCAAACGGCAAATGTGTAACCCTGAAGAGACCAATGTGTGTGTTGATTGTGCATATTTCTTGCGCAGTTTTATCCAATTTAATTTGATGGAATGCAGATTGAAAGTTCAATTTGCTGAATATTTGGCCATCAGAAAGCTTTGCCATCAGTTGCTTCAGTCTTAGTAAAGGGTGGCGCTCAATCTTGAGAGATGGGTTAGCTGTTATCCTATAGTCAGCAGAAATACGAACATCACCATTGTTTTTCATGACTGGTACATTTGCTGGTATTGACTGGAATGAGGATTTTCCTTTCCACCATTTTCTGAAATTCTGCTTCAATCCTTTCTTTGAGAGCCATAGGAACTGGTCTGGGTCTACAAAACTTAGGAACCGTCCCCTCCTTTAAGTATAATTTTGCCTTAAAATCTTTCAAACATCCCAATTTATTGTCAAATAGGGATTTTATTCTCTCCAGTATCTCTCTTCCGCAACGATATTGCTGCATTTATTTTTATTAAGCTGATGGGTTTCATTTTAAATTTTGCCAACCAGTCTCTCCCTAATAGTGGAGTGCCTTAGCCTTTGATAACAATTACATCATGCCGATTTTTAATTCCTTCATATTCCATTTGTGTAGAGATTTGTTCTGCCACTGGTAATTTTATTCCTTTATATCCTTTTGAAATAAGTGATGTCTTAATCAATTGGATATCAGCAAGATTATCCATATATGGATCACTGTACATCCTGATCCTGTATCAACCCCCATCTGCAAAGGTTTGTCATTGACCAGAATTGTCACCACAATTGGATCTTCTCCTTTTGTTTCCATTTTAAATATAGGAACTTCCCCTCTTCCACACATATCAGTATAGTGCACTATATTCCTTCTTCTAAACTGATTACCTATTGCATTGGGTTGTTTTGTTCTACATATTTTTGAATAATGCCCCTCAATTCTTGATTTAACGCCCAACATTCTTGTGGTTTGGTTTTTCCTACCACATCTGTAACATTCCAGTGGATTTGAGTTCTGCTTCTGGCTTCTATATATAGTTCCCTTCTTGTTTGGCCCTGTTATTTTATGCAGGGGTTGAGCTTGTACATCCTCCCTAAAATGGTGCAGTTCCTTTTCTGCCATTTCCATGGTACTTGCTACATTAATGGCATCCATCAGTTTCAAATCAGGCTTCGCAAGGAATATTGTTGCGCTGGTGACCTGATGTACTGGGATAAAACATCCGAGAAGACTACATGTCTTAAATGATCTTCAAGAACAAAAAGTATGAAAATTTAACGATAGGAAAGTATGGGAAATAATTATACAAAACAAAATTATGTAAAAATAATTATTCATGAAAGTTAATAAGAATAAATAAGTTGTAAAAAGTTACCGTTAAGTCCATGAGAAAATATGTACCAAAACAAATAGGTTTAGAAAAGTGGCACGTGAGCAACCGCCTCCAACCGCGCACCTCTCTCCTAACAATATTCGTTAAACATTTTCGTCTTTAACACATTCTACAATTTGATCCCGTAGATGCTCTTCCAGTGTATTGCCGAAGTTACAATATTTTGCCAATTTTTTAATGGCTGCAATTAAATTTGCCAAAGATTCATCAGTTCCTTGCTTTCAGCTTGTGATTTTTTCCTTTTTGCAATTACATTAATAACAGAATTAATATGGCCTTGGAAGCTTCTCAACTAAGAAATGACTTATTTCTAAAGCACGTAAGTGTCTTCACCAATTAAGGCAAATAGTGCAGAAACTTTTTTTCTTCTTCTTGCACATCATTAAAAATAAAATATTGCTCCAACCGTTCAATGTAGCTTTCAAAATCTTCCTTATTATCAAATGACTCGAACTTATAATTAGTAACCATTTTTAAAATTTTTATATATATATGTCGTATCCTGTCGACTTTTGTCGAATCCTATCGACTTTTGGCTTCCCCCCGCTCTAGTAATTTATCCCTCTTCTGGGTTCTTCTTTATGGGGTGGAGCAAGCCGACACTCGCTGGATGGTATTTTTGTGCAGTCGCGACTGGCGAGTGGTAGGAGGACAGTTGTGTGGGATAGATGGTGATGTTTTTCCCCGCACTAGGCAATGATGAGAATAACTACTCTTTTAAAAGTAAAACCATATCCTGGGTTCCAGAAGTGTCCACAGAAGTCGGGGAAAAATGGTGGATCAATCGAGGTTGTGGCAGAGATTCGATAGGATCTCGGCTCGGTAATCAGACGACGTTAGGGTTGGTCGTCAATCTTTTGATCGTTTAGTTTTGTTGATAAAAATTGGTGCCGCGTCGATCCAGGTGTGCTGGTGGATGACTTGAGTGAGCTGGGATAATTATTGCGACTTTTAAAATTTAAAATAATTGTTCTTTTTCTGTAACCGACCGACCGAGCCTTGTTCCTGTTTGATTACCAGCGCCCGACAGCCGAATCCCTGCCAACACCTAAATGGCGTTCTCCTATTGGCTCGCTACGATCACGCCATGCTTCAACCCTGCCCTCTGTGGAAACTTCGAGAAGGATCTTTTCTTTATTTCACCATTTGAATACATTCGATTATTTTAATCAATTAAAAACAATTAAAATATTTATGGTACAATTAAATAAATGGTGGAAGGACATAAAATGAAGATTATATTTTTATGTGATATAATTTAAATGATAAAATATAAAGTAAATAATTAATTATATAAACAATATATTAAATGCGAAAGTGTTTTCATTTTATTATTATTAATGCTTTAATTGGCTATATATAACTGTGGGTTTATTGAGTAATAAAACGATTATTAAATTAAAAACATGTAAACAAATTAGATATTAAAAGTGAATTAGGCGTTTTAAAATAAAGATTTAAAATGATATTCGATTATAATTGAAATTATAAATATTGAATCGTGTGCTTTGGGTTTTAATTTTTTTAGATATAAATATTTTAATATGCGTGTAGTTTTTTATTTAAATATTGATTACTGTATTAGGAAAATATATAAATAAATAAGTTATCAAAATGTAATTATGGCATATTTTAGTGTTTTAAAAACAAAGCTTTATATGATAAACTAATATAAATTAAATTATACATTTTATATCGTGTTTTCTTTTAAATATCAAAATGATTATATTGATATGCATGGCGTTATGTTTTGGATTAATGTTTTAAATAAAGATTTTTAATATATATCGATAATAACTGAAGTTTTAAAGTATTAAAATGTGTGTGTTATTCAATCTTAATTTTAAAAATTACTATATATATATATATAAAAATAAATAGTTGTATAGTTTTTGATATATAGCTAGCAATAAATATGTATATATATATGTTTCTATGAAAATGTTAATCTGCAAGACGCAGGTTATCATCATCCCTTTTTGATTTGTTTTTGTCACTTTTTGGCGTTCCGAAAATAAACAATAAAAGGCTGTATCAGACTTTACTAAGACAATAAAGATTTGCTAAAAATAAATGTGTACGAAGATGTTGCATTTGGCGACGAGGATATAAGAGTAAGTACCCTCGAATTTTGAAGTAAATATTTTTAGAAAATATCTTTGATTTTGCATATAATTGAAAGTAAATTTTAAAAGACACAAATTGCAAAGTTTTAGGATGCAAATTTAAGAAAGAGTGAAAAAAATGGCTTGTTACCAATTTAAGGAATATAATGAGGAAACTGAAACTTTTGAAACGTTTTATGAACGATTGGAACAGTTTCTCATATTGGAGGAGGCAGGGGATGAGAAGAAAAAGGCTTATCTCCTAACCCTCATGGGAAGTAAAACATATGGTGTTTTGAAGAATTTGTGCAGTCCTATTCTACCTAAAGATAAAACTTTTGATAACCTAATAGATATCTTGAAAAGGCACTTCTCTCCAAAGCGCTCAATTGTAGTAGAGAGGTTCATTTTTTTTAAAAGAATGCAATTAAAGGAAGAAAGCATCTCGGATTACTTGGTGGAAATTAAGCGTTTGGCTTCCTCATGCAACTTTGGAAATTTTCTGGAGGATTCTTTACGTGATAAAATGGTTTGTGGATTATATAATGCCAAAATACAAAATAGAATTTTGTCGGAGGGCGACATTTCTTTAGCTAAAGTAATTGAGATAGCATTATCTATGGAAGCGGCCGAGAAAAATACAAAATTATTTCACTTGGAGCAGGGTGAAGATTGTGTAGATAAGTTGAGGATGGAACGCAAGGTTGAATCAAATTTCCAGAATGGCAAATGTAAACATTGTGGTAAACAGCATAAAGAACTATGTAGATTTAAGGAGGCGATATGCTTTAAGTGTAATAAAAAAGGACACATTGCCTCAATATGTTGGAGCAGTAGAAGAAATCTAAGGCAACATCAGAATCAGCCGGGAAATATACATCAGATAGGAGACCAAGAAGAGGAGGAAGAGTATGTCCAGAAAATTATAAGCGTGACGATACCTGAGTATAAAATTAATTTTGCCTCAAGTGACCCTCCCTATCTGATGGAGTTAAAAGTAGAAGGAAACTTTATTAAATTTGAAATGGATACGGGTAGTGGTCTAACACTGATATCAGAAAAGGATTTTAAAAATAGTCTTCAACACTTGAAATTGGAAAAAGCGAGTATTATTGTAAGAACTTATGATGGTACCGTGGTACCCATTCTGGGTAAAATCAATGTCAAAGTGGAGTGTCAAGATATTACTTACAAACTTAGAGCGTTGGTGGTGAAAGGAGAAAAGAGGGCTTTGATGGGAAGAGAACGGATAAATAGATTGAAATTGGGCTGTTTCGCGGTAAAACATATTCCTGTGGAAATTACCATTGAGGAAATTTTGAAGGAAAATCAAGCCCTATTTGTGGAGACAGCCGAACCAATAAAAGGTTTCACATTTTCAGTAAACATGTGTGATGTGAATCCAATTTTCCATAAGGCTCGTCCGGTGCCTTTCGCCATTAGGCCAGCAGTTACTGAAGCATTAGACAAAATGGTGGCTAAGGGTTATCTATGTGAGGTGGCGAGCAGTAAATGGGCCACTCCAGTGGTTGTAGTGCCGAAGAAAAATAAAGAGATCAGAATTTGCTGCGACTTCAAGGTAACTCTAAATAAATATTTGGACACTGCGGCCTATCCCCTTCCCACACAGCAAGATTTATTCTCCACATTGGCCAAGGGAAAATACTTTTCTAAATTGGACTTGAGGAACGCTTATCTGCAATTAGAGGTGGACCCAGGCACCCGACCGTTACTAACGATAAATACTCATAAAGGGCTGTTCAGGTTTAAGAGAATGCCATTTGGATTGGCAAATGCGCCCAGTTATTTTCAATCTGTAATGGATAGGGTTTTGTCAGGTATAGGAGGCGTAATTTGTTATATTGATGATGTCCTTATAGCCACAGCATCAATTGAAGAACATCTGGCGTTGTTGAAGACTATATTTGCTCGCTTGGCGAAGTATAATATCAAACTAAAGAAAGAAAAATGCCTATTTTTGCAAAAAGAAATTGAATATTTAGGACATCTTGTCACGGAAGAGGGCATCAGACCTTTAGATCATAAGGTACAAGCAATACAGAAGGCCAAAACGCCTACGAATATCTCTGAATTAAGGTCATTTCTTGGTTTGGTAAACTTTTATGGGAAGTTCATACCCAATTTGCCAGAGCTTTTGAAGCCTCTTCATGAGCTTCTTCACAAAAAACGTCCTTGGGTTTGGACAAAGGAATGTGGAGAGGCCATTGACAAGTGCAAGAATAGCATTACCTCTGAGAGGGTGCTAGTCCCTTATGATGCGACTTTGCCATTGTGTTTGGCCACTGATGCATCGCAGATTGGAGTGGGCGCTGTGTTGTCACATATTATAGAAGGCCAGGAGAGACCGATTATGTTTGCCTCACGGACTTTATCGGTAGCAGAACAAAATTATTCTCAGATTGAGAAGGAGGCTCTAGACATTATTTATGGAGTTACCAAGTTTCATCAATTTATTTATGGAAGAAAATTTATTCTTATTACAGACCATAAGCCATTGGTGACCATTTTGGGCTCAAGATCAGGAATCCCCACCTTATCTACTTCAAGATTGCAGCGTTGGGCGCTTATTTTGTCAGCTTATACTTACGATATTAAATTTCGAAGAACTCAAGACCATGGGAATGCAGATCTTCTGTCACGTTTTCCTGTGGGCTGTGAAGAAATTCCAAGATTAAATAATGTCTATGCTTTATCCTATGTGGAAGAATTGCCGATCACAGCAGAGGAAATTGCCACGGAAACTGAAAATGACGAAGTGCTCTCATTGGCCAAATTTTATACTCAGCAAGGCTGGCCTGAAAAGGTGGCTGATCACCTCAGACCTTATTTTCAAAGGAAACTTGAGCTAACTGTAGATGGGGAGTGTTTGGTTTGGGGAATGAGAGTTGTCATTCCACCATCTCTCAGAATAAAAATGTTGAACTGTCTTCATGAGACTCATTCCGGTATGAACAAAATGAAGGCTGTAGCAAGATCACATTTTTGGTGGCCAAATCTAGATACCCAGATCGAGTTTTTGGTAAATAAGTGCAGAAGCTGTCAGCAATCCCAGGATGGGCCAAATAAAGGAAAATGGCAACCCTGGAAATGGTCAACCAGACCTTGGCAAAGAATTCACATTGATTTTGCAAATAAGGAAAACATTAATTTATTAATAGTAGTAGATAGTCATTCAAAGTGGATCGAAGCCATCCCAATGAGAGAGACCACCACACGCAAAACCATTGAGCAACTACGGCGACTTTTTTCTTCCTATGGTCTACCGGAGGAACTTGTATCTGATAATGGACCTCAGTTTACTGGTAGTGAAATGAAAGGTTTTCTGGAAGGAAATGGAATTAAACAAACATTGATCCCGGCGTACCACCCGCAAAGTAATGGCTTGGCTGAAAGAGCGGTTAGAACAATTAAGACTGCCCTGGATAAAAATAAAAGGAAAATTGGGGATACCATTCAAGACACCTTATCAAAAGTTCTTCTGGCATATCGAAGCACCCCGCATGTGACAACGGGAAAGACTCCATCAGAGCTCTTTATTGGGCGTGCGCTTCGAACCAGAGTATCGTTGATACATCCCAGCTTGGCATCTAGAGTTAGGGACCAGCAAGCCAGGCAAATGAAGTATGATCGGCGAACTCATTTGGAAGAATTCCAGATAGATGATTTAGTGTGGTGTAAAAACTTTAGAGGTGGTGATAAATGGATCCCAGGAAAAATTGTGGGCAAGAAGGGAACTAGAGTCTACACCATTTTGATCCACGGACAGGTAAAGGCCTATCACAGGGATCAAATTAGAAAAAGGTGGAGGAATGGTGAGGAAGATGAGAGTGGAGATGGAGAGCGTCAACCCGAGCACTCAAGAGGAGCAGGTCCCAGTGCCATAATCTCGGAGGTTGTACGAGACAGAGGTTATATGGAGTCGCTGTCGCCAGGACTAACTAGCCAGCGGTCGGATCAAGATTCAGAGGTTCAGAGTGATACAGACGATGGAAAGTCATTGGAGCCTCTTCGCTCGCTGGACCCCGAGGCCTTGAAAGAGGAGGGTCCTGTCCTAAGGCGGAACCCACCTCGAGCGAGGAGACCGCCTGTGAGATTTCGTGTTTGAAGAGAGAAGATGGTGATATATAGCTAGCAATAAATATGTATATATATATGTTTCTATGAAAATGTTAATCTGCAAGACGCAGGTTATCATCATCCCTTTTTGATTTGTTTTTGTCACTTTTTGGCGTTCCGAAAATAAACAATAAAAGGCTGTATCAGACTTTACTAAGACAATAAAGATTTGCTAAAAATAAATGTGTACGAAGATGTTGCAGTTTTATAGTTAAGTATTCTATTAAAATTATCTTCATTATTTTGATTATTTAAATTCAAATTATAAAATTTGTAAATTGTTATTATTTAGTATAGATAGAGAGAAAAAAATCCTTTACTTCTAAAACATCATCTAGTTAATTATATATTTATAATTAATAACAATAAAATTTAACAACGTAACGTCTTTTGTATCGGCTTTTACACGTCATTTAGACATACTCTAATCCTATATATAGAATAATAGAAGTGAGAATATATATGATAGTTAGAAAAAAGAGAGAAAGACAGAACCATGCACTATTAATCAATTAATAATAAGAAAACAAAAAGTTTTGTAAATAAGGTAGATAAGATTGTTAGTATATATATATATATTTTTATAATTTTATATTTTATTCTTTTTTTTTTAATGATTTTTTAAATTTTTTTATTTTAAAATATGAATATAAATAGTTGTATTTAGTAAAATATCTATATTATGAATTAACTTTTATTATAAGTTTGGTTATTATGTTTTGAAACCCTAATGGTAGACCAGACATATACAAAAAAACTTAAATTGGAGTAATTATTGAAAAAAGAGGTCTGCTGAACCGGGAATTCTCAAATAGAAATTCAGCTTTCAACATTTCATCCCTTCTCTATTATGTCTAGACCTCCTTTCAACCGGATTTTATGTGTTAATATAAAGTTACTTCAGTGAAACATTTATATGAACAGATATAATGTGTACCTACCTTGTCCGCGAACGCCTTCAACTGTAAACATCTATTTCTGGATGACACATGTTGTGGGGGGGGGGGGACAAATTTAGACCTTATATTTTGAAGTTGTAGAAAAACAAGACATTCAAAGAAGAAAGAGAAGATAGTTAAGGGAAGAAATCCAAATTTTATAATCTTTACAGCCAGTTAAATTAAAATAATTGATTCAACACTTATTCATCTTTCAATATTCCTTTAAAAAGGCAAATTATTAGAGTTTAATAAAGCTATTAATTGTGAAAATTCACTTTTATTTAATTTCCATTTTCCTCCCCAGAAATTGGAGATTAAACAAAATGAATTCTATACAATATTACTTTAAAAATCTTGTGAAAAAATCTTCAAATCAGCTATTTAATTTAAGTTTAACTAATTGTTAAAGATTATAAATTTGTAGTAGTGATTATTGAAAGAAATTATAGAAAGTTGATTTAATAAATGGATACTTCCATTTATTTTTTTAAAAGTATTTTATAATTGATATACTGTTGAAATATTTTACTTGTCTGATACTAAATTTGTTTTTAATAAATTCCATGTTTAAATTTTTAACATCTTCTATGAAATTTTCTAATATATTATTTATTCTATAAAATCTTAGAAACTGAACAAAATATATACCTTTACAACAATTTAATGAAATATTAGAATTCATATTACAGTATTTTATAATTTTGAAATTATAATTACTTTTTTTATTATAAATTTTAATAGCATTATTTGTAAGGTCTATATTTAGGTCTAAAAAGTTAACTTTTTTGTTTCTATAAATTTTTTCATTGTTCTTAAGTTTCAAGTATTTAGGATAAATTTTAGGTATTAAATTTTTGAACTGTGGATTATTAAATATTATGATGTCATCTACATAACGGAACATTTGCCAGTTAACATTATTTTGTAGAAAGTATTATCTTTCGTACCAGAATAAAATTAAGTTTGCTAATAACGGACTTGAAGACGTTCCCATGGGAACTCCTTCTGATTGAATATATATTTTATTTTTAAATTCTATATAGTTAAAATTTAAAAATGTTTCCAGTAGAGTTTTTGCTGTTTTAAGATCTAATTTAATTGTTTTATATCTGTTATGAATAATTTTAATGTGGAAAGTTTTGTCATTAATGATTTCGTTAAATAAATTGGTTATTTTATTATTTAGATCTCTTAAATTTATTTTAGAATATAGGTCCTCAAAGTCAAATGTGTGTACTGTTTCCATGTTTGTCCAATTGTTCATTAAATAGTTAATGATTTTTTTATTTGAGTCGATAAATTTATAATTATATTTATTAGTTAATTTATTTATAATAAATTGTAGTGTTGAAGCTAATTGTATATCAATGTTTTTTTATAACTGAATTTATACCAGATGTGATTGTTCTGAAAGAAATAGGTTTTTTGTGTAGTTTAGGAATTATATAGAACTTTGGTATGTTTGGATTTTTGTAGTGATTATAAATTTTTAGTGAATTTTCAACGATTTTGATGTCTTTTTTGATTTTTGTGGCTGTAGTTCTAGCAAAAGTGTATTTATGATTATTATCAATTTCCTTTTTTAGTATATCGTGGTATAGATTTTTACAAATTATAGATAAGTTATTGGAACATTAATCTATGGGATTGATAATAAAGTCCTTCTGTAAGTTAATTATATTTTCTTTAAAAGAAGGAATATCTGAATTAGGTTTTGTGTATTTAAGTGTATTATTATAATAATTTATAATTTCCTTTTTAATATTATGTTTCCATTCCAGAAAAGTAAATTCTGGAATACTGTATTTTATACTAGTTTTATTTATGAAAATATCTATATCTTTTAATATAGATTTAATTGTATTATTATAATTGTGTTTAATTTGAGGTATATATTTATACCCTTTATTTAAAATATCCTGATATTCTGGATTTAAAAAAGAAAAATTGCTAGTTAATATATGACCTGAAAACTTATATTTATCAATATAGTTGTTGCAATTACATTTAAATTTTTTAAAATTTGCCAAATTATTGATAAATTGGTTATAATTGCAAACTAAATTACCTATATTTTTGTTGTATCTCCAGATTGTTTTGAAATTTAAATTTTTTATAGGGAAAAGATTATTAATGTTTTGGTTATTAAAAATATCATTAAACTTAATATGATTAAATAAATTGTTATTAAATTTAATGATAATATTAATGTTATTAGTAGATTGTTTAATTTTTCTGTATTTAAAGATGTCGTGTGTGATATCTATTAATCTGTTAGTCAGATTATGAATTTTAATATATTCTATAAGTTTGATAAATTTATTATTATTTAGTTTAAATAATGTTTTAATAAATTTATCGACGAAGTTGTTAGTGTACATTTGTTTTGGGTCCAGTAATTCTTCAAATTCAATGTAACCTAATTTATTGGTAGTTTTACCTCTAGTTTTATTAGGTTTAGTTTTAAATTCATTTTTTTTTGTATTTGCAGCTGATTTCATAAGTTGAAATTTCTTCTGTTTGTGGTTTGTATGTGTAGTTTAATTCGTCATTAGGTCCATAAGGGAATAATGTGTTGTGTTTATAAATGTAGTTGTTTTCTAATAATAGTCGTTGTTTTTTGTTTTGACATATGTCTAGTATTTCTATCTTAAAGTTGTTAAAAGTATGTAATTGATTGTGTTCTTTCATATATATATTACCAATTGATTTTTTAGCGTGGTTTCTATGTAGGTTTATTCGTATATTTAATGGATTACACGTTTGTCCTATATATGATAATTGACAAATTTGGCATGTTAATTTATAAATAGTATTTACTAATTTACAACTAGTCGTTTGAAATGTGTCATGGTTCTTAAGAGAGGGACAAGTTTGACAATTCTTTCTTAGGCAATTCTTAGCGAGTTTAAATTAACATAAAAGAGGTGCTAACCCTAATATGCTGGTAGTTTTTTTTAGTTTTTTAGTTTGTTATTCTATTGAGAAATTATTTTTTTTAAATATATTTATTTTTGTGTTGATTAAATTTGTAATAAAATGAATAATTAATCTATAAAAATATAGATATTACTGTTTGTTATCTGTTATATTTTTAAGAATAACTAATAAAAAACATCTTTAAACTATCTAAACAATTAAAAAAACAAAAGTTCTGAAGTTATTTTTTCTAAAATTACTTTTATAATTTATTTTTTATAATCAAACAATGAAAGATAATTATAATCTGTATGGAGTTTTATTTATATTAGAATATCTAATATATAATTAAATTTGTATATTATATTATATATAAAAATATATCATAGAGCAAGCTCATATGAATTAATATAGTGTAAAAACTATATAATAAAATATAACAGTGATACTACATTTAAAACTTAAGGAGCAAACTGATCAGAATGATAAATCATATCAAGTAGATTTGGTTAGATTAGCAAGCTAAATCTAAATTAATTATAAAAATAAATAGTTGTATAGTTTTATAGTTAAGTATTCTATTAAAATTATCTTCATTATTTTGATTATTTAAATTCAAATTATAAAATTTGTAAATTGTTATTATTTAGTATAGATAGAGAGAGAAAAAAAAATCCTTTACTTCTAAAACATCATCTAGTTAATTATATATTTATAATTAATAACAATAAAATTTAACAACGTAACGTCTTTTGTATCGGCTTTTACACGTCATTTAGACATACTCTAATCCTATATATAGAATAATAGAAGTGAGAATATATATGATAGTTAGAAAAAAGAGAGAAAGACAGAACCATGCACTATTAATCAAACTAATAATAAGAAAACAAAAAGTTTTGTAAATAAGGTAGATAAGATTGTTAGTATATATATATATATATATATATATATATTTTTATAATTTTATATTTCATTATTTTTTTTTAAATGATTTTTTAAATTTTTTTATTTTAAAATATGAATATAAATAGTTGTATTTAGTAAAATATCTATATTATGAATTAACTTTTATTATAAGTTTGGTTATTATGTTTTGAAACCCTAATGGTAGACCAGACATATAAAAAAAACTTAAATTGGAGTAATTATTGAAAAAAGAGGTCTGCTGAACCGGGAATTCTCAAATAGAAATTCAGCTTTCAACATTTCATCCCTTCTCTATTATGTCTAGACCTCCTTTCAACCGGATTTTATGTGTCAATATAAAGTTACTTCAGTGAAACATTTATATGAACAGATATAATGTGTACCTACCTTGTCCGCGAACGCCTTCAACTGTAAACATCTATTTCTGGATGACACATGTTGTGGGGGGGGGGGGGTGGACAAATTTAGACCTTATATTTTGAAGTTGTAGAAAAACAAGACATTCAAAGAAGAAAGAGAAGATAGTTAAGGGAAGAAATCCAAATTTTATAATCTTTACAGCCAGTTAAATTAAAATAATTGATTCAACACTTATTCATCTTTCAATATTCCTTTAAAAAGGCAAATTATTAGAGTTTAATAAAGCTATTAATTGTGAAAATTCACTTTTATTTAACAATCTTATATATAACAATCTTATCTACCTTATTTACAAAACTTTTTGTTTTCTTATTATTAGTTTGATTAATAGTGCATGGTTCTGTCTTTCTCTCTTTTTTCTAACTATCATATATATTCTCACTTCTATTATTCTATATATAGGATTAGAGTATGTCTAAATGACGTGTAAAAGCCGATACAAAAGACGTTACGTTGTTAAATTTTATTGTTATTAATTATAAATATATAATTAACTAGATTTAAAGGTAATTTGCCTTTCATTGTAAGTAAGTTTTGATAATTTCTAATAACTTTTCCCACAGTTCCCAGGTGTCAGAACGAGTAGTTTTCTTTTTTGCAGTTTCAGCGTAACTTGCCTTTTGTTTTTCAATAGTTGCTTCTTCTGTTTTAGTGGAGCTTGCTTGAGGTATGGTGTTAGGGGAGTTTTGTCTGGGAGGCTTTAGCTGCTGTTGTTGTGGCTTCGGAAAATTTGGGCATTCGAGGTAATCGGCTGTGTGCGCCTCTCCACAGTTAGCGCACTTTGGTGGGAGCTGTTTCAACTTTCTTGGACAATCCTTCGAATGGTGTTCTTCAGCACACTTGACGCATTTGGGCTTCAAAAAGCAGTTTAGCTGGCCATGCCCAAAACCCTGGCAGTTAAAGCATTGGGTCATTCGTTTTGAAGTCCTGAATGATTCCACGACTCTTTTTTGGTAAAGTATTTCGGTTATTCCATAGATTCGTTTATTTTGTTCATTTTTCGGTAGCTCTACTAGGACTATATTCATCGGTATTTTGGTCGATTGTCTATGGAGTCTTTTGACAATGACCTCAGTGAAGCCCATTGAGACCAGTTCAGTTACGACGTCTTCTTCTTTGAAGGCTGGGGTGTTACCCCCTTCAATACCACTTTCAGTGGTTTTTCCTCCTGTAGTCTGTAGGAATATCCTCCATTATTTTTCTGTACATACTCCCTGATTTTTTTTAAGTCGCCTATGTTTTTCGATTTAATTATGTGCTTTTTGCCAGAAATCGTGACTTGGAATGGTTCCGTGTACAAGTATTTTAGTTCTTGGCAAAGAAGCTTCCAATCTGCTACATTTTCTGCAATAACAGGAGGAATTCTCGTTTTTTCTTTTCACGTTAGTGACTGTGGTCCATGGGCCATCGTTGTCGTTATTTTCTTCATCGTCTTGCGGTGGGTGAGCTGCGTTCATTTGTTGAGAAATTCCAGTGGCGGGACTTTGTTCGTCGATGTCCATTCTAGGCGTCTTCAGATTACGCTCGCTCCTAGTTGGCAATCTTGAGTCATCCGATTGGGAGCCGCGAGTTCTCTTCTTTGATTGAACCGTTTCCTCAAGTTTATACTCGATTCCACATTTGTCTAGGATCTTCGTTATTAAGGAGGCTTCGATTATGCAGTTTCTCGCCGGTTGGTTCGATCGTCGATTTAATTACAATCTGTGGTATATTATTTTTTTTCCTGCCAACAAAGTTTCTTCTTATTATTTATTTATTTGGGTAACCCGAAATCCTGGAGCATACTAAAGTCGCCAACTATCCGGGTTGGTCTTTAGACTTCACGTCTAATGGTGGCAGCAGACATCCAGTTTATCAGGTGTCGCCAGGCTGACTTGTGCTTGGGGATGTTCTGCAGGTCTTCAGGTGCAAATATATTTATTCCTAGGAGGGTGGCTGTTTGGGACCTATGAAGGTGGTAGGCGGGACATCTGAAGAGAAGGTGGTCGACAGTTTGGTCTTCCTCGTGGTAGTGTGGGCAGGTAGGATCGTCTCTAGATAATTTTGCAGCATCGGCTTTGACAAAGCCATGACCTGTGAAGATTGTGGAGGTGGTGTCACAAAATTTTATTTTGGGCAGGATCGCAATGAGAGTGTTTGGGAATGCAGCTATTCTCCTGAGGTTTCTTGTGGAGTGATCTGTGACATATAATTCCTCCCAGAGTTGGAGTGAATACTGTTCGCTGCGGGCTCGAACAAACTTTTTGGATAGAGTGGAGTTGGATATGGGCAAGTTTGAATCAGCTGCTGCCTTGGCTAATTTATCTGCATGCTCATTGCCTTCTATGCCGCTGTGGCCTCTAACCCAGCAGAGCTGTACGTTTAAATAGTTTATATTGCGAACTATCTCAGCTATGAGTGAGGTTTTTGGGAGTTCTGGGTTACAAATGGCATGGAGAGCTGCCAGGCAATCAGAAGCGATTGCTGTTGGTTGTCTTTGCATGAGCTGGATCGCTCTAGTTGTGTATAGGATAGCAAGTAATTCTGCCTGGAAGGAGGTGCAAAGATCATGGAGTTTTAGTTATATTGGAGTGGAGGGGGGTGGCAGAAAACTGCGCCGCCTACGCCTTTGAGGGACCGCGATCCATCGGTGTATATGATGGTTGCATTTTCTGGAAGCGACTTTGAAAACTGAAGTAGTTTTCTAAGTGGTGGATAGTGGACTGCGCTCAGCCCTGGACGTGTCTCAGAAGGACCCTTTTTTAATGCTTCCTTGTACGCCAGATGTGCCTTGATAGAAATGTCCAATGGAGAGCCGCCAGTGAGTGAGATAGCTGGAATTGTGGGGGTACAGCCCCCCCCCCCCCCCCAATAAGAATTTTAGCGAATTTATAGTGGAGACTACGTAGTTTGCGAGTGCCATTGGTGTCGAACACTCTCTTGCCCCAAACACCCGAGCCGTAGAGCAGAGCAGGGAGAATTACCATCTTGAATATTTTCAGGCTTGAGCTGTAAGTGAGTTCATATTGTTCCCTAATTGTGCTAATTAATCGAGGAAGCATCCATTTGCATTTGTTGAAAATGTTGTCAGAGTGGCGAACGAATGTGCGTGTGGTGTCAAGAGTTATGCCCAGTATTTTTATATGGTTTTTGATTAAAATAGGCTGGTCAAGGAATTTTATATTTTGGTAACTAGGGCGCTTGGATTTCCAATGAAAGAGGCAGGCCTGGGTCTTCTTAAGATTAAAGGTCAATCCATGCCCTTTACCCCATAAGCTGAAAGTTTTAAGAAATTTGTTAATCTCCTTTGTTGGTAATCTACGGAAAGCTCTGAAAAGCAAGGTGAAGTCGTCTGCAAAGCAAATTATTTGGCAGTTTTGGGGCTTTGGAAGGGAAAGAGCTTTCCTGGCTCCAATGTTGAAAAATAAGGGGCTTAGCGGTGCCCCTTGTGCAACACCCGGTACTGTGTGCGCGGTGAGAGTGGAGTCCCAGGCTTGGTAGATCACTTTCCTGCCTCTGAGAGAGCTTGCAGAGAGTTGTATAAGCTCTTCAGGACAGTTGAGGTCCCGGTGGCCTTGAATGATGGTATGTCTTTGAACCGTGTCGAAGGCATGGCTAATGTCCAAGCTTATTGCCACTGTCTTAAGTTTCTTACTAGGCAAAACAACTATATATAGGCATAATTATTAATTTTATGATGATGATAATTGTACTTTAAATATTATTATTGATTTAGGTTATCACAAACATGAATAAAAAAAAATCTTTGAGAGGGACTTATTTCAATGGACCAGTATGCTGATGAAAAATCTACACGGCAGTAAATTTTGGCATTCGTTAATTTATATAATATATTGTTAATGAGCGGAAAAAAGGTAAATATATGTGAAACTAATTTTGTTAGGGCGGCGGTACTCTACACAGAAGAGTTTTGTATTAACCTTTTTAGTGACTGAAGTAACAGGGGAGGAATAGGGGGAGAAAGGAGGCTCTATAATATTAATTTTTCACGGATTTCCCTTGTCAAATAGGTATTAGGAATCATGCGAAGCGTAGTTTTCTATATGAACTTTATTTACTATGCATGCTAAAACAAGCTTCTTTTATATTGTCC
The DNA here is from genome assembly GCA_030710605.1 of Cordylochernes scorpioides. Taxonomy (NCBI): domain Eukaryota; kingdom Metazoa; phylum Arthropoda; class Arachnida; order Pseudoscorpiones; family Chernetidae; genus Cordylochernes; species Cordylochernes scorpioides. Next base: position 50,286,140 of record CP092871.1, read on the forward strand.
ATTTTTGCTATTATTGACATGAAATTATTATATAACAAATTAGAAAAATAGATATGCAAATATTATACAGTGACATTACCCCCCTCTCAAAAGCAAGCAGCGACTCGCTGCTTTTACAACAAACACAAACTAACAAATTATACACATAAAAAGTAGAAAGGAACTAGAAGTGCAAGAAAAAAAGAAAAAACTCTGTCTCATCGGTTACCTCGGAGAGTTGTCTGTTCACCCTATAAGGGCCGAAGTATCTCTTTAAGAGATTTTTCGCTAACCCTTATCTACGAACAGGTGTGAACACCCACACCAGGTATCCTGTCTGATAATGGACTGGTCTGTGGCTCTGGACATATCAAGATTTGTCTCTTTCTTGAGATCGTAAAATGTTCAACCAAGCCATCCTCAGCATTTGCCACCATACTCTCCATGTAGTCTTCCAGGCTGGTGTTCTCTCTATAGGCCAAGATGATGCCAAGAAGAGTCTTGACATCTCGTCCGTGTGCGGTTTCTTGTTGGGAGGTGTTATAGGTGAAGGTGACATAGGGAAGCACTGCATCCCAGTTTCTTTACTCGACATACATGGACAACATGTCGGCGAGAGTCTTGTTAAGTCTCTTGGTTAAGCCGTTGGTCTGTGGATGGTAGGATGACGTAAATCGATGTAGGGTCTCACAGAGGTCGTTGATTTCCTTTAATGTTCGTGATATAAAGGTTCGACCTAAATCTGACATTAGCTCTCTAGGAGCCCCATGCTTAAGCAATATGTCTTTTATCATGAATTTGGTAACTTCCTCCGCACTTCCATTAGGTATTGCGCTGGTCATTGCGTACCTTGATAGATAATCTTTCACGACCATGATCCACTTGTTGCCGTTGTTAGAGACAGGAAATCTTCCCAACAGAACTATTCCTACCCTCTGAAAAGGCTGAACTACCTGGTACTAGATGTCCACGTGGGTACCCCGTGTATCCTTTTCGCCTTTGACATTCTCTGCAATGCGACACATAATATTTCACAGATCTGTACAGGCAGGGCCAAAAGTATTTTTTCCTAACTCGATCGTAAGTTTTGGCAGATCCAAAATGTCCTGCCATCGGTCAATATCTGATGACATGGCCGGGTTTTCCACAAGGGAAACACAACGGGCGGTCATCTGGGGTCCTCCATTGCTGGGATTTTGGCAAACTTGGGATTGACGAATAGTCAGGTCTTGTCGGGATTGCAGTTCTTTTAGAGATTGGTGCTAAATTCAATTTTACCTCTTCTCTTATCATATCCTCTAGTGTATTTGGGCTAGTCATGGGTTGGGCCCTCTGAATCTCTTCTTTTACAATCCTTCTAATCAAGGAGAAAATATCCTTTTCCTCATAGGCAATGAGAGCCAGGTTTGGAAGTCTCTCGGATTTTCTAGCAACGATTCTTTTCTTTTTCATTAATTCTATTTTACGGCATTCCTTCAGGAATTGCTCCACATTTTTAATATCTTTAGCAAGCAAAATTTGATGAAAGTTTCCCGCGACTCCCTTCATCAAGTGCCCTAATTTGGTCTTATTGTCCATCTACTTGGTATAAGTACAGCACATCCTGGATGCATGCTTCCGAGGATTCTTTTGCTTTCTGAGCTTGAGACTTCAGAAGAGACTCAGCTTCCTTCATCAACTCTTCTCGTTGGCCAAATGTTTCACCAAGAGCCTGCTGTAAACATTTCCAGGGAGTTAGTATTTCCTCATTGTTTTCATACCATTGCAGGCTGTTCCCGCCAGGAAGAATACAGTGTTCGCTAGACACATAGAGTAATCCCATATATTGTATTTTGCCACCCGCCTATAATCCTTGAGCCAATTTTGGGTATCCTGGCCTTCATCTCCCGTAAAGATGGTAGGTCATCTTAGCTGCTGCAAGGTAGTATAAGTTGAGGAGGCTTGGGCTGAAGTTTCTCCGGGTTCGTTCTTTATCATGGTTGGTTCTGTGGGAGGAAATCCTAATACAGGAGGTAATCCTTTCAGTCGAAGACTTCTCCTTAAGTTAGTTGATTCAGCTGTTTTTATTCAAGGCTTTACCCGATGTCTCCATCAAAATGTCATATATTTCCCTTGTCAAATAAGTACTGGGAAACACGCGAAGCGTAGTTTTCTATATAAACTTTATTCACTATACATGCCAAAACAAGCTTCTTTTATATAGTCTATTTTGGCTATTATTTACATAAAAAATATTATATAACAGCTTGGAAAAATAAGATATGCAAATATTATACAGTGACAATATTTAACATTTCATTTATTTGTTCCTGTATTTCACTCTGGTCTGAAATAGATGTACAATACGGCTTGAGGATAATTATCTTATCTGAAATTTTCCTAGTATTAATGGGGGATATTTTCAATTTTTGGAATAAGTATTTTCATTTATATTTCCATAAAGTATGGTATTACCAGAAACAATCCCCCAAATGAAGAGCTGGTTTGTCACTACAGGTTTCACAATAAAAACCTATTCTCTTTCTATCCACCAGGTGTGGATCGGGAAGAACAGACCTTGAACTCTTTGGCAGTCTTGATGTTAGCATTGTGAAACCAATTTTCCATCCTTTCCAAGCTTGCTCTGTGAAGATGAAGCTTTCATACTTTTTGGACATTCATTCTGGCATGATTCCGTAAGCTCTTCTGTCAACTGTTTGTGATATTTTCATGGCTGATTGACCGTAGCCCTTTTTTTTTCATGCTCTGGCTCTATGTGATGTATGAGTTGACAGTATAATTTCTAGACCTTAGAAAAACTATTATCTCCACAATTTTACCGTTTTTCTGTAAATGTTTATGTTTCACAATAGTGGTCAGTAACATCCACACATCCCATATTCGAAGTGTAGTCTATAATGGCTATTGGCTTTTGAGTTTTTTCTGAACCACATCTAGTTTTCCTGGTGAGTAGCTGTGTTGAAGCTGTGTGGAATGAAGAGGTGAGATGGACCACACACTTGTTCTTCCAACAGAGGGCGAATACATTTTTCTTTCTGAAGGCAAAAGTTTGCTCCTCTGAAAGTCTTACTTTTTCAGTTCCTGTGGTATTCCTTGTTGGTTTGGCATAGTGGTCCCAATTAGGTAACTCTTCATTCTAGAAAGTTCTTCAATACAGGGTGAAATTTGTATAGAATCTATCGTAGGTTGTATAAAACATTTGGATTACATATAATATTATATGGTTCAGGGATGAGAATCAGAGATTCTGCGGCCTAATGGGATGACCTTGGTGCCGGCACTGAAAAGTCGTGAGCACCACTTTGTTCTGGTAGAGAGTTCAGCTAGCTATTCTGGCCATAGTAGGCCTGTGGTCTGAAGCGCTTACTGTTCACAATGGGACACTCATTGTTCCAGTGATCACCACGACATTGCATGGTGGTTGGTTTCCTGGCACAGGAAGGGTACCTCAAGATACTATTGGTGGGATGCAGGCTATAGTTTCTTCCCCTAGAATTGGTTCCGGCATCATGTGAGGAGCCACTGTGGTTGGTAATGTGTTGGAGTTGCTCTGATAGGGTAGAGTTTGTGCCCTCAACTCTTATTCATGGAAGCAGACCAGTCGGCCAATGTCTGGGATGCTACGGCCTTCATGAGGCATTGGTCATTTGCCTGGAAGCCCTCAGTTAGTGCTTCCACTATGATAGAGCTGGTTAGGCCCAGTTGTAGCCCCATCACTACCTTTTGGCGGTAGTAGTCACTTAGGGCGGTTTGACTATTGAGGTTATTGTGCTGCACCTCATCTGTCCACTCAAGTTGTTGGTTGAAGGTGCTTACGGTGTAGGAGCTATCGAAGAGGATGATGAGGACCTCCCCACCATGAGGAGCAGCTATTTTTCGTATGATGCCCGTGAGGCAGCCTACCAGGTTGTTGAGGTGAAGTTACATGTAGGCAGAGGCATCCATGAAGCCTGCTTCGTTGACCTCTGTCATCCCTCGAATGCTGATGTCCACAGTTAACTTTATTGGGTCTACTTTTGCTGATACCTCAGCTGTGCATTTGTTAATATAAATTATATTCCTACCGCCTTGTAGGGTATTTTCAGGTATTTTAGCATCATATTATAAAATTGATAATTTCATAATACCATCAGAAGAATATTTAAACTGCCGAGCTCAGACAGTGTGGTCACATAGCCAAATTACATTGCACATCAATTTTGCAGATGACGAGCGACATCAAAGACTTTAGAGATCCCAGGAATCAGCAGGACTGATAGGGAATGTGACCGCCCCAAGCAACACTTGTATTATCGTCTCATGCTGGAAATAGGGGTCCAGGAGTTCATTCGGTATTAAAGCCCATTTCTGTTTAAGAGTAGTTGTCAGCTTCTGGGTGGTTCTTGGTGGGTCTTCCTTCCCAGATAGCATATTATATGGGATTGATATTGTTAAATATAAATACATAATTAATGGAAGGTTTTGACAAATAAGACAAGCTAACTATATAGTAGCATTAAATTCAAAAACAAAACTATTATTCTTTATAACTACACATTGTCACAAAAATATTGCCACGTGAAAAATTAGGGAAGATAAACTTCAGGATGGGACAGCAATTTATTTAAGGTAAGAACAAACTATGAAGGATAAAAAAAAAAGATAAGGAATGAGGGAAGTTTACAGAGTAGTAAAATATCAACATAAAAAATGATACTTTGTTACTACAAGTGTAAAATAAGAAATGTTTGTGTGTGTGTGTGTGTAAAATAATAAATACTTCGCTACAATATCATGAAATGCCATATTCTTTGCTGAATATTCTTAGTGCGCCAGGGTTGAGGTAGCATTACAGAGGGTGTTTCCTTTCAAATGAAACGATTTCAAACGTCCGTTAGAACTTTATTTTTCGAACGTGAATTTTTTTCATGTGTTCTATGTGCTTCCCCTTCTTCTTGGCTATCTCCCTGCATCGGACTTTCCAAGCTGCGAACACTTCCTTGACTTTGGAGAGCGAAACATTCGACCACTCCTCTTGTGCGGCTTTCCAAAGTCCGGCCTCAGTTTTGGGACGTCGGTTGAAGAGCCGTTGTTTCAACATACCGAACCCGTAAAAATCCAGTGGGCTGGCGTCGGGAGACTTCACTGGAATGTCCGAGTTCCTGATAAAATTTAGGCCTAGGGTGTCCTTCATTTCTTGTAGGAACTGTTGGGTTTTGTTGGAGGTATGGGAAGAGGCTTTGTCGTGATGAAGGAACACTTTGTCCATTTCCCCTGGGTAAAGGTCCTTCAGTTGTTCGATGACAGGTTTCAGAACGCATTCTATATAGAATTCTGAGTTCACCTTCACCTTCGATGGAACCTTTATGAGCGGAAGGACTCCACGGCCAGTCATTACCCCGACAACCATGAAACCTTTAGGGAAAGTTTCGGAGCATTGGTGAACCCAATTATCCGGGACCTGATTGCCTCTTTTGATGTAACAGATCTTCCGGATTCCATTGCAATACGTCACATACATCCATGCTTCGTCCAATGTTGCAGTATATTCCGATCTGGAACCGGCCAGGTGTTCCTCGTAGAGCTTCCGGGCATTCGTTGCACGGTTTTTCATGTGGAAAGGGGTGAGCTTGTGAACCTTGCCTTTTCGTCGGGTATCCAGTTCCATAACTTTGTGAATGATGTTATTTATCGTTTTTAGCGATGTTCCACACATTCTGGAAAGTTGGCGCTGAGATGGTGGATTTTCAGTAGTTGCTAGCCGCTTTACCTTGGAAACCGTGGCGGGGGTCCGCACCGGACGTGGTCGATCGACTTGAAATTTTTGCCCATTGGATTCAGCTTCCCTTTTCTTTCCGATGCCATTTACTACCCTACATATTGTAGCTTTGCCAACATCTAGTCCTTCTGCTTTTAGCTTTTTCACTATGACGCTATAACTGTTTCCTTCTTTGGAAAGCCGCACAAGAGGAGTGGTCGAATGTTTCGCTCTCCAAAGTCAAGGAAGTGTTCGCAGCTTGGAAAGTCCGATGCAGAGAGATAGCCAAGAAGAAGGGGAAGCACATAGAACACATGAAAAAAATTCACGTTCGAAAAATAAAGTTCTAACGGACGTTTGAAATCGTTTCATTTGAAAGGAAACACCCTCCGTACTGAGTTGGTTCATGTGCTGGTACGATACAAGAGATGATGCACTGTTAGTATCATGATTTATTGGGCCTTATTGAAATATAGTACTTCATGGCATGCAGTTTACTGTTGTTGACGGAAGTGGTTCAGGCCAATACTTGACAAGTCATTAGTGGAGTGGCAGCTTGTGAGAAGGAATAGGTTTGTAAAGAAGTTTCTGGCACCTGTTTGAATTCTGTGGGGGGTGATCTGGAAGACCATAAGAACAATCTGGGTAGTTCCATCTATATGTGCAATTAATGTGCGGTAACTGTAACACAAATTCCTACCACCACCTTGAGGCATGCAGAAATTAGTTTTCTAATATCTCTATCACAGTTCTTTGTGAAATGCCGAGTTCCCCAGGTTTCTTGTAAAGTTCCTTTGTGTAGGTTGGGAGTATGTCCAGGGTGGTCCTTGTTTTTTCTATTTCTCCTTGAGTTGTATCTTGACTTCGGAACATCATTATATCTTCTTTGGTGGAGTGTCTCTATACCTCTCTCTTTCCACTGTTATATCTTGGTATATTCCTTTTTGATACCCTTTAACTAGGTGGTTTGTGAGTTTCTTCTTTTACTTTCTCCATTTTATTTATTTTAGTTTCTCTTCTAACCTAGTGTGCCCTCTGGGTTGTCAGCTCTCCTAAGCTATCATTATCATCCCTTTCGTAGTTTTCCAACTCTTGTATCAATTCTAATAGGATTTCCCAGGGTTTATCCTTGAAGAAGTGAGTTCTGTTTCATAAGTAGGAATGACACCAGTCAATAATGCCTTGGCCCTTTCACCTATGTTGATCCTTAGGCTTACTGTATCCTACTGACAGGGTCTGCATAAACTCTTACTGATTCACTCACACCTTGTCTGCACAAGAATTGGTTACTGATCTAATGGTAGATGCTGCATATGTGGGACATATTTTGTCTCATTCTTATTACTCTTCATACCCCCAATTTTATATGTTGTGTTCCTAGTGAAAAATCTCATACATCATAACACAGTTAAATTTCACTACAGTATGGACATCTCTGAATTATACCAATGTCTTTCTTTTACTATTCCATGGAAAATTCTCTAAAGCGGCATTTAGCATTACCATAAAATTAAAGGAAATTGTGATGTGTTAATTACAATTAATTATAGAGAATGAAAGGTAATTTATTTTGAACCAGTAATGATAAGGTACAATTTGGATTAAAGATTAGAATCAAAGATCAAATAAATAGTGTGTGATGGTAACAACATTATTAACAAAGCTTCACACACTATTTATTAATTTGGATTTGGTCTTATTACTTTGTGATTTTAATCAGTATTTAGTATGTTAACAAATTTCTGTGTAACTGTTTAAAAAAAATGTTTTCATTGTTGTTCACATAAAGAGTTTGCCAGTGGTTGTAGAAGCAAGAGCCACAAATTGTCTATGGCCCAAATTGAGCTGTATCAGCTGGCTACAAATTGTCAAGGGGTGATTTAAATACTCCTTATATCCTTATAGTTAAACAGGTTTTATTAAGTTACTAAAGAAAATTCTATGTAACTAAAATATATGAATATTTAGTAAAATATTTATAAATATTATGATAACACACACATTTTCAATAAAAATATTAAATTTCAATAAAATAAAAATTAGGAAATTTTCGCTGATAAATGATGCAATTATGTTTTGTTTGTTTGTATTCAATTTATACTTTTTTTTCAAAATTAACTCCTATAAATGTATATTTTTGAAACTTATCTTTTTTTTACACAACATGCTTTGATACTAGAGCTTCATATAAAAATATTTTATTTGTAATTTAAATTTTCTTAAAAACTTTATAAACATCACACAGCTCAGTTTTGTTGTTGTTGTTTTCCCTCTTGTGAAATGTATACAAAGTCCAGAAGAGCAAATCTAGACATTCCTATTTGTATCATCTGTTTAGAATATGTGCATTGTTGATGGAATTATAATGCTATACATAAAATTGGCCGATATCATGTTAAAATAGGAATATTTACCATATATCTTTACATATTGACCTCTCTTGTATATTGACTACTTATCTATACAAATTCACTTGATATATTTCTTTGCCATTATGTAAATATAACTCTTTACTAAAAGTGTTTTTTAAATATATATATGTCATAATATATACTCTTCTAGGAATAATAAAGAAAACCTACAGTTGACCCAGAGAGAGATGGGAGGGTAAAGTCCGGTCACTTTAGACATCAGCGACATTCCAAAGGGCGACCATTGGGGCCCGTTACTTGGAACCTCGGGACTATTAGGACAGTTGGGGATTGTGTGCGAAACGAACGGCCGCCCGGCTTCGCCGAACCCGTCTCTGTCCCTCTCTCTTTGGTCGCCTGGGTTCCTTCTCTTCTAACTTGTGGTGTCCTTATTTCTCTTCCCACCTTATTATATTGCCACATATATATATATATATATTAATTGTTTAATAAATGTTTTCTTTTCATGAAAATCCCTTGTCTTTTATTTTCAACATGGCAAAGAAGCATACAAAGCTCATAAGAATCACAGAACTACACATTGCAAGGTAATAAGACCAAATCCAAAAATCTTGAAGAATAACTTCTTAGTTCCAATGAAGTCTATCAAAAATTATAAGGTACAATTTAGATTATAGATTAAAAATACGAGGTAATAAGGCCAAATTCAAAATAATAACTTTTAGGTCCATTGAAGTCTATCAAAAATTATATAAGGTACGATATAAACAGTTAAATTTTGAAATCATCCAAAAGATAGTCAGGATTATTTCAATGCCTATAGCTAGGGTTGAAGAAATTATACAGCATTGATCAACTGACGACATCCATATGTAAATCTGGAAAAGTTAGGTTTGGAGTGAAACCTTGTTATAACTCGGGGATTATAATTCTATCTTGTTTATTACACATTTTCCTAGTCACTCCAGGTTACTGTGATAGCAAAGTTTCACAGTTTTTATTTTTAATATATAAAAGGTATGAATTCAATCAACTCGGATCTTTCCAACTTATAGATTCTAAAGTACTGTCAACACTCCTATATGCAACACCACAAATATGGGCAACCAACCAGATAAAAAGAGACAGTTGGCCAAGTTCATGATTCCTTTCTTCACCATTTCTAGGATTTACCTAAATTTACTCCTGTTTTTTACTGAGGGCGGAATGTGGACAGTCATCTCTGAAAGTTACTATAGTTTAATTGACCCTTAATTTTGGCTCCATATACTGAAGATGGACAAGTCCAGATTGTCTGTTTGCCCCACCTCCAGAAAACCACTTTTAGGGGTGAAGAAGAAGCAAACTCTTTATTCTTTACAGTATTCTCGACTCTACAGGTTTCTCCTAAAAAAACTGCGAATATCATCTCACTCTGTAAAGAGAAATCTCTAATATCCTATGCATTCCAATCGAGCACAATCTATTTTAAAAGACCATACATGAATAATAAACTATATTTACTCTAGCCATCACCTATATCTGAACCATTCATTTTTTACTGAGGAATATCTATGCTCTCCAAACTCTCATTTCATATTAAGAGACTTAGAAAGGCAACATATTTTTGGATATTTTTCCCATTTTGGCACCTCATTATGCAAAGTTGAATCTCAAGATAAGATGGCTCACACCCTTTTCCACTTATTCCAAGAATTGAGAAAAATTCTTGCAGTTTTTTACAAACATGCCAACCACTCAGCAACTTGGTCTCATAAAATTTCCACTACTGCCCTGTCTAAAAGAACATTTATCTTGGAATATACTTCCAATTCTACAAGAATTGCCTTAAAAATAAGATAAGGTTTGAAAGTGTCATGGATGAAAGGAATCTGCGCTACTAACAATTCTTTGTATATATATAAATATAAATATATTATGTGTACATAAACTTCTTTTTATTCTCTTGTTCCATGTATGCTTCCTGTTCTCCACAACTCTGTCTTAGCTAAATACGGACATATGTATCAATGTAAGAGCATATTGGCATTCCCTTGGTCACCTATGGATGTGGACTATCAGAAAAGAAGAAAAATAAATTGGAGCTTTTGAAATGTGGACATTGTGTGGAATATGTGTAAGTTTGCTCTCGCCTACAAAACTGAGAAAAATGTGGACATGGATAAATCTACTCAGAGTACCATTGACAATCAAATGTTTCAATCTTAAATCCTGGTCGACCAGATCTCAGGATTAAGTAAAGTATTGGATTAACTAGGAGTAGATAGAAACTATACTTTATTACAACGTCCATATAAGGTTATGTAAGGTTGAATGCAAAATTGAATAGATCTGAATAAATAAGAAGATATAATAATAAATATATGTGTATAAATAAATTTAAATACATATACGAAATGAAAACATTAAGGAAAAAATGTTTCTTTTGCACAAAAAAAAATAAAATAAAATAAATCTGTCCTTATGCGATGAAGAATATATTGGGAGGGCTTGGCTCATCAGTGGTGAACCCTCCCAGTGGTTTTGCAATTCAATCTACCGAATCGCTAGGAGAGTTCACTACTCATGAGTCAAGCCCTCTCAATATTTTTTTCATCGCAGTAAAAAGATAATAGAAGTTTATTTTATGTTTAAAAGAAACGCGTTCTTAAAATTAATTTGATTTAAGATTGAAACATTCGACTTTTTATCTGTCTATGGCTCTCTCTGAGAAGCTTTCTCAATGTCCAAATTGTTTTATGTAAAATATGCCTTAATGTTTTTATTTCCTTTATATATGTTGTTTATTAACATATTACTTAAAAAATGAAAGGATTTAAAAGCAAGAATGTTTCTTTTATACATAATACAAACTTCTACGGCCCTTACTGCGAAGAAAAAAAATATATTGGGAGGACTTGGCTCATCAGTGGTGAACCCTCCCAGCGGTTTCGCCAATTTAATCCATCAGACTGCCTCTTAGAGCTCTAATTCTGTATTGGACGATTCTGCTTATATTTACTTATATTGTGTCTGCACTATTTTGCATAGTTTATTATGCTTTTAGAAGATACCGTTATTTTGCATAGTTATAAATTGTGCTTTGTAACATATAAATACCGTTGTAGTTTCAAAGCGCAGTTCAGTAGCACGTTAGGCAAGCATTGTACCTTATCTTGTGGCAATAAAAGCCATATTTGCACACGCAGTCGTGTTGGTGAATGGAGAGACATGACGAGGACGGGATCATCTACAAGGTTGATCGGTTACAAGGGAAGATAGCGTCCACGGGAGCATCTTCGAAGTACAAGACTACTAAGAAAGAAGTGCGGCATTTTTGGGACGGGAATACTCATGGTTAAAAGGACCTATCATGAGTAATTCGTCGTTAATTGTACCATTTAGGTTTATCAAACCTGTAGAAAGTACCTTCGAGATATTTATCCAGATATTTGAAGCTGCCTTTGATGCAAATGGTCTGGAGGAAGGGAAGAATGCACTCATTTTTATATATCTGCTGGACTCGGAAATATTGAGGCTGGCAAACGATCTTTTCTTTTCAAGCCAAATGAAGAAAGTCATATGAGATGATAGTTCAAATCATAAGACAACATTTAGCTCCAAATAAGAAATTGATTCCTCAACGATGCAAGTTTTTAAAAAGAATGCAACTGGAGGGTGAATCCGTATCGGAATAACTTCGCGAACTCAAGCATTTAGCCGTGGATTGTAATTTTTGGCGACATGTTGGAGGTCATGTTGCGGGACCGTTTAGTTTTAGGTATCAAATCGGAAAGCCATCAAAATATATTATTACAAGAATATGACGATGTCACCCTGGACAAGGTATTTTCAGTAGCGATCGATGCAGGATAAATTGGTGGCTAAAGTAGCTACTATTCCGGAAAAATCAAGAGGGGTTGAAAATAATTATAGGAAGTTGCAGCATAAGCCCATCACACAAAAGGGAGAATGTGTTTTCGATGTGGCGAGAGAAATTCGAACATTGCGCCTGCATGTCCCCATAAGAACAAAACATGTTTTAAGTGTAAAAAGATAGGTCACCTAAGTAGGGCTTGTAAAACTAGTAAAGTATCTGGATGTAGATATGTGCAGGAAGAGTACATATATTCGGTACTAGGAGATTTCGAGGCAGAAATAAACCTTAGATAGTTGTCAGTTTTGTTGTACACACAGGAAGCCCTGTTACTCTGATACCTAAAAATATTTATAAGAACTACTGGCAGAGTAAAAAATTATTCCCGACTAACCTAAGGTCTTTTTCTGGTAAACCAATTGAGAATATTGGCGAGAGAAATGTTTTCGTAAAGGAGGCAAATAAATTATTGAGCCTTATAGTAGAGAATGAAAATATTCCGGTAATTTTGCTAGGAAGAGAATGGTTGCCAATTTTATATCTTGATTTCTCAAAATTGATTTGCATAAAAATGTAAATAAGGAGTCGGATATCAAGACGATAATAAATAGGTATGCAGATTTATTTAGCAAGGAATTAGGCTGTTTAAAAAATGTAAAAATAAATTTCAATTTAAAAAGGTATGGGACTCCTCTATGTTGTAAAGCAAGATGTTTGCCTTTCCCTTTAAAAACAAAGGTGGAAAGTGAAATTGATTGTTTAGTTGACGCTGGAATCTTAGAACTAATAGTTCATGCAAACTGGTCCTCGTCAATAGTGCCGGTGCTTAAGAAGGATGGAAGAATTTGTGGCGACTTCAGATGTACAGCCAATAAGGCCATGGAATTGAATCCTCTCCAGCGATAGATGAAATATTGTCTAAATTATCCTGAAGTACAGTATTCTCATCATTAGACTTATCAAGGGCTTACTTGCAGGTCATGTTGTCAGAAGAGGCAAAGCAAGTTGTAAATATTAACACAACAAAAGGGTTGTTTGCGTTTAGAAAACTGCCATATTGAGTAGAAGTAGCTCTAAATGAGTTTCAAATAATTATGGAAAGCTTGTTTGCCGATATTCCAGGAGTAGCTTGCTACATAGACGACAAATTGGTAGCAGGAAAGAATTATAGGGATCATTAACAAAAGTTAAAGTTTGTGTTTAAAATATTGCTAGAAAACTGTTTAAATTTAAACAGGGATAAATGCAAATTTGCTGTAAAATCTGTGAAATATATAAGTTTAAAAATAGATAAAAATGGACTGCATCCCATAATTAATAAAAGACGAGCAGTGATAGAAGCACCTAAACCAAAAACATTTCACAATTGAGATGTTTTATAGGTCTCCTGATGTATTAATCCAGATTAATGAAGAATATTCTAAAAAATAATTCTAAATGGTATTAGACCAGCGAACATTGGAGGTTAGTTAAAATATGCAAATCGTTGCTTACTGACGATTCTGTGTTAGCACATTAAGATACAAAAAAATGTCAAAAAATTAATTATTTACTACATTTACTTCAAAGTTCTTATTAAGTAAGAGCAAATTTCCTCAAAACTTGCTAAAGTGTTTAGAGGGGATATGCTCGTTTTTGTGCCCAGTTTACTATGCTCAAATTACTATATAATTTTTTATTTGAAGAGACAAGTGGGGTGTTCTTCCTAATCTCCCTCTGAACCTTGTAAGATTGTGACTATTCAATTTATAATGTACTATTCAATTTGTTTTAATATATAATTACTGATATTGTAATCATTTTGTCTGAACTAACTATGGGTAAATTATATCTACTGGAATTCTATAGAAAACGCGCGTATTCATTAAATGATTTTATTCTTCTTCCACCAAATGATCAGTCGAGAGAGGGAAGCTATTGAAGGGAGAATGACCATTTCTATTATCTCGGGTTGGTCCCTTTGAAGCGAGCTTGTAGGAGAGAGATGTCAGGTATTACATGCTGAGAAAGAAGAAGGTATTGTTCCCAGACGGCGTTAGATGAGTGTGCGCAGGATTTGGGGTCAGAGAATAGAGGTTGGTTCAAGATGGTTAGCTTTGATCCAATTGGGGTATTGCGAGACATCAGGTTGGTGGTGAGCTTGGGCTTCAGCCGGTGAATCGGGAGATAATGACTTCCTCGATATCAAGGGATGGTTTTGGTCAGCGTTGGCTCAAGATGGCCACTGGACAAGAAATAAGCATGATGTCCATAATTAGAGCAATTCTTGGTCCTTTTGAAGCGAGCTTGTAGGAGAGAGATGCCAGGTATCACTTGCCGAGAAGGAAGCAAAAGTTTTATTCCAAGATGGCGATAGATGGGTAGATGGGCGTAAGCAGGATTTGGGGCTCAGGGAGGTGAGAGTTAGTTAAGTTAGTCAGTTTTGGTCCAAGTGGGGTCTCGTGAAACACCAGCAGGTTGGTGGGGAGCGTGGACTTCTGCTGGAGAATCGGGAGATTGAATTTATGACTTCCTCAATATCATGGGATGGATTTTGGTCAGCGTTCGCCAAAGATGGCCACTGGACAAGTGATTAACATAATGTCCTTCATCATTAGAGAAAATCTTGCTCAGGATACTTTGCAGGCGATATGAAGGCCGGGTTCAGAGTATCCAGGGATAAGACTTCAGTTCCAGATAATCAGAGAACGTGGCAAGAACATGTCTTCAAAGGACTCTGAGTTCCGAGGACCATATTGGTATCAAATATCCTGGCATCAAGGAAGGACCATGACCATCAACGAGGGGCGAGACTGGCTAATAAGAGAGATGAATAACTATAGGCGGCTTTTTCAAGACCATGTCTAACTCACTTCACGATTGTAACAGTGCCATGCTATTCTTTGATAGTACACCCAAAGTTATGCCTGCATGTAACAGTTGTTAACGAAGCCGTATTAGTAGTGCCAAAGGTTGGAATTGTACCATTTCTTAGATTAGCTATCAGACCCTATCTATTATACCTCATTTTAGTTACAAGATTTATTTTTTTGTATTGTCAGACTTAGGGACATAATTAATTAATTTTGAACTAAAATGCCAATTAATAATAAGAATTTTGATTTAAAAAATGCCAATGAGAATAATTACACCCTGAAGGCACTACAGGTCCCTAAGCCTAACAAAACAAAATAAAGCAATCTTGCAAAGAAAACGCGGATAATAGTAGTAGTCAGAAAATCTAAAATAAAAAATGGCACAAGGCCACGCCAAAAGCACAACGAACACGACCACTTTAACAATAGCTGCACAGAGACACAACAGTGGATATACCACCAAACAACAACACGACAACGTCACAACCGTAAAGTAAGCCAGGAAAAACACGCCTACAGAAACCCATCTCTCTCGAATGCCGTCTCTCTGTCAAATGTAACAATGGAACACCCCTTGGTTACGATTTCTATACTTTTTTTTTATATTTGGAAAATTATTATATTTTATTGATATGACAATTTCAAAAATTCCAGAAAAATTATGGGCATATATAACACTTCATATCACATAAAAATATATTAGATAATAAAAGGCATATATTGGATTTAATAAAATATTTATTTTGCCAATATTTCGGCTGGCTGAACGCCAACCTTTATCGAGGCATTACATTTTTGTATACACAAACTCAGCGCCGCATAGTGTTATAATATCACAGTTGAAATCAATTAAAATACAGAGTAGGTGGGAAAAATTTGTGAATGAAAAAATTATTATAAAAATTGCAATCAAATATGTAAAATATATAAAAATATTAAAGGAAAAAAAATGAGTTCTATCTTTATATTTTAAAAAATTTGTAATAAGTACATAAACTCCGCACACAACACTCATCTCATTAAATAAAATTAATAAATAAAAATAGTTGCGTCGTCTTATAATATTTTGTTATTTGTTGAAATCCGCAATACCGTGATAGCACTCTATAATCAGACAACACCTATTTTACATACTTATCCGTTAATACTGATAGATGTGTTTTCAAACTGAAAATTACTTTTTTTATTACTCCACATATTATTCTAGTAAATTTTATATCAATATACATTTTTTTAAAAAACCTAAAAGTCTGAAGGCCCTACTCTATCTTAAAAACTAGGTTACCAAATTTCCAGCTAAATCTATAAACTATCGAACAGGGCACATTTTTCGGTTTTCCCCCACTCTAATATATTAACAACCCTTTTTAAATTAAAAATCAAATTATATTATGAATATAAATCATATATAATTAATTTAAAATTATCAACAATATGCAAATCTAACAATTTATATTAAAGAAGATGGCACAAACAGTTTGAAGCGGAGGTAACCCCAATTGATTTATTTCCAGAATTGGCTTAATTTGGATGACTCACTTTTATTTTGGCAGGCCCTATCTTAGAATGGCATTGGCATAATCAAACTCTGTTTTGCGCGAAACTTGTCTTAAGCGAACTCTGTCTTAAGAGGGCCTTATCCAAAGCAGACCTTGTCTTAAGCGGACGCTCTCTTAAACGGGCCTTGTCTTAAGCAAAATCTGTCTTAAACGGGCCTTGCCATAAGCGGACCCTGTCTTAAGTTGGCTTTGTCTATAAGAACAGCTTGAATACAATATCAGAATGGGCTGGTAGAATAAACTGGATACACCATTAAAGACCCACCACCGATAAACCAAGATCTTCCAGTTTTTCCATCACAGAATGGACCAGTAGTTTTTAAAATAAAATACACTTCGGCCAGAAAAGGTTTTATTTTCGATGTTTCGAAAAATTCGTTTGTCTCCTCATCACGAAAAAATAAAAACAATACATATGACAAAGCGGTATAAATCCATATGAAGTGGCAAGACCGTTCTTACATGGTCTTTATAATTTAATACAACATCTAAATCACGAGTCGAAACAAAGTATTCAGCTCATTAAATACTATGAATTAATTTAAAGCAATAACGTGCCCGGCTATATATAGGGAATAAAAATAATGTTTATTTCACACATAAAACAAATTCTACTGTCCTCACACTCAGTGGTGAATCCTCTCAGCAGTTTCGCCAATTTCATCTACCAGACAGCTTCAAGAGCTCTAACACTCTATTGGATGATTATGTTTATATATGCTGCAATGAAGATGGTATTCAAGCAAACTATGGGCATAGGTTTAAAGACATTAAATTACATATAAATATTTGCATCGAGCATTGCTCATCCGCAAACAATAAGGAAAATACCAGTTAGACATAATTTAATATAAAGTAATAACAAACCATATATAAATAGTAAATGAAAACATTAAGACACAAATTTTCTTTTACACATAAAACAGACTCTACTTATTGCTTTGAAAAAAATATATAATAATAATACAATTTAAAAAATATATAATAAAATAAATACTAATAATAATGTTTACAAAAAATTCTCAATATTATGCATAAATCTATCAAAACAAAATAGGCATATCCTGACCGTTTAAATGAGTTTTTTAGATGGAAATTTCTTATCCTCCTGTTGGGCCATTTTTCACCAACGAACCCAACAAAGATGTAAACATATTACATCATATAATCACAGTGCCTCGCCGAAGTGTTTGCTATCCAGATGGAGGACCTGGACAAGCTCTGGGCTTCTTGTATTCCGAGGCCCGCTGCAGTAAGGTGTACACAATGTATATATGTACTTATATGTACAATAACCAATCCCTTCCCATATATATATAGTGAAAGGTTAAATTCAGCAAGATTTTTTCTTTTTATTACCACATTGAAATTTAAATAAATAGAGTTAATAATTTAAATATATACTCTAGATAAATTAGGTATTACAAAGATAACAATAAAATTTTAAGAAGAAATACTAGATTAAAATTTCAGGGAATCGTCTTTATATATTTTATTATTTTTATTATTAATTTAAAATTGATTTTATTCCAAAGAATATTTTTTTATTTTATGTCCGAATTTATTCAACGAAATAAATATTTTTTTTTTACTCTGTAAAAGAGATAAAAAAAATCTCTTTGGTCACGCGGGGGATTTGAAAAAATTTCAGTTAGAGTTAGAGTAGAGTGAGAGACAAGGAAGAAGGCTGGTGTCGGGACGAGAGACGGGCTAAGAATTAAGGAGGGAATCGTGGTGAGTAAAGAAAAGGATAAATGGTAAGTGAATTATACTATAACCTTGTTCATGTGGGTCAAAAGGCCTGCTTATAGAATAGAAGAGGTTTCATATCGTATTTAATAAGTTTTCTTTTTTTTTTCTCCTAAAACCTTTTAGCATGATGTCTTGAGTCATTTTATAAAGTCATGATTCCCGCTATATATAGTATATTCCAAAAAAAAATTGGTTATTTTTTTTATATACATCAGTAAAATTTGAAGTAGAGATTTCGCTTGCATAGAATAAGACCTTTCACTATTATCCTATTCCCCTTTGTCTCATGGTATAGAAGAAATTTTGATATAATAAATCCTTATATATGTTTATCAGACTATATCCATCGTGTTTTATACCAGACTAGACACACACTTATGAATGGAAATTCTTCTCTCACACAGAAAGAAAAAGGATAGCAGGAGATCCTGATAATTCTGTATGGTATTTTAACTGAAATCTTTTGCAAATAAAAATTAAAATATCCGAATGAAATTTGACACAGTAGTAGATAAAAGGATATAGTTTTTATTTATTCAATGTAGTTTCCATTATTAGCTACAACAGTCTCGAGGCGAGTGCGGAATGAAGCACAGGCCTTGGCGACGATGACCTTGTCCATTTGGGTCATCACCGTGTGAACTGCTTTCTTGACAGACTGGATGGTGGTATGAGGAGCTTTGTTGACATCTCTCTCAACAACGCCCCATACATAGTAGTCGAGGGGATTGCAATCTGGAGAATTAGGGGGCCAAATATCAGGACCCCAGTGGCTAGGGACGTTAATTGTCAGCCACGATTGTGTCTTTTTTGCCTTATGGGCTGGAGCTGAGTCCTGTTGGAAGACATACTTCCTTCCTGCGGCCACCATGTCCATCCAAGGCTTCACAACGGTCTCCAGAACATTGATGTAGGTGTCAGCGTTCATCCTAAGGCCCTTCTCAAAGAAATGGGGAGGCATGACATCACCTTCACTGCTGATAACGCCAAGGACCATTACGTTGGCAGGAAATTTCGTGTGCATCACTACAGGTATCTCTGAGGGGTCTTTACAGATCCAGCGATCATTCCTGGGATTTACCTTTTGGTCCACGTCAAAGTTCTTTTCGTCAGAGAAGAATCTTAGCATGCCAAAAGAGTCGTGTTTCAGGTTGTTGAGGAGGGCAGCAGCCTTTCCTTTTCTGTTATTCTTCATATTCTCAGTCAGCAACTGACCTTTCCGAAGGGCATAAGACTTGAGACCAAGGTCCTCATGGATAGTTCTGACAATTGTCATAGAGCCAACGTCCATTTCCTTGGCTATGGCCCTCATGCTCTTCCCAGGGTTTCCATCAATCTTCTCCTTGACATTTTTGACAAATTCTTCGCCTCTTACCCTGTCCGATCGACGCGAGTGCTTTTTCCTTGTAGCTATCCCCTCTTTGTTACTGTCGGCCTCATCAAACTGCTTCTTGACACGATAAATAGTGGTTTTGGGCAACTTAAGAAAATCCACTATCTCTTTGGGGCTCCTTCCGGCGCGCAGAGCAACGATGATGGCAGCTCGATTTTCAAATTCTCGGTTACTCTTCATCACTACACTGCGCACACATGTACTGTTGCATTTTACATGAATATGGCTACGGAATGAAAAATAAAACAAGTTTTTAATCTCAAGTAGTTTTTGTTTTATGGACTGTCAAAGTTAGTCCCAATTTACCTGGTACACCCTGTATATATAACACAATGTTAACATATAAGTCAATCTTTTTTTTTTAATTTTATTATGTATGCATATATATTGCCTAAATTTGTATGTGTGGTAATTTGTATCTCATCCTATTGAGAATTGAACCAATGTTTGTGTTATGGTATACATGTCGTTGAATGTGCTTTGTCACTCCATCGATAACTTAATATAATTGGTAAAATCATTGAAGCGTATTGAAATAGAATATATCTATAATTCAAAGGTATGGTTCATATAAATGGACCTTCGTGTATCATACAAATTTTCTAGACTTAGAAATATGTCTATACATGGTCTGAATGAAATTCTTCATTCCTCGTTCTTTTATTTTAGTGTCTATATGTAATTTAATAGTACAGTCTACTCTCGTTATAACGCCACTCGATATAACGCCACCCTCGCCTTACGCCGCTTTTTCGTTTTGTCCCAATCGACATCAATGTATTTTTCTCGATATAACGCCACTTCCTCGCTGTTCGCCTTCCGCCGCTGATTTTTCGTATCCCAAGTAGCAAAAACCACTCGTTATAGCGCCGCTCACAACATCCCCCCCCGCTCCCCCTTTCCTGTCTGCATTTTTTACGCCAACGGCGCCGGACTTTGTTTGCTGTTGACACAACAGATAACAGATTGTGTGAACAGCCAGCAGACCCTTTTCCTGCTTGTTCCTGGGACATACACAGTCGCTTCATCCTTTGCTAACGTCAATACAACAACTTTATTGTCATATCATGAGTTTCCAAAAGCGTAAACGTGAGTCGATCACCATTGAAAAGAAGAAGGAGATATGTCAGTTGGCAAGAAATAACCCTACGATGTCGAAGAATGAGATTGGAAAGCGTTTCTCACTTCCATGAACAACTGTCCGTGATATTCTCACTCAGGCTGAGAAGTGGGAAAATTATACTGTTGATTCTTCAAAGAGACAAAGAGTCGGAAAATTTAGTGACTTGGAAGACGCTCTCTTCAACTGGTTTACCCAAAAGCGTGCCAATAATATTATTATTACTGATGATCTCTTAAGAGAAAAGGCAAAAAAACTTGGCGAGCATTTGGACGTACCAGAAAATTTCGCGTACAGCAGTGGGTGGCTGCAGCGATTTAAAGGGAGATTCCATATTTCGCAACGACGGCTCTGTGGGGAAGGCGCATCGATTTCTCCAGCTATCATTGATGAACATCTTACAAATTTGAACAGTATTCTGCCGAACTCCGGATATGATCCAGCTAACATATACAATGCAGACGAAACAGGATTATTTTTTCAGCTCATTCCTGACCGAACACTTGCTCACAAAGATGAAAACTGCCGTGGTGTCAAAAGGATGAAGCAATGAATCACTGTTCTACTGTGCTGCAACTCTACTGGAACAGACAAGCGGCGATTGCTGATTATTGGAAAATCGGCAAAGCCTCGATGCTTCAGAAACTTTAGTCCACTCTTCTACTGCACTTACACATCTAACAGAAAAGCATGGATGACCTCTAAAATCTTTCAAGAATGGCTACTGCAGTTCAACAAGCAGCTTGTCTCTGAAGGACGTCGTATCCTACTGTTGTTAGATAACGCTACGTCTCACTGCGTCCCTAATGATGGTCTCAGCAACATAAAGATACACTTCCTTCCACCAAATTTGACTGCCAGTCTGCAACCACTGTATAGTGGCATCATCAAAAGTTTCAAAGCTCAATATCGCAAGCTTCAACTCCAGAAAATGGTGGAATTGGCGGATGCCCATCTACTCACAGAATTACGTCTGGATTACGCTGTGCGCTATTGTAAAATGGCTTGGGATTCTGTGAGCCCTGATTCCATCAGAAACTGCTGGAATCACACAGGCATTATTCGCTTCACTTCTACTGCTGCAGTTGAGCCTCTTAATTATGGAAATCTGCTCGATCGCATTCGCGACATCTTCGCTATTACACCAGATAATTTGAATACTGAAAGGGAGTTTCAACTGGTTGATGATTCCCAGGAGGCGGAAATGAAGCTAACAGATGACAATTTTCTGGGGTCCACTGTTACAGCGAAAGAAGAACTTGGCGAGGATGATGATGCAACAGTGACCCAGCGCCTACCATCGTTAAAGGAAGCCAGAACAGCTGCTGAGTAAATTTTGTTGTTTCTTGAGCACTCCAAGAGAGCAACATCTGACGACGTCAATCTATATGCGGATTTGTTACGCCGTGTCTATGCCATAAGTGAGGGAGAGAAAACACAAGTTGTGATCACAGACTTCTTCAAGAAAATGTATTTACTTTTTTATGAATAAATTATAAATTAATTATTCCTATTTGTCATATTAATTAATTAATGCCGGCATTCTATATATTGACTTAGGGTATAAGTTGTTTTTAGTAATTGTTATAAATAATTTATTGTATCTTTAAATTTCACATTTTAAACGTGTTCAATACAAAGCCACCCTCGCCTTACGCCGCTTTTTTGCAAAATCCGGATGGTGGCGTTATAACGAGAGTAGACTGTATATTGTTTTGTGTATTTGATTTGGTGTGTTTTTTTATTTTAGTCAAGTTTCCAATAATCTAACATAATTATAAATCCTCTTGAAGCGTATTGGAATGAGGTGTATGTCATTCAAATCGTAGAAGTAATGTACTTCATCACGATAGAAATCGACTTAACAATATTATTGTATTAAGATTTTCTTTTCTTATATTTAGGTTGTAAAATAGGACAACTAAATTCATATTTGTTACTGGGCCTTTATTTCTTTTCGACGTTTGTGTGTAAAATCCACATAATATTTAATTGTATACTTAGATTATCGCAACATTTTATTACAAATACTTTACATATCATATATCACGATAGCCCGAATTTTTCTCTTAAATATAATCCCTAGAGCGTTAATTTTACCGCCTTCCTATTCCTCTTTCGGATACAAATTTTAATATAAATATTTGCGCGACAATCCAATCACGACAAACTTTCAAGATGGCGGCTGGTGGGACGCGTCCGTCGATGCCTATTTTCGATCCATGTTACTTCCAGCTTTGTAAAAGATTAAGGACGTTATAGGATTCCTTTTCCTCTTGAATTCTAAATATCCTATCGACACTGGCAAGAGGTCACCTTGGTGTGTCATAAATGAGAAAGACTAGTTTTTTTCCCCCAAAAAAAAATTCTAAGTGAAATTTCAAACGATTCTATTTTCTGAAACATTATTTTTTCGCGGGTGAGGACAAATAAAAACATCTCTATAGCATTTAATTACAGTTAATAATTGCCAGCAGAAGGCCTGACTAGACTCCATGAAATTTAAGCCAGTCATATGTTTAGCCTTTTTCTTTTATTATAATTTTGAACTGTCATAAAGTGAAGAAAGTGGACAGTAAGCTATATCTTGATAGCTGGATATGTATCTATATCAAAAGGGTGTAGTTATTCCGTTCAATGAGAAATCCGATAATTACCGAAAATTAGCAAATTATCTCTGGGGATTTGAACAACTGTTTGAAAGATTTGAACAGCTCAAGTAGATTAAAATCCTGGAGCTAGAGTGGAGGATCAGAAGCAAAGGATAACCACTCGACGCAGATAACTCTAGTGGACAATGATAGTGTTAGCTTAATGTAGGAAGGGAGAACTTGGATTCTCAGGATATTCGAGAGGCAGAATTTCAAGAATTGATAAGACCAAAGATAATATTTACACAGGTATGTGAGGGTAAAACGGCTATTCAAACGAGATAAGAGGCAATCTTATGTTTAAAATACTTTCAATGGAAGTAAATACCACTGCAAAGATTCGGTCCAGTAACCTCTCAAATTATGAAGTCATGCTTGACGAGTTTGGAACGGGATTGACGCCTGAAGTGTCTTTCATTGGGATTAACCAAGCCTGCAAAGAACTAGGAAAAGTGAAGCATGTCACGCCAGTGTACTAAGATGTAATGGAGAAAACTTATGTTGAGCCAATGGAATCTTTAGAAACAAGAGATCTTATTTTTTTTTTTTTTGAATTTTATATTAATTTCAATTATTCGATATGGACGGCGTTATAAGTTGGGTGAAAGTGATTCGGCCACACAAGGGATGGTCTCCTGGAAGTGGTACGGTTATATATCGCTTATAGATTGCCGGGCGGGATCGCACGTAAAATACTCAATGTCGTCAAGAAATGATAAGTAACTAAAGAAACGCCCTAGAAGATTGGGGTTCGACAAGAAGACGACATATAAAAGGCACAACAAAGTACACTGGTAGCAGAATGAGACCCTGTTATTGTGTGGACAGCCACTTCTTCCTGAAATATGCAACGGATGTTAATCCCAAAGTCAAGACCTTTGAGGCGGCATTTCCCGTACACATGACGTAAGGACGCATGGCAAAACGGCCCATAAGTTTTTTTTTCTTCAATTCTTGTCATGAATTTAGTGGACCAATAACAGTAGAACCTTTAAGGAACCTCCATACCCTTTGTGGATATTTAGTAAGAAATGAGCGATCCAATTCTATGAGCCTCTATCCTGTAAAATCGGAGTTATACCCCATCCAATTTTCTTTAATAGTAGCTGGTAAGCGATATTCCCAGATTTTTTTTCGCCGTCATATAATTCGAAAAACTAGGAAACTACACTATTTTAATATTATATATATAGTCACGACCGTCATGGGTTCTGTCACGGATGCGCGCGCATCATCATTATGATCATTATCATTATCTAATGATAATAATAAAAATAATTATTATTATTATTATATTATTATTATTATCCATCCATCAACATATATAGTCACGACCGTCATGGGCCGGCCGGTTCTGTCACGGATGCGCGCGCACAGGGAGGTCACGTGCTCGCCGGCAGCCAACGGGCGCGCGCCACCGGCATTACGTCATAGATTATAAACACAAGGTAATAAGGCCAAATAAAAAATAGTGTGTGATAAGGCACAATTTGGATTATCTACTTATATAATTGCCTTATTCTCTCTGTGTGAAGTTCACGGATAGATTTTGGTCAGAATGGATAAAATAAAAAAGTTCAAGGGATGGGAATCGAACCCACGACCTTCCGCTTACCGGGCAGATGCCATGACCACTAGGCTACCCTGGACATATTTTTCCGTTCACATTTTTATTTTTATATTTTCAAGACACACAGTTTGGGGCGGGACGTTTCACAAGAGAGACATCCACGGCGCCAATTTATAATTGTAACGAATAGTATTTTAATTAAAACATTTTTAAAATATATACGCACTCGGGTAAAACCCGGGCGTTGCCCGGGCCATTCGTCTAGTAGCTTATATCCAGCATCTCTATGAACTCAATAAGACTGCTGAACGATACCCGAAGATTAATGAGTGAGCCAACCCATGGGGAACGAGTTTAATAGGCCTACAAGTAATAGTAGAAACAAACTTTATCCAATTTAGATTATGTTCTAACTGATCTATAACGTTATAGGTTTCTTTGTTAGCAAGGTGACTACTTCCCCGAGTGTATATAAGGGTTTAAAGATCATAGGCTATCAGAATAATATTACACTAGAGGTAATTAATATCTCTTCCTGATATGCAGTAAAAACAGCGTCTTTATTTGTAGGCTGCACTAGCAAGCTGGTTTAAATACATCCAGGAAGAGCTTATCTCCTCGAAGGGGAGATAAGGGGGTAAAAAAAAAAACAGTCCTGAGAATTTCCTCAAAAAAAAAAAATTGCGGTAGCTCTCGCCCTGAATAAAGCATAACGCTAAAGCATAAAGCTGACAGGGGAGGAAATAGCATACCAAGATAGCTTCAATGTGAAGAATAATAGTAGATCGGGATCCAACTCCCGATGACGGGTTTCGAGGAGATTCCAGAGGGATGAAAAGAGATGAAAAGAATGAAAAAGGTGATAGAAAGCGATGAATAGAGATGAAAAAGAGGGAAAATGTGATAGAAAGCGATGGAAGGTGACGAAAGGAGATGAAAAGGGAGGAGGAAATCGATAGAAAGAAACGATGGAAAGAGATGAAAAGAGTTGAAAAGTGTTGAAAAGAGGTGAAAGGTGTTGAAAGGTGTTAAAAGCGATGAAAAAAAAAAGATGAAAAGAGGTGAAGAGTGATGGAAAAGAGATGTAAGGAGATGAAAAAGGAGGTTTAAATTGATGGAAAGTTGATGGAGAAGTTATAGAGAGAAGATAAAGGTTGATAGAAAGACAGTAAAAAAATGATAGAGGAAGGTGTAATTAAAGTATAAAGAGGTAATTATTGACTCTACTATTGCCTTGATAGAACAATTTTGACTCTTCATAATGTAGTGTTAATAGATAATTTGTTTTAGCCTAGGGGCCAATATTTGTAAATAGCACAAAATATGCACTGCGAGTTCGTATAGGCTGATTTGCCTAAAGTTCAGTAACTATATGCACTAATTTATATGTTTAAGTCCATATTAATTATTATGTTAGGTTATATTAAATAACAAATATGTAATCTCCTTTTTGAGAATCCAGAATTTTTTTTTCAAAGAGTTTTCAGTTTTTTTTTAGCTACATTTTTGTTTTAGTGTCAGAATGTGATTTAAGATTGAAGTGAGTTCAACAGTTTATTTATTATTCTCATTTGAAGTAAACAATATCTGAACTCTGGTTAAACTCTAAATATAGGTAAGGAAACTTAGATGCACTAGATAACTGGTGTGCTTGTAACCAATTCCCTATGGACAGGCTTGGAACATGCGTTGGGTAAATTGGATGCCCTATAATCCCTTGTGTCCAGAGTGCAGTCCAAGGAGAATTTCTAATGAGAGTGTGTAGGGCAGTTGTGATCTAAGCATTGATAAGTAGGATTCCAAGAGTACTCTGTTGTTAAATCCAAAACAGGTTGGGTATTAAAAGCCCTATAATTCCAGTATCGGGGGGTTTAGCTGAAGAGCAGAGAGAGGAAGACGCCAATGATCTTGGACAGGAAGTAAGGTCTGCAAACACTTGGGGATTTATCCAACATGGCAATGAGGTAAATGCTTGAAGTTCAATTCGCTCCAATTTTAAGTGCTAGTTTTGATGATTCATTTTTGTTTAGCCACCTAGCGTCAAGACAAGAAGGAGAATTTCAAACTATTAGATGCACAATTTTGATGATAGGTTTGATTTCAGTATTTGATAGTTGACAATCAATTTTTTAAATTTATTTAAGTATAGGTAATATATATACAGGGTGTACCAGGTAAATTGGGAATTTCAACAATGGTATTTTAACTGAAATTTTTTGCAAGTAAAAATTAAAATATCCGAATGAAATTTGACACAGTAGTAGATAAAAGGATATAGTTTTTATTTATTCAATGAAGTTTCCATTATTAGCTACAACAGTCTCGAGGCGAGTGCGGAATGAAGCACAGGCCTTGGCGACGATGACCTTGTCCATTTGGGTCATCACCGTGTGAACTGCTTTCTTGACAGACTGGATGGTGGTATGAGGAGCTTTGTTGACATCTCTCTCAACAACGCCCCATACATAGTAGTCGAGGGGATTGCAATCTGGAGAATTAGGGGGCCAAATATCAGGACCCCAGTGACTAGGGACGTTAAGTGTCAGCCACGATTGTGTCTTTTTTGCCTTATGGGCTGGAGCTGAGTCCTGTTGGAAGACATACTTCCTTCCTGCGGCCACCATGTCCATCCAAGGCTTCACAACGGTCTCCAGAACATTGATGTAGGTGTCAGCGTTCATCCTAAGGCCCTTCTCAAAGAAATGGGGAGGCATGACATCACCTTCACTGCTGATAACGCCAAGGACCATTACGGAGGCAGGAAATTTCGTGTGCATCACGACAGGTATCTCTGAGGGGTCTTTACAGATCCAGCGATCATTCCTGGGATTTACCTTTTGGTCCACGTCAAAGTTCTTTTCGTCAGAGAAGAACCTTAGCATGCCAAAAGAGTCGTGTTTCAGGTTGTTGAGGAGGGCAGCAGCCTTTCCTTTTCTGTTATTCTTCATATTCTCAGTCAGCAACTGACCTTTCCGAAGGGCATAAGACTTGAGACCAAGGTCCTCATGGATACTTCTGACAATTGTCATAGAGCCAACGTCCATTTCCTTGGCTATGGCCCTCATGCTCTTGCCAGGGTTTCCATCAATCTTCTCCTTGACATTTTTGACAAATTATTCGCCTCTTACCCTGTCCGATCGACGCGAGTGCTTTTTCCTTGTAGCTATCCCCTCTTTGTTACTGTCGGCCTCATCAAACTTCTTCTTGACACGATAAATAGTGGTTTTGGGCAACTTAAGAAAATCCACTATCTCTTTGGGGCTCCTTCCGGCGCGCAGAGCAACGATGATGGCAGCTCGATTTTCAAATTCTCGGTTACTGTTCATCACTACACTGCGCACACATGTACTGTTGCATTTTACATGAATATGACTACGTAATGAAAAAAAAAACAAGTTTTTAATCTCAAGTAGTTTTTGTTTTATGGACTGTCAAAGTTAGTCCCAATTTACCTGGTACACCCTGTAGAGTTTGTATGAGGCGTTTTCTTTTGAGTAAACTAGGGCTTTAGTCCCCAATTTGTTTTAATTTGTTAATTTTATTTGATTTCACATTTAGTCCTGGAGATTAGCAATTGTTAGGGTAAATGTTAACATTGACTATTGAAGTGCTTTGGCTTATATAATAGAATTTAGCTTTAGTATGATTGCTCGCTATGAATGAAATTGTGTGAATGGGAATGCGAAATGAATGTGAGAAAGCTACAGTCAATTATACTGTTAGACCAAAGTTACATTAGAATAGTGTTAGGGAATCTAATAGGATATTTTGTTTAATTTTGATTTCTTTATTTGTTAGGATCGGAAGCCTCACAGGACTATACAACTCTATTAATAGGAAGATATCCGCTCCTTTTGTTAGGCCTCCTTTTAAAGGAGTATAAGTATAATTTTAATTTGTGTAGGTAATTACTTTATTTTCATTATAATCAACTTGAATTGTAAGGGTCGTAGGTAATGATCATATCTCGATTCTCAGACTGGAAGATTGCGGGAGGTCATGATCAGGCCAGAAAGCCCACAAATCTTCTCCTCGCAAGAGGGAACGGAGAGGTATCAGGTGAACTTTGTGCTAGATGGGGGATTTAGTTGCCAATGTCGTAAAGCCAGGGGCATAACGACAAACCTCGGGTAACCGATCTGACATCGTAGTTTTCGACGCTTTAAGTGTGACTTGGATGAGGATGATTCAGACGGGAGGTTGGGAGAAATTGGCACGTTAGATGCTCTTCTATATTGCGCAGCTTGGAACCAATCCTCTATGGACAAACTTGGAACATGCGTTGGGTAAATTGGATGCCCTATAATTCCTTGTGTCTAAAGTCATGGTCCAAAAAGGATTTCTAATGAAAGTTAACATTGAGATCTAAAAAAAAAGGCAAGTTACGATTAGACGAGGCGATTCCGTCTACTGATTTTAGGTACCAGATAACAAAGTGACAGATGGACTGTCAAGATTATTTGTGTTTTTATCGCCCCAGGCTAGCAGAAGTAATCACCTAGTAAAGACTATTGTCTGCCGTACGTTCTAGTTAGAATGGATTTTAGTCTAAATACCAATTAGAAAGTAAATATATTTTTAATGAGAGTATCTTAGGTTTTTTTATAAGTTGTGTTTTATTCATAGATTAATATATTTATATTTTGACCAGATGACCGGACGACTTTACATGTATATATTTGGTTTTTAATAATGTAAATTAGTTAGTCATGAAAGGAAATTAAAGGCATTAATTTCTTAGAGGTGTTGGTGTTTACTCTGCTCGATTGTAGACTAGGAAAGACTTGGTTCCTAACAGGTTATGGGCCCAGCAGCACGCTTCCACTGCGCCGTAGAAAGAAATTAGGGGTCAAAGCTGAAGAAAGTAAAGAAGAAAAATCTGAAGTTAAAGCTAAGAAGGTAAAAGGTTTATGTTAGGCTAAAGAAGATAAAGCTAACTAAGATAGAGAATAGAATTTGATTATTAGAAATCTGAGCGATTTAAAGACTGAAATTTGTGCAACGAAGAAGAAGAAGAAAATATTTAAGTTATCTTTTTTGTCAGATTTGCATAACTAGAAATATCAATGGCTGACGAGTTGAGAATACCTAAACTAGATGGTAATAATTATTATTCCTGGGCTATAAGAACTAAATCTATTTTGATCCAGGAGGACATATGGGATGCGATTGAGCCTGGCTTTCCAAGTGAAACTTCAGAAAAACAGAAGCGGAAAGATAATTTGGCATTATCTGTCATATTATTAGCAGTTGAGGATTCATTCCTGGATGATATCGGTGATTGCAAGCGAGCGATTGATGCATGGCAGATACTGGAGGACATCCACACAAAGTATGGCTTACTGCATATATTACAGCTACTAAAAGAGTTTTTTAACATTGTCAAAAGAAATGACGAAGATATGAAAGAATATTTCGCGAGAATAATGGATTGTCATAGAAAATTAGCAAAGTGCCACCATGGATTTGGGGATGGCGAATTAGCGTTGATTATGCTATTGGGATTGCCAAAGAGTTACGAACCACTAATTCTCAGTTTAGAACAGCAGGAAGAGAAGCTATCAACTAGTGTGGTTAAATCTAAATTACTACTAGAAGAAAAACGACAGAACCAGCGTAAAATTCCTCAAGAAGATCCAAATAGCGCCTTTGCGGTAAGAAGAGAAGAGAATACATGCAAATCACCATGTCAAGAGCGAAATAAATTTGAATATGACCAACCAAGGAATTATCAGAATACGTGGACGAAAGGGAAAAGGGAAAACTATAATTACTCCAGGCGGATAAGATGTTTCAATTGTGGCAAATTAGGACACATGGCTAGGAATTGCAGATTTGCCAACTCATCAAGGAGAATTAGCGAAGGTATGCTGAAACAAAGTACGGTAGACCTTACTCATAAAGTCCTATTTGCAAATAACTTGAAAAGCAATAACTCGCAGAATATCTGGTTTCTGGACAGTGGAGCTACTGAACACATGACGTCGAACAGACTGAAAATGACTAATACAAAAAGTATTTCAACTTCAGTTGAAATGGCAAACAATGAGAAAATAAAAGTATCAGAGATGGGTGATGTCACCATCAAACTCGGTCACGAATATGGAGGTGAAACCTTGTTCTTGGAAAACGTATTATACGTTCCTGAGTTAGACGGAAATATTTTGTCTGTTGGAAGGATTGAGGAAAGAGGAAACAAAGTTTTATTCCAGAATGGCAAGGCCTCTGTTTTTGGAAGTGATGGCGAATTAATTTTGAAATCTAATAGAAGAGGGAGGATCTACACAGTGGAAGAACTTAAGATAGCAAAAGTGAAGTCACCTAGTGCAGATATCTGGCACAGAAGGCTAGGACACATTTACAAAAGGGATCTCCAAAATGTGAGTGACACAGCAGAGTGCGAGGTGTGCCTTGAAGGTAAAATGCGAAGACTCCCATTTCCTTCCAAACCTGTCGAAAGTAAGAAGACTTCATCACCCTTGGAGCTCATCCATTCGGATGTAGTAGGTCCCATTAGCCCAATGTCGAAGGGAGGGAACAATTATTTTGTAACGTTCATAGATGATTTCACTCATTACACTAAAGTATATTTTATGAGGTCTAAATCGGAGGTACTTGACAAATTTAAGGAATATAAGAACAGTGTTGAGAATTACCACAGCAGAAAAATCAAAGTCTTAAGAAGTGATAATGCGATGGAATATGTTAACGGCGAATTTAATAAATTTCTCAATGAAAATGGTATCAAGCGACAGCTTACAGTTCCAAGAACACCTCAGCAAAATGGAACTGCGGAAGGAATGAATCCGACATTACTAAACACAGCCAGATGCATTTTACTTGAATCAGGGATTCCCAAATCGTTCTGGGCAGATGCCGTAAATACAGCATGTTACTTGAGAAACAAATGTTCTAGTAAGGCGATAAGTAACAAAATACCAGAAGAAATGTGGACCGAACGGCCAGTGAAGATTGAGCATATCCGAGTTTTCGGTTGTCAGACCTGGGCATACAACGACCAGCGTCGATCCAAATTTGATTCAAGAAGCCGAGAATGTGTTTTAATTGGTTATCCGGAAGGAGTCAAAGGATACAAGGTCTGGGATATCAAAAACAATAAGGTCTTCGTAACCAGAGATGTCAGATTTAGAGAAGATGTTTTCCCAACTAAGAAAATCGACAAACAAATTTCACATGAAACTGATTTTTTCCAGGTTTTAAATAATAATTTTGAAGAAGACTATGAATCTGTAAATGAAGAGACGAAATTAGTAGAAAAGAACCAGAAAGACGAAGAACTTAAGAAGGAAGACGAGGAAGGTCAAAATGAAGCTGTGATCCCAAAGGGATATTCAGGGACTGATGAAACAATATCGGTAGAGAAAAATCTGAATAACTTAGAACGAAGAGAGGATGGAGAGCAGGCCTATGAAGACGAAGCACTGAGGAGGAAAGACGAAGGCCAGAATGAAACTATAATCCCAAGAAGATCTTCAAGAATTGCGGCTAGGCAGAAGGAGTGTTGTAGATCAGCCTTCCACCGTGGGATAGTTGAACATAAGAGCCATCAAGATGAAATGCCATCATACGAGGAGACGCTTAATATGCCCAAAGTACAAGCTCGGCTAAAATCTATAGAAGGTGAAATGGCATCACTTCAGGAACACAGAGTATGGGATGTTGACTTGCCAAATAATGTTAAACGAAAAACTAACCAGGATCTTGACCACTCTAGGCCTCCGATGACGGTATGAAAACAACTTTAAAATGGGGGGCATTGTTAAGTTTTTTATAAGTTGTTTTATTCATAGATTAATATATTTATATTTTGACCAGATGACCGAACGACTTTACATGTATATATTTGGTTTTTAATGATGTAAATTAGTTAGTCATGAAAGGAAATTGAAGGCATTAATTTCTTAGAGGTGTTGGTGTTTACTCTGCTCGATTGTAGACTAGGAAAGACTTGGTTCCTAACAGAGTAACTTGTTCTATAATAAGATAAGATTTAAATAGGTAGGACACCTAAATGAACTTCAAAGCAGATTGCCAGAACAGGCCAGTATTATAAGACTTGAATATCGAGGATAATGAAGGGAAGATTGAATATCAATTGATTTTTTTTTTTGGGGCTGAGAAGTAGCTCAGAACAGAAAGTTTTTAGAACGAGAAACCAGATACTGAAGGGTTACTAAGAAGTCAAGTGTGAGTAGATACATCATAAGAAAGAAGTGAGATGTAGATTCCTTGTTGTCAGAATTTATTCTCTTTGGGCATGGTAATAAGTTTTTATTAAAGATATTTTATTAATTTAAATGTATATGTACACATTCTGTAGGTAGGTTGGGCAATAAGATATTAGAAGTTGACAGCAGGGATCAATTAAAGATAGAGAGAAGTACGGTAGTCACTCTAGAGAGGGTAAATATGGAATAATCTGGTTTAGAGAATCATTGACTACTAGGATTTTTTTATTTTCATTGACTACCATCATGGTTGAGAGAGGCGAAGAACACGCCAGACGCACACTCCCAGTGACAAATTAGTGAGAAAAAACTTTTAATTAGTGCATGTATACTTTAAAATACTCGTGAATACCCATGACCCTCAGTGCATATTTATTCTTTTGATATAGGATATAATTATTAATGTACCATTACCTTAAACATATTTTTTATTACCTTTATATACATTTTTTTAACACATTGTCATTTGGTATCTTCTATATCGTCATTTTTTTATCATATTCATTTTTGGCGTATATCATTCTCCTCGTTATATATCATATTATTATCATTACTAATCTTATATACCATTTTATTTTTTTCTTGGCCTTATGTAACCTTATATAATCATGTCCTTGTCATTCATAGTCTAACATCACCTCATGTACCTTATAGATTATAGTCAATAAAGAACTTACAAGATATCTTTTAGGAATTGTGCATATCTGCATTGACACTCACAATTCCTTGGCGCCCATATAACCATGTTTTACCTGGGATGGTCTAAATGTCTGTTTATACAGAACTTGGGTATAGACCACTCCCCCTTGTTCCCCAATAAGGACTGCAGCGGGGAATGTATGGAGTCCCTTCACAGCTAGCCCAAATTCCTGGCATACAAGGCACGGCCAGGCAGTGAAATTGGGCTTAGTATATTGCCCACTAAATGGTAGGGTAATTTTTTTTAATGCTACCATATGATAACCCGTTTTAAGATACCATGGCCTGTTTGCTTGTTTTCCCCTTTGCCTGATTGTCGGTGACTGCTTATATTGATATATCGTAAAAAAAGTATTTTATTCCATAATCATATTTATCATATGTAATGAACAGATCTGAATTGGAACGAAACACATTTTTTCACTCTGGCAGGGGAGGAATTGTCGGGCCATTTTTCACTAACGAACCCAACAAAGATGTAAACATATTACATCATATAATCACAGTGCCTCGCCGAAGTGTTTGCTGTTCAGATGGAGGACCTGGGCAAGCTCTGGGCTTTTTGTATTCCGAGGCCCGCTGCAGTAAGGTGTACACAATGTATATATGTACTTATATGTACAATAACCAATCCCTTCCCATATATATATAGTGAAAGGTTAAATTCAGCAAGATTTTTTTTATTACTACATTGAAATTTAAATAAATAGAGTTAATAATTTAAATATATACTTTAGATAAATTAGGTATTTCAAAGTTAACAATAACATTTTAAGAAGAAATATTAGATTAAAATTTCAGGGAATCGTCTTTATATATTTTATTATTTTTTTATTATTAATTTAAAATTAATTTTATTCCAAAGAATAATTTTTTATTTTATGTCCGAATTTATTCTACGAAATAAATATTTTTTTTACTCTGTAAAAGAGATTAAAAAAATCTCTTTGGTCACGCGGGGGATTTGAAAAAATTTCAGTTAGAGTTAGAGTAGAGTGAGAGACAAGGAAGAAGGCTGGTGTCGGGACGAGAGACGGGCTAAGAATTAATAAGGGAATCGTGGTGAGTAAAGAAAAGGATAAATGGTAAGTGAATTATACTATAACCTTGTTCATGTGGGTCAAAAGGCCTGCTTATAGAATAGAAGAGGTTTCATATCGTATTCAATAAGTTTTCTTTTTTTTTCTTCTAAAACCTTTTAGCATGATGTGTTGAGTCATTTTATAAAGTCATGATTCCGGCTATATATAGTATATTCCAAATAAAATTTTGGATATTTTTTTTATATACATCAGTAAAATTTGAAGTAGAGATTTCGCTTGCATAGAATAAGACCTTTCACTATTATCCTATTCCCCTTTGTCTCATGGTATAGAAGAAATTTTGATATAATAAATCCTTATATATGTTTACCAGACTATATCCATCGTGTTTTATACCAGACTACACACACACCTATGAATGGAAGTTCTACTCTCACACAGAAAGAAAAAGGATAGCAGGAGATCCTGATAATTCTGTAAGCAGCATTAGTTATAATACAACTACACATGTCTATATATATAACACAATGTTAACATATAAGT
The DNA here is from genome assembly GCA_030710605.1 of Cordylochernes scorpioides. Lineage (NCBI taxonomy): Eukaryota > Metazoa > Arthropoda > Arachnida > Pseudoscorpiones > Chernetidae > Cordylochernes > Cordylochernes scorpioides. The sequence continues at coordinate 50,321,518 of CP092871.1, forward strand.
CAATCTTTTTTTTAATTTTATTATGTATGCATATATATTGCCTAAATTTGTATGTGTGGTAATTTGTATCTCATCCTATTGAGAATTAAACCAATGTTTGTGTTATGGTATACATGTCGTTGAATGTGCTTTGTCACCCCATCGATAACTTAATATAATTGGTGAAATCATTGAAGCGTATTGAAATAGAATATATCTATAATTCAAAGGTATGGTTCATATAAATGGACTTTCGTGTATCATACAAATTTTCTAGACTTAGAAATATGTCTATACATGGTCTGAATGAAATTCTTCATTCCTCGTTCTTTTATTTTAGTGTCTATATGTAATTTAATAGTATATTGTTTTGTGTATTTGATTTGGTGTGTTTTTTTATTTTAGTCAAGTTTCCAATAATCTAACATAATTATAAATCCTCTTAAAGCGTATTGGAATGAGGTGTATGTCATTCAAATCGTAGAAGTAATGATTGTATACTTCATCACGATAGAAATCGACTTAACAATATTATTGTATTAAGATTTTCATTTCTTTGATCCACTTTGAGGTTTGCCCTCAATACTATGTTGTGATATGAGGAGTTAGACTTCACATAAATGGACTTTAGTGTACTATGCAAATTTCTAAACTTGAAAGTATGTTTACATAGGGTTTGAATGAAATTTTTCATTCTTTATATTTAAGTGTTCATAAATATATTAATCGTATATTGTTTTTTGTGTGTTTGCCTTGGTGTGTTTTTGTCAGTTTATCAGTAATTTATTATAATCGACAAATCCTTTGAAATACATTAAAATAGGATATATATTAGTCGAAAGTATAACATATTTCGACACGCCTCAATATCGAAGCTAACACTCCCTCCCCCCTATTTTGTTTTTATATCAACACCTGACCTTTTTTATATGTATTTTTCACATATAATTCTATGACATAAGGTTGCGGGAGGATGATATTCATGTACCAAAAGTGGTATCTCTCCCTATAATTGTAGATCAAAATGTCTTCTGTATTCTTTCGGTCAACAGGCGACATCAAAGACTTTCCACTTCTTTAAGTTTTTTTCCGTCAGTGTCGCTTCAATCTGGAACTGTGAGGAAATTCTGGGAAATCAGGACATGGTCAAAATGAAGATATAAAGTGGTAAGTTCAGTTGGAGCCTCATAGAGGTGTTATATATTTTTAATAATGTTAGAAATAGATTCGACAACGTAGTGTTGTATATATAAGATGTAATCGAATAAACTTTTTCCCATTGTTTACCGCCTTCGATGTCACACCTCAAGTACTTGTGGTAATTTAAGAATCATAAACACCTGTGTAAATACTCACCACCTCTTCTTACACCCCCTACTCTATTATGGACTTTTACTCATTGTATCCAATCCTCCTTCAATCAATTTAACTTTGTATGTATCGGTTATGAGTGTTCAATTAAATAAAGAGGTACATCTAGAGGGAACGTAGAAACCAAAAGGGCTTACCCCGCAAACATGAGGTCAACCGTCGCGACACTGCGGCACCAGACGTCCGATGACGTAACAGGGCATAACCGCACCCAATGAGGTCAACCGTCTCGACAATGCGGCGCCAGACGTCCGGTGACGTAACACTTGAGCATATAAAAAGGGCTTGCCCCGCAGCCGAGGCAGTTTCTTGCGCTCCAGGGGCCCGGGTTATCCTTATTTTCTCTCAGCCGAGGCAGTCAGTTCAGCAGATGCCAGATAGCCGACAGCAGCAGCAGGCAGATCGTTAGCGGATGGCCCGCCGGCCGCAACTTGGTCTCTGCGTCTCCTCTCTCTGATGCCTCGGATTCCCCTGTGATTCGTCTCTGTGTTAATTACCACTCACCACCATCACGACTGCGCAATCATCATCTTCCCCACGACTCAATGCAACAAACCAGACCACCGAAATACCACAGCTAAAGAAGAAAGTCGACAGGATGAACAAAGACGAAAAAGAAGCCCGGGAGCAGGAGATCAGAGAGTTCCCCAACAACGACCACGGACCGACAACACCACCACCCCATCTTGGCATCATCATCCTTCAGTTGGCAACCATCCTAGAAAGACTGCAACCGCTTCATCCCCAAGACCTGAATCTTACCGACTTTGATGCCTTCCCCCTTCCATCTCCAGCCATCGCATCTTCCTCTCAACGCCAGCAATCTCCCGAAGTTTTCAACTCAAGCCGGAATCATCCTTTCCAAGGTACTTTATATCTGTCTACCTGTCTTCCATACTCCCACTTTCCTGCTATTTCAGTTTTCGCATACAATATACACTGCGTGACATTGAAAATGGAACACCAAGAAATAGTGGCCAGAAAGTGATGAAACTCGGCAGACAGAGAGAGACAGGGACGAACAATAAGTGATCTTTATTTAAAAATGATAGTCATAATTCAGAGCGAGAACGGCGTCGGCTTAGTAGCAAGTAGGACCACCGCGGACGGCGATGCACGCAGCAACACGTCTAGGTAGAGAGTCAATCAGAGTACGGATGGCGTCCTGAGGGATGGCTCTCCATTCCCTCTCAACCATTTGCCACAGTTCGTCTTCTGAACGCGGCTGTGGCAAGGCATGCAAACGGCGTCCAATGGAGTCCCAGACGTGCTCGATTGGTGATAGATCAGGAGAGTACGGTGGCCAGGGAAGCATCTGTACATCTTGCAGAGCTTGTTGGCTAATGCGAGCAGTGTGCGGTCGGGCGTTATCCTGCTGATAAAGGGCATTGGGTACCCCCTGAAGGTAGGGGAGTGTCACCGGTCGCAGCACATCATCAACTTATCGTTGGGCCGTCATAGTGCCCTGAATACGAAGTAAAGGTGACCTGGAATCATACGCGATTGCGCCCCAAACCATGATTCCACGTTGTCGCACGGAGGGCGTTCCACAATTGCTGCCGGATTGGACCTTTCTCCACGTCGACGCCACACGCGTACACGTCGACTATCACTGGACAAGCAGAAACGCGACTCATCTGAGAACACGACCCTGTGCCATTCCGTCATCCACGTCGATCTAGCCCGGCACCATTCCAAACGTTGGCGCCTATTCGGTGGGGTCAATGTCAGTCTTCTTAGCGGACGGCATGAGTGCAAGCCATTAGCAACCAATCGACGGGAAATGGTTCTGGTCGAGATGGAATGATCTAGGGTGTCTTGCACATGTTGCAGGATGGCGGTACAAGTGGCTTGTGGGGCCGCCACTGCTTGTCGAAGGATACGCCGATCCACACGTGCTGACGTCACTCTGGTTGCACCGACATTCCTATAAATTGCCACATTTCCTTGTTCCAACCATCTTCTCCACAGTCGGTGCACCGTGGACGCACCAAGGTGTGTATCAGCTGCGATTTGACGTATGGACCAACCTGCCCTTTTCAGTCCGATCACCATGCCCCTCGTAAAAGCGTCTGTCTGCTTGAACTGCCTCCGTTTACGATTACCTGGCATTCTCTGTTATTACACGTGTCTTTTGACACAAGAACAAAATTTCTACAATGATTTTCCTTGAAGAAATAACGACACGAATACTGTCCTTTCTGCAAGTTCCTTCCCTTATATCTTACTCCATGTGCGCACGAGAGCTGCGCATTCTACATCATTTGCAAAACTCGGTTAGGCGCGTCTACCCTGAAATTTGCATAATTTTCTGGCCACTATTTCTTGGTGTTCCATTTTCAATGTCACGCAGTGTATAATACCTATTTTCTTAGTTATAGCCCGTTTTCTCAAATAATTTTAAATATCAATTTTGCCATAGTTTTTTGCCTTTTAAATTGCACCACACCTTTAATCATTTTTAACATTATTTTGCTCTGCATAATTTGTACCTAAAATATATCTTACATTCCATATTTTACTTTTGAAAATTTGCAATTAGGTTTAACCATTTACAACTATAAATTCTTAACACCATATGTAAAACAGTCAGCCAAGAGGACAACAACAAAATAAGTTTACCTATTTTATCACATCTTCAATATTTTAATAAACTATCTTTAACATTTTAAAAAATCATATTTCCACTATATTTTCGATATGACCGCAATACCTTATGGCTTCACATTTCCATCTTGTGTTTAAATTCCCAAACTTTTAATATTTTGATATTTTCTCATTTAACTTCATTACTTAATGTTATTATTTTAAAAATTTGCATTTTAAACTCCATTGCTTATTTACTGTGTCAATATCCAAAAGCGTTTCTGCCAAAATGTAAATTTGGAGATACCAACGCACACAATTGAAACACGACAAAGATAAACAAAAATTTGATCTTAATTACAAAACGCCTAACTTTGAAATTGGAGACCTCGTTCTTGTCAAAGTGTACCACCATCCTAACACTGGAAAGCTTACACCTTATTTCACAGGTCCTTACATGATTTTAGAAATTATTTCTCCCAATGTGGTAAAGATTAATAGACCAAATCAACCGCTCAATAAGGAACACGACACATAACATGTCAACAAACTCAGGCCCTACACAGAAAGCGTCCCTCATATAGCACCCCCACCATGCAAGCCCATTATGTTCAACCCAAAGACAATGACTTATTTCCGTTCCGACATCTCTCACCAGACTTGTTCCAAGAATACCAACTCCCGATCAAACCATCCAGCAGCCAACCTCTTCTACCTCTAATCCCAAATCTTTTTACCCTAATCCAAGTAGAACCGACTTCAAGTAACAATGCTTCCCCAGTTCCCCAGCTACAATTCAATCAGGAATCAACCCAGTCCCAAGTCAAGTCATCAACCCTCCAAGATAAATGGCTCAGCCCACAACTAATCTCTCTCATAAAAAATATAGGATACAATATGAAAATATTTTTTTTATTTTCCACTTAATTCTCCACCGTCCCGCTAATCACGGTTATATACATAGGAATATACGCACAAGAAACTGATGGACTTTTTCAACTACAAGAAGCCATTTTCCAACTACTTACCATCATCTGGATTTTGATAGGAGAAACCGTTCAACGTCTATTTAGAACTCCCCCACCACCTAAGTCCTGACAACTATTTCCCTTACATCACAGATAGCTTATCCCAACCTTATTTTATTTGTACTCCACGTGTTGTACCATACTACCCCGCAACTATCTCCCTTAAAATCAATGTCTTGTCGCAATGCTGCACATTGATTCGTTTGTCAACCTATGTACCCACACATTTTTCTCACCTTATGTTACCATTGCAACATCTTTTCAAGCGATCTTTAAAACCTAAAGTGGACTTGTTTACAAATTTTAATCAATGTTTTACCATTGTCCCACTTTTGTAAATATCCTTATATTTTAATTTTGTTTCACCATTTTTCCTTTCACACTTCTCAACTTCTGCAATCGTCTTCTCTCAACAAACACGAAATTACCTTGCCTTTCACCAAACCTTACCATTTTAGCGGATCTTTTCACCACCAGCGCGACCCATGTCTTTGTCAGTTCTTTTAATGTGATGTTTTTCTTTATGTTTTTATATGTTCAGTTTTTTACACTTGCAGAAATTCCCTTGATGTAGTTTGTCCATACACCAAGCTTGAAGACTCTGCAGGCATTTTGTTTTTTCACTCACTCACCATCGCGCTATTTTCATTCCTTTTTTCCCCACCCAAGACCGCTAAGTTGAGAACAATAGTTTTTTTATCCCTTGTTAACTAGTTCCAAGACGTCCTAGCAAAACGCCTTGCAAACCCATGTTCTCAAGCTGATCCTGCTGTCAACCAATTTAATCACCATGTTGTCATTCTTTTAACAGTTCCTACTTCATCTTTCCATTCTGTAACCTTGTCGACCGCAAATTCTTACCACCCTGTAAATAGCTTGTTTGTTTACCCAATTAATTTTCCCCAAAAGAATTATTTCCCATCTACCAGAATTTAACTAAGGCTGCCCCTTTTTAAATTCTTGAACGCAGGGGGCCCATCTGTGGTAATTTAAGAATTATAAACACCTGTGTAAATACTCACCACCACTTCTTACACTCCCTACTCTAATATGGACTTTTAATCATTGTACCCAATCCTCCTTTAATCAATTTAACTTTGTATGTATCGTTTTTGTGTGATCAATTAAATAAAGAGGTACATCTAGAGGGAACGTAGAAACCAAAAGGGCTTACCCCGCAAACATGAGGTCAACCGTCGCGACACTGCGGCGCCAGACGTCCGATGACGTCAGGGCTTGCCCCGCAGCCAATGAGGTCAATCGTCCCGCTACGGCACCAGACGTCCGATGACGTAACAGGGCTTACCCGCAGCCAATGAGGTCAACCGTCTCGACAATGCGGCGCCGGACGTCCGGTGACATAACGCTTGAGCATATAAAAAGGGCTTGCCCCGCAGCCAAGCAGTCAGTTCAGTGGATGCAAGATAGCAGACAGCAGCAGCAGACAGATCGTTAGTAAGTCTTTGTGAACGGGGTGGATGGCCCGCCGGCCGCAACTTGGACACTGCGTTTCCTCTCTCTGATGCCTCTGATTCCCCTGTGATTCGTCTCTGTGTGCTTTACCACTCACCACCATCACGACTGCGCAATCATCATCTTTCTCCACGACTCGATACAACAGACCAGACCACCGAAATACCACATATATATGATACAAATTTACAAAGTGATGGAAGATGAAGGTAGAAGGAAACCTCGGCGCTGGAGGGTCCTGGACCAGGCGATGAGCGGGTCCTCCACTTCTTCTCCGAGCCCAACCTGGACAAAGTGGCGATATATTCGCAACTTTGCCGACGCCAGGTGGAAGGGGCGTCGTCCTCAAGGCCGGACCCGCCGAAGAGCCAGGCCTGCAGGTCAGGGGGCCGCCCGATGATGTTGAAGGCCTCTCTGATGAGAGGCCTGATGGATCGGCAGCACCAGTATCGGTGGCCGAGGGAGCGGTTGATGGACCCGCAGGCAGGACACGCGAGGCCGTCCGAGGCTGGATGGGCCGGATGGGGCAGGGCGTGGAGGGCCAACTTGAGGGCCGCGTCTGCTTAGTGGCCCGAGAAGGCGCAGCGCCGCAGCGAGGCCCAGTCGATCCTGGATGGTGGACTGATGGTGGGCGTCCATCTCGCCAGAATCTATCATTCCTAATAACTATGATCCTCTTCTAGGAAGAACCTGGATCAGGCATCTAAAAATAAATCTAGAAGAAATTGATCGAGAAAATCTAAATCAAATCAAGGAACTAAAAGTGTCATCCATAAATGATGATTATGAAATCGAAAAAGAATTCCCTGAAATTTATACTCAAAAGGTTGGTTGCTTGCCTGATTTTCTTATCACGCTTCAACTCCGTCACGGAGCAAAACCAAGCTTTACACCTGAAAGGAATGTACCTTATGACCTCCGGGAGAAGGTGGAAAAGGAATTGGACACACTGGAAGCAGAAGGTATGATATCAAAAGCAGCTACCAGTGACTGGGGATCACCACTTGTAGTCATTCCAAAAGGCGACGGAACAGTTCGGCTTTGTGTTGATTATAAGGTTGGTGTTAACGATCTGTTGGTAAATGCAAGTTACCCAATCAAAATAATTGAAGATGTTTTAAACAGCTTAAATGATTCCAAGTATTTTTGCCGCTTGGATCTCTACAAGGCCTATCTACATCTGAGGACGTATGAAGAAAGTAACATCATCCAAACCATATCGACACACAGAGGAACTTACCGAATGAACAGGTTGAGTTTCGGGATCAAAACTGCTCCTGCAGAATTCAATCGCGTTATCGATCAAATTATTCAAGGCTTAAACAAGACTATATCATATTTTGATGATATTCTAGTACATGGCAAATCAAAACAAGAATGCAAGGACAATCTTGTTGCTTGCTTAGAAAGATTACGCGCGTGTGACTTACACCTCAACAAATATAAATGTATTTATTTTCAAACTTAAATCGAATATCTTGGACATGTAATAGAAAATAACAAAATATCAAAATCTCCTTCAAAGGTAAAGGCTATCATCGACATGCCCCAACCAAAGAATATAGCCGACTTACGCAGATTTTTGGGGATGATAACGTATTATTCTAGATTTCTACCGGATGTTTCAACAATAACTTATCCACTTCGAAGGGTACTTAAGAAAGATAAAATTTTCTTTTGGTCAGCCCAATGCCAAGCAGCATTTATCAAACTCAAGAATGAAGTTGCGAATGACAGATTTTTAATTCCTTTCGATACAAACTTGCCTGTTACCCTAACAACAGATGCAATCCCTGTTGGAATCGCTGCAGTATTGTCTCATGGTATAAATAAGGTAGAACACCCAATTGCTTTTGCCTCACGTTCACTAACAGATGCAGAGCAAAACTACTCTCAACTAGATCGAGAAGCACCGGCAATTTTGTTCGGAGCAGACCATTTTTTGATTATCTTTTCGGACATAAATTTACACTAATTACTGATAATCAACCCTTGACCAGAATTTTTCATCCTAAATCAAAATTTCCAAAAATGACACCTGCACGTCTCTTACGTTACGCTTCATTTCTAGCAGGTTTCGACTACGTCGTGTCATTCAAGAAAGGAACTGAAAATCAAATTGCTGACTGTTTGTCACGAGCACCCACTGCCCAAGGTTATGTTACCACCGACATGATTATCAACGAGGAGGTACATCGAATATGCTCCTCAACGGTGTTCGAAATTTCTACGAAAACCTTAACAGTGGAATAAATTGTAAAAGAGACAGACAAAGAACTGTTAAAGCTAAAACGAGACATCAAATCAAATTCCATTGAGAGTGATTACACACTAAATGGAGAAATCTTGTTCAAGAATGATAAAGTAGTAGCTCCAAAAAGTCTTAAACTGGAAGTCTTAAAATACCTTCATTCAACATATCTTGGGATCGTGAAGATGAAACAACTTTCCCGACGTTACTGCACTTTGAAGAATTTTGAAAAGGATATCGAAAACCTTGTAAAATTATGCAAAGATTGCTTATCTACTCAAAAAAAAATCCTCCAAAAGCACCTGTACATCATTGGGATCCTCCATCAACTAATTGGGAGAGCATTCACCTCGACTACGCAGGACCTTTCCAGGGATATTATTACTTAGTCCTGATTGATGGAAAATCTCGCTGGGCCGAGATCAAAGCCATCAGTGAACCTCCAACATCCCTCAACACAATCAAACTTTTAAATGACATTTTTTCAATCCATGGATACCTTTTTGTCATGTTTCTGACAACGCATCAATATTTACCGGTGATACCTTCTCGAACTACTGTCTTGAAAACGGGATCAGACAAAAATTCATAGCGCCCGGACACCCAGCAACAAATGGACTCGCTGAGAGGAATGTTCAAACCTTGAAAAACAAACTTAAATCTATTATAAACGAAAATGTTCCAATACACCAAAAGATTCAAAAGATACTCCTTCGTTATTGAGCAACTCCATTAGCAAGTGGGAGATCACCATCAGAAATGTATCTGAACAGGCAAATTCGCATAAAACTTGATGCTATGCGACCTTATCAGGAAGAAAGGTCCCAACAGCAAATTCAACGGCGTACACGATGTCTTCAGGTAGGAGAAAGAGTTCAAGCAAGAGATTTCATCAGCAACAAACCGTTTTGGAAAAATGGAACTATTAAACAAAAGCTTGGAAATCTTCACTACATCATTGAATTAGATGAAGGAAAATCTCTAAAACGTCACATAAACCAACTTCAAAAAGTTGAAATTAAAAAGAAACAAGTCACTTTTGACGAATCTACAATACACCACCAATCGAAAACAAGCCAGTCATCACCAGACTTTGATCCGATCCAATACACTGTTTCACAGCCTGAACCGAATCAACAGGAGTATCATGACCCCGACCAGACATCTGATCAGTAACCTACATCCATGCCTGATACACCCCTACGCAGATTACAACGCCCAAGACGACCCCCGCGACATCTTGAGGACTATGTCTACACAACCAGAAATATAAAAACAGGAAACTATCCCTCTAAGTGTCTTATCTAAAGTAGGGAAGACTGTTATATATTTTCAATAATGTTATAAATAGATTCGACAACGTTGTGTTGTAAATATAAGATGTAATCGAATAAACTTTTTCCCATTGTTTACCGCCTTCGATGTCACAGCTCAAGTATGTACTTTTATTTTTTATTGTGTGTTATATTATGTAATCTCATTCCAAGATAATTAAAACATTTAAAATCAACCCATACCTTATCATTTCAAATACAAGGCCCACTTTTATACACAACAAGAGGCCAGTTGGGTACTTATATTTGTGATTTTTCGTCAGGCTTCTTTGAAACATATTTTTTAGCTTAAACGTTTCGCTAAACGGAATATTGTATGTTGAACTGTTTTGATTCTCATATAAAAATATTATTGAAATAATAAATATATTTGTCACACTATTTTGACATTAGTACTTTATTAGAACACTCTTATTGTTCTAAAAGTAAAAAATTTAAGCATATTTTAGCATTAAAATAAATGTTCATAATTATTACAATGCAACTTTCTTTATAAGTGTAAATGTATACATATAGTATTGAAGGTTTATTGTGCTTCAAATATATATAACGATATAGATAAACTAGAATTTATAATTTGGAATTATTTCAAAATTAAGAAGACGCAATAGGTTTGAGTCGGTGTTTTGGGAAATTGGTTTTAATCAAAAGAATAAACAATATATGTAGCTATGTAAGTAATAAAGTTTGGCGCCTTCCAGTCGTCTCAAGTTTGTCACCGGACCCAGGGGAGGGAAGGATGACCCACATAAGACTGACCAATGAGGATCAATACCCGGGGACCCAGAGGGAGAAAAAGGGGCGTTTGTCCGGCTGTTGACGGTTAGTTACAGTGGATATTTCTGACAGGCCCGCTCAGTACTAGATCCGTTGTCATCTCACGGCGGCCCTCGTGGCCGCCGTTTTGGCTCCTCTCTGCTCCCGCAGCTTCATGCAGGACGCCGAGCTTTCCTCTGTTAATCCCCTACTTTCCCCTGGTCCTGGTGCGACTTAAGACGTCCTAGAAGAGCGCCTTTTGATCCTAAACTTTGTCCTTACTGTTCCGTGCTAACTTTCCACTCTGCACGCCTTGCCACTCAACCCCGACTGCTTCCAACTCACTTGTTGGCTTACCCGGGTTTACGACAGTAGACCCGTTTAAATCGACAGGATTATGATGGCGGACAGTGGACAAAGGACTATGGACGAAGTCGGGGAACGCTACGTGGACGCTTCTGAGTTGCCCGCCACTTTCATCCGGCCCACCGTGGACACCTTGATAGACCGACTCACCGAGGCCCTCCAAGAAGTGACGGCGCCACGTGTCTATGCCCCTCCTATGGCACCTTACGACGGGAATTATCCGGCGGAAATCTTCTCCCGCAACAAGAAGCCGTGCGAAACGACATCGGGTACGGGTCTGCGAGACTCCACGAGCTCCTCAAAGGTGAGTTCCTTCCGCTCTTCGATGAGCTCAACTCGGCCTCCCGGTCCTATTACCAGAACAAAACATCTTCATCAATGCCATCCATTTTTAAAATCAATCAAGCTAACACCTTTTTTATATTTGTATGCTTTATGTCTTTATTTTATTTTTCTATACCCCAACACACGCAGCCATTATATCCAATCCACCATTATTATATACATTTTATGTTATTATTATCATTGGTTATTATATCATAGAATATTCAACAATCAGCAATCATTTGGAATATTACTATTTGACTATCTTTTCATCTGTCATCATACACTGCGTGACATTGAAAATGGAACACCAAGAAATAGTGGCCAGAAAGTGATGAAACTCGGCGGACAGAGAGAGACAGGGACGAACACTAAGTGATATTTATTTCAAAATGATAGTCATAATACAGAGCGAGAACGGCGTCGGCTTAGTAGCAAGTAGGACCACCGCGGACGGCGATGCACGCAGCAACACGTCTAGGTAGAGAGTCAATCAGAGTACGGATGGCGTCCTGAGGGATGGCTCTCCATTCCCTCTCAACCATTTGCCACAGTTCGTCTTCTGAACGCGGCTGTGGCAAGGCATGCAAACGGCGTCCAATGAAGTCCCAGACGTGCTCGATTGGTGATAGATCAGGAGAGTACGGTGGCCAGGGAAGCATCTGTACATCTTGCAGAGCTTGTTGGCTAATGCGAGCAGTGTGCGGTCGGGCGTTATCCTGCTGATAAAGGGCATTGGGTACCCCCTGAAGGTAGGGGAGTGTCACCGGTCGCAGCACATCATCAACTTATCGTTGGGCCGTCATAGTGCCCTGAATACGAAGTAAAGGTGACCTTGAATCATACGCGATTGCGCCCCAAACCATGATTCCACGTTGTCGCACGGTGGGGCGTTCCACAATTGCTGCCGGATTGGACCTTTCTCCACGTCGACGCCACACGCGTACACGGCGACTATCACTGGACAAGCAGAAACGCGACTCATCTGAGAACACGACCCTGTGCCATTCCGTCATCCACGTCGATCTAGCCCGGCACCATTCCAAACGTTGGCGCCTATTCGGTGGGGTCAATGTCAGTCTTCTTAGCGGACGGCATGAGTGCAAGCCATTAGCAACCAATCGACGGGAAATGGTTCTGGTCGAGATGGAATGATCTAGGGTGTCTTGCACATGTTGCAGGATGGCGGTACAAGTGGCTTGTGGGGCCGCCACTGCTTGTCGAAGGATACGCCGATCCACACGTGCTGACGTCACTCTGGTTGCACCGACATTCCTATAAATTGCCACATTTCCTTGTTCCAACCATCTTCTCCACAGTCGGTGCACCGTGGACGCACCAAGGTGTGTATCAGCTGCGATTTGACGTTTGGACCAACCTGCCCTTTTCAGTCCGATCACCATGCCCCTCGTAAAAGCGTCTGTCTGCTTGAACTGCCTCCGTTTACGATGGCCTGGTATTCTCTGTTATTACACGTGTCTTTTGACACAAGAACAAAATTTCTACAATGATTTTCCTTGAAGAAATAACGACACGAATACTGTCCTTTCTGCAAGTTCCTTCCCTTATATCTTACTCCATGTGCGCACGAGAGCTGCGCATTTTACATCATTTGCATAACTCGGTTAGGCGCGTCTACCCTGAAATTTGCATAATTTTCTGGCCACTATTTCTTGGTGTTCCATTTTCAATGTCACGCAGTGTATATAGATTCTGAAACTTTACAAATTCAAGCTTTTTAAACATCGTTTGAATTTTTTATAACATTTATATATTTTTTAAATACCTTAAGATCGTCTTATTCCTGATATCATTGTTTTTATTAGATTATTATTTTTATTTCATATTGACGCCTATCTCCATGTTTATCTCCCAAACCTATATTCCTATATCACTTGCTCACACCTCCTTAACCCATTTCCTCTCAACCTCATGCAGTCTCCCATAGGGTTCCTGTTGCCACCCATTTTTTTTTATTTTATTAATTCATCTATTGGACCATACTTATTCGGTATACAATTCCCGATAACGAGTTCAGGAAATCCATAGATTATATATATTTTTTATCCATCACCCGGCAACATCATTCATTACATTCAACATTATTGGATTGTTCAATCATTTAATCATCAATGGCAACAGTACCCTTTACCTTCCAAAATCCTCACCTTTCATATTTCCCGCAGTCAAGAGTCTCCTTCTCGCCAACCAAACTTTTATTTTTTCAAATTTTGATTCAACCAGCTGGCTCAACCTTCCTCGCTGTACATTTCCCAACAGTGAGCTCAGGCGACCAGTTCGAGTTTTTTTTTTTTTTCTTAACGCTCGGATCATCATTACAACCATCATTTTTACCATTTTATTTTATTTTGTTTTCCATTTTCATCCGAGCTCAATCATCATTGGCATCAGAGCAACTCTTGACTCCACCTTTCCCATTCCTCCACTTTCAACTTACCTACCTCCCCCGTCTGAGCTAATGTTGATTATGGAACGTCTTGGGAGTTCGGTCAATGAAAACAATACCTCACTTACACAGGCACGTATTGCATTGCCGAACTCTTGGAATGCGCCATTGTAGAAACCAACTCAGACCTCCTCTCTTTTTACCAAGGCGTCACTCTGAAACTTCAGATATCCATTATGAGATCACTTGTTACATTTTACTACTTTTGATAATTTTATTTTCCTTTTTTCTCTGTCTATGTCTGTCACTGTCACTGTCTCTGAAATTATAATTATGAGAAAATAAAAAACAAACCATAATGACATTCCAATTTCTTTTGCTGAATATAGTGATTAAAATCCTTACATTTATAAACTTGTAATTTTATTTTCAATTTGCCCAAATTTTATATTCATACCTGTGGCCGCCCGTTATGCAAACCGCTTTAGTCACTTAAGTCCAAGTCTATTCAGCTAAAACCCATGTTAGAAACCTTCCTCGGATAAGTAGGAGAACGAAGAGGTCAGATATCACCCTCGCCCCCTCAGCACTATTTTTAGCAGGAGGCCCAGTCGTTACACCCCGGTTTGATTGCCCCCCATTAGTCCTCGTTTTAACTCAGTGACAATTCTAGTCCCTTGATAGGATCTCTCTTCTGCGTACAACTTTCGATATTTCCAATAATGAATACCTTTATCTTCCCCTAATCATCTTCACAAATTTTACTCTTTCAAAAATTTTAACTTCTAAATTCTTTATTTACCACTTTTGAATTTTACAAATTTTCTAATTTGCCTTTATAAGCATTGCATCACTTGGGGAACACACTAACCTAAATATTTACCTTTTTTTATCTTATTCATTTATATTGTTACGATCCTTGATGTGTGCCATCTTATATTTTTTTATAATCATCTCAGATATTTTTGAATATTTCTTTAACATTATGATTTTTATTTTCCATGGCCTACGTCTAAGATAATTTAACTTTAAAAATTTTGTTTTAACAGTGACGCCCTTCTACCAACTGTCCCTTCTCATATCTTGATCCTTCCAACTCTGCCTTCCATACTTCTCTCGTCTCTTGATCCTTTTCCATAGGCTTTCTATGCTTTCGTTCTAACCAACCCTCGTCCATCGCAGAGTTCCTGTTCGCCGACTTTTTTGTTATTGATTTGCCCCAGTGGACTATTCCTTCCTCGCCATTCCATCTTGATGGTGTGTACAGGAAAATTCATGGATTATTATTATTATTTTTATTTACACCCGTCTCAGCATTCTTCATTTCATTTTTTTTCAAACCCGGGTTCAATCAATCAATGGCAACAGTCGAACTCTGTTTTCACAATCTACCTCCATCCTCTAACCTCTTCAACGGTTCCTGTGTACTCCTTATATATATTTTTAGTATTTTTATAATATTGTAGCGTAGAAATCAAGCCTTGAAATATCCTAAGATGTAAAAGTATTTATTGATGACGTCACAGCGACGAGTCGACAATTATTAACAAGTCAGCCAAACTATCTACAGCTAGAGAATCTTAAGCAAGCAAGCAAAGAAATATTTTAAAGATGATTTCACAAATACAGATTAATATATATTTTTATAATCTGTTGAATATATTTTCATTGAATAATATTAAATTAAATAATAAAATATTTCTTCGCCACATAGCCTCCTCCTATAAAGAGCATCGACCCGATGCTCAGAAGGAGACTTACATCCTCAGTCTCAAGGCTCGAGAACGGGTGATAGGGCCTGAGATCTCTTCGCGGGTCTGTGGTTGCTGTGTTCGTTCAGTGGGGATGTCTTCTTCCTGGAAGTTTGTCGAGTCATCTTCTGGGTCCTCTTCTAGGTGGTCCTCCTAGTCCTCTGGGTTTAAATATGGTTTCATCCTACAAATGTGAACTAAATCTTTTGTTTTACGACGACCTTGCTGGTTTCCGAATGTTTCAACTTCATAGGTCACATCAGATATTTTTCGGGTTACTTTGTATGGGCCGAAGTAACGTCTCATTAGTTTTTCCGAATATCCCACTTTACGCACAGGGATAAAGATCCATACAAGATCTCCAGGCTGATAAATTATATTTCTGTGATGGGCATCATAGCGATGTTTATTGCTATCTTGAGATCTCATGGAGTGGATACGTGCCAGTTTTCGTGCTTCTTCGGCTCTTTCCCCTAGGGTTTGGATGAAATCGTCGTCTTCTGGCAATAACTTGGGGAATAGCACGTCCATTGGAGTCTCGGCTTCACGCCTGTGTACAAGGAAAAATGGGGTGAACCCAGTCGACTCTTGTTTTGCTGTGTTGTATGCAAATGTAACGAATGGAAGAATCCTGTCCCAATCTTTCTGGTTGACATCTATATACATGGACAGCATGTCTGCTATGGTCTTATTCAACCTCTCCGTGAGTCCGTTTGTCTGGGGGTGATAGGCGGTCGTCTTTCGATGGGTTATTCTGCACTGGTTGTTCAGATCACTTATCATTGATCGGCCTGCCACTGAGTAGTGCTCCCAGTCTTAATGACAAAGGCAGATGCATTCTACTTCACCCAGTGTGGAGATAAGAAAGAAGAAGAAGAAGAAGACTTATTATTGAAGATGTGAAGTTCCTTCCTCTATCCGTGATTAATTCCCTCGGCGCGCCGTGCTTCAAAATGACATCTTCAATGAAGAATTTGGCAACTTCCATGGATTCACTTGTGGGTAGGGCTTTAGTTATCGCATATTTCGTTAGGTAGTCCGTACATACAATAATCCAACGGTTGCCACCTTCTGATGTTGGAAATCTCCCCAGGAGATCCATTCCTACCTTTTCAAAGGCAACTTCAGGAACAGGTATTGGCTGTAAGTGCCCTGAGGGGAGTTGGGGCTGATGTTTACGCCTCTGACAATCTGAACAGTGTGCCACATACCTTCTAACCGTTCTATACATTCCGGGCCAGAAATACTTTTTTCTTATTCGGTCATAGGTTTTAGTAAATCCGAGGTGACCAGCCGTGGGTGAATCATGGAAATTTTTCAGTAATTCCTGCCTTAAATGGCGTGGAACCACCAAAAGCCATGGTTTCCCCATTGGATCATAATTTTTTCTGTAGAGCGTGTTATCGATTTTTACAAAGGAATTATTAGGATTATTTTGTAATTGGTCAACAATTTTTCTAAGTGCTTGATCATTCATCTGCTCTTCGCTAAAGTTCTGCAAAGTCACTATGCTTGGAATAACTTCCTCCATATCTTCACTGTATTCTAATGGACTTCTTGATAAGCAGTCTGCGTCCTGATGTTTCCTTCCGCTCTTATACACGACAGTGACGTCAAACTCTTGCAGCCGAAGTGCCCATCTTGCTAACCTCCCACATGGGTCTTTGAGGTTGGTCAGCCAGCACAAAGAGTGGTGGTCTGTAACAATAGTGAACGGCTGTCCAAAGACATATGGTCGGAATTTATTGATAGCCCAAATGATGGCAAGGCATTCCCTTTCTGTGGTTGAAATATTTTTTTTCTGCCTTATTTAAGGTTCTGGATGCATAAGCAATGGCTCTTTTCTTTCCCTTTTGTATCTGCACTAATATTGCTCCTATTCCGTAGTTGCTTGCGTCAGTGTGTATTTCGGTTGGGGATGAGTAATCAAAATGTCCAAGGGCGGGTTCGGAAATTAACGATGACTTGAGAGCTTCAAATGCATTTTGCTCTTCCTGGTTCCAATTAAATGCTGAGTCTTTCTTCAAAAGGTCATTCAAGGGTTGGGCTACGTGGGCATAATTGGGTATGAAGCGGCGGTAGTAGGATGAAAGACCAAGAAAACTTCTAACTTTCCAATGACCTTGGCGTAGCGAAGTCGCGGACTGCTCGAATCTTTTCTTGGTCGGGACGAATTCCATTTTCACTCACTTCATGTCCAAGAACCGTGATAGTTTTTGCACCAAACTTGCATTTCTTGGAATTGAGACATAATCCGGCTTTCTTAAGGCAATTTAATACAAGTTGAAGGCGTCTTAGATGTTCTTCAAAGCCATCTGAAAAAACGATGATGTCGTCGAGGTAACACAAGCAAATGGTCCACTTAAGACCCTTCAGAAGATTATCTATCATTCGTTCGAAGGTAGCTGGAGCATTACATAACCCAAATGGCATTACTTTGAACTCGTACAGTCCATCTGGAGTTATAAATGCTGTCTTCTCACGGTCCGATTCTTCTACGTCGATTTGCCAGTACCCTGATTGGAGGTCCATGGAAGAATAAAATCTAGCTCCCCGTAAGCAGTCTAAAGTGTCGTCGATCCTTGGGAGAGGGTAGACGTCCTTTTTTGTTATTTTGTTAAGGCGGCGGTAATCGACGCAGAATCTCCAGCTTCCATCCTTTTTTCTTATCAATACTACAGGTGAGGCCCACGGACTTTCAGAAGGCTGAATGATGTCATGTTTTTCCATCTTGTTTACCTCTCATCCTGAATAATTTGGCGTTCTCTTGGTGCAACTCGGTAAGGTCTTTGCTTGGTCGGTAGGTGGTCTCCAGTTTATAATTCGGTGTTTAACATTGACGTCCTTGAATTGTTTTCTTTTACTAAATTCGAAAATATCCGTATAGTTTTTTAACAAATTTCTTAATTTTTTCTTTTTGAGATTCATCAAGTGAATCATCTATAAAAAATTCCGAGATTTTTGGGTCTTCAGAATGTTCCGCCTCTGTTTCAACTTGGTTACAATCAGCTAGAGTACATAATTGACTATCTTCGATGACAGCACTATCGGCTACATGCATCCCCTGTGGGATTAGTTTCGGATATGGACTTCAATTCACCACCCAAAGTTTACCTCGGTTATTGGTAAGTGAAATGACAGAGGAGGGAGCCGTTAGTTCTCTTTCCAGCAATAGCTCTTTTCGACATTCTGCCACCACAATTGCGTCATTAGGAATGTCACGACTTGCTTATTCTATTAACTGAATAGAGGCGGGTTCGATTCTATATTCCAATTCCGAGTAGAGAGGTGAGCTGTTCTTAGGGGTATCCTCAAAAAGACATTTTTCTAAGAAGAGTGTGTCGTCAGCTGAATCAATTATCGCCCTAGATAACTTTAAAAAGTTCCAACCAAGAATAACTTCGTGACTACAGTCTTCCATAACGACAAATTCAAAGCTTTCCTGTAGTCCATTCAAGTCCAGTTTCAGTGTGCAGTGTCCTTTTGGTCTTACAATTTTACCGTTGGCTACTCGTAATGTGACGTCATTTTCGGCAAACATTATTTTTCTTAGTTTGAGTCTGAACCTCTCAGAAATGACAGAATATGAGGCTCCTGAGTCGACGAGGGCACGCGTCATTTTTCCTTCTATTTTAATGTCTATATAATTTTCTTTTAATTCTAAGGTGGTCGATAAGGGAGGATTTATTAATTTTGCGGCCTTACCTCCAAAATAGGACGCATCTTCTAGTTTTCCTGACGGGAACGGCGAGGCGACTGGCTGGGTCTTCTATCAGGAGACGAATATTGTCCTTTTCGGCCAGTGTAAGGAGAGGGGCTTCGGTAGCGGCGTCTATTTTCTCTTGGCAGGTCGTCGTTGAGCTCTTGGCTGCTCCGAGAATTATAGAATGTTCTAGGTTCTTGCCTATCTCTATTTTTGTAATACCAATTTTGTCCTTCTTCATATTCTCTTCTCCTGTCACGGCAGTAGCGCACGACGTGGCCAGGGCGTCCGCAGTGGAAACAGATTGGCTTACCTTCCGTGGTTCGCCATTCGTTGGTATCGCGTCTTCCTCCTTGTTTTGGGTACCGAGGTTCAGGGTGCGGTCTTATCGTTTGGGCCACATATCTATTATTATAAAACTCTCGGGGTCTTTCCTTCCGTGGGGAACTTCTCCTAGGCTTTGAGATTGGCGCCAGGGTTCTTCCAATCTCCTCCTTTACCATATCTTCGATGGTAGAAATTTTTGGTTCCTCTCGAGTAGAGCCTAATGCCCGCTGTTCCTCCTCACGAACAATTTGCCTGATCATAGATGACAGATCTGCCCTGTCATCATGATCACTGAGAGACGCCACATTTGGTAGTCGCTCGTATTTGGTTGGGGTCACTCGCTTACAGTGTAGGCTTTCAATGCGGCGACATTCGGTGACGAATTGCTCAGTGTTATGCACATCCCTTGGGAGAAGTGCCTGGTAGAGCTCCTCAGCTATCCCTTTCATCAGATGAGATATTTTATCTTCCTCATTCATTTGTGGATCTACCTCTTTGCAAAGGCGCAGGACGTCTTGGATGTAATATTCGGTGCTTTCTCCTTTTAATTGTGCGCGAGTTTTGAGTATTTTCTCAGCTCGCAGTCTTGAGCTTTCATTTTCTCCAAATAATTTTCTAATTGTGACATGAACTCCGTCCATGTCTGGATGCTTTCCTCGTTGTTTTCATACCATTTGAGAGCAGTGCCAGTTAGATAGAAATAAACGTTAGCGAGACAAAGGGTTTCATCCCATTGGTTGTGCTTCGCCACACGTTCATACTCTTTTAACCAGCTACGGGGATCTTCAACACCCTCACCAGAAAACATTGAGGGGTTTCTAGGTAGATGTTGGACAAAAAATGAACCTACCTGAGTAACTGCTTCTTTCTTGATGTTCATGGTTTTTTCTTCTTGCTCAACCGAGTCAATTTTCCGTTTTTTTTTTCTGAATGGGTATCGATCCAGCTTCTTCACCAGTTGTAGCGTAGAAATCAAGCCTTGAAATATCCTAAGATGTAAAAGTATTTATTGATGACGTCACAGCGACGAGTCGACAATTATTAACAAGTCAGCCAAACTATCTACAGCTAGAGAATCTTAAGCAAGCAAGCAAAGAAATATTTTAAAGATGATTTCACAAATACAGATTAATATATATTTTTATAATCTGTTGAATATATTTTCATTGAATAATATTAAATTAAATAATAAAATATTTCTTCGCCACAATATTATATTAGTGTGTCACCACTACTTCCCTTTATCTTTAATTTTATTCTAGTAACTAATTTTTGTGCAACAAATTATTTCCCATTTAATAGGTTTGCTAGCTTTTTTCTCCATTTTATTTCATTCCCCTAATCAAACCTTTCTCACCGGGGGCACATTCTATCGTAATTTAAACAAAGCTATGTAAGTAATAAATTATGGCGCCTTCCAGTCGTCTCAAGTTTGCCACCAGGTCCCCAGGGGAGGGGAGGATGACCTACATAAGACTGACCAATGAGAATCAATACCTGGGGATCCAGAGGGAGAAAAAGGGGCGTTTGTCCGGCTGTCGACGGTTAGTTACAGTGGATATTTCTGACAGGCCCGCTCGGTACTAGATCCGTTGTCATCTCACGGCGGCCCTCGTGGCCGCCGTTTTGGCTCCTCTCTGCCCCCGCGGCTTCATGCAGGACGCCGAGCTTTCCTCTGTTAATCCTCAACTTTCCCCTGGTGCGACTTGAGACGTCATGGAAGAGCGCCTTTTGATCCCAAACTTTGTCCTTACTGTCCCGTGCGGACTTCCCAATCTGCACGCCTTGCCACTCAACCCCGACTGCTTCCAAGTCACTTGTTGGCTTACCCGGGTTTACGACATATATTTCAAATATTTATAAACTTTTCTCATATTTTAGTAAATACTAGCGGATGTGCCCGGCTTCGCCCGGGTTTTACCCGAGTGAATGTTTGTCTAACGAACATTTGTTAAAACAATTCTCTATAAACTTATAAAACGTACTCGGTTTCGCCCGGGGTTTTACCCGAGTAAAGGTTTGTCTAGCGAACATTTGTTAAAACAATTCTCTAAAAACTTATTAAAAAAATATATATATATTTTGATAATTTGAAACTCGTAAATTTGAATCTCTCGATAAAGTGAACATTTTTTCCCGGTCCCTGTGTGCCGTGTCATCCTGAATTTTGTCCTTCTTAATTTTCTACATTAGAAAATCATAGTTTTATCTAGTGAACATTTTTTCCCGTGTCACATTGCCGTGTCATCCTGAGATAATCTTACTTTTGATAAATAATATTTAAGATAACAAACTTAGTGATAAGAAAACTTGTTATCATCGTCACAATGGGGGCGCTACTTGCGAGTTAAATCTACAAATCTGCAAATAACTCTAAGGATATTAAAGATATTCAGGAAATTATTTTTCAAAAACCTTCCCGGTGATATACCAAATAATATCCCAAAATTCACGGCGATTGGATGTATGGTTTTTGAATCTATAGAGTACAGACAAACAGACAGACAGACATTCAATTTTATATAAATATAGATTCAAAAGATAATTTAAATTGTATATATATACTAGCGGACCCGCCCGGCTTCGCCCGGGTTTTACCCGAGTGAATGTTTGTCTAACGAACTATTCTAGCTAAGATAAATAATTTTTGTTACCCTTCTCCGCCAAAACCTCTAATAAACAAAGGGAATTTTGCAAGTAGGTACCTGCATAAACCATTGGAACTGTTGCAGGTGTAGGTACCTGCATAAACCATTGGAACTGTTGCAGGTGTAGGTACCTGAATAAACCATTGGAACTGTTGCAGTTGTAGGTACCTGAATAAACCATTGGAACTGTTGCAGGTGTAGGTACCTGAATAAACCATTGGAACTGTTGCAGGTGTAGGTACCAGAATAAATAGATTGAGATTGTTATGTAGAAAATTAGGAAATACCAACTTCAGGAAGACACGGCAATTTATTTAAGGCAACAACAAATTAAAATCTTTTATTTATTTGGTTACCCATACTCCTGGGGCGTAATTAAAATGTATAAAATAAAAAAGGGAAGCAAAGAGGGAATTTAACAGTGTAGCAAAATATGAATATCAGAATTAATAATCTGTACATAAATGATAAATATTTCGCTACAATATACAAACCATTCAAAGATTAAAAGTATACAATAAATAAATCATTCTTTCTATTTTTGAGAGTTAAGAAATTATACTAATTATAATATACAGACTCTGAAAGACCTAGCTTCGCGCGTCGCTGCGATCTCTGGGGTATAATTAGACTATTTTGCTGTGATTTCAGAAAAAAGGGAATAAAAACAAACTCTTCCATGGTACTACACAATTTACACTTTATTTATACTTGAACTATAATTCTAATCTAATGCTTTTAAATATACAACATTTTTTGTTTTACCTGTTTTATCAGGTGTATATACATATAAGTTTGAAGGGTTTCCTACACGTGAGCTAGCTACATAGAGCTGCCCATGTGAGAAACATGGAACTTCCAAATTAAGTCCACATACTTTCAAGGATTGTCCTTGCGCTTTGTTGATAGTCATTGAAAAAGCAGTTCGCACAGGAAACTGTAATCGCTTAAATTCAAATGGCAGATCAGGTGGGAAAAGGGGAATACGGGGCAACAGTACATCTTGCCCTTTGAATTTCCCATTTAATATGGTTGCTTCGATGATATTATTCATCATAGTTTTTACGGAAAGTCGAGTACCGTTACAGAGTTTGGGCGGGTTGATGTTCCGTAGTAAAATGATTGGCACTCCAGTTTTCAATTGTAGAACATGCGGTGGAAATCCTGGCAAGTCTAGGCAGTTCAGAAATTCAGTCGGATAGTTCACCGCTTCATCTTCATTTAACACCGTATCAATTGATGTATACGTTCTCTCTTCACCCGGAACCCAATTTTGTACACAGAAGTTTATATCATTGACATCGATGTTTTTTGCAGCAAGTATCGCTCGTTCACTAAGCCACTGAAGATTTCGGTAATTTTGGGCTATATTTGGGAAATCTTTCTGAATCAGTTCTTCTTTGCTTGATGTTAGTGTGCAAAAGCTTGTGGGCAATGTAATGCATTGCGAGGTTGGGTCGATTGTCATTTTCCCATTTCCAATATTTAGTAGTTGCTTAGCGAAACGCTCTGCGGATGCATCATTTTGCAGATGAACACGCATATTGGTTTTCAACATCAACTTCTTTACCTGAGGTCATAAAACAGATGACTTGAGACATGCTTTCAATTCATCTGCTGGCGTTGAGCGAGGTATAACAGGTAAAGTTTGACGAAAATCACCAAACAGTAGAATGAGAGCGCCACCAAAGGAATTCCCATTTGCCCTCAAATCTTTAAGCGTACGATCGAGGGCTTCCAATCCTTTTTTGTGAGCCATTGTACATTCGTCCCATATTATTAGTTTGCACGTTTGAAGAACCTTGCCCATTCCGGAATTTTTCGAGATATTACATGTTGGCGTTTCAATTGTGTGCAAATTCAGCGGCAATTTTAGTGCTGAATGCGCTGTTCGGCCACCATCCAAAAGTGTTGCAGCAATTCCAGATGAAGCGATTGCCACTGCGATTTCATTCCGTGATCGAATGGTTGCCAAGATGAGATTTATGAGAAAGGTTTTGCCTGTGCCTCCGGGCGCATCTAAAAAGTACAATCCGCCCCTTTGATCGGAGATTGCTTGCATCAATGTGTCATATGCAATTCGCTGTTCTGGAACCAGTTTCGATAAATTCCTTTCAACAAACACACTCAAATCATCGACATCAAAGTGGGTTTCACGTTGCAAATCACGATCATAGGAGTCATTCGCAGATCTATTCGGTGCACATAATCCCATCTGTCCCAATCTCTTATTAGCGATTGCCAAGCAAATATCTTCGATCAAAACCAACGCCCTATTATATATCTCTGGTGTGAATTGAAGGTCCAGATTTGCTGCTCGTAAATGATGTAGGATATCTTCACTCATGGAATCTTTGTATTTTTCCCAAAGATCCATTGGCTTGGATGGGAAACATGTTGTCAATAGTATTGCAAATAACATGCGAATTTTATGTGGTTGAGCAGTACTTGATGCATCCGCAAGTGTTGTGTCCCAATGTGCATCGTTTTCAAGAAGGTATAATTCTTGGCAAGCTTCTCGATAGGTGGAACATACTTTGCCATTTACTGTTCTTAGTTCTTGGAAGGATTCTGGTCCACATACGTTAACTAACAGTAATCTTGAGTAAAAGCATTCTTGATTGCTTGGATGAACTGTATACAGACGACCTAAAGCGTCGGACGAATATATATTCGGATGTCCTTCAACTGGTTTGCCTTGTTTACGTCGTTGAAACTTTTTTTCTGATGCATTCCAGGTGTAGTATTTCGGAACATCTGAGTAACGTAGAGTTTTTGCGAACAAATCACCTCTGCACAATGAGAAGAACGCAGTTAACGTTGTTTGCGGTGGCGATGCTGCTCTTTCACGTACATTTTCCGCTGTAAAATACACTCGCTGCCCATTTTCGAGATGTACTGCCAAATGAACAACTGTAGGATAACGTTCATGAATTGAAAATGATAGAATACGCCAAACTGCCTCATTGCTACAGATGTAGCGTCCCAATTGATAGCGTTGTACCTCATCGATTGGTGCAGATGCATTTTTAACTCCAAAAACTGCCATATCGCTTCCTTTGTTGACATATTTGCAAATGTATTTGATTGACTTAACTGAATTGCAATATTCAACATTGATGTGTGCTTTGAAGGTCCTAGAGAGTAATGGTGAATAAGGCACAATCCAACGATTATCAACTTCGATAGCAATGTTGTGAACTTTTATAGTTATGCATTTACCGCCATCTTGAGTTGAGCGCCGACGATATTGTGGATATCCATCAACTCCAGTGATAGTTTCGGCGTGTAAATCTCTTGGATAGCGCTTAGTACATTTTCCATCCTTCATGCACGGAGAATTGTTGTTTATCGCGCCACACGGACCGTGAATCATGTTTTTGGCTACAACTTTGAATAAATCTGGATCAATGGCGATGTCTGGGATTTCTGCTGAGATGACCTGGTCAATTTGGTCTGGTGTGATCTTGTCGATCAGCCAAATCAAAATATGTGCATGTGGTAAGCCTCTCTTCTGCCATTCAATAGAATACATCCAGCATTGTGACGCTCCAAAAACACGATATTTGACAATGAAATGCATAAGAGCTCTCAATTTCTGGTTGAACACACGGGCGATGATATCAGGCCGATCCGAAGGTGATTGTCCAGGCAACAAAAGTTCTCTAATTTCTTCCCACCTAGGATTGCATGTAAATGTTATGAATAAATCTGGACGGCCGTATACACGAACATATGTCATTGCATCTTGTGCGTATTCATGCATGTGCCGTGGACTTCCTGCGAATGTAGCTGGCAGTATGATCATTTTCCCCAGATCATTGGGATTCTCATCAGTAGCAATTGCATCTCGTAGATGAATATAATTTTCAGAGCGGAGTTTGGTTTGGTTCAATCGAATGAAAAGTAGTCGTTCGGTCTCGATTTTTACATACATATCGACAATGTATTGCTGGAACAATGTTCGACATTTCAAAATGTGATTGTCTCTGTTGGCACGACTCATCAACCGATATGAATAGAAATTCATTGCACTGATTTTTTTATCGATCTCGGCACCTGTTTTTGGATCTCTCATCTTAATATTGAAGTGATATCCATCTTCTCCTTGCCAGAACAAAATGGGATATTGTAAGGCATCATATGAGCGATGAGTTTCAGATACTCGTTGAAGGTTATCATCTCTGCGATGAATTACTATATCGCGGGAATTAAATTCTTCGCCAACTATGAGGATTGCCACTTCATCTATTGTTGGTGCATTGAATCGCCTTTCGTGATGACCTGCTGGTGTTTTGTCAGCTCTAATGACAACTACGTAATCATCAGTAGGCATTCACTCGATGGCTGTCTTGAACAGTCGAACTAATTCGTTGTGTTGATCTAACAAATTTTTTAATGAAGACACAATTTCTTGATTTGTGCTGCTATTGAATCTACAGCGTTGATTAACTTGGTCATCGGTGTTTCCCATGAAATAAATTTGCAGAAATTTGTGATCTGAATCCGGCAGAGGTAGAAGAGATCCAACACGATGGCAAATTTGCCCTTGCACTTTAAACGTTGGCATGTAATTGTCCCGAATGATTTCTGTTGCACCGAACGATGTCATTTGAAAGCATGAATTGTACTTTCGAATGTTTCTCAAGAAATGCTTTGATTGGCTTGTTGCACCTGATATCAACGTTGATAAAGGTTCAGGAGGTAAATGCAATTCGGGCAATTTCACTTTACCACCTGCGCAGCACATTCCTGGAGTCTCATTCTTGAATTTTAACGCATCACAAAATTCGCATAACTTGTCCATTTTATCAATAACAACACTTGGATGCAGACTGTAATGATATTCAGCATCATAATGGAACGCGGCCCGGTTCAAGTCAGCATGTAGTGTTCGTCTGGAGCGAACATTGCGTTCTCGATTGGTTCCCAACCGTGTTTCCCGCTGGGCAATTGATTCATTCGAGCGAGCTTGAGCAGTTTGTATTCGATCGGCTTTCAACCTTGCATTTCGTTGTTGAACTGTCTCATTCGAGCGAGCTTGAGCAGTTTGTATTCGAACGGCTTCCAACCTTGCATTTCGTTGTTGAACTGTCTCATTCGAGCGAGCTTGAGCAGTTTGTATTCGAACGGCTTCCAACCTTGCATTTCGTTGTTGAACTGATTCTGAAGCTCGTGATATCTTTTTCGATCGTCCTTGAGAGGTAGATCGACCAATCGATTTACGCTTGGGAGGCATAACTACCGATGATTCTTTTGGTAAATAAAAAATTTAACCGTGGTGTGCAAACTTTATCAATAAGATAAAATAAAAATATTTTATTTTCAAGCTTCAGATAAAAACTATAAAATATATCAAAAGTAATTTTCAAAACAAAAGAGGTGACTTGACATATTTCTGAAAACACACACACAGACAGATTCATTTATATATAATATATATATATATATATATATATATATATATATATATATATATATATATATATATATATATATTAACAGTAATTAAACGTAACAGTAAGAAAATGTTGATTTTAAAATATTTTAATTTTAAAATATTTTAATTTTTTCATATTTTAAATATGTAAATAGAGTCTCTTAAGAAAGACCACCTAAAAACATGAATCAACTTGTTTCTCCTGTTGGTGGTCTCTCATTGAAGGATCTAATTGCTATTAAAGAATCTCTAATAGACCTTTAATAAGAGACTGCCTCTTGGAGAGACGGTGTAGCTACGAAATGGATATTCCCGGCTTCGCCCGGATTTTACCCGAGTAAAGGTTTGTCTAACGAATCTCTCGATAAAGTGAACATTTTTTCCCGGTCCCTTGAAAAATACTCGATAAGTTGAATAAAATCATTATTAATTGGTTCCCTCCGTAATTGGAAGTTAAAGGAATAGTATCTTGCCTTGGAATTGTATCATTATTCTTGTCTCAAATAAATTGCCGTGTCATCCTGAATTTTGTCTTTCCTAATTTTCTACATTACAAAATCATCGTATCATCATGATAATATTTAGAGCAGATTGTTGAATTATAACAGATAAATTAGAATATTTATCTTGATTATATCTAGGCGAAAAGTTATTTCAAAAATTTTATTTGCTAGAAACCTTCCCAGTACTATACTAAATAACTTCCCAAAGTTTCATGGCGATCCAATGAGTGGTTTGGTCAGGCATAAAGGACAAACAAACAGACATACATTCATTTTTATATATATAGATAGTTTATATATGTATTAATTATATATTGATTGTGAATATTTTTTGAATGGTTTTCGAAGAAGAATTATTTAAATAGATGATACAACGTTTTAAAGCTTTAATAGCTTTATAAAACATTTGAATAAATTTAGACTAACAAATTTGACACTATAAAACGAAATAGAAAGGGTTTTGTCAACAGCAGAGGTAGAATTGTGCTCACTAATATTTTTGGCTTTCTCAAAGTAAAATGATACTTCTTTAATACAAGCCTAAAGAGAATAAAGTTATTTTGAAATTTTAAACTATGCACTAAGACGAAAATAGAGATTTTTCAACAGGCTATTGGAAAAAAAAAAAAAATTATCATGTTTTATAATATGAAAAAGGGTGGTGTAGATGTGATTGACGAAATGACATCTACATATAATTGCTAGAAATTCAAGAAGACAGTCCACGGCTTATTCTCTTTTAAATATTAAAACAACAAATGCCCAGATTATTCAATTTGCTGATAGCAACGTGTCAGAAGTTGAATCCAGATGTAATTTTCTGAAAGAGGCCCTTAGAGAGAGACACAATTTATTATTTAATTAAAGTAAGTAAGAAGGATGAATCCGTAACCAATTTAACTTTACATATTATTTATTATTGATAGAAATTATACAAAACAAATCTTGGTATATATGTTTACATGAAAACAACAAAAACAATAAATCATTATATACAAGTACATATAAGTTCCCTTTCAAACTCAGTTTCATCTATAGCCATTGTTACTCTGTAATATTCCAACATAATTGTCAGGTGGACAAAATCCGCACAATAAGTGGAAGAATACAGCTTGAATTATAAAAGGCAGAATATATTTTAAATTTGAGAAATCTGGTCCATCCAAGAAGTAAAAAATATTGAAAAAAGATTGATTCAAAAAATGCCATAAAGAAAAGACAGACACAGAAAGCTATTCAATATTTTCGGTATTGGTTTTCACTTTTGTGCAAAAAATACTCGGTAATAATTTTTTACAAATTCTATAAAGCGAAATTATTTCTAATATCCAATTAGAAAAAGTAATGAACTTGCATTTAAATTTATATTCTGTAACATATCATCAACATATAATTGTATTATTTATAAAAATTTGCTAAGAGGTGAAATTTTGACACATTTTAATTTCAATTTAATAAAATAAGTAAAACATCGTTTTTAAAACTCAGGATCATAGGTATATTTGTTAAAACCCCAAAACATTATGCTATCAGAGAATAACAATAAAATATTGAAAAATGAATAAAATAAAGCATTAAGGGCTGCGTATCTTTATTAGAACGACGATATTACGAGCTTTCGGGCACATACGCCCTTCTACAGGAATTAATAAACTAATAATCCAACTAGTTTGAAAATAGAATTTATATACACGTAGCTATTGTTTTGCATATCTGTTTAATTAGAAAAATATTGAAATGTTTAAATTTACATGCAGGTGTAATGATTTGAAAAAACTAATTCTAATTTATATGAGGTAATATGATATATTTTGATTAAAGCAAACTTATTTTGTATTTTATATACAAATTTCACAACTTGCAAGGAATCCCATTAGACATGTGATATCTTATACTATGAATGAATTTGTTTTATCTTATTTTATTTAAGTCTATTGAATTATATGCTTCTGGTAAATCAATTCTGCGATTTATACTGTTGTATTGTTTGGACACTATTGCTTCAATTATTAGTCTTTGATATTTGTTACTGATATTGTTGTAATGTGCTTTAGGCTCATTTAAGTTGAATGTGTGTCCTGTTGAATTAGAGTGCTGTACTATTAGTGATAAAGGGTCATTTCTGTTTATGTTTCTTCTGTGTTCAATGATTCTATTATGTAATTTTCTTCCCGTCTCCCCCACATATCTGGCATTACAGTTATTGCATTCTATGGAATAAATTGCCTCTTTTCTATATGATATGTATTCGGTTTGCCTGTTTTTTGTTATCGGGTTTCTTGAGATATCTGATAAGCTAGGAGAGTTACTATAAAAGGTTTTTATTCCATATTTATCTAATGTTCTGGAAATGTGGATGGATTTCGGGTAATATGGAATGTAACAATTTTGCCTGTATATATATATTTTTTTGTGCTAACATGTTAGATGTGACCTGTACCTGATAGAAATGTTTAAAATAAATGTTTTGGGGTAACCAGCTGATGTTAAATTTTGGATTACTGTTTGTGTTTCATGAGTTTTGTATTTATTTAGTGAGCAATGAGTATAAATTATTTTGGTTAACGTTTTCACTGTGTTAATTTTATGACTAATGGGGCAAAATGAAGAAAATTTTATATAATTAGGGGTGAATGTAGGCTTGTAGTAAACTCTGTTGTTTGTAACCTATTGTCTATTTTCATTATTTTAATGTCTAAAAATGGCAATGTGCAATTATCTTCTTTTTCTATTGTAAAACGTAAGCTATTGTTGTAATTGTTGAGTGAGGCTAAGATGTTGGGAATCTGTTTTTCTGTACAAATGCAAAATATATCATCTACTAGCGGACGTACCCGGCTTCGCCCGGGTTTTACCCGAGTAAAAGTTTGTCGAACGAATCTCTCGATAAAGTGAACATTTTTTTCCCGGTCCCTTGAAAAATACTCGATAAGTTGAATAAAATCAATATTAATTGGTTCCCTCGGTAATTGGAAGTTAAAGGAATAGTATCTTGCCTTGGAATTGTATCATTATTCTTGTATGGATGTACCCGGCTTCGCCCGGGTTTTACCCGAGTAAAGGTTTGTTTAACGAATCTCTCGATAAAGTGAACATTTTTTCCCGGTCCCTTGAAAAATACTCGATAAGTTGAATAAAATCAATATTAATTGGTTCCCTCGGTAATTGGAAGTTAAAGGAATAGTATCTTGCCTTGGAATTGTATCATTATTCTTGTATGGATGTACCCGGCTTCGCCCGGGTTTTACCCGAGTAAAGGTTTGTTTAACGAATCTCTCGATAAAGTGAACATTTGTTCCCGGTCCCTTGAAAAATACTCGATAAGTTGAATAAAATCAATATTAATTGGTTCCCTCGGTAATTGGAAGTTAAAGGAATAGTATCTTGCCTTGGAATTGTATCATTATTCTTGTATGGATGTACCCGGCTTCGCCCGGGTTTTACCCGAGTAAAGGTTTGTTTAACGAATCTCTCGATAAAGTGAACATTTTTTCCCGGTCCCTTGAAAAATACTCGATAAGTTGAATAAAATCAATATTAATTGGTTCCCTCGGTAATTGGAAGTTAAAGGAATAGTATCTTGCCTTGGAATTGTATCATTATTCTTGTATGGATGTACCCGGCTTCGCCCGGGTTTTACCCGAGTAAAGGTTTGTTTAACGAATCTCTCGATAAAGTGAACATTTGTTCCCGGTCCCTTGAAAAATACTCGATAAGTTGAATAAAATCAATATTAATTGGTTCCCTCGGTAATTGGAAGTTAAAGGAATAGTATCTCTTGCCTTTGAATTGTATTATTATTCTTGTCTCAAATAAATTGCCGTGTCATCCTGAATTTTGTCTTTCCTAATTTTCTACATTACAAAATCATCGTATCATCATGATAATATTTAGAGCAGATTGTTGAATTATAACAGATAAATTAGAATATTTATCTTGATTATTTCTAGGCGAAAAGTTATTTCCAAAATTTTATTTGCTAGAAACCTTCCCAGTACTATACTAAATAACTTCCCAAAGTTTCATGGCGATCCAATGAGTGGTTTGGTCAGGCATAAAGGACAAACAAACAAACAGACACACATACATTCATTTTTATATATATAGATATATCGTCTGTATAATATGATGTCTGCCGGGTATAATGATGTGATCCAATTATCTATTACTCTCATGACTATTTCGGCTAATGGAGTTGATAATGGGCTTCCCATAGGAGAACCCTTGATTTGTTTATACTGTTTCTGGTCAAATGTGAAAATGTTAACTTTAAGACATAATGTAATTAAATCTATTATTTTATCTGTTGTGTTAGGGTCTATCATATTGTTATCTAAAAAGGTTTTAGTAGTTTCAAGTATTAAGCCATGGGGGAGACTGGGGTATAAGGCCTCTACATCGAATGATACCAAAATATGATCTCTCTGATAATTGTGATTGACTATTTCAGTGATGAATGTTGTAATATTGGCTATTGACATTGGAAATACGTTATTCTTAATTAATGACTGTAAAGATATTGTAACATACCTGGCTATTGGTGCTAGTGGTGAGCTATGATAGGCTACTATTGGTCTTAATGGGATCCCTTGCTTGTGAACCTTGGGTTTTCCATATATATAACTTTCATAGTCTAAATTAGACATGAATAATTTAAATTCATCATTTGATATCATATTGCTTTTGGCCATTCTGTTTATTTCTTTTTTGAAGTATGCATATTCTCTTTTCTTTTCAATCTCGTCAACTATTTATGCGATAAAACGGAATAAAAGAAGAAAAGTATTTTTAATAGACAATTATAACGGTGCGAGCTTTCGGGCAAAAAACCCTTCTACAGGCGTGGTAGACGTGACACTATCACTATCATAGTGTCACGTCTACCACGCCTGTAGAAGGGTTTTTTGCCCGAAAGCTCGCACCGTTATAATTGTCTATTAAAGATACTTTTCTTCTTTTATTCCGTTTTATCGCATAAATAATACCGAGAAGATTATCACTGTCGTTACTCGTCAACTATTGTAAATATGCTTCTGTCCTCTAATATGTTGTTCACTTTGCTTATATAATCTTTTCTATTTTTGAGATCATTTAAGGCAGTTTTATCTCTATGGTTATTTGGCGGCATTTTATTTGGTTATTTTAGTATGTTTATTACAGTATTTCTAATAGTATTCTTATCGTAGTTATTGAGCTTACAGATGGCTGCTTCTATTCCACTAATTATTTTGATGGTCTGTGGTTTGCCTATTGGTCTATGTTTTAATCCTTTAGATAATATATTGACTTCATCTTTACTTAACACTGTTTTGGAGAGGTTGATCACATTAACTTCATTATCTTTTCTGTTTGTAGCTTGGAAATCATATTTGCGCATCCAAAATTCTATTTTGTTGTTATGCCATTTTTCTATTTTTGCTTTCAATATTGCTATTTTGGCGTTAATATTGATTATGATATCATTAAGATGTGATTGGTCGCTGTTAAGAGAAAGTAAACAAATAATATATTTTATAGTTTTGGGGATGATCCCGATTTTAGAATGACATCCCTAGGTTCTAGATCTTAATAGCTTGTACTGAGTTTCTTGGATTAATTTTGCCGAATACGGGTTCTGGACTGGATCTTTGATTCTCAGGGTTGGCGGGATGAAGTTTGCTTCTTCGCATCGGATGTTGAATGCTAGGTGATACCTCCATCTTACGAGTTGCAATGATTTGTTTGTAAGATTCCTGATATAAAATTCCTAACTAGATGGCGAAAAATTCATGGTAACGTATCTTAATAACGATTGAAACGTTTTTTTTCTGCCAGCCTGAGGTTCCTGCGTCTTTGAGGCGACAACAGATTCCGCCAGACCTGCTGGCTCCCGAGCGCTGGCTACAGGCCACCGTTAGTGACTGACTTCTCTGATGGGGCCCCTGCCCTAGCGCGCTCAACGCGGGCCGCGCTCCTGGACGCTCAGCACCCTGGGACCTTCTGCCAGCGTCTCTTGCGGCAAAACGGCAGCTCTAACTATCATGCCGAGTACGAGGCTAACCCATCGTCCCGCGGGGATCGGCTATGTCCATTACTTACCTCACCAGCCACGAGCGCGCCGGGAATTGGACTCGGCACGGCTGCACGCGTATCCTGTTGCCTGGGCTGACTTGCGTCGGAACTGCTTCTCGGGGCACGATGCAGAAATCGCCTTACGGCTTGCTCTCCACGCCCTAACTCATCCTGACCATCCTGCCTCGAGGCGTGCCAACTGTGCCGCTTGTGGGTCAAGCGACGGGTCGCTTTCTGACCTATAAATATATGAAATATATTTATAAATGAAATACTACTATCAAAAATATTCACCAAAATATGTTATTCTTTTTAGGAAAGTACTACTTTTATATAGTACTTCTGTAATGACGTCAACTTCTATAAAAGAGCAGAATGTTGTGTCTGGGCAGAAATCAGTAATATCAAAAGCATGAACACATATTTCATCGCAACACTTATTTATATGGAAATTGTGAAGAATAGTCAGGTAATCGTTTCACAGAACACTAATGCGCAACTCGGTAGAAGACTTCGCAGTGATGATTCGTTTGTGGGCTGTTGCGAGGATTTAAGTCAGATCACTAAATAGCAGAAAGGCTCCTTCAAACTAACTTTATTAAATCATATTAAGAGGACAGAGGAAAACACCCAACTGGTCAGCAGACCAGGCCGTGCTCTAAACCTTTGGGTGCGGCTGGCGCCTCTGGGGCTTGTTTGTTTGCTGTCACCCGATCCGTCGTCTGGCCGACGTCCCGAAGTGGATCTCCATTATTACACATTTCCTCCCACCTGTTTTCCTCTAGACACACAATAGGGAAACAATAATAATCGTCCAAACGATTCTTCCCGATCTAGTCTGAATTTTGCAGTTTTCTTTTTAGCATTCAGCAAACACCAATAAGCTGCTGTTGATGATATTTCCAAGGTATTTCCATAGTTCTCCCTCATTTTGGTACAAGTGAAGCCAAGTTACAATAATCGAATTCTATGCATTTCTTGGTGTCATTTTGAATAGGGGAATGGTGTTGTTTCTATCTATGAAGACACTCAAAGGAATCTGTGAGAAATCACTCGATGATGAAGAAAGGCTGAAAAGCAAGCTTCGTGTACCAGATATTGATCCGAAACATGATTTGAGGGATTGTCCAGTGTATAGTTACCTCAAAACACAGAATGGTAGGAAAATACATTTTGCCATTGTGTGTAGAATCTTTACCATAAGACCAGACCTCCCGCTTGGGAACTTCTCGTAAATATAATATTTTGGAGGCATACAGATAAAAACGTCCAAATTGCTGCTTAAGGGGGGCACATGTTGACAGTTGTATATGGTGGGTAGTAGTGTGGGGTAACCAGAGGTACAAATATTGACACTATTGTGGGGTAACAAGGAGGAAACGTATTGATAGTTTTATGTGGTGACCGAGGAGAAGACACATATTGACAGTAGCGTATGGTAGCAAGGAGGGGACATATATTGAGAGTTGTCTGGTAGAAGAAAAGCACATTGAGAGTAGTGTGAAAACACCAGGGGTGAACATATTTACAGTAGTGTGTAGACACTAGGGGGAGACCAGACGAGTACATATGTTGACAGTTGCATGTGGTAACTGAGGAGAGGACACATATTGATAGTTGGCTGTGGTGACCAAGGAGAGGGCACATATTGACAGTTTTTTTATTGACAGTTGTGTATTATGATCAAGCAGAAGA
Source organism: Cordylochernes scorpioides (assembly GCA_030710605.1). Taxonomy (NCBI): domain Eukaryota; kingdom Metazoa; phylum Arthropoda; class Arachnida; order Pseudoscorpiones; family Chernetidae; genus Cordylochernes; species Cordylochernes scorpioides. Next base: position 50,357,511 of record CP092871.1, read on the forward strand.
CACATATTGGTAGTTGTGTGAAATAACCAAGAAGACACATATTGACAGTTTTATTTGATGACCCTAATCACAGTTGTGTATGATGATCAAGAAGAGGACACATATTGGCAGTTGCGTGAGGTGACCAAGGAGAGGACGCATATTGGTAGTTGTGTGAGGTGCCGAAGGAGAGGACACATATTAACAGTTGCATGTGGTGACTAAGGAGAGGACACATATTATAGAGGATACAAAATTATTTAATTGTCAAATTGTCACGAAAAATACATATATTGACAGTTTTATGTGGTGACCAAGGAGAGGGCACATATTGACAGTTGTGTATGATGATCAAGGAGAAGACACATATTGGTAGTTGTGTGTGGTGACCAAGGAGAGGACACATATTGACAGTTGTGTATGATGATCAAGGAGAAGACACATATTGGTAGTTGTGTGTTGTGACCAAGGAGAGGACACATATTGACAGTTGTGTATGATAATCAAGGAGAAGACACATATTGGTAGTTGTGTGAGGTGACCAAGGAGAGGGCACATATTGAAAAAAAAAAAACATATTGACAGTTGTGTATGATGATCAAGGAGAAGACACATATTGGTAGTTGTGTGAGGTGACCAAGGAGAGGGCACATATTGACAGTTTTTTAATTGACAGTTGTGTATTATGATCAAGCAGAAGACACATATTGGTAGTTGTGTGAAATAACCAAGAAGACACATATTGACAGTTTTATTTGATGACCCTAATCACAGTTGTGTATGATGATCAAGAAGAGGACACATATTGGCAGTTGCGTGAGGTGACCAAGGAGAGGACACATATTGGTAGTTGTGTGAGGTGACCAAGGAGAGGACACATATGAATAGTTGCATGTGGTGTTCAAGGAGGAAACACTAATCGACAGTTGTCTATGATGATCAAGAAGAGGACACATATTGGTAGTTGTGTGAGGTGACCAAGGAGAGGGCACATATTGAAAAAAAAAAAAAAAACATATTGACAGTTGTGTATGATGATCAAGGAGAAGACACATATTGGTAGTTGTGTGAGGTGACCAAGGAGAGGGCACATATTGACAGTTTTTTAATTGACAGTTGTGTATTATGATCAAGCAGAAGACACATATTGGTAGTTGTGTGAAATAACCAAGAAGACACATATTGACAGTTTTATTTGATGACCCTAATCACAGTTGTGTATGATGATCAAGAAGAGGACACATATTGGCAGTTGCGTGAGGTGACCAAGGAGAGGACACATATTGGTAGTTGTGTGAGGTGACCAAGGAGAGGACACATATGAATAGTTGCATGTGGTGTTCAAGGAGGAAACACTAATCGACAGTTGTCTATGATGATCAAGAAGAGGACACATATTGGTAGTTGTGTGAGGTGACCAAGGAGAGGACACATATTGACAATTGTGTATGATGATCAAGGAGAAGACACATATTGTTAGTTGTGTGAGGTGACCAAGGAGAGGACACATATTGGTAGTTGTGTGAGGTGACCAAGGAAAGGACACATATTGATAGTTGCATGTGGTGACCAAGGAGGAGACACTAATCGACAGTTGTCTATGATGATCAAGAAGAGGACACATATTGTTAGTTGTGTGAGGTGACCAAGGAGATGACACATATTGGCAGTTGTGTGAGGTGACCAAGGAGAGGACACATATTGATAGTTGCATGTGGTGATTAAGGAGGAGACACTAATCTACAGTTGTCTATGATTATCAAGAAGAGGACACATATTGTTAGTTGTGTGAGGTGACCAAGGAGAGGACACATATTGATAGTTGCATGTGGTGACTAAGGAGGAGACACTAATCGACAGTTGTCTATGATGGTCAAGAATAGGACACATATTGGTAGTTGTGTGAGGTGTCCAAGGAGAGGACGCATATTGGTAGTTGTGTGAGGTGACCAAGGAGAGGACACATATCGACAGTTTTTGTGGTGCCCAAGGAGGAGACACTAATCGACAGTTGTGTATGATGATCAAGGAGAGGACACATATTGACAGTTGTGTGAGGTGACCAAGGAGAGGACACATATTGACAATTGTGTATGATGATCAGGGAGAAGACACATATTGGTAGTTGTGTGAGGTGACCAAGGAGAGAACACATATTCACAGTTTTATGTGGTGATCAAGAAGGAGATACTAATCGACAGTTTTGAATGATGATGAAGGAGAGGACACCTATTGGTATTTGTTTGAGGTGACCAAGGAGGGGACACATATTGACAGTTGTGTATGATGATCAAGGATAGTACACATATTGGTAGTTGTGTGTGGTGACCAAAAAGGGGACACCTATCGACAGTTTTATGTGGTGACCAAGGAGGAGACACATATCGACAGTTGTATGTGGGGACCAGGAGGACACATATTGACAATAGTTTGGGGTGACCATACGAGTACACATGTTGGCAGTAGTGTGTGGTGATCAGTTGGAAGACATATTGACAATAAAAAGAAAATTCCGTGATAAAATATGCGATACTGGAATTCATAAATAGTCAGTATCCCTGTCGACACAGTTTCTTCATGATAGCTCTGCATGCATCTCAGCATTCAAGGTCTATCACAACTGAACTAAAAATATTTTGATTGTGTAAGTTTATACACATATGATTTATATGAAAATGTTAGCGTATCAATTATCTTACCATCATATAATTACCCTTGTCAATCCCATACAGATGTAGGATACAGTGTATAAACAACAAACAAAGAACCAAGACCTTCGAGCCACTACTTTCAGTACATTTACTTAGATAAGTAAAAATGTACCTAGACACCAAAATAGTAAACGTATCCTCAAGCAGCAGAAATACTATCAGTATTCAAAATTTTAATTAATCATCAGAAATATTAATTAATTCTTTACATGAATATAACAGAGTTGTTATATGTGACAGGGCTGAAAAATCTGGATTTTGTGGCCCTACCTATCCATCCATATCCAAACTTCAGCTGTAATCTCTGGGACCAAAAAGCCACAGCAGTGGCGTGGAACTCCAACAAGGCGATTGAACAAGATATGATGGCCTATATCACTACTCAGAATGTCAAGCCCTAATACGCCTTCTGAGTATTGTTCATTTATAGGATATGTCACTGAGGCAATTGGAATAGTCAATGTGGGTGTCAGAATTATTCCAAACCACAAGACGAGCAATATACTAAGAATTTTTTAAATATTAAAATGTGTGTGGATAGGCCTACAACTAGGAAATACTTAGGTGTATCTTAAGAAATGTCCATGATGGTTGGCTAATATTTTGAAAATATTTAAGAATAGCTTGTCAGTAGGAGGAAGGTATTTAAATTGATTAATTAAGAAACGGCGGATAGGGTGTTCGATTTTTTTGTAGATTCAGATTCTTTTGTAGTTTATTTAGATTTGATTTTAAGAAGAATGAATGAATGAATAATTTACAAAGAATAGAATAGGTTTTATTAACCACGAATAGATTACAGTACGTCCCAACAATGGGAGGAGATAATGTAAACAAAAAACCAACAGTGCCAAGCAACAAAAATAAAACTCACAGATTAAATGAACAAATAAATAAATGAAAACCAAATGAATAAAACAAATGCAAGTAAATAAATAAAGGAATATTTACATTTGAATCCAACATACTCCCCCACAACCTTGAACTATATCACAGTTCAAGAGCTCACTCCTTGTAAGGTAGAGGACATATCTTGGTTATTGGACTCTTCAGAAGGCCTTTAGGAGTGCGAAGAAGCACCACTCTGGTATGATCATCTTCTCCTGGGAATATCTGGACAATTCTCGCCAGTTTCCATTGTAGTGGTTTGTCTTGTTCCTTCAACATAACCAAATCTCCAATGTTGACATCCGGATGTGAAGTCCTCCACTTCCTTCTTTCTTGGAGTTGATGTAGATATTCACAGCTCCAACGGTTCCAGAAGTAGTCTCTTTGAGGTTAAATCAGATTCCATCTGGAGCGAAGATTCAAAGTAGAGTGATCAGATTCTGCATCATTTCGTATTGCATTTCCTATAAGAAAATGTCCTGGTGTTAGCGCTGTTAAGTCATTTGGATCATTTCTAACAAAGGTTAATGGTCTGGAATTAAGACAGGCTTCAATTTGAGCTAATAAGGTCAGTAATTCATAGTAATTCAATAACCTAGATTTCATAGTTTAAGATAAGATGGTTTTAACTGATTTAATGCCAGCTTCCCATAATCCACCAAAGTTAGGTGCCGACGGAGGAATAGAATGCCAATTAATGGACTCTATGGCGAAAAAATCTTGAATATTAGCAGCATTGAATAACTTCCATCGTTCTTTCAAAATGTTGCTTGCACCTTTAAAGTTAGTTGCATTGTCTGAGTATATATCAGTTGGTCTTCCTCTTCTAGAGATGAATCTTTTCAATGCTGCAAGAAAGGTTTCCGCAGTCAAATCTGATGAAATTTCTAAGTGAATGGCTTTGGTGGTGAAGCAAACGAATAGGACTATGTAGAATTTGAAAATAACTTTGCTTCGTTTCAATATAGGTTTAGCTTGAATGGGACCGGCCAAATAACCCTTACCAGAAACTGATTGGGATGAGGATTTTGAAGGGCTATTTTAAAATCAAATAACAGACGAAGAGGATAAATTTATCGAAAGTGTTAAGAAAAACCTTAATGGAAGCAGGCGATCAATTGCGCAAAACTTTAAAGAAGAAGATGGATGCCTCTTTAAGACAAACCCGAACCCTGAAAGCAGGGCGTGGTTGTTTGTGGTTCCAGAGAAGAAAAAGAGAGAAATTACGAAAAATATCACAATCATATGTCGAATGGCCATCTGGGCGTCGCCAGACCCATGTACCGAATAAAGAGTAAATACTTTCGGCCATCCATGCTAAAGGATGTCTCAGAATTCGTTAAGACGTGTCACCTTTGCCAAAGTAGGAAAGGCTCAAACCAATTACCTTCTGGACTACTACAGCCCATCCCCCAGCCAACTTTCATTTTGAAAGAATTGGAATTGACATTGTTGGTCCACTGCCATCTACGAAAAACAGGAAAAAATGGATAATCGTGCTGACGGACTACTACACTAGATATGCAGAAACAAGAGCAGTCTCGGAAGCAACAGTGGAAGACGTTTCTAAATTTCTAGTAGAGGATAGTTTTCTCCGGCACGGAGCCCCACAATATCTTATTAGTGACATAGGTTCTCAATTTACTAGTAATTTAATGAAAGAGGTGATGAAAACGTGCAAGATTAAACATTGCTTCACAACGAGCTATCATCCCCAGACTAATGGATTGACAGAACGGTTAAATAGAACATTGATCAATATGCTCAGTATGTATGTGAACACTGATCAGTAGAATTGGGACGAAATACTCCCGTTCATCACTCACGCTTACAATACTACAATTCAGGAAACCACAGGATATTCTCCCTTTTTCCTGATGTTTGGAAGAGAACCCACGTCTCTTTTGGACGACAGGAATATATCGGTGGACATTGACAAGGATGATTATGATGAATACATAAAATATCACTTAGACAAAATAGACAGAACAAGAAAATTAGTTATTAACAACACAATAAAGACTCAAGAAAGAATGAAAAAGAACTATGACAAGAAACACATGGAAAGAAGCTACGAACCAGGAGAATCAGTAGCAGTTTGGACACCAATTAGGAAAATAGGAAAGTGTGAGAAACTACTGAGAAAATATTTTGGCCCATATAGAATATTAAAGAAGCTGTCCAACGTAAATTACTTAATTGAACCAAAAGATAATCCTGGCCAAGACCCATTGATTCTCCATGTCTCAAGAATCAAACCCTATTTTGAAAGAATTGATGAGGTCAATCACGAGGACGTGACGACCTCTGGAGAGGGGGAAGTGTTGCATCATGATTAATGGCGTATTTCTTATATTATTTTAAATATATTTGAAATTTAAATTATATATTTATTTATTTTTATATAAAATATTCTATGATATTTATTTAAAACAGATTATTTAGATTATCATCATTCCTTTTGTAATATTTTATTGTACATATATCTTTATTGCTTATTGGAGGGAGAGAGGACCTGGACGGAGACCGCGGATCACGACCTACGAGGAAGACAAAAATAAATAAACGCAATAACTTTGAAAGGTAATTTATTTTTATTTACTTTTATTTATTTGCTTTGAATATGGAAACCCGCTCGGGAAACGTGTATAACACTAAGAAGGAAGAAACCAAGGCTGACGACCCTGCAAAGCAGCAACTGGGTGCAACAATGGGGCATTTGGGGTGTCATCTTGATGGCCAAAAAACGTGCAAACGACGCTTCTGTCGTTGCTGGGAATAAGTCTATCAGTGTCTGGCGGGCTTCAATATAAAATAATCTTTCTAACCGTAGGCTTCGGAAATATTAGAGTGGCTTACCTTGCAGGTAGCAGGGTAACTTGCGTAGGCGGTCCGTGTAGGTCAGCTCGGTCTGCTTGGGCATCGAAGTTGTCGAAAAAGCTCTGGGATTCAAAGGTAACATCGTATGGACTCACGTCTATCTCCCTCGGAGATCGGGCGACCAGCAGCTTACTCAGGGCATCGGTTATCTGTGTCAGCGGGTTTGTGGAGGTACCTTGATACGGTGACGATTCCTCCTCTTCAAATGTCGCCTCTTGTTTGGGGACAGATGGCTCGGTCGTATCGTTGGACTGGTCGGTTTGTTCTTCTATCTTGGCTCTTTCTCTCTTTTCTATCTGGACAGTCTTCTTACCTTCTTCGTTGTGGTGCCTTCATTTTGGTTATCCTGTCGACTTATCTGTGATGATGAGATCCTGTCGACTCTCGCTATAGCTGTGATAACCGAGGGTCAAACCTGTAGTAACCGAGAGGGACAGTCAGGGCGTGGAGAGTTTTCCAGTACCTCTCTGCACCTTGGAGGACCTTTAACAATTCTCACTGAGTACAGGCAGTCGTGGTCGAGGCAGAGTGGAAAGCTTGGGAATGTCCACACACAAAAAACGAAGAGACGCAGTTGTAGTAGGAAAGTTCCGTGAATAGATAAAAGTCGAGCTAAGAGCAAGATGGAGATAGAAGAGTTCTTACTGTTCTACATGGCGATGAGGTGGACCTGGGTACAACCGACGAGGGCACACGCTGATGGTGAAGTGACTATTTTTTCGGCTAGGGCAGAGGCTTTTTATATCTTTGCCGAGGGGGGAGACATGCGGGAATTTGGACTTTGAACGGGTGCAAAGGGCGTGGGGCGTCTGCGGTATTCTACACCCTTTGGACCTGATGGCAACGGTCTGCCAAATTCCTCTTTAGGGTTGATTTCTATTCGATTTCTTGCTTAGCTCAGCTCTTAATCTATTACAGAGTTTTATTTATTAATCCTCAGTTTGTACAAAGTACATTACATATAGTGATGTAATGACACATGTCAATCATGCGTATAATTATTTACAGATGTGTTCTATTATACAACATGAAAATCTTGTTATAAGTATTATACAATATAAGGTTGTTGGTTTAAATTACCATAAAAATATATTTTTCTATTAAGATAACACTTTATATTCTAGAATTTATATAATAAATAAGATGTGTGTATATCTTGCATGCTTCACATATTAGAAGTTCAATAATTATTTTATTAAAATATATATTGTCACGGTAGAGAAGACAAGTATTCCAAAAGCTTAATTAAAAATAATTTATTAATTAAACTTATATTTTACAAAATTAGTCAATTGATTTTACCAGTAGTAATTTACAAGCATGGTAAGGGGTGATGACTATGCAAATATTTATTATGATAAATAACAGAGTATTCAAAAATAATTATTCTATTGCATTTCCCCCTTCATAGATTAACAGCGTCCCGCTGTAATTATCACTTGAACAGATCAGTTTGGTCCTCAAGGAGGTCATGGTAGGGTTTCATTTCAGTACGTGGAAGGTCACGCCAGAGAGTTTCCAAGTAACCTTGTATGGCCCGAAGTACCATCAGTTATCATCCGTTTTTCCGAGAGTCCCACCTTTCCTTTCGGGATCAAAATCCATACCAGGTCACCGACGTTGTAATCCATTGCCTCGTGCTTTGAATCATAACTGGCCTTGTTCTTTTCATGGGCTTTTAAGGTTTCTAATCTTGCTAGCTGCCTAGTCTCTTCGACTCGCGAGGCAATCTTCTGACTGTATTCCTCTTGGAGATCTTCATGCGGATCTGGGAAAAGAGTGTCTACAGTGGTTTCAGCTTCACGTACATGGATCAGTTTAAGAGGGGTATAAAACCTGTCGTATCTTGTTTTGCGGTGTTGTAGGCGAACTTGACGTAGGGCAGGATTACGTCCCAGTCCTTCTGTTCAACACTTACATACATCGCAATCATTTGGCTAAGGTTTTGCTTAACCTCTCTGTCAGTCCATTCGTCTGGGAATGATACGCTGTCATGAACCGATGTATCGACTAGCATTGATTGGTGAGTTCCGCAATCAAATTGGATTGGAATACTCGTCCTCGGTCCGTGATGATTTCTCTGGGGGCTCCGTACTTGAGAACAACATCTTTCATTAAGAAATTGGCTGCTTCTTTTGATTTTCCTGTGGTTAAGGCTTTAGTAACGGCAAATCGAGTAAGATAGTCAGTACAGACTATGATCCATTTATTACCGCCAAAGGATTTCGAGAATCTCCCAAGAAGATCTATTCCTATTCTTTGGAATGGGAAGGTTACAAGGGAAATGACGATACTGGGAAGGGCGATAAATTCAAGCGGCTGTCTCAACCCATTTGAAAAACGTTTGCCAGGCACATATTTGGTGCTTCTTTCTCAAAAAGAACAACCTAGCTTATAATATTTACAGTACATTTCCTCATTTATATTTTGTTTGAAAATACTTTACAAATTTATTTTTATTTTAATGCAAAAATATTTTACAAATATATTTTTATTGAGATAACACTTTATATTTCAGAATTTATATAATAAATAAAATGTGTGTTTATTTTGCATGCTTCACATATTAGAAGTTCAATAATTATTTTATCAAAATATATATTGTAACGGTAGATAATACAAGTATTCCAAAAGCTTAATTAAAAATAATTAATTAATTAAACTTATATATTGGAAAATGTGTCAATTGATTTTATCAGGGTAATTTACAAGCATGGTAAAAGGTGACGACTATGCAAATATTTATGATGATAAACAACAGATTATTCAAAAATAATTATTTTGTGGGAATATAAAGAATCTTTAAAATGTTACATTTAGAAATAACTAAAAAAATTCAACATTGATGTTCAAATTTTGATACAAAATATTTATTAATGTATAATAAATAAATAAATACGATTATTCTTTGATATAGTTTTCTAAAGGGATGTCAGGATGTCTGGAAAGAATATGCAATAAAATAAGAAACTAATTCCAGAAGGCTAATTTCGTTTATTATTCATTGGCCTGTATGTGGCGAGTCTCCAGAAATCCTGCGGGGCTTAACATAGAGCTGGGAGAGCATATGGATTCAGTTTGTAGTCTACAAGGGGTGTATATAATGGCTGTGGTGAACAGAGAGAGGACAAATATTGACAGTAATGTGTGGTGACCAGGGGACACATTTTGACAGTAGTGTGGTGTGACCAAGGGGACACATATTGACAGACTTTAATTTATACTTTCGCAAATTTTATACAGTAGAACCTCTAGGGACACAGAATCTAAAGGACACCTATATCCAAATGAGTTTTAATCGTCGAAAGTATCTTTTTATCAAATTACAGCTCTTCAGTAAGAAGACGCCTATCTTTCGGCTCTGCATCTAGGTATCCTTTAGAGAGAGGTTCTATTGTATTTTATATATTTACAAAAATATTATATTATATTATATTATTTTTATATATTATTTTTGAACATTGAGAAATGTTTGAATCCAAAAATAAATTTCTAGAATTGTGGAGGCAATGGACTATTTCACCGTGACTTCTGAAATATATCTAATGCGGTTGAAGTGTCTGTGTGGGGAGGATGGTGGGTGATCAAGCGGAGATTGCCCAACTGATTGAGTTTTTGTCTTTTCTTTATTGGGAGATGTCATGTTGTTGTTGTTGTCGTGTCCAATGAAGATCCTCAGATGTCTCCATGCATCTTTATCACAGCAGCAGCAATGTCCACTAACTTGGGTGTATAAAGCTGCTGCTCTGGGTCTATGTCAATTTTCTGCAAGGCTGCGGCCATTGCTGGGCATGAGAATATGTGAGTAGGTGTTAGTTCCACACCAGGACAGTTGGTGCATATTCTCAAGGAAGGGAGATGTATTCAAACGCTAAAATGGGTTGTGGAGCTACATTTTGTAGAAGTTTATTTTATGAATAAATAATCAATCGTGCTTAAATTCTTTCATTTTCTATATATACATATCACGTTATTGCTTTATGTTAATTTATTCATAACTGGCCTTTTCTTTATTGTTTGCCGAAGAACATTGCTCGATGCAAATATTTATATGTAAAATATACTTTCCTAAAAGCTTATGTCTATAGTTTTCTTGAATACCATTTCTTGGATTCCAACCTTCAGTGCAGCATATATAACCAGAATCGTCAAATACAATATTAGAGTCCCAAGAAGCGATTTGGTTGTTTAAATTGGCATAATCGCTGGGAGGGTCCACTTTTGGTTAGCAAAGCTCTCCCAATATTTTTCATCGCAGTAAGGATAGTAGAAGATTGTTTGTGAATAAAAATAGACGTTATTTAATTTTTCTATGTAGTCTGTGATTATATCAAAATCGATCAGAAAAATAAGAGGAAGAATGGAATTTAGTCCATTCCCGACCACATTTTATAGAATGATGGCCGCTTTTTACACCACAAAAAGAGATTCATTTGAAAGGAAGTAAACAAAGTCTATTCTCTAATCTATTCCAAGACGGTCACCTCGAAGTTAAAAATTTTGTAAACTTGCATTGTTAGCAGAAATGAAACAGACTATAAAAACCAGACTTCTACATCATTTAGCTTTATATTAAGAACTTGATCATTATTCCGTTATACGAGAGCGGGTTTAGAACGATAGTCCTCTCAAAATCTCTTTTGTTAAAGTTTCACCCATATATTTATATTCATAGAAGTTTCGACCTATATATAGGTATATTCAATATAAATGTGTGCATGATGATATTGAAAACAAATTGCTTAATTTTTACAAATGAATAAATATATTTTTTATTTTAACAGATTTTTGATTATTTTCCAAAAAGGTTTCAGATAAGAACCAGAATATTTGTATTTCTTCCTTTTTGAAATTTTGAATATTCACCGACGAATTCAAGTCGCTACTTCCAAAAGTTTTCACGACCAGCCAGATGTCTGAAAATTCGTACACCTGTAATGGTAGTTGGAATTATCGAGTCTTTAAAATTTGAAACTTCCATTTCGTCTCAAAGCATATGGCCATTCTGACAACCCGAAGTCTGAATATTTGTCAACTTACATTGTTATCAAGTTCTAAGAAATGCACAAAAATTTAGATATCTACCTAGAACGATAAGAAGATATGTGGACAGACAGACATGGAAGCAAGTAAAATAAAAGCTTTTTAAAATTCATATCCATAATAGAACATCAAAAACCCAACTTTCTATGAACAACTAGAACCGCATTGAACCCGTTTCTTAGAAGCAATTTCACAACAACCAATAGAACAATAAATGTATTAATACGAGAAGATCTTGTCATAGCTTACACAGATGTTTCCTCTGGTCAAACACTGAAAGATGGAGGATTGTTCTTCTATTACCAGACAATAATGATCTAACTCAATGTATCGATATATGGAGTTGGAAATATCCTCAAACTAAAAGGCAGAGCTATTAACTGTTAAAGTAAGCCTGAATCTTTACAATTACTCTGAAGACAACAACACTCAGGGAATCATTATTCTTTTTACCTCAAATCATCCCTACATACAATAAACAAAGGAACATAAATATAGCTTGCCGCATTCATAGAATCCAATTATAAGCTCAATAGGCAAAGGGTGCAATGGATACCTGCCCATGTTGGTATAGAGGGCAATAATAGAACTGATAACTTGGCGGAACAGTTAGGAGAGGGAAACCAAAACAATCCAATTCTAAACCCTTTAAGGATGCAAATACTTAGTCAAAACAAAACTCCTAACACCAATCCTAATATCCCAGCCAATCTGAAAACTCAATATTAATAGAGAATTACCGACCTTCATTTCCAGAATAAAAACGGAAAATATCAAAGTAATGAAAATAAACTCAGAAATGACAAGTTTCTATAGAAACTTCAAGAACTGCGACAACACCCAGCTTAGTCCAGATCCCATATTTAGCTGCTATTACGGGAGAACATCAAGGCAGCAGAGGACCTGAGACCTCAGTGATTGTGCACAGAGTACATGGACCGATTTTACCTGCCCCATGGACAAGACATCACCATTACCAGCAAAACAATATCAGCTTTATATACAAGTAGATTTCCCAGCTAATGCAATGATTGTAACTCATGTTCAGTCTCGAGTTTCATGACTTGTATCTTCATTCTTGGATGGATTTTCGATTTATTTGATACCTATCCTTATCAGTTTTATTAATTTTATAGACCGAGAGAAGAGGCCTTAGAACTTGGTTTTTCATCTTGATAAAAAAAAAAACATCGTTGCAGAGAAGAGAGAGAGAAGAGATTCGTGGAATATAGTTAATATAGAATTTTTGCAATTTTTCACAATAGGGTTATATGAAATAATATGTAACAAATATATTTGGTATTCAGATTGAACTGATTCTAATATATTCATCTAATTTTAATATAAACATATTATCAATGGCTATATTTCAAACAATTACAGAAGGCCCATCAACCAACTCCATAGACGATTTCTAAGCGATCAAAATTATAAGCAGCCAGGTTAGTTCATCGTCAATAAGAGGTAAATCATGTTTTAATATCAAAAAAACTACTTTGATATTAAGTCAATGTTGTAGAAATGTATACCCATTCTTTTACATCATATGCTATTATTAATATGAAGAATTAATGATACAAGCGAAGATGTTGGAATTCTAATTGGAACTTCTAACAATTTATCTTCAAAGAGAAACAAGATCAATTGGAAGTCGTTATTTTGATGGCGGTGTTATATACTCTCATATATATCGCACCGAAATCTGGAAATGGATATAAGCCACGAGGATACTTTAGATATAATTAAGAAAGAATCCTGAATTTTGAAAGAAGAAATACCTAAGAGAGAGAGAGAGAAAACAAAATGCATAATTTACTAAATGTACAGAATATTATCAGTCTATTCTGAAAGCTAAAGCAAAAGCCTAAACTCATTAAGAAAACATCTACAGTTGTTTGGTGACAAGCCAGAGTGATTCCTACATATTTACATACAAAACTTCGCATAGCTAACGTAAAAGATTAGGTAGCCAGAAAAACCTAGAATCAATCAAACCATAATACTTTGTGCATTATTTTCAAAATTATCAATATATATTCCTTAAATATAAACCTGTTGACTAATCCCACGATTGATTTACATTTATTATGAAATATATTATATAAATTTACAAAATTATTGAATATATTTATTAAAATTTTGCATTTACTTATCTTTGAAGGAATTATTTGTTTTAATTGTTTCTTTTGTCTTTTTCTGTATTTATCGCAACTGTATTTTCTTGAATATAAATATAAGTATTTTTTCATAAAGTTATGTTGTGTTTTTTATTATCCCCTTTTGTTAAGATTGCACGAATTCCACGAATTCGTGCTCTTCGAGCTGAAGGAGAAGTGGCCTCTCCCAAAGTTCTTGTTTAGTGCATCTATAATGCAAGCCAAAATGTGTTCTGGAGCTGAAAGTGCCAAGCTACATTTTGGGCAAGTAGGGTAGATTTTGTTGCTATTTTCTTTTTACAATTGTTTGGCATGGCTTGTTCTAAATCTTTTTAGTGTTGTTAGACGTTATATAATTCTGAGATTCAGAGCTTCTACTGGGTCCACTCTACTGTATCAGCTGTGCTTAGGTGGGTTCCTGCAGTTCTTGTTTACCTATGTTTTGGCTAATTTTCCTCAATAAATTTCTCCATGGCATATTTTTTCGTCTATTAACGTGTATTAATTTTCGTCTATTATAAAAATTAAGTATATTGTAGAGAGTGAGTTGTATCGGATTTCATTCTCTAGTCCACTTAACTCAGGATTCATTGTGAACTTTCTCTCATTCCGTTATAGGAATTAATTTCCATTATCACATCCTCAGTTAGTCATTAATTTATTTTTCTCCTTTTTTAAATAATCATTAGCTCTTCATATGAGTATTCAACAATTGTTGTGTATGTGACAGGGCTGAATATTCAGGATTTTGCCTCACTACATATCCAACTACTGACATTCCTGCGATATCTAAAACTACAAACGACCTTCAGCTGGGACCTCTGAGACCAAGGAGCCACGACATGGTGTGGAATTCCAACAAGGCCAATGAACAAGATGTAATGGCATAGATCACGACTCAGAAAGTCAAGATCACATGCGTCTTGTGAGTATTGTTCATCTAATGAATATGTCACTGAGACAATTGGGATAGTCAACGTGGGTGAGAAAGTCATTCCAAACTTGACAAGAGCAATCTAGAGCAATGTGTGTGCAGATCTGTTCGCAACTAGGTGATAATTAGGTGAATTTTCATAATTCTCTTGCGATGGTGTTGATTTATCATTTCAAAATATTGAATAAAATTAACCAATACACCACACAATCAGCGTACATCATTAATTTTGATAGAAATATTGATTTACGTTTATATATATTAAAAAGAAAGGTCGCCGTTCTCATCAACATAGACAAAAAACTGTGTTTTAAGGTGTCGCTTCATCACTGAACTGATAACGATAACTTGTTGAAACGGCCAATAGATTGTGTATAATTTTAGGGTCTATTTTTGAAGATATAAGTTATATTCCTTTTAACAAATTAAAGTTCTTTATTATATAAGCCAATATAGAGATGACCCTGGCGGTGAATACCAGAACATCAGAGAGAATAAATTATTTAATTATTGAATTACAACTTGAGTAACAAAATTAATTTAATTTAAAGTCTACATGTTTAATCCAGCAGCATGTGGATGTTATGAAACATATCACTAGTTTTTCGGAGATGATCAAAAAATTTGATTTTCTATTAAAAATAAACAATTTTTTTAATAACTATGGTAGAATTATTATTTAGAGTATGAGACACATTGTTATTTAGTGTTCAAAACATTCAACAAATAGGTTGATAGAAATGAATTTGAATACTTTTTTTATTTCCACAGATTAATAGATTAATATACTGAAAAATATCTAACGAAGAGAGGCATCTGTTTCAAAGTGTATTTGAGGGGAATTTCGGGTTAAATAGTTTATAGGGAGAAGAGACACTTTCTCTATTTATATATATATAGTTAAGTAGAGGAGAGTGCGGGTTGATTAGTTAGAAGAGGCGACAGTGGGGGGTTGTTAGTTACAAAGAGTGGAAGTACATAAGTAATAAGGGCTGTGGGCTAGTTTAATAGGAGGAAGGGAGATAGAATTCATAGGAAATTAATTAATGGACTGAATATTCAGGAGAGGGAAATTGTGTTTGAAGTCAGGTGTAGAGAATTGGGAGGAAGTAACAGAGGGTTGGGGTAGATAGGAGGAAGCGTAGTTCTGGAATTTAGTTAATGTCGACATCCAGAATGTAGATGGTTGGGTAATTATATAGAAGCGGATGTGGGATAGAGAGTTAGGAAGGGGCGCAGAGGTATTTAGTCATGAAGGGCAGTAAGATTATATTGTTAGGAGTGGGGCGCTGTGGGTTCATTTAGTTGGAAAGAGTGGTGGGGTCATTAATTATGAAGGGGTAGTTTGGTCGATTTGTTAAGAAGAGGCAGAGGATATTTAGTTATGAGGGGGAGGGCGATATTTATTTAAGAGGGGAAGGGGGGTATTTAGCTATGAGGGGAAGGGCGATATTCATTTAGGAGGAGGGAGGGCGATATTTAGTTAAGAGGGGCGAGGCGATATTCAGTTAGAAGGAGGGGAGGGCGATATTTAGTTAGGAGGGGGGAGGGCGATATTCAGTTAGGAGGGGGGTGATAATTAGGTAGGAGGGGGGAGGGCGATATTTAGTTAGGAGGTGAGGGAGGGCGATTTTATTTAGGAGGGGAGGGAGGGCGATATTTAGTTAGGAGGGGGGAGGGCGTTATTTAGTTAGGAGGGGGGAGGCGATATTCAGTTAGGAGGTGGGAGGGCGATAATTAGGTAGGAGGGGAGGGCGATATTTAGTTAGGAGGGGGAGGGCGATAATTAGGTAGGAGGGGGAGGGCGATAATTAGGTAGGAGGGGGGAGGGCGATATTTAGTTAGGAGGGGGAAGGCGATATTTAGTTAGGAGGGTGAGGCGATATTCAGTTAGGAGGGGGGAGGGCGATAATTAGGTAGGAGGGGGAGGGCGATATTTAGTTAGGAGGGGGAGGGCGACAATTAGGTAGGAGGGGAGGGAGGGCGTTATTTAGTTAGGAGGGGGAGGGCGATATTTAGTTAGGAGGGGAAGAAGGGCGATATTTAGTTAGGAGGGGGGAGAGCGTTATTTAGTTAGGAGGGGAAGGAGGGCGATATTTAGTTAGGAGGGGGGAGAGCGTTATTTAGTTAGGAGGGGGAGGGCCATATTTATTTAAAAGGGGAAAGGCGATATTTAGTTAGGAAGAGGGAAGGCGATATTTAGTTAGGAGAGGGGAGGGCGATATTTAGTTAGGAGGGGGAGGGCAATATTTAGTTAGGAGGGGAGGGCGATATTTAGTTAGGAGAGGTGAGGGCGATATTTAGTTAGGAGGGGAGGGCGTTAATTAGTTAGGAGGGGAAGGGCGATATTTAGATAGGAGAGGAAGGGGGTATTTATTTAGGAGTGCGGAGGGGGATATTTAGGTAAGAGGGGAGAAGGCAATATTTAGTTAGAAGGAGGAGTGGCGATATTCAATTAAGAAGAGGGGAGGGAGATATTTAGTTAGGAGAGGGGAGGGCGATATTTAGTTTAGAGGGGGATGGGGCGATATTTCATTAGGATGGGGAAGTGGTATATTTAGTTAAGAGGAGGTGAGGGTGATATGTAGTTTGGAGGGGGGACGGAGATATTTAGTTCAGAGAAGGGAGGGCGATTATTAGTTAGAAGGGGGAGAGGGCGATATTTAATTAGGAGGGGGGAGAGGGATATTTAGTTAAGAGGAGGAGGAGGGCGATATTTAGTTGGGAGGGGGTGTTTATTTCAGAGGGGGAATGAGGATAGTTGGTTAGGAAGGGGGCAAGGTCTTATTTAGTTTCAAGGGGGCAGGGGATATTTATTAAGTAGGGGGAAAATATATATATAATTAGGAAGGGGAAAAGAGGGGGTATTTAGTAAATAAGGGGCAGGGGATTATTCAGTAAGGAAGGGATGGTGGGGTTATTTATTTATAAGAGGAAGGGGTGTATATTGTTTCATTTAAGTTCAGTGTGCTAAGTTGGATTGGGGAGGGGGTATAGTGATGATTATAATAGGCCTCAATTCATGTCTTAGCAGACAGGGCCCAGCCTGCTGTCAACGACGGGATGTAGACATAATTTAAATTAAGATATTAGACATTAAATCTGAGAAAGAAAGGCATTGCTCTTGTGGGCTGATAGGAGAGGTTTTTAGTGCAAATCAAAATCAATCATAATTATTAATGCTTATATATTCTGTAAATTGCTGAGAAATTACAATCAGCCAGGCTAGATTTGTGTTTATTGTAATATGATCAGATATTTACTTCATAAATTAAGAAAAGCTTAATGTTTTGGCATTGATGTGATAATAAGCTTTAATATTTGTATGATTTATCATACTTGAGCGAAAATTCATAGACACAAAAACAAATATAAGATGTTGACAAATGTTCAGAAACATGATTGCTTACTAGTTCAAAATTGGAATCAGGTTCCAATTTTTTAAATTGTGATACATTTCAAAATTTTCTAGTGAAGATAAGAATTGAATTAGATGATCATGTGTTAAAATCTGATTTTAAAAGTTCCAAAATATAATGTTATAAAGTTTTATATCAAACATTTTAATATGTTTTATTTTTGTTTTTAATTTTTCATTATTTATATCTCATATCTAATAAATTTCAAATTCAGACAATACTTTATAAATTTGGATTTTTGTTTGTTTATGTCTCATGGAATATATCTTAAATTAGAGAAATACGCTGAATTCTATGGCACTAGATCATTCATAGCTCATATTTTATTTAAACAATACTTATATTTTATAATGTTCTAGTTCTTTAATTTTTTTGCTTTATATCTCATATTTAGATGATATTTTCAAATATTTACTGCTCTCGTTTATTCACAAATATAATTCATACAATATATTTTGAAAAAAAAATATGTTTTTTTCAAATTCATGGCATTGTTATATTAAATATCGTGTTTTATAGAATAACACTTATCCTGATCAAATTAGTATGAAATAAAGTAAAAAGAGGAGCTTCTTTATACACTTTTACTCTCGCTAGCTTTCGAACCTACATGGTTCTTCATCTGGCATGGATAGCTTTTACACTAACAAAAGTACTGCAACACAGGTACCTTATATACACCTAGGAGGAAATTTACATACTTAAGCTAATGGATTAAAAGAGAATATATGACGCCGACGTTAAAATTGGAATATTTACATATAAAAAACCGAAAACAAGATTTGTAAAATTATGAATATATGTAAAACCAGCCAACATTGTTGCGACAAATGAGTAAAAGTCCAAGGGCACAACCAGGGGCCCCACTCAATGTCACAACCAATGGGGAGAGGATAGGGGGGGGGGGGAAGTGGGGGGGGGAGGAAGTGGGGGGGTTGGGTGGGAGGAATAGTACCCACTATTAATAAAGGACTTTGTATATATCGGGAAGGTCTATTTTGCGGTTAATACTGTTGGTTTGTGAGGAAATAATGGATTCTAAGCATAGTCTGTTGTGTTTGTGGTTGATATGTCTGTATTTAATGTGTGGATGTTCAAGATCAAAACTATGGCCTGTTTGTGCGATATGGGTGTAGATTAGGGATTTTGTATCTTTGTTGTGAATATTGCGATTATGTTCTGAAATTCTGATACGTGTGGTTCTGCCTGTTTCCCCGACATATGATGCTGGGCAATTTTTGCACTGTAGTGAATAGATGGCGCCAGTAGAGTCTATAGGGAGGGTAGGTCTATCTGATTTGGTAATGCTATTTCTAAGGATGGTGGTTAGGTTGAGAGGACTGTTGTATAAAACTTTGATGCCATATGGGCGCAATATGCGGGATATTGAAACTGCTTTGGGGGAATATGGAAGCCAACATGTGGCTCTATAGATTGTAGTAGTTGTATGGACACATGGATCAAACATGTGTTTGTCTATAAAGGGCAAGGGGTAACCTGTAGCCATAAGGACCAAACGTATTCTAGATTTTTCGATAGTTTTAAATATGGGCAATGAACAATGGGTGAAGATTCTCTTGGATAGGGTCTTAACTGTATTTATTTTATATGCTATGGGGCTACTGGAGGAGAAGTGTGTGTATTGGGGGGGAATGTTCTTTTTGTGAAAAACTGTGGTTTGAAAGGTGTGAGGTGTGCGTATGACTAAAATATCTAAAAAGGGTAAAGCGGAGTTTGATTCGGTTTCATAAGTGAATTTTATATTTGGGTGGAATTCGTGTAAGGTACTATGGATACGTTGGAGGCTGTTTGAGTTAATGATACAAAAAACATCATCCACATATCTCCTCCAGTAGTGTATGTCAGAGGGGAGGGTTTGGTTGATCCATGTGTCCAGCGAATTCATGACTATTTCTGCAATTATTGATGAGAGAGGACTACCCATAGGGGTGCCTCTGATTTGTTTGTAACACTGCATGTTAAATGTGAAGGAGCTAACGGTCAAACAGAGGGAGGTTAGTTGTAGTATGGTGGAAGCTGTCTGTGTGTCTATGTTAGATGTTGTGAGGAATAGTTGTAATTTATCTGTAATGAGGGTATGTGGTAGGGAAAGGTACAGAGATGTGACGTCAAAGGACGCCATGATGTGTTGTGGTGGCGGAGTTAGGGCTGTGATGTTTTCTATAAATGTGGGGGGGGGGGTGAGTGATGCTGTATATGTTCGGGTTTTGCTTCATGAGAGGGGCAAAAGGCTTACCAGATATTTGGAGACAGAATATGCCGGGGATTGGTGATAAGCGATGATTGGTCTGAGTGGGACTCCTGGTTTGTGCACCTTGGGGACGCCATAAATGTAAGCATTCTTGTCCAAGTTGGCTGTAAAATGAGTATGTTGTTCTGCTGTGATGAGACCGGATTTTTTCATGTTGTTTAGGGATTTTCTGAACATTTTGGTAAGGGTGGTGTTTTCTTGTGGGGAGATAGATGAGAAGGTGGAGCTGTCTTGAAGGATGTCTGTCATCTTTGCTATGTAATCTGATCGGTCCATTATGACGGGGTGGTTTCCTTTGTCCGCTCTTGTAAATACCAGGGATTTGTAGCTTTTTAACTTATTGATTATGGCTTTGTTGTTGTGGTTGGGTACTTTGTTCCGGTCTGGTCTTAGTAGGGCTTGGACTATCGCATTCCGTGCTTTAAATGTTTCACCTTGATTTAGAGTGCTCATGATGCCTTCAACACTAGCAATAATTCTGGAGATGTCCGCTTTGGTTGGAGGAACATACTGGAGGCCTAGTTCTAGAAGCTTTTCTTCTCTTTCGGGCAAACGGGTTGTGGATATGTTGATGATTTTGGGGGGAGCTGCTCTCTTAAAATCAGGGACATCTGGAAAATCATATTACTGCTTCCAGTGAGTCAGCTTGGAGAGGTGTTTGTTGTTCTGGACCGTTGTCTGATTTTGGACTTTGAGCGTGGTAGCTTTTACTAGGTCGTGGAGGTCCTCTAAGGGCATTAACTGTTGAATATGGAAGATGAGGCCTTTGATGGAACAAGAAAGAATTCGGATGTTTGAGTGTGAACCCTGTACTCTGGCTTCCAGTAGTTCTAGCTGAAACTTTTTGGTGATTTTGGATGAAAAGGGATTCTTGACTGGATCTTTTATCCTGAGGGATGGTGGGATGAAGCTGACTTTCTGGCATATTAGATTGAATTGCAGGTGACATCTCCATTTGGCTAGTTGTATCGATTTCTTTATCCATTGGCGTATATAAAAGCGGAGCTCTGGCGCAGAATGGCTCATAGTAAAACAGCGAAGGTTAAGTTTTTTATAGAATAACTCTTATCCTGATCAAATTAGTATGAAATAAAGTAAAAATAGGAGCTTCTTTATACACTTTTATTCTCGCTAGCTTTCGAACCTACATGGTTCTTCATCTGGCATGGATAGCTTTTACACAAACAAAGGTAGTGCAACACAGGTACCTTATATACACCTAGGAGGAAATTTACATACTTAAGCTAATGGATTAAAAGAGAATATATGACGTCGACGTTAAAATTGGAATATTTACATAAAAAAAAACGAAAACAAGATTTGTAAAATTATGAATATATGTAAAACCAGCCAACATTGTTGCGACAAATGAGTAAAAGTCCAAGGGCACAACCAGGGGCCCCACTCAAAGTCACAACCAATGGGGAGGGGATAGGGGGGTGGGGGATTGGGGGGGGGGGGGAGGAAGTGGGGAGTTGGGTGGGAGGAGTAGTACCCACTATTAATAAAGGACTTTGTATATATCGGGAAGGTCTATTTTGCGGTTAATACTGTTGGTTTGTGAGGAAATAATGGATTCTAAGCATAGTCTGTTGTGTTTGTGGTTGATATGTCTGTATTTAATGTGTGGATGTTCAAGATCAAAACTGTGGCCTGTTTGTGCGATATGGGTGTAGATTAGGGATTTTGTATCTTTGTTGTGAATATTGCGATTATGTTCTGAAATTCTGATACGTGTGGTTCTGCCTGTTTCCCCGACATATGATGCTAGGCAATTATTGCACTGTAGTGAATAGATGGCGCCAGTAGAGTCTATAGGGAGGGTAGGTCTATCTGATTTGGTAATGCTATTTCTGAGGATGGTGGTTAGGTTGGGAGGACTGTTGTATAAAACTTTGATGCCATATGGGCGCAATATGCAGGATATTGAAACTGCTTTGGGGGAATATGGAAGCCAACATGTGGCTCTATAGGTTGTAGTAGTTGTATGGACACATGGATCAAACATGTGTTTGTCTATAAAGGGCAAGGGGTAACCTGCAGCCATAAGGATCAAACGGATTCTAGATTTTCGATAGTTTTAAATATGGGCAATGAACAATGGGTGAAGATTCTCTTGGATAGGGTCTTAACTGTATTTTTTTTATATGCTATGGGGCTACTGGAGAAGTGTGTGTATTGGGGGGGAATGTTCTTTTTGTGAAAAACTGTGGTTTGAAAGGTGTGCGGTGTGCGTATGACTAAAATATCTAAAAAGGGTAAAGCGGAGTTCGATTCGGTTTCATAAGTGAATTTTATATTTGGGTTGAATTCGTGTAAGGTACTATGGATACGTTGGAGGCTGTTTGAGTTAATGATACAAAAAACATCATCCACATATCTCCTCCATTAGTGTATGTCAGAGGGGAGGGTTTGGTTGATCCATGTGTCCAGCGAATTCATGACTATTTCTGCAATTATTGATGAGAGAGGACTACCCATAGGGGTCCCTCTGATTTGTTTGTAACACTGCATGTTAATTGTGAAGGAGCTAACGGTCAAACAGAGGGAGGCTAGTTGTAGTATGGTGGAAGCTCTCTGTGTGTCTATGTTAGATGTTGTGAGGAATAGTTGTAATTTATCTAAAATAGCATATCTGTAATAATCTGCAGAACCACACTTATCAGAATTTCAGAACATAATCGCAATATTCACAACAAAGATACAAAATCCCTAATCTACACCCATATCGCACAAACAGGCCACAGTTTTGATCTTGAACATCCACACATTAAATACAGACATATCAACCACAAACACAACAGACTATGCTTAGAATCCATTATTTCCTCACAAACCAACAGTATTAACCGCAAAATAGACCTTCCCGATATATCCAAAGTCCTTTATTAATAGTGGGTACTACTCCTCCCACCCAACCCCCCCACTTCCTCCCCCCCCAATCCCCCCCCCCCCTATCCCCTCCCCATTGGTTGTGACATTGAGTGGGGCCCCTGGTTGTGCCCTTGGACTTTTACTCATTTGTCGCAACAATGTTGGCTGGTTTTACATATATTCATAATTTTACAAATCTTGTTTTCGGTTTTTTATATGTAAATATTCCAATTTTAACGTCGGCGTCAT
Source organism: Cordylochernes scorpioides (assembly GCA_030710605.1). Lineage (NCBI taxonomy): Eukaryota > Metazoa > Arthropoda > Arachnida > Pseudoscorpiones > Chernetidae > Cordylochernes > Cordylochernes scorpioides. The sequence continues at coordinate 50,380,916 of CP092871.1, forward strand.
ATATTCTCTTTCAATCCATTAGCTTAAGTATGTAAATTTCCTCCTAGGTGTATATAAGGTACCTGTGTTGCAGTACTTTTGTTAGTGTAAAAGCTATCCATGCCAGATGAAGAACCATGTAGGTTCGAAAGCTAGCGAGAATAAAAGTGTATATAGAAGCTCCTCTTTTTACTTCATTTCATTCTAATTTGATCAGGATAAGAGTTATTCTATAAAAAACTTAACCTTCGCTGTTTTACTATGAGCCATCCTGAGCCAGAGCTCCGCTTTTATATACGCCAATGGATAAAGAAATCGATACAACTAGCCAAATGGAGAAGTCACCTGCAATTCAATCTACTATGCCAGAAAGTCAGCTTCATCCCACCATCCCTCAGGATAAAAGATCCAGTCAAGAATCCCTTCTCATCCAAAATCACCAAAAGGTTTCAGCTAGAACTACTGGAAGCCAGAGTACAGGGTTCACACTCAAACATCCGAGTTATTTCTCGTTCCATCAAAGGCCTCATCTTCCATATTCAACAGTTAATGCCCTTAGAGGACCTCCACGACCTAGTAAAAGCTACCACGCTCAAAGTCCAAAATCAGACAACGGTCGAGAATAACAAACACCTCTCCAAGCTGACTCACTGGAAGCAGAAATATGATTTTCCAGATGTCCCTGATTCTAAGAGCCCAGCTCCCCCCAAGATCATCAACATATCCACAACCCGTTTGCCCGAAAGAGAAGAAAAGCTTCTAGAACTAGGCCTCTAGTATGTTCCTCCAACCAAACCGGACATCCCCAGAATCATTGCTGGTGTTGAAGGCATCATGAACACTCTAAATCAAGGTGAAACATTTAATGCACGGAATGCGATAGTCCAAGCCCTACTAAGACCAGACCGGAACAAAGTACCCAGCCACAACAACAAAGCCATAATCAATAAGTTAAAAAGCTACAAATCCCTGGTATTTACAAGAGCGGACAAAGGAAACCACCCCGTCATAATGGACCGATCAGATTACATAGCAAAGATGACAGACATCCTTCAAGACAGCTCCACCTTCTCATCTATCTCCCCACAAGTAAACACCACCCTTACCAGAATGTTCAGAAAATCCCTAAACAACATGAAAAAATCCGGTCTCATCACAGCAGAACAACATACTCATTTTACAGCCAACTTGGACAAGAATGCTTACATTTATGGCGTCCCCAAGGTGCACAAACCAGGAGTTCCACTCAGACCAATCATCGCTTATCACCAATGCATATTCTGTCTCCAAATATCTGGTAAGCCTTTTGTCCCCTCTCATGAAGCAAAACCCGAACATATATAGCATCACTCACCCCCCCCCCCCCACATTTATAGAAAACATCACAGCCCTAACTCCGCCACCACAACACATCATGGCGTCCTTTGTCGTCACATTTCTGTACCTTTCCCTACCACATACCCTCATTACAGATAAATTACAACTATTCCTCACGACATCTAACATAGAGACACAGACAGCTTCCACCATACTACAACTAACCTCCCTCTGTTTGACCGTTAGCTCCTTCACATTTAACATGCAGTGTTACAAACAAATCAGAGGCACCCCTATGGGTAGTCCTCTCTTATCAATAATTGCAGAAATAGTCATGAATTCGCTGGACACATGGATCAAACAAACCCTCTCCTCTGACATACACTACTGGAGGAGATATGTGGATGATGTTTTTTGTATCATTAACTCAAACAGCCTCCAACGTATCCATAGTACCTTACACGAATTCAACCCAAATATAAAATTCACTTATGAAACCGAATCGAACTCCGCTTTACCCTTTTTAGATATTTTAGTCATACGCACACCGCACACCTTTCAAACCACAGTTTTTCACAAAAAGAACATTCCCCCCCAATACACACACTTCTCCTCCAGTAGCCCCATAGCATATAAAATAAATACAGTTAAGACCCTATCCAAGAGAATCTTCACCCATTGTTCATTGCCCATATTTAAAACTATCGAAAAATCTAGAATCCGTTTGATCCTGTTGAAGTTTGAGATTGAATCAAGGAATAAAAAGATTATTTATTAAACAAAGTAACTTAAAACAAGATGTTAAAGTAGCAAAATTTTAAAGGCAAGTATATAGGGAAGGCGAGAGACAAAGACTATATATATTGACGTCGACCGCAGCGCCGCCGCGGCCGTTGATTGGTCGATCCCCCAATGCTGCACGCCAATTTTTGATCGCTATTCCAACACTCCCTCTCGATCCAAAATGTTCAATAGACCTCTTAAGTAGTGGAATTTGTTTCGTGGAAGAGGTTTAGTCATTATATCAGCTAGCTGTTCTGAGCTGCAAACATGATGCACTTTAAGTTCACCTTCTTCATGTTTGGATCTAATGAAGTGGTAGCGAACATCAATATGTTTCGTTCGTTTGTGGAATACTGGATTTTCAACAAGTTTTATTGCTGCTTGGTTGTCGATATAAAGTTCAGTTTCTTTAGTAATATCACAGCCGATGCCCTGTAGAAGTCTTCTGATCCAAATCAATTCCTTGGCAGCACTGCAGGCAGCGATGTATTCACTTTCGGTGGTTGAAAGTGCGATAATTGGTTGTCGTTGGCTTGCCCAAGAAACAGTTCCTCCGTTCATCATGAAGGCATAACCAGTCGTACTTTTTCTGGAGTCAACATCACGAGCAAAATCACTATCAGAGTAGCCAACAAGTTGGTCTTGTCCAGTGAAGAGAATTCCCATGTGTGGAGTGCCTTTCAGATAACGGAAAATATTCTTCACTGTTGTACAATGTGCAGGTCCTGGATATTCTAGGAATTTACTCACTTGTGAAACTGCATAAGTGATATCTGGACGTGAAACACATGATGCAAACATAAGGGATCCAACAGCTTCTCAAAAAGGGAATTTAGGCATCTTTTCCTTTTGTTCTGGAGTAGGACAGTCCTGCTTTGTTAAGATGACAGAAGGATCCATAGGCACCGAAGCAGGAATACAGTCAGCCATATTAAATTTACTCAAAATTTTGTCAATATATGATCACTGGTGAACGGCGTGTAGGTCTTGAACCACTCTCGTCGAAATGTCATGCTGCAGCTTGCACCGCTGTCAGCATACCAAATATCATTGGGCTCTACTTGATTATCGCACAAAATAAGTCCATAATCACTTGAACTTCCTTTTGAATCATGAAGATTTTTGTATTTATTTTTCTCATTAGCTAATCTTTTTCTACATTCGCGGCTCCAATGTCCAATTTTGTGACAATAGTGGCATTTAGTGTTCTTCTTGGCATCTTGAAAAGAACGTTGTGTATCTTTAGGCTTCGTTCGTGCTTGCCTGTGTAATATGGCCTCATCTTGTTTAGAAGAACCGCTTTGTTGATTCCTTGTTTCTTCAATCAAAAGTCTTGCAGTTAAATTGTTAAGAGTTTGAGCTTTCGGATCTAACGATTCCCACGCTGCAACAAAGTAGCGCATACTCGAAGGCAAAGTATTTAAAATTTTTGCTACCTTTTGATCTTCCGTTATGGTTCCGCCCATTTGTGAAATTTGTGCAGAAATATTTTCAATTTTTGCTATGTAATCACTTATTGTTTCCGATGTCAATCGTGCATCGAAGAATTGTTGCCAAAGTAGGCCAATAGTAAATTCGGATTTTTGTTCATGAATAGCAAGTAATTTCTGCCACATTTGTGAAGCGGAAGTACAGTTCATCAGGGGCTGAAGAAACTTTAATTCGATTGCCTGTGATAATAACATCCTTGCCTTAACGTCCTTTGATTTCCAATTCTGTAGTGAACTTTCAGAGTTACTGTCGGAGGAAACAACATTCGGCTTTATTTCTAAGCCTTCCAATAATTCTAGTAATTTTTGTTGTTCCAAAAGAAGCCTGAATTGGAATTTCCATAGTGAAAAGTTTTCACCATTAAAAACTTTAATCCTTGAAAGACAATCTTCGCTCATCTTCTTTGTCTTGGAATCGGCCAACGACAAAAAGAAACTAGGGTTATGGTTGGCGGGGACGCCTAAACTTCGAGCAAAACAAAGGCTTACTCACTGCTGGCGGTTAATCCTTTAGGCGCAGTGGAAGCGTGCTGGGCCCATAACCTGTTGAAGTTTGAGATTGAATCAAGGAATAAAAAGATTATTTATTAAACAAAGTAACTTAAAACAAGATGTTAAAGAGTAGCAAAATTTTAAAGGCAAGTATATAGGGAAGGCGAGAGACAAAGACTATA
>CP092871.1:50385258-50596904 GCA_030710605.1 Cordylochernes scorpioides
GTTTATGAGTTGGGTTTACATTTAGACTCTATTACATTTTATTAAGGAGAAAATTATTTTTTATAATTTCACATGCTATTAGGTATAAATAAAATTTTTTTCGGGAGGAAATTAGGTCCCTCTCCCGTCAAAATAGACGCAAATACTAAGCGCCACCATTGACCGACTCCACAAACTAGCGGACCCGGGTCAGTGACAAAGCCACGACACAAGCTTTGGAAAACTGAGAGGCGTCCACCTGGAAACCATGGTTTCGGGATAATGAACCCTTCTCAGTCCAGGGCGAACTTTATTTTCCTTGATCCACAAGGGATTCAGCTGGTAGAGTGGCGTTAGTTTTGCTTTTATATTTGACGGGAGATGCTCCTTTAATTTTATAGGTTAATATCCCCCCATCAAAATTTCAATATATATATTGGCCATAGATTTGGCCTAGCCTCTCTAGAAGCTAAATATTCTTTGGCAGATTGTGAAGATTTCATTTGATCCCTTGTGGATCTCATGGAATAAAGTCCACCCAGAACCGAAGAGGGCCATAATTCTCAAACCATGGTCTCAAAGTGGGCGCTTCTCAGTTTTCCAAATCTTGATTTGTGGCTTTGTCACCAACCTGATTCCACTAGTTTGCGGAGACGATAAATAGATGGCGGTTAGTTTTAGCGTCCATTTTGACGGAAGAGGGAATTTTAATTTTTATTCTTATAGTTATAAATATTATAAAATACTATCGGATGTGTACCCGGCTTCGCCCCGGTTTTATCCGAGTGAAAGTTTGCCTAACGAATATTATTGCTGATAATATTCCGGAACACACAGAGAATATTATGATAATAATGAAAATAATATTCGTCATATTGTATATTTATATAATATATAAAATATAATTTTCGAGCAAACATATCCACTCTCTCTACTGAATAGATTTTAAAATATATATATATGTGATGAGTCATCCTGTCGACTCATGTAATGAAAGATGAGAATTCCAGTAGCTTTTGTAGAGATCCTGTCGACTACTAAAATAATTTGTTGAATGTTTGGTTGTTGTCGACTTGTAGAATCCTGTCGACTACTGAAATAAAGTTGAAGTCATGGTAGCTCTTGTTGTACTGTGTTGACCAAGAGGAACAGTCAGGATGTAGAGTTTTCCAGTACCTCTCTGCACCTTGGAAGACCTTTAAAAGTTCTCACAAAATACAGGCAGTCGTGGTCGAGGCAGAGTGGAAAAGCTTGGGGAATGTCCACACAAAAAACGAAGACACAATTGCAATAAGAAAGTTCCGTTAACAGATAAAAGCTGAGCTAGAAGCGCAAGATGGAGATAGACGAGTTCTTCCTAACTACATGTTGGATGAGATCGACATAACATACGACCGACGCGGCTTGCACTAAGGGTGAACTAAAACTAAACTGTACTGAACTGAACTGAGCTGTCAAGCCACTGTCAGGTGATGTATTTATAGGTTAAAGACGGGGGGGGACCTTATGTGACAGGGGCGTTTGAGAAAGGGCGCCTTTACCTGTCCAGGTGTGAGAGGGGTCTCTGCATTCCACCACATGCGACAGTGTGGGTGGCCTGTCGTGGGAATTGTGAATCTACCTGATTTATGACTTCCATATTTAGACTCTGTTGTTTTGGCAATACTATGCTCGATCTCTGCTTTAGCTCAACTTTTAAATCTATTACAGATTTTATTTATTTATCCACTTTGTACAAATAACGTTACATAGGTGATGCAATGACACAGATTAATCATGCGCATAATTATTTATAGATGTGTTTCTATATACAACATGACAATCTTATTACAAGTTATATAGACAGTATGGGGTTGTTGGTTTAAATTACCATAGATGGGCCCCGGAAGTGAAAGGGTTTATCCGGGTTTAGGCGGGTAAAGCCTCTCTAACACAGGTAAGTAATTAAAATTTCTTTTAATTAATTTAAACTGTGAGGGTTAAAAAGGGCTATAACAAGATGATATTTGTTGGATATATAAAAGTGAAATAAAAATGACATTTTGTTTGATTAACAAAAAGGATGATTAAAATAAAATGATGACATAAAAATTCACATTCTAAGAGAATATTGGTGGGCGTTGGACAGGGTTAGTAGTTAAAGAATAAGCAATTGTGAGATTTACACCTGCAATCAAATACTTAGGTCCAGGTGCAAAGCGAGGATATTGACTTGAGCGTCTTCCTAGGCAATGTTTCACCTGTGATCCTGTATAGGGTAACAGTGCTTTGTCACAATTGTAGTGTTATTGCGTTGAAAAGTTGTTGAAGAATATGTAATTGTTAGAAGTGCTCATGTAAACCAAATACTCAGATCCAGGTGCAAAGCGAGGATATAGACTTGAGCTGTCTTCCTTGGCAATGTTTCACTTGCGATCCTATATAAGGGTTACAGTGTTTTGTCACAATTTTAGGATTATTGGGTTAAAAGTTGTTGAAGAAAAGTTGCTTATTAATATGATTGAGAAAGGAGTGAAATAGAGCCATGCGATAAGTAGAATTGTAGCGATAGTAGGTGATCTGACTTGACTCGAAATCAAAGGTTGAATGTGGTCCGCTAGAGCTGAAAAAAAAAGTTGAAAGTTGAAAAAAGTGAACGCTTTGTGTATGCGTTGGTGATTTGCTCTGCGGATGAAATGAAATAAACTCTTGAAGCTTGTTCAGACCAGAAGTTTGGATTTGTAAGTCTGGGGAACTGTGTTCAAGGCGTTTGTTGAATTACGAAATCAAAAAATAAATTGTCAAGCAGTGCTGTCGTTTTTCTACATTGATGTGACGCAATGACTGAAAAGATAGTGATGAAAAATATAGGGGATTGGTTAAAGAATATGATTGTTGAAAACGATTGTTGTAGATGCCCGATAGTGGATGATAAACTTTGTCAGATAATAAAGGTATTTAAACAACTAAAATATAGTGAATAGAAATATAGAAATATGATTGCGGGTACAAAAAGTGTAAGTGGACAAAATTAAACCTGTAATATATAAAATATATAATAAATAATAAAATAAAAATAATTTTTGAAACAATTAGATGTTTTACAATACTAAAATAATATCATGAAAAATAAAAGTAAATTTGATTAAAGGTTTTTTTTTTTTTTAAATGTTGGATTAAAAAATTTGTTTATATAATTGAAAGGTAAGAATAAGAATAATTATTCAAGATTTTATACAAAATTTATAATATAATTGAAGGTTATTAATGATTGGATAAATTTTAAGTAGTGTAAAATTGAACAAAAATTGTCTCTTTTGACGAAAAGTTACAGTTGTGGTGTGTGACTAGATTATATCCCTTTGGTAACATCGGTGTTTCTATGACTCTGAAACTGGGAATATGTGAAATGATCTTTTCGTTTGTCCTCAATGCTGGTATGTAGAGAATGATTTCTCTTTCGCGTTAAAAAGTCTATATAAGACTTAACCAAATTGTTTTAATTGGTGTTATCAATTAACATGTAAAATGTTTAATGTATGTTGTGTTGTGATATCTCGTTGGTGAGATTTGTGAGATTCTCGAGGAAATCTAAATGGTTGGTTTGAAACATTTGTTTAAAATGGCGATCATGAAGCTAGCGGTCAAGATGACTGCTTGAGGGGGGAGAGAAGATATTCTCAAAAGATAACAGTGACCAGGGGAGTGACGTCATAAAGAGCGTCCACTTCCTTTTTTTCACGGAAATTCTATTTGTGGGGTGGTCACACATGTGGGATGGCTTGCTATGTTTGAGATTTACTCGAAACTGACTTTCTCCTTTTGTTGAGTTGGCAATTTACTGTTATAATTGAAAGATATGATTTTCTCGGTGTTCGTAGTTGTTATGTTTCGAAGTTAGTTTAGAAAAAATGTTATTCAGTGTTGTCAAGTTTAGATGTGTGGTGAAAGTTCGACTTTCAACGTGGACACGCTTTGAGTTGAGATGTGGTGTCACAGGCGTGAAGGCGTCTTTGGCCTGAAAAGTGAAAAGGTTTTGTGGTGTGGCACTGTGACACGAAGTGAGAAATGTGAATGAAAAGGTGTCACGTGAAGTCTTAGTTTGGTACAAATCTAACCTGTTTAACCATGAATAACAAATTTAATAAAGTCATGGGTGGTGGTTGTATGAAACACATCGAGAGAATATTTGACTGTTAGTGGATTTGGCAAGTTTAATGTGAAATTATTTTATTGTGGCGACGATATAGAGTTAAGTGGAGGCTTGTGTGGCTCAAGATTTGGATTTGTGTGTTAAGTCGCGCACTAAAAATTGTTGCCAATTGTATAAAGTGATATGTGAGTGTTGTAACATTTGTTGAGAGAGATTTATTGATGTTTAATTATGCATGTAAAAAGTAGAGACGAGGGAGTGTATCTAAGTTAGAATAAAATGTTGTTAATAAGTTTGGTAGGTTGTGACCTAATTTGGCTACTGGCGATGAAGTGGAGGGAATCTTTATTTTCAACTTGTTTTGGGAAAGATAGTTGTTTTCCCTAGTGGTGTTTTTGAAGATATTGTATCTTCCGATTTTTGCAATTAAAAAAAATGTGTTTCACCTACGTTAATTTATATTTAAAAATTTATATTTTTGATCGTTGATTATGGTAGCGTGAAAATGTTCCTTGTAAAAAGGCAATGTCGTGAGAGTTACAAATAATTTGAATTGGGCGCTTACTTGAAATGGTGAACATTACCAAATTTTAAGAATTGATAAAGATATTGGTCTTTTGGTATAAATATAACTAATAAGTAAAACAAAAATAAGTTGAGAATTATGATGAATGAGATTTTTTTAAAAATAATAATAATGAATTTTTTTTTTCAAGTCGTAGCTTTGGATAATGCCATTTTAGGTAAATTTAGGAAAGGCATGTAAGATTAGTAAATTAGTAAAAATGCGTGATGGGCGAATTTTTTTTTTTTTTTTAAGTAAAATTGAGAGTAATAACTTGAAATTTATAATCTGATCAAAAATTAAAGTAAATTTGATCAATGAAAATGTGAAAGTTTTAAAAATTGAATTAAAAAATGGTATAAAAAAGGTAAAAATTGATTTTAAAATGCTTGAAGTGAAAATATAAATACAAAATATATAGGGAATCAAGTTTTGAACTTGATGATAAAGTTAAGGTAGGTTTTTAAAAACTTACAGTTGTGTGATAAAAGTTCAGTCAGGAAACTTGGTCTTGGCTTGTATTCCTGCTGACGTTGAAGACGCTCCATGTAGAGCTTGTAGACGCTTGTAGCTTCTGTGAAGTTGATTGTGGCTTGTTGCCTTGAGCATTGTCTCGACGATGTCAAGTCGAAGGTGTGGAACTTGTCACAGGGTTTGGGCCACATCGCTGCTCGGTTTCCATGTCGTGTGGGAAGTTCGGCTGTGTCGTTGGGGTGGTCAGACAGCTTGCTCCCGACGTTGGCGATCGGTTAGCGGGTATGCGGAAGTCCGTTGGGGCGGCGTTTCTTCCGTAAATATCTTGGGGAGAGATTGCTTGGACGTTTCGTTGGAATGGTCGGGCTTGTTCCTCCATCTTCGCTCTTTCTCGCTTCCTATCTGAACAGTCTTCTTACCTCTTCGTTGTGTCATCCTTCGTTTTGGTCATCCTGTCGGCTTATCTGTGATGAGATGAAAATTCCAGTAGCTTTTGTAGAGATCCTGTCGACTACTGAAATAATTTGTTGAATGTTTGGTTGTTGTCGACTTGTAGAATCCTGTCGACTACTGAAATAAAGTTGAAGTCCTGGTAGCTCTTGTTGTACTGTGTTGACCAAGAGGAACAGTCAGGATGTAGAGTTTTCCAGTACCTCTCTGCACCTTGGAAGACCTTTAAAAGTTCTCACAAAATACAGGCAGTCGTGGTCGAGGCAGAGTGGAAAAGCTTGGGGAATGTCCACACAAAAAACGAAGACACAATTGCAATAAGAAAGTTCCGTTAACAGATAAAAGCTGAGCTAGAAGCGCAAGATGGATATAGACGAGTTCTTCCTAACTACATGTTGGATGAGATCGACATAACATACGACCGACGCGGCTTGCACTAAGGGTGAACTAAAACTAAACTGTACTGAACTGAACTGAGCTGTCAAGCCACTGTCAGGTGATGTATTTATAGGTTAAAGACGGGGGGGAACCTTATGTGACAGGGGCGTTTGAGAAAGGGCGCCTTTACCTGTCCAGGTGTGAGAGGGGTCTCTGCATTCCACCACATGCGACAGTGTGGGTGGCCTGTCGTGGGAATTGTGAATCTACCTGATTTATGACTTCCATATTTAGACTCTGTTGTTTTGGCAATACTATGCTCGATCTCTGCTTTAGCTCAACTTTTAAATCTATTACAGATTTTATTTATTTATCCACTTTGTACAAATAACGTTACATAGGTGATGCAATGACACAGATTAATCATGCGCATAATTATTTATAGATGTGTTTCTATATACAACATGACAATCTTATTACAAGTTATATAGACAGTATGGGGTTGTTGGTTTAAATTACCATATATATATATAAATAAAATTATCTAGAGATAAACTACACGATCTTAGCCAAAAGGCCGAGAAACGATATTTTATATATAGAGATGACCTGGCTTCGTTTGTCTTCTGCTCGAGTGAATGTTACGCTGGTAGAATTTTGTTCCTTCCTAATAAAAATTATTATGTGGCTTCGCCCGTGGTCTGCTTTAGTGAATATTCCCCTAAGGAATTTTGTTTATGTCAATCAAGCATGATACAGCAATATTATCATCATCACTTCTGACTAATAAATATTTTTGCTCAGTACTTGGTGAATTATAATTTTTATTGGTTAAAAGTGCGACAGAATCTCTTCCAGATTTAACTATCTGTCCTGTTCAAATTTCAGCGAGATTAGTTACATATTGAGGGCGTGCATAGCCGACAAACATATACATATGTGTTCTATTTAAAAAAAATATATACATATATGTTCCCAGCTTCGCCCGGTTTTTACTCGAGTAAAAGTTTGCCTAACGAACATTTGTTAAAACGATTCTAGAAAACATCCAATTCACCAATATATAGATTTATAAACGTATATAAATATTGTTATATGCGTTTGAATATATTTTTGAAACACACACATAATATTTTTGAAAACTTTTATAATATTTTAAATAATATATTTTCTCTTCAAATATGTATTAATATTGAAATGCCAAGTTTTTTTACACGTCATAGGAATAATATATTATTAATTCCTCAAATTAAACATTAAATTTATTATATTTGAGACACATTTTAACATTTTTACAATTTATAAATGTGATTTCACCAGATGCAGCGAGAAGCGCTGCCTGCAAGTGAAAGTAGAAATTTGCTAATAAAATTGCAACGAATATTTATTTCAAATCAAATTCAAACCAGAAACCTTCCCAGTAGTATATATATATATATATATATATATATATATAGTCAATATAACTTCCTATAGTTTCACGACGATTTGATATTCTTACCTTTTAAAAACATTCATTGTGTAAAAAACTAGCATTAATCGTGTAAACAAACTACGTGTGAAATTATTAACCAATCAAATCACCGATTGTGGCCACCGATTACGACCCCCTGATTGTGATCTCATCAGATTTAACCCACCAATTGTGCCCAACCGATTATGACCCACCGATTGTGCTCCACCGATTATGACTCACCGAATGTGACCTTCGAATGTGACCACCGAATGTGACAACCGAATGTGAAAATTAATTGTGACCACCGAATGTGACAACCGAATGTGAAAATCAATTGTGACAACCGAATGTAACAACCGAATGTGACCACCAAATGTGACCACCGAATGTGATTTTCAAATGTGACAACCGAATGTGAAAATCAATTGAGAAAACCGAATGTGACCACCGAATGTGAAAATCAATTGAGAAACCCGAATGTGACCACCCAATGTGACAACCGAATGTGACCACCAAATGTGACAACTGAAGGTGACAACCGAATGTGACCTTTAAAGGTGACCACCGAATGTGACCTTCAAATGTGACAATCGAATGTGATAACCGATTCAGACTATCAAATGTGACAACCGAATGTGACAATCAATTGTGAAAACCGAATGTGACCACCGAATGTGAAAATCAATTGAGAAACCCGAATGTGACCACCCAATGTGACAACCGAATGTGACCACCGAATGTGACAACTGAAGGTGACAACCGAATGTGACCTTTAAAGGTGACCACCGAATGTGACCTTCAAATGTGACACCCGAATGTGATAACCGATTCAGACTATCAAATGTGACAACCGAATGTGACAATCAATTGTGAAAACCGAATGTGACCTTTAATTGTGACCACCAAATGTGACCACTGAATGTGACCTTCGAAAGTGACAACAGAATGTGACAACCAAATGTATCAACCGAATGTGACCACTGAATGTGACAACCAAATGTGACCACCAAATGTGACAAACAAATGTGGCCACCAAATGTGACAACCAAATGTGACAATCAAATGTGACCACCGAATGTGACAACCGAATATGACAACCGAATGTGACCAACGAATGTGACAACCGAATGTGCCCACCGAAGGTGACAACCGAATTTGATCACTGAATGTTACAACCGAATGTGACCACCGAATGTGACAACCGATTGTGACCCACCGAATGTGATTCACCTATGCGACCCACTGAATGGGACAAAAGAACGTGACCTCCATCCCACGCTCAGTGACATGCCTAGTATCATCACAGGGTAGCAACTTCCTTCCATGCCCAGTGACGTCAGGACAGTGACTCCTCCCTCCCATCACAAATGACATCAGGGAAGTGATTTCTTTCTCTCATGCCCAGTGACATCAGGACAGAATAGAAATTCGGCTCAATCACAGACTGAGCCAGGGATGATATAGGCTCACAGCGGCCCTTGCATCCCAGGCTTTCGCTGAAATCTAGATCCACACACAGCCAGAAGGAATGATGCATTCTCCATGCACCGAGCGGCCATTGGTAGGCCCCTCGCGCCCGCCATTATGGTCTGGCTCCATGGGGTTGACCATTCACCCACAGGCGTCACCGAGAGTTCATTGGCAAGGTTGCTGACCGAGCCCTCTCGTTCGGACTTAGAAAGACCCGTCCTACGCTCCAATAGGACTCCCCCCCCCTTTAGCCCTCGTACCCTTATCCAGTACTCCCTGAATCCGCCGACGAGTCAGGGACCTCTGAGGTACGAGGTTTACACGGGGAACCGACGTGAAGGCGGGGGGGTGTTACTACTGTGTGCACCCCTTGGTTTTTCAACACCAGGCGTCCCTGGTGCAATTTCGCGTACGGCAAGGACGAGTGACATCAGGACAGTGACACCTCCCGCCCACGCCCAGTGACAACACAATAGTGACTCCTCCCTCACAAGCCCAGTGACATAATGACTGTGACTCCTTCCTCCCACGCCCTGTGACAACAGGACAGTGACTTCTCCCTCCCATGCCCAGTGACAACAGGACAGTGACTTCTACCTCCCATGCCCAGTGACAACAGGACAGTGATTTCTCCCTCCCATGCCCAGTGACAACAGGACAGTGACTCCTCCCTCCCATGCCCAGTGACAACAGGAAAGTGACTGCTCCCTCCCATGACCAGTGACAACAGGACAGTGACTCCTCCCTCCCATGCCCAGTGACAACAGGAAAGTGACTGCTCCCTCCCATGACCAGTGACAACAGGACAGTGACTCCTTCTTTCCATGCCCAGTGACTCCTTCTTCCCATGCCCAGTTACATTAGCATAATACTTTCCTCTATATATTTACTTGTTCTGTACAAGAATAATCATGTTTAATATGATGAAAACACTTTGTAACAAGAATTGTGAACAAAGGCATAAATTATGCCTAATATATCAGACACAAGTGTGTGTGTTGGCGTAGAAAGCTTATATTCTATCCAACTAGATATATTTTTGCTACATATAACCTACTATACTTTAACCATCAACATTATTTTTATATTAACCATTTATCGAAAAGGCAGCAATTCAGCGCACAAACTATATCGGATAATTATTGAAAAGCAAACCGTTCAATATACGATAACTTCCAGATACAGTGTTTTCTCACACACAGTGATGAACATATAAACCATTTTGTAAACTATCATTAAAAATATTGTGCAAAAATAAATGGATATTTATTAATAGTATAATTGGAATCGTATTTAAATTCGAGTTTGAAAGTAATATTTTGTCATATAGTTTCTTTTTTTTTTTCAAAAGGTCAAGTTTCTCAGGTCCTCGATGAGCGTGTAATAAAAGAAGTATTATAAGTTGTGGTTACATTTAGACTCTATTTATTACATTTTATATAGAAGAATTTTATTTTTTTATATTTTTCCCACACTATTAAGTATAAATAGAAATATATCCCGGAGGAAATTGATTTATAAAAATATATGGGTCCCCTTTCGTCAAAATAGACGCTAATACTAAGCGCCATCTATTGACCGACTCTGCAAACTAGCGGACTCGGGTCAGTGACAAGGCCACGACACCAGCTTCAGAAAACTGAGAGGCGTCCGCCAAGAAACCATGGTTTCGGGCTAATAAGCCCTTTTCAGTTCAGGGCGGACTTTATTTTTAACGATATCCTCAAGAATCCTTGCCCCTTGGATGACTGGTGACTGATGTCTGCTTGGCTGGAAGATTGGAGAAACATTTGACATTTTAGAGTGCTATTCTGACATCTTGTCGATACAATGACAAAGTGCACAGTCCTCGCTAACTAACGAATAGAGTTATTTTTATAATGACTATTATTATTAGATTGACAAAAATTTTTGCTATGTACAATAAATCTGTACATGGTGCCTTTGCCACCGCAGCAGAGTTTGATGGAAAATCGCAAGCTGATTCAGCGACATCACGCATTTCGGCGGGTAATAACTTATATGCCCCCCCACTCCCCTGAAAGGTCGGAGTTTAGTTCTTGAGATTGCTTGAGATAGGACTGGTAATCTCTAAGACATCCCAAACATGTTCTGGAATCATGGATTCTGATATGACGAGCCAATCCATCCTCTGCATATTGCCACTCTTGTGGACATCATTGACTAGAACTTCCCTATGTAGACATTTTAAACACAATCCACACATAAAAACGTGCTCCAGTATTTTTCTACACATATAAATATATAGCGCTAGCTCTGAATTTTGGTTTCTATGGAGCCAAGAATTCCCACATTGAATAAATCTCGAAGAATAAGCAACGCCATTGTGATCGAGTAGCTCAAGTATTTGAATCGAAGAGAGTTAAAAGTGAGTTGATCTTTATTTCATGACCAGAAACCTTTTCTTTTCAAAGAATCAATGATTTGATCGGGTTGAATTAATTTCTTTCAATATCAAAATTATTTTTTCCAAACAAACATTATTTCCCACAAACCTTGTCATTTGAAATGATAAATCAATATATTGAATATAAAAAATAGCAATTTCAGCAAATTCTAACCTGGAAGTTGGAAGTTTACCTTCAGCCCACAGGCAGCTTATATTGATCACTAACTCTTCTTGCTGTGACCATATTTATATAAATGATAGTAGGATTTTATAAATTTAATATATAATTGCAAATTTAACGCTCAAAATTAATATTTTATATTAACAAATCAAAGTTTGAATTTCCTATAAATATATCAATATGACCTCTATCTATAAATATGATGATGATAAATTTCCTATAATAATCAACAGACAGAAAGTCTCGATCTCTCTCTCTCTTTCAATGTGCAATAGCCGATATAATTCTGAATATGATGAATTATAATTTATTTTCATGAAACTTCCAAAAACATATTCCTAAAACTAAAATAAAATCTACTAAATTTTCGAATATAGGATTCTCCTAACACATCACAGTTTAAAATGATCCATAGAAATATAAACATATTTGAGCCAAAAGAGCAACTTCAGTTAAAATGCATTGAAACAATGTATTTGGCTTATTACTACAGTAATAGAACGATATGGTGTTGATGAATAATGAGCCACAACACCAGTTTTGGTAAGCTCAAGCGAAAGCCAACAACCTGGATATCATGGTTTCGGTCAATAGCCCTCATCAGTATAGTGGAAGCTTCGATTTCATAACATCCTACGAGAAGTGTTATGATATCGGCCGAATTTGCCAAAACCACTACCATAACGTTCTATACTGGGACAATGAGACAAAATGCAAAATACAAAAGTGAATTCTAATGGGAGGATTCCTATTTTGTAACCTGAATACCATCCTCCACAACTTTATATTACATCAATATATTTAAGCTGTCACAAGTGCGATACTCTAATAAGAGGCATAACGAGAAGACTAAATATTAATAAAATTTTCATTTCCGATTTTTTTCAGATTTCAAAGAACACGACCCTTTATTTCTATTAAAAACATTGAACATTGGTTTAGTGCCACAAATTGTGAGGATTAAAATTAGATGATCTTTTAATATATATATTAAATTAGCTCTTAAAATCATTTCACATTATAAGCCATAAATTTATATTATTTTCCAAAACAAAACATTTGAAAAAATTAGAAATTTTCATTTTATATATAAACTATCATTAACATAAAATTATTTTTATATAGCAACTAGTGAGTCAAATAACCAGACAGGGCTCTGTTACACTATTAAGTGCAAAAGAACTGCTTTCTACATGTTTAGACATGTGGTACACTCACAGTAAAAGCAGTCGCCAACTTCTACCAGCAATGAAGATCATGGCATACTTGGAATAAGAACTATAACCATCACACACGTAACAATTAATATTAAAACACCATTCATATAAGACATTATTAAATAACTATTTACGATTGAATATAAAATAAAGTATGTTCTATTGAATATTCATTAAAACATTTCTCTTTAGTCGGGGGCTTGAAAATATCAAAAAGTAAGCTGGAACTGAGGCGATTTTCCAGCCTCCTGAATGTTATGTGGTTACTGAATTGTAGGGTTAGCTATTATTGCCAAATCGATAAAGTCCTGTGATCATGTTTCAGTAGTAGTATATTAATGATAGATGGCAACAAGCCATCAAGACTCAGTTGCATGATCTGAAGATGTTTTTATTTATGTAATATTGCCCAGCACTTCATCTCTATTTCAAAATGGAGCTTAATCTCTTATATATAATCTGATATTTATTTTGATTCATTAGTAACAATATTTGTAAAATATTATTTGGATGGGATATATTATCACACAAACATTTTCCTTACAAGGATGTTTTGTACAGGCGCTAACTATGGACCCTCTCGTAGAGAGTTGGAGTGACTTCTCCAAGAAGTTATATTATGAAATGGTGAGAAACCAGCTCCTCCTGACGAGCTGGACGCCAAAGTAAGTATTCCACAACCACCTTGGTATAACCCAGACTGACCTGGAGTGGTGGTGTGCAGATGGCGGAGGTGAAGGTGCGGCTCAGTGAAGAGGTGAGAACAACACTCCTTAACATGGCTCCATCAACTAACAGCTGGGGTATGGTTGCAGCCCATCTTCAAGAAGATGTCCAAGGAGGCGGTGGCGAGGTGGGTCCAACTCTCTCAACAGATCTTAAAATGTTCTAGAAAAGAAGGATAATTGAAGCCTTTTGGGGGAGTATATTCATGGTGAATTAATAAGACAATGGCTGTACAGAAATTTATGGTCAACTAATAGGAGATTATGCCTATAATTCTTCTCTCTATTACTTATATGAACATATATATTCGTGGACAAACTTAAGAAAGTTGTATCTTTTAGAAATTCTGAAAGATATTTTATACACAGTGGCCTCTATTGTTAAAGAATTTCATCACATATAAAATACACTGCGTGACATTGAAAATGGAACACCAAGAAATAGTGGCCAGAAAATTATGCAAATTTCAGGGTAGACGCGCTTAACCGAGTTATGCAAATGATGTAAAATGCGCAGCTCTCGTGCGCACATGGAGTAAGATATAAGGGAAGGAACTTGTAGAAAGGACAGTATTCGTGTCGTTATTTCTTCAAGAAAAATCATTGTAGAAATTTTGTTCTTGTGTCAAAAGACACGTGTAATAACAGAGAATGCCAGGTCATCGTAAACGGAGGCAGTTCAAGCAGACAGACGCTTTTCGAGGGGCATGGTGATCGGACTGAAAAGGGCAGGTTGGTCCATACGTCAAATCGCAGCTGATACACACCTTGGTGCGTCCACGGTGCACCGACTGTGGAGAAGATGGTTGGAACAAGGAAATGTAGCAATTTATAGGAATGTCGGTGCAACCAGAGTGACGTCAGCACGTGTGGATCGGCGTATCCTTCGACAAGCAGTGGCGGCCCCACAAGCCACTTGTACCGCCATCCTGCAACATGTGCAAGACACCCTAGATCATTCCATCTCGACCAGAACCATTTCCCGTCGATTGGTTGCTAATGGCTTGCACTCATGCCGTCCGCTAAGAAGACTACCATTGTTAAAAGTCGTAACATATAGTATGTAAATATCTTTTTGAATATATGACTAGGAATGTAGATTTTCTATTGAATGTATAAACTATTATGTAAATTTCCCTTTGAATGTATATAACTTAGCCGTGTTGTTGAAATAAAGAGTTTCTTTTAGTAGAGCGAGAGCTTTACGGGTGTAGCCGCTGGTTTTGTCTTCATTATTCTTGATCACCCGAGGCAGTCCAAATACAGTCAAGACTTTGGGTAAAGGTCTTACTTGTTGAGAGGAGGTTTCTTTGGTTTGACCTGCCATACCTCAACATTTAGTGGCGTCCCCGGGCGGGCTGCTTGGGCTGGACAGAAGTTGAAGAAGCTCGAAAGCTCAAGGGAACAGAAGTTGAAGAAACTCGAAAGCTCAAGGGAATAGAAGTTGAAGAAGCTCAGAAGCTCAAGGGAACAGAAGTTGAAGAAGCTCAGAAGCTCAAGGGAACAGAAGAAGCTCAAGGGAACAGAAGAAGCTCAAGCTCAAGTGAACAGAAGCTGAGGAAGCTCAGGGGAACAGAAGCTGAGGAAGCTCAAGGGAACAGAAGCTGAGGAAGCTCAGGGGAACAGAAGCTGAAGAAGCTCAGGGGAACAGAAGCTGAAGAAGCTCAAGGGAACAGAAGCTGAAGAAGCTCAGGGGAACAGAAGCTGAAGAAGCTCAAGGGAACAGAAGCTGAAGAAGCTCAGGGGAACAGAAGCTGAAGAAGCTCAAGGGAACAGAAGCTGAAGAAGCTCAGGGGAACAGAAGCAAAGGAAGCTCAGGGGAAAAGAAGCTAAAGAAGCTCAGGGTAAAAGAAGCTAAAGAAGCTCAAGGGAAAAGAAGCTAAAGAAGCTCAAGGGAAAATAAGCTAAAGAAGCTCAGGGGAAAAGAGGCTAAAGAAGCTCAAGGGAAAAGAAACCAAAGAAGCTAAGGTAAATCTGGGAAGTCAAAACTAAAATTAGCGAGGCTAAAATGGAGGAGGTGAACAAAAGACGTCGTAGGGCGGCGAGAGGTCACTTCACAAGATTAATTAATTATTTGGATATCGAACTGAAAGAGCCTTCAATTGATAGTTTAAGGGTGGATGCAAAATTCGATAGGATAGATGTTCTCTATGGAGAACTTGTGAATCTAAACGTGCTATGCCAGTCAGACCTATTAGCCAAAGATGAGACTACTGACGAAGAAGTCTCTAGGGAATTTCAGGAATGTGAAAAATACATCTGGGAGAAATTTATTATGGAGCGAAGAGTTGGGGCTTTGCGTGAGCAGGGGAAAGATGTTCTTCTACTGGTGGTGGAAATAGAGATGCAGATTTAAAGAATAAGGGAGATCTACAAAAATTTAAGGGCAACCCAGGGGATTGGCTCTCAAGGTGGGGGCAATTTGATAAAATTAATGCTAATGGAAAATATGAAGATGTAGATTTAAAGAATAAGGAAGATTCTGAAGCTGAGTCCAAAGGCGATAGAATAAGGGATTCGGAAGCAGAGCCTAAGGGTGAGGAAGTGAAGGATTCTGAAGCGAAGCCTAAGGGCGCAGGAGTAAAGGATTCTGAAGCGGTGCCTAAGGACGAAGGAATGAACGATTCTGAAGATGAGCCTAAGGGCGACGGAGTAAGGGATTCTGAAGCGAAGCTTTAGGGCGCAGGAGTAAAGGATTCTGAAGCGAAGCCTAAGGGCGAAGGCGTAAAGGATTCTGAAACGAAGCCTAAGGACGAAGGAATGAAAGATTCTGAAGATCAGCCTAAGGGCGACGGAATAAAGGATTCTGATAAAGTAAATTCTAAAGACGGAGATGAAGTAAAGGAATCTGAAGGTCAAAAAGCAGGAGATGAAGGCGACGGAAAAAAGGATTCTGAGGCTGAGCTCAAAGGCGGAGTAAAGGATTCAAGGGTGGCAAAAGAAGGGTTAGATGTAGAACAGGGTACTGATTCAAAGGTGGAAGAGAAGCTAGATGCAGAACAGGGTACTGATTTAAAGGTGTAAGAAAAGCTAAATGTAGAACAGGGTACTAATTCAAGGGTGGCAAAAGAAGGGTTAGATGTAGAACAGGGTACTGATTCAAAGGTGGAAGAGAAGCTAGATGCAGAACAGGGTACTGATTTAAAGGTGGAAGAAAAGCTAAATGTAGAACAGGGTACTAATTCAAGGGTGTCAAAAGAAGGGTTAGATGTAGAACAGGGTACTGATTCAAAGGTGGAAGAGAAGCTAGATGCAGAACAGGGTACTGATTTAAAGGTGGAAGAAAAGCTAGATGTAGAACAGGGTACTGATTCAAAGGTGGAGGAAGAAAACCTAGATGCAGAACAAGGTACTGAATCAAAGATGAAAGAAGGGATTATTGATGCAAAGGATTGGTTGAAGGAAGGGTTCATCGGGGGAGTTGATGAAAATCCACCTGAAGTAAAAGGACACTATTTACCCCGTCACCTTTTGTTAAAGAGTGAGTCCAAAACGACGCCTATACGGCCAGTGTTTGACGACGCTTCCTGTCGAGGACGCAACAGACTATCCTTGAGGCGATATTTGAATAGGAGACCCATTCTATTGAGGAGAATCCCGGAAATAAGGATAAAATATCGGGAGAATAAGTTCGGAATTTTGGCCGACATGAGAAGGTATTTCCGGCTGATGGCCATCAGGGAAAATGATTGGGACTACCTTAGATTTCTTTGGAAGAAAAAAATGGACAACTGATGGTTTTTGGGAGGGAAATGGTTGTAGTGACGTTTTTGGTTGAGTGCCCCGTGCCTCAAAATCCGGAGGAAAAAGTCAAAGGTGTCTACAGGGAAGACACAGGTGTCCGGAAGAAAAGACGAAGATGTCTACAGAGGTAAGACGACGCCTCTTCGTCCTGTTTTCGATGCTTCCAACGCTGATTCCAAGAGGGCCTCTGCCACTTCCTCCCAAAACAAGAAGTCAGGGATGAAATCCATGGACCTGGATGTTGAGGCCATGGTGTACAGTCTTTCAGTAACAGAGCTGGGAAGGCTTGATTTCGGAACAGTTAATTGGAAGCGGGAAGAATGAATCCAATTCGGACGATTCTATGTCATCCCATGCGAAAGAAGGCGATATACGTGTAGCATGGTATCCTGATGGTAGAGAAGAAATTCTATACGAGAGGAAACTACGACTATTGGATAGAAATGTCAAAGTGGGTGAAGTCGTTTCAAAATCTGAAGGTGGTCAATTTTGGAATCTGTCGGAAGATTGATGTGGAGGTTACTGTTCAAAGTAGTTGGAGCGAACAGAATCATTGCCAATATACCTGATGTAGATCTGGAACCATTGGAAGAATTGAGTATTGACCAAAGGGTAATATACAAAGGTTACTAGGAGCTGTAGATAAAATTAAAAGTGTCTAAAGGAAGGACAAAGGTGTCTACAGAGAAGAGCTGTCTCCCGAGTAATAGGTGGCGGGAAGACCTGGTGGAGCTGGACAGCCTCCTTTGAGAGAGAGGACAAGATGGTGGCTCAGGACAAACTGGATAGAGAGATAAATTGAATGGCAGTGTCGAGAATCTCAAGTGGACGGCTACTTGGTGAAATTCTTTCAAAATCTGAAAGCAGAAGCATAATGAGATTTGAGGAGCTCTTCTGGGGTAGAAAGTTAGTTCCTGTTGGAAAAGGCACATGGCCAAAATGTTTTTGAGGGATGTTACGGATAATGGCGGATCTCCTGTTTATAGAATTGAACAGATTTCTGAATATAGGAACCCTAATATTGATCATGGAGAAAGTTGGTCTTGTATTTCTCCTGGAGCGATTAAAAGGGAAACAAATATTTTTGATGTTTTAAGAACCTTACAAGGTGGTGCTCAAGCCAACCTTTGTTATCCTGAAGATTTTTGATTGTTCGTGATTTGGAATCTAAATATTTTTCAAATATTATTGAAGATAGCGAAAAGTATAATAATTTGGATTTGAATTATATGAATTTATCTTATTTTGTAGTTTTTTTCGTTCTGAATATGGAGGGAAATCTCTAGGGAAAATATTGGAAAATGGAAAACTTTTGCCAGAACGATTAATGAGCATTCTTTGTCAGATTTGTATTTCGGTGAGTCATGCTGAGCACAACATCGGGTTGGTTCACAATGATATAAGTCCCAGAGATATCTTGATACAGCCAACTTCTCAAAAGGTTTTGAACTACGACATTGAGGGAGAGAATTATGAAATCCCAACCAACAACTGCATTGCCAAGTTGAAAGATTTTGAGATATCTCGACTCGTAAAGAATGATAGTCCAATTCCGAATGTTTTTTACGAGAATGGTTCTCAGCTAATTTGGACCCATAAGGAAATGCGAGAATTTAACTCTGCTTATAAAATACGTACTGAATTCAATGATGAGATATTTGGGGAAAATTTTGATTGAAGGAATTAATTCAAAGAACCAAGGCTAAAATGGCGAACAATATTTTTAGACAGGCTTCATCAAAAAATATATCTCTGGATAACGGGACAAATTTCTCGGAAACAAACGAATTACTTAAATGCTCGGATTTGGTGAATTGAATTATGTACGGCTTGAAACTACTTTATGTGAGGTAGAGGGTATTATCAGCAATAGAGCACAGTTTATTGTTTCTTTCTTGTTTTACAAAAAAGAAAGGTGGAGGTATGTTAAAAGTCGTAACATATAGTATGTAAATATATTTTTGAATATATGACTAGGAATGTAGATTTTCTATTGAATGTATAAACTATTATGTAAATTTCCCTTTGAATGTATATAACTTAGCCGTGTTGTTGAAATAAAGAGTTTCTTTTAGTAGAGCGAGAGCTTTACGGGTGTAGCCGCTGGTTTTGTCTTCATTATTCTTGATCACCCGAGGCAGTCCAAATACAGTCAAGACTTTGGGTGAAGGTTTTACTTGTTGAGAGGAGGTTTCTTTGGTTTGACCTGCCATACCTCAACACAGGCACAGGGTCGTGTTCTCAGATGAGTCGCGTTTCTGCTTGTCCAGTGATAGTCGCCGTGTACGCGTGTGGCGTCGACGTGGAGAAAGGTCCAATCCGGCAGCAATTGTGGAACGCCCCACCGTGCGACAACGTGGAATCATGGTTTGGGGCGCAATCGCGTATGATTCCAGGTCACCTTTACTTCGTATTCAGGGCACTATGACGGCCCAACGATACGTTGATGATGTGCTGCGACCGGTGACACTCCCCTACCTTCAGGGGGTGCCCAATGCCCTTTATCAGCAGGATAACGCCCGACCGCACACTGCTCGCATTAGCCAGAAAGCTCTGCAAGATGTACAGATGCTTCCCTGGCCACCGTACTCTCCTGATCTCTCACCAATCGAGCACGTCTGGGACATCATTGGACGCCGTTTGCATGCCTTGCCACAGCCGCGTTCAGAAGACGAACTGTGGCAAATGGTTGAGAGGGAATACGAGCCATCCCTCAGGACGCCATCCGTACTCTGATTGACTCTCTACCTAGACGTGTTGCTGCGTGCATCGCCGTCCGCGGTGGTCCTACTTGCTACTAAGCCGACGCCGTTCTCGCTCTGTATTATGACTATCATTTTGAAATAAAGATCACTTATTGTTCGTCTCTGTCTCTCTCTGTCTGCCGAGTTTCATCACTTTCTGGCCACTATTTCTTGGTGCTCCATTTTCAATGTCACGCAGTGTATATCTAGATAATAAAAATGCATATATATGCCAATATTGCGGTTGGCTAAACGCCAAACTTTGTCAAATTTGAATTCTAATTTCTTCAATATTCACATTAATTCATGATGCCACAGGATGAACGTTGGTCATTAATTAAAATATACAACAGTAGAAGTGTTTCTCTCAAATTCAAATCTATTACTTCTAATTTATAAAATATATAACTTTTCAATGATCAAAGATGGACATTGAATATTTTACTGAATATATTGTTGCATCTTGTGTGTTTGAATAGTCTCTCTCTCCCTCAATTTATTTAAAAATTATTTCTCTGATATATGATTTTTAAAAAATCAATATAAACAGATTACGTGCTGTAGTATCATTTCATTTGTTTTATTGTATTGTTTTTGTTTCCGTCTCAAATATTTATTCTCTATAGAGTGAGAAACCTTCCAGATTCAACCTCAGCATGAAACTTTCTGGTCGACTGGCTCAAATCAGAAATATCATAACAGGACGCGAGTATTAATAAAAACGCTTAGCACTAGTCCATACTGTTGACTGGACTTCACTGGTAGCTGGTGTTCTGCGCTCCAGGAACCTGGGTTTTAAATATCTCTCTCTAGAGTAAGAAATAAATATTGAATATATTTGGGGAGAGAGAATGTGTGCCTGTTATTTTCTTCTTGATTTTTAATATGGTTAAAACACGGTCTGAAAATATGTAGGTCATGTGCATGGAGAGAATAAGCTGACAACCTGCTAAACATCCACTTAGTGTATCAACATGTTTTAAATAATAATAGAATGTGTGAATAATAAATAATATTTTGAAGATTAAAATGATCTGCACAAAAAAATAAATAAGGTTGTCCTCACAACTGAATATATAATGTACCTGGTTTATCTAGTGTATTTATCTTTCTTAAAGGGATAAAAAAAAGCGAAACGAGAATATTAATAACTAATTTCTATTTTCTGATTCTATTATTCATAAATAATAGTAACATTAAGACCCATTTACAAGCAGACAATTCCAAAAGTCTTGAAAGGCGTAGGTTGTTGACTTTCTTTGATTCATCAGGAAAAGATAGTTCTGACCCATATATTTTATGGAATTATTCAACGATTATTTTATATTTACTTCCGACAGATGGCACGAGCCATCATAAACTCAGTTTGTAAGGTCAGAGTTTTTATTTGGTAAATCAATAAATTGTGCGCTAATAATGCAATTTCTCGCTTCTGTATAATTTTTCACAAGGCCAAATAGTTACCTATCTTGAATAAAAATATTTTATATCACTAAAAAGTGATAAAATACATTGAAAAATATATTGTAATATATAAAATATATTCATACGGGCCAAACCTCTATCACAAGAATTAAAATGGTGTATGGAACTAAATGTTTTAATCTTCAAACAAAGGTTTTAAATCATATTTGAATTTATAGAGATAAGATACTAGAAGTATTTTCTCTAATAAAATATTAGAATGATTAGGGTCACAAATGTTATAAAGTATAATATTGTTCATGAGAGAGAGAGAGAGAAAGAGAGAGAGAGAGAGAACTATTATGGTCAATAATTGAATAAAATAGGGTGACTTTGTATTTTATTTATTTATTTATTTTTTATTTATTTATTGTTACAAAAGCACGAAGTCCAAAGGACTATTGTGCTGTGCTAGTATTATTTACATATATGTGGTATTCTACTATGTTGGGAAACCTTACTCTTGGTGTTGAAGGTTGTTGAAGTGGTGACGCAGTCGTGGTGAATGATGCAGTCGTGGTGGATGATGCAGTCGTGGTGGCTGAGTGAAAGGATTACACACAGGGGAAATAAGCCGGGACACTTGATGGTTAAAAATATAAGGCAACGGGTTGGAGGAAAGAAAGCTTTTGAGAAAGGCAGAGCGGTTTTTGATGATTAATTAGTTGATCACATGGCGATGATTGGATTTAGATGAAATGAGCGGAGAGAGAGGTTTCTAGTGAGCAGACATTACCTTGGTGGGGTCGAGTCGATGACTGGGTCTGAACTCGGTGGGAGTGAATGAAGAACTGTAGATGTTGTTCAGATGGGAGCCAAAACACTACTAGGTCCGAACTCGGCGAGAGCGAGTGAACAACTGACCATTCTTGCGTTTCGATTTAACACCAAGACTCAGTTTCTTTTTGATTGGTCGAGAGATGTCACATGATCTTTTCCTATTGGTTGACCTACTTAGTGGGTACTTTCTAATTGGACCGGCGGCTGCTTTGATGGAAGATACCGCCGATCTTGTCATGGAGTGTCGTGTGTTATTTCGACCCTATTTACTTCCGCGTTATCAAATACGTCCGGTCTTGTGTCGGAAGTATGGGGTGTCTCTCTACTTTTATAACTTCTGGTCACCAGATACGTCCTGCTTTGTCAGGAAGTATCGAGTGCTTCTCGACTAATATAACTTCTGCGGTCACTAGATACGTCCGGCCTTCTGTCAGGAAGTATTGACTGTACAAGTTATTTATAATTGTGCCCGCTTTAAACCTATTTCCTATGTTTGGTTGCTACTTTCTTTCCTCCAGTTACCTTGTTCTTTATTAAGTCTTTGAAAATCATACATTGTACATGCATAGTGGGTCGGGGGTGCATTTAATTATATACAAATTATGACAGATGCGCCCCCTACATGTGAAGAATTCAAGAAGGGGTTAGCCTGAGAGAATTCTGTAAAGTGAAAAATAATTTTGTGGGAAAATTAGTTGTGGGTATTGAGAGGTTATATACAAGTATTGGTGGTGATATAAGAGGTAAAATAGAGTGGTGTTGATGATATAGGTTGAGTATAATTAATAGAAATCAAAAATTTTTAATTGTAAGAAATCAATGAATGCTATGGTACATAGTGGGCTAAAAAGAAAGGAAAATGCGCCTAAACGAATTCTACTCGAGATAGGAAATGAAATCGAGGGGGTTCTATTAAGGCTTTTGAAATCAAAATAAAAATAATATAAAAATAGTTGAATGAAATCAAAATTGAATGTGTTTGGTTGAAAAAGAAAAATATTTTGTTGCATGGTGACAAAGACAAATGCTTAGTTACTTTTTTGCTCGAATTTTGAGAAAAGAAATCGAGGAAATTTCATAAGGCGCTTTGAAATCAAAACAAAATAAAATAAGAATAGTTGAATGAAATCAAAATTGAATGTGTTTGGTTGAAAAAGAAAAATTGTTTTGTTGCATGGTGATAAGGGAAAATGCCTAGTTACTTTTTTGCTCGAATTTTGGAAAAGAATTCGAGGAAATTTCATAAGGTCTTTTGAGAAATCAAAGTAAAATAAAAAGTTGGAAGAAATCAAAGTGAATGCTTGGTGCATGGTGAGAAAAAAAAAGGAAAAATGCCTAACCATATTCTAGCTCGAAATTGGGAATGGAAACCGAGGGAATTTTATTAGGGCTTTTGAGAAATCAAAATAAAAATAAAAATAAAATTTCATAAGGTATTTTGAAATCAAATAAAAACAAAAAGTGGATGAGCGAAATCAAAGTTGAGTGCTTGGAAAAAAAAAAGAAAAATGAAAAATAAAAAGGTTTCAACAACAAAGGATGATTTAATGTTTTTAGTTTAACCGAAAATCAATGAGTTTTCGTTGATAATTGAGTTATGGCAATATAAGCTAAGTGGTAAATAGAATGATAATTGATAAATAAAAATGATAATATAAACTAATTGGAAAAAGAAAATGATAATTAATGATTAAAAGTGATAATAAGTTGAATAAATTGATAAATTGATTATATTTTTTAAATTTTAATTGAGAGAAAATAATGAAAATGATTAATATGAAAAATAAGGTGTATTGGTTTGAACCCTTTTGTATCTACATGCCCTATAAATTTTTTGTCTCATCTGTAGCGACACTTAGGTGAAAACGTGATTCTACCCCTCAAGTGCGTTTATGCTATGTGTACAGGAGACATGGAAATCTATATAACCTTTATGTGTAATTTTTTGTCTTTGTGTGTGTTGTGAAAAAATGTTAGAAGTCTGTTGTGTAAGAAATGTGTGAGCGAGTTCTATGTGTTGTCTTGTGGATGTGGAATTGGATGGTAAAAATCGATATGTAGACTCGAACTGGAATCTAAAATTGGTGGCATAGAGAGGTTCCCAGTTGACCTCAATAGGGGACCTTCTCATTGTAATTAGAGATACGGAAGTGGGGTGTGTCGGGCAAAAGAGAGGGAATGAAATTGGAGATCGGACGAGGCGCTCCGCTTTGTTTGCATAGGCCGAATTTATCGCCGCGGATTACACTTCCTGTCGCGGTGTCTCAAAATTCTCTCTTCCTTCCGCTTATTTAATTTTTGGTGCGGCTCAGATCTTGTTTTTGGAGTGTGACTTCTCCGACACTGGCTGGTCATCTTTCAGTTACTTCTATCTCTTCGGAGTTTATTTAGATTTTCTGCAAAGATGGTTCCTAAAATTATGAGAAGTTTTATAAATGTTTGTCCACAATGAAAAACTGCCTCTTGTAGTTCGAAAATTTTATGAGCGGACATGGTATAGATAAATAAATAATTAAGGAATAAAATTGGGATACATTTGTATGGTAGAACTAACAAACAAAGGATGAAAATCAGATGAAAAATAGGGTATTGCCCCATGTTCCTCCAGATTTTTGTAAATGGGGACTCTGAAATATTTGCCTGAACCTTATTAATTGTAGAATTTAGATGATTGGTAGGTTCGCAGTTCTCCTGTTTGATCGTTAATGGTTTTATTAGCGATATGTCGGTGGTAATTGATTTAGGTTGAGCTGTGTGATCGTTCTGACGTGGGTGGTGTAATTTTGGCATTGTTTGTGTTGTGTGTACGCTGTGTTTTATGTACGAATTTTGTTTTGCTTTGGGGCCTGTGTCGGTATTTTTACGTGAAGGTTGGTTGTATTCATCGATTCTTCTAGCGAATCGGCAGGTGGGGCAGGTTTTTACCTGTTTTGCGATGTCTTGTGTCATGTTCTGCCAATAATATTGTGACGAGATGAGTCTCGTCATCTTGGAGATGTTTGGGTGGTGGTGTTGTGTGTGTACGGACTTAAGAAGTCTGGTTGTAAGTGAACTTGGGACTATAGTTTTAAGTACTCCTTTTCGGGAGACGGTGCGCAGTTTATTGTGATCCATAGTCACGCGAGATTTTCCCGGTGGAGAAGACTGTTGGCTCTTTGTGAGTGGCGCATCTAGAAAGCCACAAAATGGGATACGAGTTACAACGCCCGTTTCATATTGTTGTACTACATTTATGCTACGGACCTCATATTCGTATCTTGACAATCTTAACCTCCATCGAAACAATCTGCCTGACGGAGCTTTGATCTCTTTCAACCACTGCAATGCGGGATGGTCAGAAAATATTGTAAACTTTCTGCCCATTAGACAGGTGCGGAAATTATCCACACTTTCCATAATGGCTAGGCATTGTAGTTCCAAGTCTGAAAAATTTCGCTCGTGACTACGCAGAGATCGGCTGAAATGTTGAACGGTGTATGTCTTCCCATCAGGGTAGACTTGTTTAAGAACGCCTGTAATGCTGAATGTTGAGGTGTTACAGTACACCTGGCGTGGCAGACCTTCCTGGTAAAGGTGTAATGTGGGGTGTGTGGTAAGGCTTTCTTTCAGGTTAGTGAACGCTTTCTGGCGTTCGTCATCCCAGACCCACATGACATCCTTTTTTAGAAGGTTGACAAGTGGCGTCCGCAAGCGGGCGTGGTCTGGAATGAACTCTTTATAGGCGTTCACAGCTCTTAGGAAAGATCGTAATGTTTTTCGATTGTGTGGTTGTTTGGTGGCGTGAATTTTTTCTATGTTTTGTGTAGACGGGATGATTGTATTATTCTTAACGGTTGTGCATGCGCTTGTTTGTTGTTGTTGTCTTTTGGCGCGCGTGTTGCGTTTGTTGTGCGTGTTTGTTGCGTGATGGCGTATGGGTGCGTGTATGGATTTTGTGTGGTAAGTGTGTGAGCTGTACTGACACGTTTTTTTGGGCATGATTGGAATTGTAGGTTGAAGCCGTTGTGGCTTTATGTGTTGTGGGCATAAAATATTGGCAATTGGGTTGAGTGAAAAGTTGCGTGGTGTGAGATTAGAATGGTGGCATGTAAATATTTGGGGTTTGGGCAATGAATGCAGGCAAGGGTTTCCATGTGTGAAAGCTTTGGGTGCTGTGCGAGTCCTTTGGGACAGGTTTTGGCCTAGCCCGTGCTTGCATTCATTTGACAATGTTTAAAGTGGTAGATAGTATTAGACAATGGGACGCCAAGTTGGAAAATAGTGCCGCGATTATAATTCAGTTTTAATTTATACTGATAAAGGGTTTTTAAGGTAAGAACTCCAAATGGCAAGGATGCATTTACCACGTGGAAGTTCTCTCTACGGGTTATTTGGCCTATTGTCAGAGGGAAAGTTAAATGTCCTATTATTTTCGTAAAACTATTTAGGGTGGATAGATCAAGGGAAGGTTTTTTAATACTTAAGTTGGGAAGTTGTGCTTTTAATCTATTGTATAAATGATACGGCAATATGTTCGAACCTGCGTCTGGTTCAATTAGAAAGGTACATGGTAGGTCCTGGACCAGATACAAGTCCAAAGTCAATTTGATGGTGTCATTGGGTGGATTGCCTACCTCAGTCTCGAAAGGTCTCCACTGTGGCGTCTTCGGCTTGGGGTGGCTGGCTTGGAATATCTGTTGGGCCGGATCGGGACCGTTTGCACTGTCCGCGCAATTGAAAGGGAAATCTAGCCATTTGTACTGCTTCCATTCGAGTGGACCGTTTTCGGACTATTTGCACTGTCCCGGTTCGCGTGGGTTGCTTCCGGGTGCACGGGTACGGCATGGCGGGTGGCGACTCCTCGGTGGGCGTCAGGTTGTTCGGACACGTACCGGCGGCGCGGGCGTCGGTTGCCCCGGGGGTGGCGCTCCGGAACTCCGTCTCACCTTGCGTGGATCTTGCCCCTTGTAGCGCGGCGGTCAGTTCTAAAATTACCGTCGCCAGGGTATGTCTTGTCGCTTCGTTCGTTGTCAGTTTCTTTCCGCTCGTTGCCAGTTTCTTCTCTCTCGGTTTGTCATTGCCTTTTGTTTTTCTGGCGCCTGGGCTAATTTCCATCTTTATCCTGTCGACTTTAGGAATAGCTGTGGTATTCTACTATGTTGGGAAACCTTACTCTTGGTGTTGAAGGTTGTTGAAGTGGTGACGCAGTCGTGGTGAATGATGCAGTCGTGGTGGATGATGCAGTCGTGGTGGCTGAGTGAAAGGATTACACACAGGGGAAATAAGCCGGGACACTTGATGGTTGAAAATATAAGGCAACGGGTTGGAGGAAAGAAAGCTTTTGAGAAAGGCAGAGCGGTTTTTGATGATTAATTAGTTGATCACATGGCGATGATTGGATTTAGATGAAATGAGCGGAGAGAGAGGTCTCTAGTGAGCAGACATTACCTTGGTGGGGTCGAGTCGATGACTGGGTCTGAACTCGGTGGGAGTGAATGAAGAACTGTAGATGTTGTTCAGATGGGAGCCAAAACACTACTAGGTCCGAACTCGGCGAGAGCGAGTGAACAACTGACCATTCTTGCGTTTCGATTTAACACCAAGACTCAGTTTCTTTTTGATTGGTCGAGAGATGTCACATGATCTTTTCCTATTGGTTGACCTACTTAGTGGGTACTTTCTAATTGGACCGGCGGCTGCTTTGATGGAAGATACCGCCAATCTTGTCATGGAGTGTCGTGTGTTATTTCGACCCTATTTACTTCCGCGTTATCAAATACGTCCGGTCTTGGGTCAGAAGTATGGGGTGTCTCTTATACTTTTATAACTTCTGGTCACCAGATACGTCCTGCTTTGTCAGGAAGTATCGAGTGCTTCTCGACTAATATAACTTCTGCGGTCACTAGATACGTCCGGCCTTCTGTCAGGAAGTATTGACTGTACAAGTTATTTATAATTGTGCCCGCTTTAAACCTATTTCCTATGTTTGGTTGCTACTTTCTTTCCTCCAGTTACCTTGTTCTTTATTAAGTCTTTGAAAATCATACATTGTACATGCATAGTGGATCGGGGGTGCATTTAATTATATACAAATTATGACATATATATGATTAATTATTTACACGATGGATTAGTATTGTTTTGTAAATTATTGTACAAATAGTTCTAAACTTAACAAAGTTCTCATAAGATAGAGTATATACACACAGAGAATTTGGTAATGTTTCAAAGTATCTACATACAATTTAATTAGTCAGAGGGCAAGTTAAAAGAAGATGCTCTGGTGATTCAACATCTAAGCGGCATTCGCATGTTGGATCACTGATAGCATTCAGTTTGAATAGGAAACTTAAGAAGGGTCCTTTGCCAGTTAAGAATAAAGTAGTGAATTTATCAGAAGAAATGAAATTTGGGACAGCAATTGGAAAGAATTTCTTGAACAGTTCATTAGATTGAGAAAGATAAAACTTAAATTTTAGATCCAGATATAGTTTGTTTAATTCTTTTTGAAGGGGTTTTTGAGTGTTCGATCTGTGAGAGAATTTGTCATATTATACTTTGTTTGTAATAATTCAAGATAATCGGACAGTAAAGGAGTTTTCGCTAGTATATGTGTGATGTAAGAAGATGAAGTCCTATAAGCATGAATGCATCTAATAAGAATTTTATATTGTATAGAATTCAACTTGGATCTTTTTGCTGCAGTGATAAAAGGAAACCAAATATTTGATGCATAGCTTATTGTAGAGCGTATCATAGCTTTATATAAGATCAATCTACGCCGAGTATCAATGCCCCAAGTACGTGCACATAATGAGAATAATATATTCTTAAGTTTCGTAGCTTTCATAATTATATTGTCAACATGTGTTCCAAAATTAATCTTATTCCTTTGTCTATGATTTTTAAAAATAACTCCCAAAATTTTAACAGTTTCTGATGGTTGAATTATTTTTCCATCAAAATTAATGGGTAATTTTTAATAGTTATGTAGATAGAGTATACCTGTTTTGTTTGGACTTAGTGGAAGTTTCACCTTTTCACACCAGGCTTTGATTTTATTAAGCCTATAATAACATTTAAATTTTTTTCCTTGGAGCTTTTCCATATAATTAACTGAAATAGTTTATAATTTAATTTCATATAATTATATTGACACGTTTCTGAATTTTGTAATTAATTTTGTAATTGGTTTTTCATTGATTTTTAATGTGTGATCAATAACTCTTATCATCATTGGAAAAAAAGAACAATTAAAAAACAAAAGAACAACAACATGGTGAATTTGCCTCTTTATTTAAAACAAACAAACAAATTAGATAAAGATTTAAAATAAAACCTTTCTTTAAAAGTTAAAGCAAAAATAAAACGTTACATAAAATATTTGGCGCAGCTACGAAAGGAATAAAATATAAATCAAAAAAAGCTTCGACGAAAGAAAAAGTAAGTACAATGGCAGTAAATGTAAACAAATTAGAGAAATTTAGCGGTGATAAAGGTTCAATTCGGCCTGAATCATGGCTTAAACTATATGAATTGGAAACTAGTAAACTAGATGAAGTCGATAGAATCAATAATCTAATTTATTATTTATCAAAAGATGCTTTAGAATGGTTTGCTGATGAAATATTGAGCAACGCATCCATTAAAAAATGGGATACTGTTAAACTCAAATTAATTCAGCGCTTTGGTTATAAAGTTGAAAGCCCTATAGTTGCAGCATCAAAAAGAAGACTTAAAAAAGAAGAAACCGTGGAAGATTATTTTAGAGATAAAATTAGATTATTAAATCAAACAAGCCTCAATAATGTCGAGAAGCTAAAAATGTTAACGGATGGATTGCCATTAGATTGGAAAAATTATCTCGTAACAGCCCAGCCTAAAGATCCATCACATTGGATGCAGATTGCCGTGGAGATTGAACAAAACAATAATCAAATAAGGCAACAACAGAGAAGTAAAACCAAGGTTTTTAATATAACTACACCTACAATCTCAAAAAATTGCCCATATTGGTGTCCTATTTGTAAGAAAAAAGGATTGTATTTTAAACATTGGATAAGTGATTGCAAAGATTATGATCCTAATTATAAAGACAAGCTTAAACACCAAGCAACTAATATCACCACAGATGTTAAACAAACCATAGCTGATTCACTTTGAATAGCAAATACCAATTTTCCTTATAGATTTGTTAATGTTGAGGTTTTACTTAATAATATTCCAGTTTCATCTTTTATTGATACCGGGTCAACTATTTCATTAATGAGCTGTTCGCTTTTAAAACAACATAAGTTAAAATTGAATGTAAACGATAGAATCAAAATTAAACAAGTAGATAGTTTTGCATATACTTTAGGATCAGTAGAAGTATTTTTGAAAATCCATTCTAAACTTGTCGGGTGTAAGCTTCATGTAGTGAAAAACTTTAGCTATTTATTGCTTATTGGACTTGATCTAGCAGGAAAAATTGGATTAATAATTGACACAAAAGACAAAGCGGTGTATGTTAAAGGAAATGAATGTTTTTATATATCTCCTGAAACGCATCTTCCATCTGTTCAGCAAAAAGAGCTTAATCAATTACTTAAAGAAAATCAAGCATTGTTCAGCCAGCATGAAACTGACATCGGAAGGATTGCTGTTCAACACAAGATCCATACAATTGAACATCCACCCATCAGTTGTAGACCATATAGAAGACCACTTGCCGAATATGATGAAATAAAAAGACAAGTTGAAGAATTGAGTAAAAAGGGACTAATAAGAGAATCTCAGTCACCTTGGGCCTTCCCCGTAGTGTTGGTCTCTAAAAAGGATGGTTCACAAAGGATGTGCATAGATTACCGAAAACTGAATGCAATTACAATTGATGACAAGCAGCCTCTTCCATACATCCAAGATATGTTTGATCGCTTACATAATGCGAAATACTTCACAACACTTGACATAGCATGGGGCTATTGGCATGTTGAAATACATCCAGACTCTGTTGAGAAAACTGCTTTCATTACAAATGACGGGCATTATGAATTTTTGGTTATGCCATTTGGCTTGAAAAATGCTCCAAGTACTTTTCAGCGAATAATTCAGCATATTATTGGAAATCTTCTTTGGAACGGTGTTTGTAATTATCAAGATGATATTCTAATTTACAGCAGTACTTTTAAAGATCATATTGAACTCATGAAGAAAATATTTGACAAGCTTAAAGAAAACAATATCAAACTCAAGTTGAAGAAATGCTCCTTTGCAAAACAAGAAATAAGATATTTAGGTCATATCATAGGACATAACAAGATTAAACCTGACCCTGAAAAAACAAAGGCAATAAATGAGTTCCCTCAACCTAAAACAGTGAAGCAAGTAAGGCAGTTTTTGGGTTTAGCTGGTTACTACAGGAAATTTATTCCTAAATTTAGTGAAATTGCAGATCCTTTAACAAGCCTCACAAGAAAAAATAAGTTATTCAAATGAACTACTGAAGTTAACAAATCATTTCAGGAACTAAAGTCTTATTTATCCACAGATCCAGTTCTTTCTACATATGATCCTTCATTACCATGTAAGCTTTATACAGATGCATCTAAACTGGGAATTGGTGCTATTTTAGCTCAAATTGGAAATGATAATCAAGAACATGTAATTTCCTATTATTCAGGGAAACTTCTACCACATCAACAGAACTATTCTGCATTTGAGTTGGAATGCTTTGCTGTAGTTCAATCAGTTGAATACTTTGAAGTTTATCTTGAGAACAATACATTTGAAGTCAATACAGATCATTCGGCTTTGGAATGGCTCTTCAACGTAAAGAAACCAAAGGCAAAATATCTCCGATGGATAATTGAATTATCAACCAAGTCAATGAAAATAGTTCACAGATCAGGATCAAAGCAAACGCATGTTGATGCATTGTCAAGATCACCAGTGTCATTTCATATATCAATCCCCACTCTTCGACTACACCAACAAAAAGCGGATCTCAGTTTTGTAAAGAAATCTCATATTCATCGAGATCTTATTATGGTGAAACATAACGGAGTTCTAAAAACAGTTGTTCCAGAATCATTCCAAGAAGAAATTCTCAAAGAATCCCACGATAATCATTCTCACCCCTCAATTAACAAGACAGTAAGATTGATAACACCATTTTATTGGTGGCCGAACGCTATCAAATGCATCAAAGACTATGTTCGCTCATGTAAAATATGTCAAATAACTAAATGCAGTCATAAACCATTTATTGGAGAATATGTTGCACCAAACTCTGATCTGAAACCACTGGAATTAATATCAATGGATACTATTGTGCTAGGCTCTGCAGCAAATGAAACCAAGCACAAATACATTCAAGTAATAATTGACCACCTAACAAGATTTGTTCGGGCTTTCCCTACTGTCACCAACACTTCTCAAGCAGTAATTCAATGTTTAGACAAAATCAACAGAACTGTTCCCCAAATCAAATGTATTTTAACCGACAACGGAAAGAATTTTACATCAAAAGAATTTAACAAGTTTTTGAATGAGCATCAAGTTCAACACACCTATTCGACGCCATATCATCCGCAGAGTAATGGACTGTGTGAAAAGATGAATGACACTATACTCACCAAATTAAGAACAAACCTTCAAGAGAATCCAAGACTAAAATGGTCATCATTACTTGCCAAAATTGTGAAAGATTATAATAGCACACCCCATGATGTCACTGGGTTTTCTCCAAATTTCCTACTTTTTGGAGATTGTGCAATACCAGAATTTTCTGAATCACCACATTTCACCATAGAAAATGCAAGGAAGAAAGCAATAGAAAATAGCGCAAAGCATAGAGAAAAGTGGAAAGCACGACACGATGCAAAACATCCGCAGTCGTCATTCAAAGTTGGTGATCTGGTCCTTCGTAAAATAGCTAGTAATGATCCAAGTATGGTCAAAACATCTCCAAAGTATGAGGGTCCTTTTCAAATAACAAGAATAATATCTAGTGTTACGTGTGAATTATTGAAAGATGATTCCTCCTTGGTTAAAGTTCATGTGTCACAATTGAAACCATTTATTTTGCGAAAATAAATCCTTCAAGCCGAGGGATATGACACGTTTCTGAATTTTGTAATTAATTTTGTAATTGGTTTTTCATTGATTTTTAATGTGTGATCAATAACTCTTATCATAATTGGAAAAAAAGAACAATTAAAAAACAAAAGAACAACAACATGGTAAATTTGCCTCTTTATTTAAAACAAACAAACAAATTAGATAAAGATTTAAAATAAAACATTTCTTTAAAAGTTAAAGAAAAAATAAAACGTTACAATATTTATTATTAATATACACTCAGTTTTTATGGGACAAAATAGTTATTTCAGCTTATGAATTATATTTGAAAGGTAAATGCAGAAATTATAAAAAAGGAAAACTATGGTATTTTCTCTTTTTATTTTTTATTTTTAGAAAATGGCTGAGAGATTCTAACACAGTGTTTTTGTGTGACAGGCTGAGGGCACCAAAAAAAGCGTTGGTGGTAAACCCTCTCCTCGTTACCTGCCAACCTGACCTACGACCTTACTGGATTGGACCTCACCGAATTTGACCAACCGATCATGACCCACTGAATGTGGCTACCAATTGTGACAACCAAATGTGACCACCAAATGTGACAACCAAATGTGACCACCGGAAGTGACAACCGAATGTGGCCACTAATTGTGGCAACCGAATGTGACAACCAAATGTGACCACTGAATGTGACAACCAAATGTGGCAACCAAATGTGACAATCAAATGTGACCACCGAATGTGACAACCAAATGTGACAATCAAATGTGACCACCGAATGTGACAACCGAATGTGACCACCAATTGTGACAACCGAATGTGACAATCGAATGTGACTACCGACGGTGATTGAGAAAAGTTCAAAAACAAGTATTTAACATTATAAAGAAACAAAACTATTAAACAAGAATGTTTCTTTTACAAGTAAAGCAAACTTCATTCTATCCTCACTGTGATAAAAAAAAATAATGGAAATATTTTGTTTATCAGTGGGGAATCCTCACAGCGCTTACAAATACGAGGGTGAGTAGAAAAGTAAGGTCTCCTATTTTTTTTTCATAGAAAAACACATTTAATCACAACTTTTTATACATCATTGGAAAGGTTGGACACTTTGCTATTTTTCTACATAGTCGCCTTGATGCTCAATCACTTTTTTCATCCTGTCAACCAACTTTGTAATTCCGGTGTTGTACCACTCTCCCGCCGCGTGCGAGTTGCGCTCAGTTATACGCTTTTTGAATGCGAAAAATAATTCTCCTGTCGATATTCACCGTCAGTTAGTGGAAGTGTATGGTGAGAAGTGCATGGACATCAAAAATGTGCGGAAATGGTGCCGGGAGTTTAACGAGGGGTTGATAAACGTCCACGATGAACAGCGGTCTGGGCGGCCGAGTTTGCCGGAATCAACCGTGGCTCGAATCGACGAAATGGTGCGCGCAAACCGGCGGATAACCCTTGAAGAGATCGAGGATGGCCTGAATGAAGATTGCAGCCACTTCTCCGTGCACAAGATTGTGTCTGAGACCCTCGGCTACAGAAAGGTGTCCGCCAGGTGGGTCGACAAGTGGCTCAAAGAGGCGGCGGGAGAGTGGTACAACACCGGAATTACCATGTTGATTGACAGGATGAAAAAAGTGATTGAGCATCAAGACGAATATGTAGAAAAATAGCAAAGTGTTCAACCATTCCAATGACTCGTAGAACAAATTTTATACCGTTTTTACTGAGATTAAAAATTATTATTGCATTTTTATTATGCAATATATTTAATAAAAAAAACAAAGTAGAGAATATATATAACACATCTGTTTTCATTTTAAAAGGTTACAAAATTAAAACCTATTATTTCACATTACGAAAGCATGATACCAAGATTTAATCACATTATTGCAAACTTTCGTCGAATTTATCGACCTTGGAAATTTTCCAAAAACTCTCTCATACACTAGGAAATGATGATCTGAGATTCATGGTCGTTAGTAGATAAAATTGGAGAATATTTGTTTATATAGTCACCAAAAGTCGATCTCCATTTAAGTAACATTGAAAACAATTTATACAAGGGGGGATCAATAAATAAGGTGAATTATCTTATTTCTTAAAAATTAAAAAAGCAAAAATAATTTAAACAACAGAATATTGAAATATAACATCGAGAGACTATTTAAGGTGTTCTGTTATTTTTTCCCACGCGCGGCGCGAGACTTATAAATAAACTAAAATGGAAGCTCCCTTGAAGGATTGCACCACGCTTGAACAACGTGCAGTTATTCGTTTCTTGAATGCAGAAGGTATTCAAACATCTCAAATATGCCAAAGAATGAAAAATATCTATGGTGAGTCTTGTTTGTCTCAAAAGAACATTTATAAATGGGTTAACGAGTTCAAAAATGGACGAATTACATGTACCGATATTGAGCGACCTGGACGACCAAGTGTTACAGCGACCCCAAGCACGATAAATGCGGTTGAAAACTTAATTTTGGAGGACAGAAAAATATCCATTTTTACCATAGACGACAATTTGAATATAAGCTATGGAACTGTGCACACCATTATTAAAGCTAAAGCCCGGTATAAGAAACAAAAAAGAGGGACGCTTAGTAAAGGTGTTCTCTTCCTTCATGATAATGCAAGGCCGCATACATCATGTAAAACTGTATCTATAAAATCGTTAAATTAGGTTTTAAAGTTTTAGAACATCCTACATATAGTCCAGACCTAGCCCCCTCTAACTATTTCCTTTTTGGACTACTAAAGAAGGAGTTAAAGGGAAAGCGATTTGACTCGGATGAAGATGTCCAGAAAGTGGTGCAAGATTTTTTTCACACGCTTCCTAAGAGTGCCTATAAAGAGGGTATTTACAAGTTGCCAGAACGATGGAGACGATGTATAGAAAGCCAAGGTGATTATTTTGAACAAATCAAGTCCTAATTTTCTATATCGTTTTTATTTTTTTAAAATAAATCATAATTCACCTTATTTATTGATCCCACCTTGTATTAACAGATAATTAATCTATTTTTACCGATTCTCGGAGAATTTAACCTATCTGCGCTAAAATTATATCTTATTTGAAAATATTACCTTTTGAACTATATTATTTTACTTCAATGCATTAATTTTAGAATTTTGAAACAACAACCTAGTAATTCTTTAAAATATCAAGTTAGATTTTTGTTCAAAAAACATCGGTCGCGAATATTTTGCAAACTTTAACTTTCTGAGGCCAAAAAATTTGAGAAATGTTGAACGAGATAGTTCATATGACTACTTTCCCTAGAATATAGTAGCGAGACTTTGCTCTGCACGTCCTACTAAGAACTTTTATATCTTAATGAATGTAGAATGATAAGGATTTCTATTATAAAAAGAGCTTCAGTTATTGATAATAATGAATATAATCTGAATTAACACAAAGCAATAACGTGTCATCTATACATATAAATGAAAGGAATTGAGGGAATTAAAAGCACGAATGTTTCTTATATACATATTACATTATGTATAAAAGAAACATTTGTGCTTTTAATTCCTTTCATAATATAATCTGAGTTAATGAATAAAAGTTTTCAGAGTGAATATAGGCAGCGACAGATACTTTGTAATTAAGATATTCCAAGCTTCTTCTGAAATAGTAGCTATAATCGCTTTGATGCCAGATTTATTCACCCCTGCTCATTGGTTCTATCTTGCTCTTGTGGCGCATGCGTAGTTCATTTCACTTCCACCATCTCGCGATCTCGACGCCAGAGTGAATGTCAATATATTTGTATAGAGGGAAGTGGTGATAATAACGAGCGCTGAACAATTTGCTCCATAATGTTCTAAAAAAGTTTGATTAAAGCAAACATTTAGCCCAATACGAAGCCAGTAGTCTGTTTTACTGTTACTGGTGCAAGAGTAATATAAAGTGTCGACAGCCAAGACACGGGATAGAATTCCGTATTGGGTACTTTTTTTATGAAGAAAGAATTGCTTCAATGGCCTCCAATTCTTACTAAAGTTAAACCCCACCAGTAAGTTCAAGTTACCACACAAACGGCTTTCAGGCATTCTTATGAGAGCAAAAGTCAAATTGCTTTCTATATGTGTAGATAAGTGGTTCACTGGAAGTAAAACCAGTCGCTAACTACCCACCATCACGGATTGTATCACGTGTACTATAGAGATAAGAATGAAACCTGATACACATTATATTTTTATTGAACACTAGCCGAATGACCCGGGCAACGCCCGGGTTTTACCCGATTAAATGTTTTTATTCAAATACTATTCGTTACAATTATAAATTGGCGCCGTATTTCAATATATAAATTATATATATATATATATATAAATAATATATACAGTGGACCCTCGGTTTGCGAGCATAATCCGTTCCAGAGCCATGCTCGTACTCCTCTTCCCACATTTTACATATTTCCGAATCTGATCTGAAGGGAGGGATCCCAGTGAATTTTCATCCATCACGATTATGGGCAACCATCACGAGTTGCTCGTACTGCGAAAAGCTCGTACTCCAAGGTGCTCGTAAACCGAGGGTCCACTGTATATAAATAAGACGAATGACCCGGGCAACGCCCGGGTTTACACGATTAAATGTAATACTCAAACACATAAAACATAGCAAAATATAGCAAGAGCAGTTATTTTAAACGCTGAATTAGATCAGTTATAGACGGCGGCGGCGAGGCCCGTTGGCTCCCGGCGTTCACGTGACTTCCCTGTGCGCGCATGGCTGTCGCGAGGGCCCACGCGACCGCCCGCCATTTCCGCCGCATAGGGAGGTCACGTGCACGCCGGCAGCCAATCGTCGCGCGCCGCCGTCGACGCCTGAGTGTTCTAGAGGGCGCTGCTCGTGAACTAAGTTGAATAATTTGAATATATAGTTTTAATAAATGATTTATATATATTTTAAAATAGCCTATCGTCATCCCCGTTATTTTTTACCTATGTATGGAAATTTTGGTTTGAATTTGTGAACTACTGCGAATTTGTATACGGGTCATACAGACAGACAAACAAACATACAAACATTCATTTATATATATATATATAGATATATACAGTATAAATTAAGAAAAAGGCATCTCTTTATCGTGCAACTGAAAGTTGCTGATGGCTTGCGTCATCTATCGGAATAAATATCAACTATTCTCGTTGATTTTTAATTATTCCAGAATTGGCCAAATCCGTGGTTAGCTTTTCTTGATTAATCAAGAATGGGTATTTGGCCAATTCTGGAATAATTAAAAATGAACGAGAATAGTTTATATTTATTCCGATAGATGGCGCAAACCATCAGCAACTTTCAGTGCACGATAAGGAGATGCCTTTTTTTAATTTATACACCTTATCCCAGTACAATATAACAATTGTACTATTTTTTCATATATACTGTATATTAGGGTATACCCTGAGAGACCATAGCCTATAAACATTTTCTAAATTATCTATTGTATACGTGGTACAGGCCATGATAATCATGGTGGGTAGAAGTAGGCGACTACTTTTACTGTAAGTGCACCACACGTCTACACATGTGAGAAGAGTTCGACTTTGAACTAACAAATGTGCCAGAGCCCCATTTAGTTACTTGCACTCGAAGGGTTGGACCTTTGCAAGAATCGGGGGCCATTGAAACATTTTCTGGGGATCGAACCCGGGTCGTAGCGGTCGAAAACCAACGGTTTAGACCATCCTTCCACCGACCCCCATGGCCCCATGGCATAATAACTAAATATAAAGAAAAAGAGACATCTCCTTATCGGGCAACTGAAAGTCTGATGACTTGCGCCATATATCGGAATAAATATCTACTATTCGTTTTGTTGTATTCCAATTGATTACACACAGCGCTCAACGTTAATTATTATTTAATTAACTACAAGGTAAAGGGATTATATATAGATTATGAAGGAAGTTTTTAGTTAATGAAGGAGTTTTTTAATTAATTATTTTATTTAATCATACAAACATTACAATTATAACATAATAGAAAGAAAAATATAATGGGAAATACAGCAATCAAAATATATATGTGCTATCGAACAAAAGCAACAACAACAGAGTAGTCAAATATCAATAAAATGTCATCAATGATAATAAGCTTGGAAATTAAATCCAACAAAGCCCCCCTTTAATTTCAAGCTAAATGTCTTGAAGGCTAATGTCAACAGACATTCATAGCTAAGCTTCTACGTCACAACGTGACGTCACGGTTTGTGGTGGCGCCACTTGCCTTTCTTTGTTTACCGGAAAAATGTTAACATTTAGGCCTAAATACCAAAGGAATATTATATAAAACATTGATATCAAATAAAAATAACAATATACACACATTTTTACATTGAGTTGGTCTTATAATTAAATAAAGATAACAAATGGATTAATTTTTCCCTTGATGAAGCCTTTGTTAAAAAGTCAGAAATATTGTCTTCAGTTTTTACATATTGAATGTCAAAAATATTATTTTTCAATTTCTCATGTAAAAAAGCAATAGATCTAACTAAATGATTAGATTTATCTCTGCTTAACAATAATGGATCCCCTGCACTTGTTTCCTGTGATGATCCTGAAACGCTGAGGAGCGCGATTACAGGGCTCTTAAAAACAGCGGCAGACCAATCTATACAAAACGACCTTACAAGAATGGATCAATCTAAGCTATACTCTCACTACAAAGACATTCACATATCTTTCATGACGGAGGGATACCTTTTAGGGGATTTTCCTTTCCCGGTTGTAAGACTACTCGCACAAGTTAGAATACTTTCAAGTTTTTTTAGAGAAAACCACACCAAGATGCTCTGCGGTGAGGACCCGATTTGTACCTTCTGTAATTCAAAACTAAAAAATGAAATCACTCACTATATTTTTGATTGCTATGCTCTGAAAGAAGAAAGAAGAACCCTTATGCTCAAAACTGGGCAACTCTGTGCTTCACTTCCATCAATAATTGACAATATGACCCAGAATAAGTATATTGCT
This sequence comes from Cordylochernes scorpioides, assembly GCA_030710605.1. Taxonomy (NCBI): domain Eukaryota; kingdom Metazoa; phylum Arthropoda; class Arachnida; order Pseudoscorpiones; family Chernetidae; genus Cordylochernes; species Cordylochernes scorpioides. Next base: position 50,425,464 of record CP092871.1, read on the forward strand.
ACGGCGTTTTATGGTTTCCACAAGTCCATATCTCAGAAGAAGGCCAAGTGAGACTCACTCCTCACTTTCATACTGCTACTCTTTTTGTGTTGTTTTTCTTGCTTCCCTCTTTCTCTTTCTTGTTTTTTTTTTCTTTTTCTTCTGTATATATCGTTATTTCCTTTGTCTCACTGCTTTGTTCTTATGCATACCTCTGGTGAATCCTGTATAGGGTCAGTGACCCTGAATAAAGGCTTTTTGTTGTTGTTGTTGATTAGATTTATCAGTTGTTTGACCAGATTAGTCAAAAATATTGATGCTTTGTTATCACAAAATATTTGTATTTTAACAAATTTAGATGTAATTTCTTCAAAAAAGTATTGGATGTAAATGGCCTTTTTTACAGTTTGAAGTAATCCACATATTTCGCTATCACAAGTTGAAAGACATGTGTTAGGAATAGTCTTACTTGACCAAGAAATGAGATTTTTATCTATATAAAAGGTTAATCCAGCAGTTGATCTTGCTTTATTGGATCTGCGCCACAATTCCATGATGCATCTGTGTAAGCCTTTAATTCGACATCTCCTTTTGTATATATTAATCCATACTGCTTACTTCCTTTTAAATACCTAAGAATTCGCTTAGCTGCACCCATGTGCATTTCTCTAGGGTTTTGATTATATCTGCTTAAAAGAGTAACTGCAAAGGCAATACCAGACCTAGATTTAGTTGAGAGATAAAGCAAAGAGCCTATTAATTCTTGATATTGAGTCTTATTAACTTCCTTAGAGCTATTAAAATTATCTAAATTAGTGTTAGGATCTAATGGGGTTGAAATATGCTTGCAATCTTGCATGTTATATTTTTGTAAATTTTTTTAATGTAATTTTCCTGTTTTAAAATCAGTCTAACATCCTCTTTAATAATTTCAATGCCTAAAATGTTACAAGTTGTTAAACTTTCTTTTATTTTGAAGTGAAGTCTTATTTTTTGTATTATATCATGCAAAATTTCAGGATCAGAATTAATGATTATCATATCATCAACATGCAGTCCTAAAAGTAAATGTGAATTGCCATTTCTTAAAGTAAAAGCACATTTATCAGATTTAAGTAGTGTTAAACCTATTTCAAAAAGGTATTCTGTAAATGTTTCATACCATACCCTACCACTCTGTTTAAGTCCATACAATGCCTGATTTAGTATACATACAGAGGTCTTTTTCTTGTCATCCTGGTAGCCTGGAGGTTGGGTCATGTAGATGGTCTCTGAAAGTTTTCCATACAGGAATGCTGTTTCAACATCAAAGTGGTGATATTCATATCCTGCCATTGTAGCATAGGCTAGAAGAGTTCTAAATGAATCTGTTTTCATCACTGGAGAAAAGGTTTCTGTGTAGTCTGTCCCATATTGTGTGATGGCCACGTAGTTATCAGAAAAAACATAGTTATACATTAAAATATATTTCATAATTTAAGGTATAATTTGAATTTTTGTAAATTTATTTATTAGAAGGGTTACAACACAACGCACTCAACACATTTATTACAATAATGTAATGTTATATTTATTATTATATCAGATATGTTATGGAAGATACACAGGAATAAACTATTTTCTTATTTATTAGACATTGAATCAGACAGTTAGGACAGGATCAGAGTGGTATGGCGAGATTCTGGAACGTTGGTGAGAGGTTCCCGCTAGACGCTGTGACTACATTGTTGATTGATTGTAAGTTTTGATGTCGAGTTGGTGCCTTCTTGGACTTCGGTACAGGTTGTCTTCTCAGGACTACAGAAAGAATTATAGTGTAGTTGACTAGTTGATTTGTTCCTTTCTTGAAATATATTAATGACTGGCGTCTGAGGAATAGAGTAAAGATTGAGTTGTAACTGGATATTGATTATTTCATTGGTCTTGGGCAGCGACCGGTAACTCAGGACTACAGTTATAGATACAGCTGGCTATATATGTCTTCATATTTCTGGAAGTAGATGACATCAGACAGGATACAGTTGTAGATTCAGCGATATATTTGGTTTATTCTTGATATTTCTGGAAGACGGTTGTTGTGGCGTAGGTCAGCCGAATATTCACCTGCTATACGAGGTCTCAGTAGGTCGATGAAGTGAAAGGCAGGGTTTACATCAATATTTTCTTCCTAATAAGCATTATATTTTTGCCTAGTAAATTGCTGTGGTCAAATTTTAGGATCAAGTAATAGGCTCTAGTAAGCTCCACATTGCTGCTGTGCTCCCATCAGGACGTGGAAGAACGGCTGGATTCATTACTTCCGGCCTCAAGGAGATCTCCCAGTACATCTTGGACCGCTTCTCGACCCGAACACATCACTCCGGGCAGGACAATGTCCTCCTGAATAGTTTTTTATTAACTATTTTACCTCACCTAAAACTCTAACACGCCAACATTATATGTATTAGGAATATAAAAAAAATATTATAAATAATTTTTGAAAATAAAATGATGTGTTAATTCAAATTGCTGACTTATTTTGAGTAACATCGTGGGATTTAAACAATGAATGCAATAAAATAAAATTATTGTCTATTTTAAGCTATATGGAAATTCTTAGAAATGAAGAAATTCAACAAATTTGAAGTTTTGTGTTCAATATATATATATAACATATAGGATATGAACAAATTAGAGCCACTCAAATTGTAAAGGACTCTCTAATTTAGAGAAATATTGCATGAGATATGTTTGAACATAAACCAAAAATTCAAAGAACTCTCAGATTTTTATATAATTTTCATGTGATATAAATAAATATAAAAAATTTTAGTACTCTCTAATTTTGAGATATATTGCATTAGATATAATTGAAAAGCGCCACAAATTTCAAAGTGATGTATAATTCTGAGATACATCACATGAAATATAAATTGACAAGAGATACAAATTTCAAAGTACTCTCTTTTCATATAATATTTCATGATATATAAATGAAAAAGAGCTAGAAATTTCAAAGTACTGTCTAATTTTGAGATACATGGCATGAGATATAATTAAACAAGTGCCTCAAATTTGAATTTATGTATTATTTTAAGAGGCTCGTCAGTTTTGGACTACTACATGTTTTCACAAGGTCTAATAAGGAACATTACATATTTATGGATTGAATACTCCCCTATTCGGATCATCTACCAGTAATACTAGAAATGAATAAAGGAAATTATATACCGGATTTAACAAAAGTAAGAGAACGCTCTATCATAAAATTTATATGAACTGAAGAAAAGGACGTATTGCTAAGCAATAAATTGAGTAAACAAGACAGTATTAATGTTTCTGATATAGACATAATGATTGAGTCCCTAACCACTCAAATCTACCAGGCAATAGTAGCAAGAAACATACTCAAAGTTGTATATATAAACAACAAAACTTCCAAACCTTGGTACGACAATGAAAGTTATCAATTAAAAATACGACAAACTTATGTTTGAAAATATATAAAAAATCATATACAGATCAGGATCGAAAAGGATGCATTGAAAAACGGAGAGAATACTTGAAATTGTTGGAAAGAAAGAGGAATATATTTAATAAGGATAGGCAAGAAAAGATTAAAAACGCCACCGATCCTAGGACCTTCTGGAATGCCATGGCAACTCTTAGAAAAAGAGTTTCGATATCAGGAGATATTAAGATTGAAGACTGGTATATATTTTACAAGAAATTATTAAATACAGGAAATAAAGAGATCAAATATAAATTAAATTTGTGTTTAAGCGGGACAGACCCAATACTAGATATAGATATAACTATAGATGAGGTAATGGATGGAATTAAGCAACTAGCGAATGGAAAAGCAGTCGGCTTGGATAACATACCAAATGAATTAATAAAGAGACATTAAGAATTATGACACTAAGAAAAATATTCAATAAAATAATAAGCTTAGAGAAATACCAAGATATATGGACGAAAAGCATAATGCACCCTATATACAAAAATGGCGAACGCAATAAACCAACAAACTATAGAGGAATTGCACTGTGCAGTAATATTTCTAAATTATTCAATATTATTTTTAAAAAAGGTTTACTAAATGGACGGCAGAAAGACAAACTATCCCTGAAAATCAAGCCGGATTTAAAAAAAAACCGCTCCTGCATGGATAATATTTTTATACTTAACTCATCGATCCAATTAGCGCTTATAAAATGGGGCAAACTATATGCTTTATACGTTGACTTGACCAAAGCATTTGATACAATCTCTCACTTTCTACTATGGGAAAAAAATTATTGAAAATGGGATTAAGTCCTAAATTTTTAACAATATTAAAAAGCTATTATGAAGAGGCAAAAGTGTCAATTATATGGCAAGGTCAATATTCAAATCGTTTAAAAATTAACGCAGGTGTACAGCAAGGTGACCCCCTTTCCCCCTTGTTATTTATACTATACACCGCCGATTTAGCAGATCTCTACAATACGTCTTTACTCCCGGGATTTTATCTACCAGATTACGGATACCTTCACTGTCTCATGTTTGCAAATGATAAAGTAATTATAGGAGAGAGTCAAAAATTAATTTGCAGAGCAAGATCAATCTACTAAAGTCCTATCAGGATGATAACCTACAGGTTCTGAATCAGATTAAGTTGAAAATAATGGTATTCCGAAATGGGGGAAGACTTTCTAGAAACGAAATCTAGTACTATGGCAATAATCCATTGACTGTCACATCGAGAATGATATATTTGGATTCCCATTTACCAACACAAACAACACTAAATACGCAGCAATATCAACATATATAGTCACGACCGTCCTTCCTCAATTCCTCATGTCACGGATGCGCGCGCATCATCATTATGATCATTATCATTATCTAATGATAATAATAATAATAATTATTATTTTATTATCAACATATATAGTCACGACCGTCCTTCCTCAATTCCTCATGTCACGGATGCGCGCGCATCATCATTATGATCATTATCATTATCTAATGATAATAATAATAATAATAATAATTATTATTATTATTATTATTATCAACATATATAGTCACGACCGTCCTTCCTCAATTCCTCATGTCACGGATGCGCGCGCATCATCATGATCATTATCATTATCTAATGATAATAATAATAATAATAAATATTATTATTTTATTATCAACATATATACAGTAGTCACGACCGTCCTTCCTCAATTCCTCATGTCACGGATGCGCGCGCATCATCATTATGATCATTATCTAATGATAATAATATTAATAATAATAATAATTATTATTATCAACATATATAGTCACGACCGTCATGGGTTCTGTCACGGATGCGCGCGCATCATCATTATGATCATTATCATGATCTAATGATAATAATAATAATAATTATTATTATTATTATTATATTATTATATTATTATTATCCATCCATCAACATATATAGTCACGACCGTCATGGGTTCTGTCACGGATGCGCGCGCATCATCATTATGATCATTATCATTATCTAATGATAATAATTATAATTATTATTATTATTATTATTATTATATTATTATTATTATCAATCCATCAACATATATAGTCACGACCGTCATGGGTTCTGTCACGGATGCGCGCGCATCATCATTATGATCATTATCATTATCTAATGATAATAATAATAATAATTATTATTATTATAATAATAATTATTATTATTATATTATTATTATCCATCCATTATATATATAGTCATGACCGTCATGGGCCGGCCGGTTCTGTCACGGATGCGCGCGCACAGGGAGGTCACGTGCTCGCCGGCAGCCAACGGGCGCGCGCCGCCGGCATTACGTCATAGATTATAAACACAAGGTAATAAGGCCAAATAAAAAAATAGTGTGTGATAAGGCACAATTTGGATTATCTACTTATATAATTGCCTTATTCTCTCTGTGTGAAGTTCACGGATAGATTTTGGTCAGAATGGATTAAATAAAAAAAGTGTCAAGGGATGGGAATCGAACCCACGACCTTCCGCTTACCGGGCAGATGCCATGACCACTAGGCTACCCTGGACATATTTTTCCGTTCACATTTTTATTTTTTATATTTTCAAGACACACACAGTTTGGGGCGGGACGTTTCACAAGAGAGACATCCACGGCGCCAATTTATAATTGTAACGAATTATCTAATGATAATAATAATAATAATAATTATTATTATTATTATTATTATATTATTATTATTATTATTATTAACATATATAGTCACGACCGTCATGGGCCGGTTATGTCACGGATGCGCGCGCACAGGGAGGTCACGTGCTCGCCGGCAGCCAACGGGCGCACGCCGCCGGCATTACGTCATCCCTATATATAGTCACGACCGTCATGGGCCGGCTGGCCGGCCGGCCGGTTCTGTCACGGATGCGCGCGCATCATCATTATGATCATTATCATTATCTAATGATAATAATAATAATAATAATTATTATTATTATAATTATTATTATTATATTATTATTATCCATCCATTATATATATAGTCACGACCGTCATGGGCCGGCCAGTTCTGTCACGGATGCGCGCGCACAGGGAGGTCACGTGCTCGCCGGCAGCCAACGGGCGCGAGCCGCCGGCATTACGTCATAGATTATAAACACAAGGTAATAAGGCCAAATAAAAAAATAGTGTGTGATAAGGCACAATTTGGATTATCTACTTATATAATTGCCTTATTCTCTCTGTGTGAAGTTCACGGATAGATTTTGGTCAGAATGGATAAAATAAAAAAAGTGTCAAGGGATGGGAATCGAACCCACGACCTTCCGATTACCGGGCAGATGCCATGACCACTAGGCTACCCTGGACATATTTTTCCGTTCACATTTTTATTTTTATATTTTCAAGACACACACAGTTTGGGGCGGGACGTTTCACAAGAGAGACATCCACGGCGCCAATTTATAATTGTAACGTATAGTATTTTAATAAAACATTTTAAAAATATATACGCACTCGGGTAAAACCCGGGCGTTGCCCGGGCCATTCGTCTAGTCAACATATATAGTCGCGACCGTCATGGGCCGGCCGGCCGGTTCTGTCACGGATGCGCGCGCATCATCATTATGATCATTATCATTATCTAATGATAATAATAATAATTATTATTATTAAATTATTATTTTTATTTTATTATTATTTTATTATCAACATATATAGTCACGACCGTCCTTCCTCAATTCCTCATGTCAGGGATGCGCGCGCATCATCATTATGATCATTATCCTCTATAGAAGCTTCTATCTTTATAATTATGTATATTTACAAAAAGTCAATTCGCTCGCGCCTCTAGCGGTGAAAATGAGGGGTGATACCAGCTGACCTAATGTACATGTAAAGTTTGGAGCGGGACGTTTCACAAGAGTGACATCCACGGCTCCAATTTAAAATTGTAACAAATAGTATTGGAATAAAAACATTCAATCGGGTAAAACACGGGCGTTGCCCGGGTCATTCGTCTAGTCAACATATATAGTCACGACCGTCCTTCCTCAATTCCTCATGTCACGGATGCGCGCGCATCATCATTATGATCATTATCATTATCTAATGATAATAATAATAATTATTATTATTATATTAATATTATTATTATTATCAACATATATAGTCACGACCGTCCTTCCTCAATTCCTCATGTCACGGATGCGCGCGCATCATCATTATGATCATTATCATTATCTTATGATAATAATAATAATAATTATTATTATATTATTATTAATATTTTATTATTATTTTATTATCAACATATATAGTCACGACCGTCCTTCCTCAATTCCTCATGTCACGGATGCGCGCGCATCATCATTATGATCATTATCATTATCTAATGATAATATCAACATATATAGTCACGACCGTCCTTCCTCAATTCCTCATGTCACGGATGCGCGCGCATCATCATTATGATCATTATCATTATCTTATGATAATAATAATAATAATTATTATTATATTATTATTATTATTTTATTATTATTTTATTATCAACATATATAGTCACGACCGTCTTTCCTCAATTCCTCATGTCACGGATGCGCGCGCATCATCATTATGATCATTATCTTCTATAGAAGCTTCTATCTTTATAATTATGTATATTTACAAAAAGTCAATTCGCTCACGCCTCTAGCGGTGAAAATGAGGGGTAATACCAGTTGACCTAATGTACATGCAAAGTTTGGAGCGGGACGTTTCACAAGAGTGACATCCACGGCTCCAATTTATAATTGTAACAAATAGTATTGGAATAAAAACATTCAATCGGGTAAAACACGGGCGTTGCCCGGGTCATTCGTCAACATATATAGTCACGACCGTCCTTCCTCAATTCCTCATGTCACGGATGCGCGCGCATCATCATTATGATCATTATTATCTAATGATACTAATAATAATTATTATTATTATATTATTATTATTATTTTATTAGTATTTTATTATCAACATATATAGTCATGACCGTCCTTCCTCAATTCCTCATGTCACGGATGCGCGCGCATCATCATTATGATCATTATCATTATCTAATGATAATAATAATAATAAATATTATTATTATATTATTATTATTATTATCAACATATATAGTCACGACCGTCTTTCCTCAATTCCTCATAGCTGTCACGGATGCGCGCGCATCATCATTATCTTCTATAGAAGCTTCTATCTTTATAATTATGTATATTTACAAAAAGTCAATTCGCTCGCGCCTCTAGCGGTGAAAATGAGGGGTAATACCAGCTGACCTAATGTACATGTAAATTTGGAGCGGGACGTTTCACAAGAGTGACATCCACGGTTTCAATTTATAATTGTAACAAATAGTATTTGAATAAAAACATTCAATCGGGTAAAACCCGGGCGTTACAATTACAATTATTTTATTTCCAAAGCGCTATATCCCGCAAGGGATACTTGCGCCAAACAAGGAGAGAAGTTTGTTTACATAAGTTATTTCCATTATTCAACGCATGAAAACATTAGAAATTCAGATTTTGTAGAAATTTTAGAATGTATTTACAAAATGAATTGAACTTTAGATATGATTTTTTATCGGAAATCAAATCGTTTAAATTATAAACAACTAGTTCATTCTTCATTCTATAATCTTGAAATGCTGGGCAATCGATCAGTAGATGTCTTGAGGTTTGTTCCTCCATACCACAAAAGCAACTTGAATCCTCCACTGCCTTTATTCTATTTAGAAAACTTTTGAAATTTCCGTGGTTTGTAACAAATTGAGTATTATAAAAATTTGGACGAAAGTATTTAGGGATTTCTTGGGGAAAAAAGCTTAAGAAAGTATTATTTGCTTCGTTTTTCAGAACATTTATTCTTGATATGAGAAAGGTATCTATAATTCCTGGAATAAATGGGTCATAAATTTGTTGATCATCTGGGGATAAGTTTCTCAGATCAGATATCATGATTCTGGATTCGATAAAGTCTGAGATCAGAGGAATGTTGGCCAAACTATGAACACAGCTATATGATGTGGATTTATAGGCTTGTATACACCATGTCAGTATTTGATATTGGGTTGAATTTAGTTTTTGTAAACATTTTTTATTTAAATATTTGAACCAAATTTCGGCTCCATATGTAAGTATTGGTCTGAAAATGGATTTATATAAAGTTAGCCTTTTCTGGGTGCTTAAACCCCAAGATTTCCCGCAAATTGAGAAGAGATAATTTTTAAAACGTTTTGTACGATTTACTATTTCTTCTATGTGGTATGTAAAATTTATTTTGTTTCTTCTTCTGTGATTTGCAATTATTATTCCTAAAATTTTGGTCTTCAGAGTTGGTATGATTATTTCATTATTAAATTTGATTGGGATTTTTTCTTTGTTATGTAAATAAAGTATATTAGTTTTTTCTAGACTTATTTCAAGTTTGTTACTCTTACACCATACATCAATCGTATTTAATGCGTTTTCTATAACTAATTTCAGGTCTTTGCAATTGTTGTGCCAGCATATAATTGATACATCATCCGCATAACATACCACTTCAGTATTAGGAACTTGATATTTGATCAAAAGATCGTTTAGTAATATTATCCATAGTAGTGGAGATAGCGGGCCACCCTGCGGACATCCCTTTGTAATTTGTTTATTAATTGTTAAGTTCTCATATGTAAATTTCGTTTTCCTCAATTTGAAATATGATTGAATAGTCCTTATTAAACTTTCCGGCAAGTTATCTTCATCTATTATTTTTAAGATCGCAGGCCACCATGCATTATCAAAGGCTCCCGCAATATCTATTGTGACCAGAGCTGTCAGTTCTTTGGTTTTGTGTTCCATTATTATATCGATTATATTATTCAAGGCTGTAATAGTAGATTTTGACTTGATGAATCCATGCTGTTTGGGACTTAATAAATTGTTTTGCATATAATATTCATAAATTTTCTTTTTAATAACTTTTTCGTAGATCTTAGACAGATTAGATGTTAACGAAATAGGTCGATAGCTTTTTATTGATTCGACGTTAGATTTGTTTGGTTTCATTAGAATTTTTAAAACTGTCGTTTTCCATTCCCTTGGAAAATATCCCATCTGAATACATTTATTTAATAACGAATGTAGCACCGGAAGTATCATAGTCTTTGCGCATTTTATCATGTTATTACTGATATTATCTTGACCTGGTGACTTTTTAACATTGCTATTGTCAATTAGATATTCTATTTCTTCGGTATCAATATGGATAGCGCTTGAATTCCTTAGAAAAGGTTCGTAACTTCTAACCAATTCTTGTTGATGGTTGTCTTGATCAATTCTGTCATCTGCAATTAATACATTTATTATGTCTGTAATGCGTTTTTCTTTTTCTGATTCTTGATTGTTGTCTATTATGGGAAGTCCTTTTTGCTTGTTTGAAGATTTGAGCTTTTTGAAAATTTTATATGCGTTACCAAAAGGATCATTTGATTCATTTTCTTCGATGAAAATTTTCAAACTATTTCTTTTTGCTTTCTTTATCATATTATTAAATTTGTTTCTGACTTGTTTAAATCTTGTAGCATCGATAGTCTTACTGTGATAAAATAAGTTTCTTACATAATGAAAATGTGTTTTCATTTGTTCAAGTTCTTTATTCCACCACTTTATACCTGCATCGTATGCGTAGTTGTTTGATTTTACTTTTAATGATATGTAAGCTGCTTCTATTATGTTATCCGTGAGTTTGTTTACAACTTTATCAATATCCGTGCGATTTTACACCATATCTGCCTCATTCTTTAATTTGATAAATTCTTGATACTTGAGATTTTTGGAGAAATTTGTCCAGTTGGCGTGTTTTTCATTGAATTTCCATGTAGAGTTCTGTTTATCTTTTATATAATTAAATTTTGAGTGAATTTCAAATTGAATTGCCAAATGATCAGAAATATTCGTCAGTGATGAGGTGGTCCAATGTCTGATCATATTTATTGAAAGTCTATTCGAGATTGTTAGATCTACTATACTTGCCCCTCTACATGTTGGAGTTTTATCGTTGTGAATGTACAAGTGATTTTCATTTATTATTGTTTGCAATTTGTAACCATTTGAATTTGTTATTTTATCGAACCAGATTGGATGACGGGAATTGAAATCTCCGCATAGGACTATAGGGTTATTTGAATAAGTATTAATCAAGTTTCTTATAAAATCTAAGTGAGTATCATTACAGGAATTGGGATGAAAGTAAAAATTTGCGATTACTACAAACGAATTTGAGGTTATGACAGATATTGCAGTACAGAATTGATTCGTAAAATTATCTAATTTTTTGAATTTTATATTTTTATTTACAATGATTGTTGCTGTGTAAATAATTTCTGATGTCTTTGAATGAATTATTGGTGAGTCTAAATCAAATATAACCTGTTTATTTAAAACATATGGTTCTTGAAGTAATATAATATCGGGTGGATTATTATTCGTTGAAATTGTAAGTTCGTTTAAAGCTGTCATACTTTTTCTAATATTCTGTTGTAAACATTTTATGTTTCCTCTATATGGTAGAGCAGTGATCACCATGATTACAAATAACTAAATTCGTTATTCATTCCTCTTCTGAACCGATGAGATATTGAGTTCTTCTCACTGTTCTATCAACCTGCAATTTATATTGAGGACAGTCATTTGTATTTGGTTTATGGTTAATCGGACTATTCCTGAGTCCGGGCGTTGCCCGGGCCATTCGTCTAGTATTATATATCGAAAGCTAATACTGCAATGATTGAAATTATTATAATGATAAACTCACTTCACTAAATATCGCATTCAAATTATTTGACGCGATAATTAAATACATATTGATATATGTTGGGATTATTTGGGCATCTGATAATGAAAATTTTATAGACCAATTACAAAATATTTTTATTAAAAGACTTCTCAATTTACCAAGATATACCCCTGGCTATATTGTTAGACTGGAAACGGGTAGAGTATCACTTACACTAAACGCTACTAAATTAACCATGAAATACCTTTAAAGATTACAAAGAATGAGTAACCATAGGTTTCCCAAGATATGCTGGAATAGGTTAAAAGAAATATCCTTAAATACAGGAAAACCTATTGGATTCTACAGGACTATTATATACCAATGCGGCCTTGCCTGGACAAACTATGCTATCGACTAGGAGACCGTTCAAAACGAATTACAAGGGAATTTTGTAAAAAAATATTGCATAAGATATAAGAATAGAAACACCAATAAATTTAGAAATACCATATAATTTTAAAATAATTTGCACGATATTTAATTAGTATGAAATAAAGTAAAAAGAGGAGCTTCTTTATACACTTTTATTCTCGCTAACTTTCGAACCTACATGGTTCTTCATCTGGCATGGATAGCTTTCACACTAACAAAAGTACTGAAACACAGGTACCTTATATACACCTAGGAGGAAATTTACATACTTAAGCTAATGGATTAAAAGAGAATATATGACGCCGACGTTAAAATTGGAATATTTACATATAAAAAACCGAAAACAAGATTTGTAAAATTAAGAATATATGTGAAACCAGCCAACATGGTTGCGACAAATGAGTAAAAGTCCAAGGGCACAACCAGGGGCCCCACTCAATGTCACAACCAATGGGGAGGGGATAGGGGGGGGAGGGGATTGGGGGGGGGGGGGGAGGAAGTGGGGGGGTTGGGTGGGAGGAGTAGTACCCACTATTAATAAAGGACTTTGTATATATCGGGAAGGTCTATTTTGCGGTTAATACTGTTGGTTTGTGAGGAAATAATGGATTCTAAGCATAGTCTGTTGTGTTTGTGGTTGATATGTCTGTATTTAATGTGTGGATGTTCAAGATCAAAACTGTGGCCTGGTTGTGCGATATGGGTGTAGATTAGGGATTTTGTATCTTTGTTGTGAATATTGCGATTATGTTCTGAAATTCTGATACGTGTGGTTCTGCCTGTTTCCCCGACAAATGATGCTGGGCAATTATTGCACTGTAGTGAATAGATGGCGCCAGTAGAGTCTATAGGGAGGGTAGGTCTATCTGATTTGGTAATGCTATTTCTGAGGATGGTGGTTAGGTTGGGAGGACTGTTGTATAAAACTTTGATGCCATATGGGCGCAATATGCGGGATATTGAAACTGCTTTGGGGGAATATGGAAGCCAGCATGTGGTTCTATAGATTGTAGTAGTTGTATGGACACATGGATCAAACATGTGTTTGTCTATAAAGGGCAAGGGGAAACCTGCAGCCATAAGGATCAAACGGATTCTAGATTTTTCGATAGTTTTAAATATGGGCAATGAACAATGGGTGAAGATTCTCTTGGATAGGGTAAAACTGTATTTATTTTATATGTGCTATGGGGTTACTGGAGGAGAAGTGTGTGTATTGGGGGGGAATGTTCTTTTTGTGAAAAACTGTGGTTTGAAAGGTGTGCGGTGTGCGTATGACTAAAATATCTAAAAAGGGTAAGGCGGAGTTCGAGTCGGTTTCATAAGTGAATTTTATATTTGGGTTGAATTCGTGTAAGGTACTATGGATACGTTGGAGGCTGTTTGAGTTAAAGATACAAAAAACATCATCCACATATCTCCTCCAGTAGTGTATGTCAGAGGGGGGGAGGGGGGGGGGTTGGTTGATCCATGTGTCCAGCGAAGTCATGACTATTTCTGCAATTATTGATGAGAGAGGACTACCCATAGGGGTGCCTCTGATTTGTTTGTAACACTGCATGTTAAATGTGAAGGAGCTAACGGTCAAACAGAGGGAGGTTAGTTGTAGTATGGTGGAAGCTGTATGTGTGTCTATGTTAGATGTTGTGAGGAATAGTTGTAATTTATCTGTAATGAGGGTATGTGGTAGAGAAAGGTACAGAGATGTGACGTCAAAGGACGCCATGATGTGTAGTGGTGGCGGAATTAGGGCTGTGATGTTTTCTATAAATGTGGGGGGTGAGTGATGCTGTGTATGGTGTATGTTCGGGTTTTGCTTCATGAGAGGGGACAAAAGGCTTACCAGATATTTGGAGACCGAATATGCCGGGGATTGGTGATAAGCGATGATTGGTCTGAGTGGGACTCCTGGTTTGAGCACCTTGGGGACGGCATAAATGTAAGCATTCTTGTCCAAGTTGGCTGTAAAATGAGTATGTTGTTCTGCTGTGATGAGACCGGATTTTTTCATGTTGTTTAGGGATTTTCTGAACATTTTGGTAAGGGTGGTGTTTTCTTGTGGGGAGAAAGATGAGAAGGTGGAGCTGTCTTGAAGGATGTCTGTCATCTTTGCTATGTAATCTGATCGGTCCATTATGACGGGGTGGTTTCCTTTGTCCGCTCTTGTAAATACCAGGGATTTGTAGCTTTTTAACTTATTGATTATGGCTTTGTTGTTGTGGCTGGGTACTTTGTTCCGGTCTGGTCTTAGTAGGGCTTGGATTATCGCATTCCGTGCTTTAAATGTTTCACCTTGATTTAGAGTGCTCATGATGCCTTCAACACCAGCAATAATTCTGGGGATGTCCGGTTTGGTTGGAGGAACATACTGGAGGCCTAGTTATAGAAGCTTTTCTTCTCTTTCGGGCAAACGGGTTGTGGATATGTTGATTATCTTGGGGGGAGCTGCGCTCTTAGAATCAGGGACATCTGGAAAATCATATTTCTGCTTCCAGTGATTCAGCGTGGAGAGGTGTTTGTTGTTCTGGACCGTAGTCTGATTTTGGACTTTGAGCGTGGTAGCTTTTACTAGGTCGTGGAGGTCGTCTAAGGGCATTAACTGTTGAATATGGAAGATGAGGCCTTTGATGGAACGAGAAAGAATTCGGATGTTTGAGTGTGAACCCTGTACTCTGGCTTCCAGTAGTTCTAGCTGAAACTTTTTGGTGATTTTGGATGAGAAGGGATTCTTGACTGGATCTTTTATCCTGAGGGATGGTGGGATGAAGCTGACTTTCTGGCATAGTAGATTGAATTGCAGGTGACTTCTCCATTTGGCTAGTTGTATCGATTTCTTTATCCATTGGCGTATATGAAAGCGGAGCTCTGGCTCAGGATGGCTCATAGTAAAACAGCGAAGGTTAAGTTTTTTATAGAATAACTTTTATCCTGATCAAATTAGTATGAAATAAAGTAAAAAGAGGAGCTTCTTTATACACTTTTATTCACGCTAGCTTTCGAACCTACATGGTTCTTCATCTGGCATGGATAGCTTTTACACTAACAAAAGTACTGCAACACAGGTACCTTATATACACCTAGGAGGAAATTTACATACTTAAGCTAATGGATTAAAAGAGAATATATGACGCCGACGTTAAAATTGGAATATTTACATATAAAAAAAACGAAAACAAGATTTGTAAAATTATGAATAAAGTAAAACCAGCCAACATTTTTGCGAAAAATGAGTAAAAGTCCAAGGGCACAACCAGGGGCCCCACTCAATGTCACAACCAATGGGGAGGGGATAGGGGGGGGGGATTGGAGGGGGGGATGGAAGTGGGGGGGTTGGGTGGGAGGAGTAGTACCCACTATTAATAAAGAACTTTGTATATATCGGGAAGGTCTATTTTGCGGTTAATACTGTTGGTTTGTGAGGAAATAATGGATTCTAAGCATAGTCTGTTGTGTTTGTGGTTGATATGTCTGTATTTAATGTGTGGATGTTCAAGATAAATATCATCTAAATATGAGATATAAAGCAAAAAAATTAAAGAACCAGAACATTATAAAATATAAGTATTGTTTAAATAAAATATGAGCTATGAATGATCTAGTGCCATAGAATTCAGAGTATTCCTCTAATTTAAGATATATTCCATGAGACATAAACAATCAAAAATCCAAATTAATAAAGTATTTTCTGAATTTGAAATTTTTAGATATGAGATATAAATAATGAAAAATTAAAAACAAAAATAAAACATAATAAAATGTTTGATATAAAACTTTATAACATTATATTTTGGAACTTTTAAAATCAGATTTTAACGCATGATCATCTATTTCAATTCTTATCTTCACTAGAAAATTTTGAAATGTATCTCAATTTAAAAAATTGGAACCTGATTCCAATTTTGAACTAGTAAGCAATCATGTTTCTGAACATTTGTCAACATTTTCGCTCAAGTATGATAAATCATACAAATATTAAAGCTTATTATCACATCAATGCCAAAACATTAAGCTTTTCTTAATTTATGAAGTAAATATCTGATCATATTACAATAAACACAAATCTAGCCTGGCTGATTGAAATTTCTCAGCAATTTACAGAATATATAAGCATTAATAATTATGATTAATTTTGATTTGCACTAAAAACCTCTCCTATCAGCCCACAAGAGCAATGCCTTTCTTTCTCAGATTTAATGTCTGATATCTTAATTTAAATTATGTCTACATCCCGTCGCTGACAGCAGGCTGGGCCCTGTCTGCTAAGACATGAATTGAGGCCTATTATTATCATCACTATACCCCCTCCCCAATCCAACTTAGCACACTGAACTTAAATGAAACAATATACACCCCTTCCCCTTATAAATAAATAACCCCACCATCCCTTCCTTACTGAATAACCCCCTGCCCCTTATTTACTAAATACCCCCTTTTTTCCCCTTCCTAATTATATATATATTTTCCCCCTACTTAATAAATATCCCCTGCCCCCTTGAAACTAAATAAGACCTTTCCCCCTTCCTAACCAACTATCCTCATTCCCCCTCTGAAATAAACACCCCCTCCCAACTAAATATCGCCCTCCTCCTCCTCTTAACTAAATATCCCTCTCCCCCTCCTAATTAAATATCGCCCCCTCCCCCTTCTAACTAATAATCGCCCTCCCTTCTCTGAACTAAATATCTCCGTCCCCCCTCCAAACTACATATCACCCTCACCTCCTCTTAACTAAATATACCACTCCCCCATCCTAATGAAATATCGCCCCATCCCCCTCTAAACTAAATATCGCCCTCCCCTCTCCTAACTAAATATCTCCCTCCCCTCTTCTTAATTGAATATCGCCACTCCTCCTTCTAACTAAATATCGCCTTCTCCCCTCTTACCTAAATATCCCCCTCCGCACTCCTAAATAAATGCCCCCTTCCTCTCCTATCTAAATATCGCCCTCCCCCTCCTTACTAATTAACGCCCTCCCCTCCTAACTAAATATCGCCCTCACCTTTCCTAACTAAATATCGCCCTCCCCTCCTAACTAAATATTGCCCTCCCCCTCCTAACTAAATATCGCCCTCCCCTCTCCTAACTAAATATCGCCTTCCCCCTTCCTAACTAAATATCGCCTTTCCCCTTTTAAATAAATATGGCTACCCCCTCCTAACTAAATAACGCTCTCCCCCCTCCTAACTAAATATCGCCCTCCTTCCCCTCCTAACTAAATAACGCTCTCCTCCCTCCTAACTAAATATCGCCCTTCTTCCTCTCCTAACTAAATATCGCCCTCCCCCTCCTAACTAAATAACGCCCTCTCTCCCCTCCTACCTAATTATCGCCCTCCCCCTCCTAACTAAATATCGCCCTCCCCCTCCTACCTAATTATCGCCCTCCCCCCTCCTAACTGAATATCGCCTCCCCCTCCTAACTAAATATCGCCTTCCCCCTCCTAACTAAATATCGCCCTCCCCCCTCCTACCTAATTATCGCCCTCCCCCTCCTACCTAATTATCGCCCTCCCCCTCCTAACTAAATATCGCCCTCCCCCTCCTACCTAATTATCGCCCTCCCCCCTCCCAACTGAATATCGCCTCCCCCCTCCTAACTAAATATCGCCTTCCCCCTCCTAACTAAATATCGCCCTCCCCCCTTCTACCTAATTATCGCCCTCCCCCTCCTACCTAATTATCGCCCTCCCCTCCTACCTAATTATCGCCCTCCCCCTCCTAACTAAATATCGCCCTCCCCCTCCTACCTAATTATCGCCCTCCCCCCTCCCAACTGAATATCGCCTCCCCCCTCCTACCTAATTATCGCCCTCCCCCCTCCTAACTAAATAACGCCCTCCCCCCTCCTAACTAAATAACGCCCTCCCCCCTCCTAACTAAATATCGCCCTCCCTCCCCTCCTAAATAAATATCGCCCTCCCTCACCTCCTAACTAAATATCGCCCTCCCCCCTCCTACCTAATTATCACCCCCCCCCTCCTAACTGAATATCGCCCTCCCCCCTCCTAACTAAATATCGCGCTCCCCTCCTTCTAACTGAATATCGCCTCGCCCCTCTTAACTAAATATCGCCCTCCCTCCTCCTAAATGAATATCGCCCTTCCCCTCATAGCTAAATATCCCCCTTCCCCTCTTAAATAAATATCGCCCTCCCCCTCATAACTAAATATCCTCTGCCTCTTCTTAACAAATCGACCAAACTACCCCTTCATAATTAATGACCCCACCACTCTTTCCAACTAAATGAACCCACAGCGCCCCTCTCCTAACAATATAACCTTACTGCCCTTCATGACTAAATACCTCTGCGCCCCTTCCTAACTCTCTATCCCACATCCGCTTCTATATAATTACCCAACCATCTACATTCTGGATGTCGACATTAACTAAATTCCAGAACTACGCTTCCTCCTATCTACCCCAACCCTCTGTTACTTCCTCCCAATTCTCTACACCTGACTTCAAACACAATTTCCCTCTCCTGAATATTCAGTCCATTAATTAATTTTCTATGAATTCTATCTCCCTTCCCCCTATTAAACTAGCCCACAGCCCTTATTACTATGTACTTCCACTCTTTGTAACTAACAACCCCCCACTGTCGCCTCTTCTAACTAATCAACCCGCACTCTCCTCTACTTAACTATATATATAGAGAGAAAGAGTCTCTTCTCCCTATTAACTATTTAACCCGAAATTCCCCTCAAATACACTTTGAAACAGATGCCTCTCTTCGTTAGATATTTTTCAGTATATTAATCTATTAATCTGTGGAAATAAAAAAAGTATTCAAATTCATTTCTATCAACCTATTTGTTGAATGTTTAGAACACTAAATAACAATGTGTCTCATACTCTAAATAATAATTCTACCATAGTTATTAAACACATTGTTTATTTTTAATAGAAAAACTAGTGATATGTTTCATAACATCCACATGCTGCTGGATTAAACATGTAGACTTTAAATTAAATTCATTTTGTTACTCAAGTTGTAATTCAATAATTAAATAATTTATTCTCTCTGATGTACTGGTATTCACCGCCAGGGGCATCTCTATATTGGCTTATATAATAAAGAACTTTGATTTATTAAAAGGAATATAACTTATATCTACAAAAATAGACGCTATAATTGAACACAATCTATTGGCCGTTTCAGCAAGCTATCGTATTCAGTTCAGTGATGAAGCGACACCTTAAAACTCATTTTTTTGTCTATTTTGTTGAGATAGGTGACCTTTAATTTTAATTAATAAAAACGTGAATCAATATTTCTATCAAAATCTGATTATGTGTGCTGGGTGTGTAGTGTGTTGGTTAATTTTATTCAATATTTTAAAATGATTAATCAACACCATCGCAAGAGCATTAAGAAAATTCACCTAAGTATTACCTAGTTGCGAACAGATCTGCACACACATTGCTCTAGATTGCTCTTGTCAAGTTTGGAAGGACATTTTCACCCACGTTGACTATCCCAATTGTCTCAGCGACATATTCAATAGATGAACAATACTTACAAGACGTAAGTGGGCGTGACTTTCTGAGTCGTGATCTATGCCATTACAACTTGTTCATTGGCCTTGTTGGAATTCCACACCATGTCGTGGCTCCTTGGTCTCAGAGGTCCCAGCTGAAGGTCGTTTGTAGTTTTAGATATCGCAGGAATGTCAGTAGTTGAATACTTATATGAAGACCTATTGATTATTTATAAAAAGAAAACATTAAGATAATGACTAGGTGAAGATGTGAAAATGGAAATTAATTCCTATAACTATAATGAAAGAAAGTATACCATGAATCCTGAGTTAAGCGGACTAGAGAATTAAATACGATACCTCTACCACATTGTAGTGCTACGAGTATCTCCACGAGTATTTCAAACCTTAATGAATAAAGGTAATTTTATTTATACCGACTGTAAGAGATGCCATGTGCATGGCAAAGTCTTAGCTATGCAGTGACAAATATGCTTTGAATTTAACCCAAGACATAAAATCAGTTAATGCTCCAATGAGAGGATTTGCCTAATATGCGGCGCGGCGGGAAATCATGAGTGTTCGCGTAAGCAAAAATGTTTTAACTGCGCTAAACACCCCAGGAACAAGAATGGAAGGTATCTTGATCTCAAGGCGAACTCCAACGAATGTCCCCTTTACAAAACCCAGATAGAAATAGTGATACAAAACCTCAATACCATTCAGATGAATGACAACAATATCAGATGTATACAATTTAATGCAAGGAAAAGTATGATGGCAACTAGTGAATTGAGTATCGCAAACGATCTTCCTAATATCATATTTCTTCAAGAACCAAAAATGTGCAATGATACAGTGAAATTTGATAAATATTCACCTATAGTATTTTCTTGTACATATAGACAAATTTATACTGCTACAATTATTTTGAACCGCAACATAATATATGTTAAAATTAGTAGGTTTACAAATTCTTTCTGTACAACGATTACTATCTATTTCAATGGGAACAGATTAGTTATTGTCATTATTTATATACATCCAAACTCTATGGCTGCATTTTATCTTCAATTCATCTCAGAACTATTTGAGGCCTTTGGGCAACTTCCAATTATCCTTTGTGGAGATATCAATTCAAGACATCCGCTCTGGTTCGGAGCAACGACAAATAAAAATGGATATATTCTGAAGTCAATTTTTGTGGAGCAGAATTTTTGTTCATAATCTTAAAATCCCAACTTGCAAAAATGCTAGCATAATCGACCTGACGATTTCTGATAAGCACTCGATTATTCTAATACATAACTGGAGAACCTCAGTACTTTCTGTTACCTCAGACCATTCGGCAATACTTTTTGATATCTCAATATGATTCCGCCTTCGGATTTACTGAATTTGAATCAGCTTCTAAAAACATTGTCACTTGTGAAGATGGTAATAAAGTGGTGAACAAATTGACAAATTTATTCATTGAAGCTGCATACTCTTCTCTAGTCGTAAAGCATGGCATCTCTATAAACACGACAACTTCCAAAGTTTAGTGGAATAGAGAGCTTGAAAAATTAAAGGAACATTTTTATTATCATAGGAATTTATATTTTAGAGAACTGAGAATCTGAGTATTTTCAGAGAGGCAAGACATAAATATCTAAGAGCCATTAATAGACGAAAAATACGTCATGGAGAATATTTATTGTGGAAAATTATTCAAACCAAAAGTAAACAATAACTGCAGGAACCCACCTAAGTACAGCTGATAGAGTGGAGTGGACCCAGTAGAGCTCTGAATTTCAGAAAAAGATAACGTCAAACAACATTAACAAAATTTTGAAAAGCCATGCCAAACCATTGAAGATAGAAAATAACAACAAATCTACCCCACTAGCCCAAAATGTAGCTTGGCACCTTCAGCTCCAGAATACATTTTGGCTTGCATTAGAAACGAAAAAATACTTGGGAGAGGCCGCCTCATATCATAGAACAACTCGAAGAGCATGAATTCTTGCAATTTGTGCATTCTTTACACAAGGGGATAATAAAAAACACAACAATACTTTCAGAAAAAAAGACGTATATATATTTACAAGAAAATACAGTTGCGATAAATTCAGAAAAATACAAATGGAACAATTTAAAAAAATAATACATTCAGAGATAAGTAAATGCAATATTTTAATAAATATATACAATAATTTTGTATATATATATAATTTCATAATAAATGTATAATCAATCATGGGATAAGTTGACAGGTTTATATTTATAGAATACTAGACGAATGACCCGGGCAACGCCCGGATTTACACGATTAAATGTATTATTCAAACACATAAAACATAGGAAAATAAAACATAGCAAATATAGCAAGAGCCGTTATTTTAAACAGCGAATTAGATCTGTTATAGCAAAAAATGAAAATATATATGTAAATTAAAAATAAAGAAGGCATCTCCTGACCACGAGTACATGTGCTTTTTAGATGGCAGAGCGCCATGTATATGTAAATATGTGAAAAAGTTATATATTAGAAAACCTGTAAATATTGTTAAGGCTTGCATTGTAATTAAGAAAAAGCTTCTCGTCTAGAACGCTCAGGCGACCGCCCGCCATGCGCGCGCACAGGGAAGTCACGTGCTCGCCGGCAGCCAACGGACGCGCGCCGCCGGAAGGTCGCCTGAGCGTTCTAGAGGGCGCTGCTCGTGAGCTAAGTAGAATAATTTGAATATATAGTTTTAATAATTGATTTATATATTTTTTAAAATAGCCTATCGTCATCCCCGTTATTTTTTACCTATGTATGGAAATTTTGGTTTGAATTAGTGAACTACTGCGAATTTGTATACCGGACAATACAAACCAACAAACATACAAACATTCATTTTTATATACACTGGTGACCAAAAAATAAGAAACTTAACTGATATTGAAATTTCTCAAAAGCTAATTTATTAACAAATATAAAATTTAGTATACAAATAGTTTAAACTATGGAGAATTTGACTAGCTATATGAAAATAAAAAAATATTTGAAATTATGAAATATGCAAATTATTACCAACATACCCAAAGCTAAGATTCCAGATCTTAAATAAATAAGATATCAATAGGGAGTATGATCACCTCTAACAGCTATCAAGGTCTCACAGCGAGCCCTTATACTGTTTACCAGGCTTTGGAGGAGGTCCAGGGGTAGTAAACCCCACTCCTCCAATAGAGCAGTTCTTAGCTCAACGAGGGTTCTGGGAGAGGGGTTACGAGCTCCAATACGCCTCCCTAGAGCATCCCACACATGCTCTATTGGATTCAGGTCCGGAGATCTGGCTGGCCAATCCATCCTTCGAATATTCTCACTCTGGAGATTTTCATTGACTAGCCTAGCTCTATGCGGACGAGCATTATCGTCCATAAAAATTAAATTGTGACCAATTTGATCTCTATAAGGTCTTAGATAGGACTCAAGGATCTTGTACCTGTACCTTTGGGCAGTTAAAGTGCCCCCCGAAAAAATGTGGAGGGTGTGCGTCTGTTATAACTGATGCCAGCCCAGACTAAGAGACTGCCCCCTTTAAAACTGTCTATTTCCCTGATGTTACTGGGATGATAGCGGGTTGCAGGCTTCCTCCAGATGAAAACTCGTCGAGAATCTGTGTTTAAACTATATCTTGACTCGTCACTGAAGAGAACATTGGCCCACTGATCATGAGTCCAGGCGTGATGTTCCAAGCACCAATTCTAGCGGGCTCTCCTGTGAGCAGAGGTTAAAGGGATACAGACCATTGGTCGTATTGCATAAAGAGCACCTTCGTGATGCCTTTGGTCTACAGTTTGTCTTGAAATTCTCGTTCCAGTAGCACTTGAGAGTTCATTAGAGAGTTGAATAGCTGTCATCTCCCTATGGCGCTTGACAGTTACGACCAGATAACGGTCTTCAGAGGTAGCTGTTTTTCTTTTCTACCAGAACCTTCTTTTCTTTTGATGGTTCCTGTCTCAATGAACTGTTTCCATATTTTGCTGACCACAGATTTATTCACATTTAGCCATTTTGCTACTTCAACTTGTGATTGCTCTGCCTCCATTCTTCCAACAGCTCTCCATTTTAAATCATCTCCTAAAATTTTTCGTAAACTCATAATTAACTAAGGATTAAATAAAATTATAATTGGACAATTCTTAGATGGGGTAAACGACACGCCAAATAGCACACTTATAAAGACAAGCAAAATTTTGCATATTTTCAATTTTACCGAATCGAATGGTTGTGATAAATAAATTCTACGACTTGAAATACCTAACTTAATTACTTTTTAGCTTTTAGCGTTGTATATTTTAAAACATATCATTGAAAAACAAAAGTTTCTTATTTTTGGACACCAGTGTATATAGATATTGATGTTCAGGCGTGCTATAAATAATTATCGTTTTTCAATTGTGAGTTAATTTGACTGTATTTGCATTCTTTAGTTAGACATCATGGTCTGCTATCAACGTCTACAGTTGTCTTAGTGCGAAGTCCTCTGTATGAAGAAAAGAAAGCACCAGTTATTATGGTTTGACTGATTATATGTTTTCCTGGCTACCTAATCTTTTCTGTTAGCTATACGAATTTTTGTTTGTAAATTGGTAGGAATCACTCTGGCTTTGTCACCGACTGTAGATGTTTTCCTGATGAATATAGGCTTTTGGTTTAGCTTTCAGAATCGACTGATAATATTCTGTACATTTTGTAAATTAAAAATAAAGAAGGCATCTCCTGACCACGAGCACATGTGCTTTTTAGATGGCAGAGCGCCATCTGGTGGAGCAAAAATAAACTAAACGTTTATTTAGCTTGCTCCGTGATATTTGGCCAACCCAATTTCTTGATAAATCAAGAAAAGCCATCCACGAACGCGTTTCGCGCTGTTGGCGCTCGTCAGCGTGGAGTAGGCTGTAACCACTGCGACCAAAAATATTTTTGGTCCCAAAGGCTTCCCTAGAAATCAAGAAATGGCTTTTTAAGGCCAAATTTGCGTAAAGCACATGTGCTCGTGGTCAGGATATGGCTTCTTTATTTTTAATATCAACACAAGACCCACTTATCTTTCATTTTTTCTATTGTTTTTTCATTTTGTAAATTGCACATTATGTTTTTTCTCTCTCATTTAGGTATTTCTTCTTTCAAAAGTTCAGGATTCTTTCTTCATTATATTTAAATTATCCGCGTGGCTTATATCATTTCCAGATTTTGGTGCGATATATGTGAGAGTATATAACACCGCATCCAAAATAACGACTTCCAATTGATCTTGCTTTTATTAGATGTTTTAAATTGATATTTATCAAGATAATGTGTTAGAAGTTCTAATTCGAGTACAACATCTTCGTTTGTATCAATAATTCTTCGTATTAATAAAAGCATATGATATAAAGGATCTGGTATACATTTCTACAACATTGGCATAATATCAACGTAGTTTCTAGATATTGAAAAATGATTTACTTCTTATTGACGATGATCTAACCTGGCTCCTTATAATTTTGATCGCTTAGAAATCGTCTATAGAGTTGGTTGATGGGCCTTCTGTAATTGTTTGAAATATAGCCATTGATAATATGTTTATATTAAAATTAGATGAATATATCAGAATCAGTTCAATTTGAATACCAAATTTATTTGTTACATATTATTTCATTTAAACCTATTGTGAAAAATGGCAAAAATTCTATATTAACTATATTCCACGAATCTCTTCTCTCTCTCTTCTCTGCAACGATGTTTTTTATTGATCAAGATAAAAAACCAAGTTCTAAGGCCTCTTCTCTCGGCCTATAAAATTAATAAAACTGATAAGGATAGGTATCAAATAAATCGAAAATCCATCCAAGAATAAAGATACAAGTTGTGAAACTCGAGACTGAACACGAGTTACAATCATTGCATTAGCTGGGAAATCTACTTGTATATAAAGCTGATATTGTTTTGCTGGTAATGGTGATGTCTTGTCCATGGGGCAGGTAAAATCGGTCCATGTACTCTGTGTACAATCACTGAGGTCTCAGGTCTTCTGCTGCCTTGATGTTTTCCCGTATTAGCAGCTAAATATGTGATCTGGACTAAGCTGGGTGTTGTCGCAGTTCTTGAAGTTTCTATAGAAACTTGTCATTTCTGAGTTTATTTTCATTACTTTGATATTTTCCGTTTTCATTCTGGAAATGAAGGTCGGTAATTCTCTATTAATATTGAGTTTTCAGATTGGCTGGGATATTAGGATTGGTGTTAGGAGTTTTGTTTTGACTAAGTATTTGCATCCTTAAAGGGTTTAGAATTGGATTGTTTTGGTTTCCTTCTCTTCACTGTTCCGCCAAGTTATCAATTCTCTCATTGCCCTCTATACCAACATGGGCAGGTATCCATTGTACCCTTTGCCTATTGAGCTTATAATTGGATTCTATGAATGCGGCAAGCTATATTTATGTTCCTTTTTTTATTGTATGTAGGGATGATTTGAGGTAAAAAGAATAATGATTCCCTGAGAGTGTTGTTGTCTTCAGAGTAATTGTAAAGATTCAGGCTTACTTTAACAGTTAATAGCTCTGCCTTTTAGTTTGAGGATATTTCCAACTCCATATATCGATACATTGAGTTAGATCATTATTGTCTGGTAATAGAAGAACAATCCTCCATCTTTCAGTGTTTGACCAGAGGAAATATCTGTGTAAGCTATGACAAGATCTTCTCGTATTAATACAGTTATTGTTCTATTGGTTGTTGTGAAATTGCTTCTAAAAAACGGGTTCAATGCGGTTCAGGGATATTGAGGTGTTTGGGGACAAAATTGATAAAATTTCTAGTTGTTCATAGAAAGTTGGGTTTTTGATGTTCTATTTTGATATGAATTTTAAAAAGCTTTTATTTAACTTGCTTCCATGTCTGTCTGTCCACATATCTTTTTATCGTTCTAGGTAGATATCTAAATTTTTGTGCATTTCTTAGAACTTGATAACAATGTAAGTTGACAAATATTCAGACTTCGGGTTGTCAGAATGGCCATATGCTTTGATACAAAATGGAAGTTTTAAATTTTAAAGACTCGATAATTCCAACTACCATTACAGGTGTACAAATTTTCAGACATCTGGCTGGTCGTGAAAACTTTTGGAAGTAGCGACTTGAATTCGTCGGTGAATATTCAAAATTTCAAAAAGGAAGAAATACAAATATTCAGGTTCTTATCTGAAACCTTTTTGGAAAATAATCAAAAATCTGTTAAAATAAAAAATATATTTATTCATTTGTTAAATTAAGCAGTTTGTTTACAATATCATCATGCATACATTTATATTGAATATACCTATATATAGGTCGAAACTTCTATGAATATAAATATATGGGTGAAACTTTAACAAAAGAGATTTTGAGAGGACTATCGTTCTGAACCCGCTCTCGTATAACGGAATAATGATCTAGTTCTTAATATAAAGCTAAATGATGTAGAAGTCTGGATTTTATAGGCTGTTTCATTTCTGCTAACAATGCAAGTTTACAATTTTTTTAACTTCGAGGTGACCGTCTTGGAATAGATTAGAGAATAGACATTGTTTACTTCCTTTCAAATGAATTTCTTTTTGTGGTGTAAAAAGCGGCCATCATTCTATAAAATGTGGTCGGGAATGGACTAAATTCCATTCTTCCTCTTATTTTTCTGATCGTTTTTGATATAATCACAGACTACATAGAAAAATTAAATTGCCATACTCGCTTAAAACAGCTTAAAATTCAAGAGTAATAAATATCAAACTTCTAGCTGACTGTTGATGGCTAGGTATAAGACATAATTTTTATATTTTCTTTGAAAAAAATGAAAAAATAGACGGAGCAATTTCTGTAGAGCAATAAGCGGCTGATATCACAAATAGTCAACCTTCCAAGAAGAGACCCTTAGGGAGGCATCTTCCAAGACAGATCTGATGACACTGGTGTAGGTGGTCTTGAATTTTGATCCCGATTTACTGCTACCAATATCGTCAGTAGCTTTGTTTTGTACTCTATTGAAGGTGTGTTTTTGTAGTATGTTTTAAAAAACGATGTTCTGGCTCCAAAGTTATTCTCATAAACTTTGAATTATTGGTTATTTCAAGTAATTTACTATTTAGGAATTAGGTGGGCGTGATTTTATTTATATATTTATCTGTCTGTAGTGAAGGTGCAATCATCTTTTTTGTTTGAGTTGAGTAGAAGCTTTAGTTTACTGGCCCAATATTCTATGATTTCTTGTGAGCTATTGAAATTGTGCTCGATATTCCTTATGTGAGTATATGTGTCCCATAGGACTATATCATCTGAATGGCGACTTTTGCATCAGGATTTAGATGGTTGTGGACATTGATGATGTAGAGAAAGAAGAGCAAAGGCTCAATACTGATCATTTGGACCCCACTCTGTATTCCTATTATTTTTGAATTTATGCTATTGAATCATACATTGAATTTACTTTGTCTTAGAAGTCAACTATCTGAATCAAAGGTATTTATCTTATCCTAATTTATGGGCAATATTATTTAAGCTGATTCTCCAGACTCTTTTCCAAACTGACGTCATGTCAAAGAAGACTGTTGTGATTTTTTGTTTGGTTTTCCTATGAATTCTCAATTAATGTTGGTGTGAAGCAAAATAGCTGGCCTTCTACACTGTATTTTGTTCTGTTTAATACCATCACCCACATTGACTATCCCAATTGTCGCAGTGACATATCCTATAGATGAGCAATACTCACAAGGCGCATGTGGGCTTGACTTTCTGAGTCGTGATTTATCCATCACATCTTGTTCATTGGCTTTGTTAGAATTCCACACCATGTCGTGGATCCTTGATCTCATAGGTCCCAGCTGAAGGTCGTTTGTAGTTTTATATAACACAGGATTATATGTGGTTGAATGTGTAGTGATGCAAAATCCTGAATTCTACAGGCCTGTCACATACAACACTGTATCATAATATGTGAAGAACTAATGATTATTCCTAAAGATAAATTAAGAAAACTTCAAGGTAATAAGATTGAATATAAAAAATTAACGCTGTTACAGAAATCTCACAAAGTATTAATTTATTTGGAATTGGTCCTATTATATACCTTGTAGTTCTCATATAAATTTAAAATTGTGCCTTATTAGAAAATAAGAAACCTATCTATTCACGCGGATGATTTTTTTTATCGGTTATTATTATTTTTTTCTGAAATTAACCTCCCAATGAAAATCAATATTTTGAAATTTTATTCGGAATCTAACTCCTAATAATTATAAATGAAAGTAATTAAGATATAGGGATTTTCTAAATAGTGAAAAGGCTTTGATAAATGATGTTGGAGACCTTGTGATTTGAAGATCTCATCAAATATACAAATTTGTGATACCCTCATATCTCTTTAATTTATTTCACCCAAGTTGCCTCGAACTTGCCATTGCAGCGATTGAGCCTTTATAGATATCCTTTTCACATCCAAAATAAATTATTTTCGCGCAAAAATGAAATTAAAATAAAACAATAACGTCTATTTTTATTCACAAACAATCTTCTACTATCCTTACTGCGATGAAAAATATTGGGAGAGCTTTGCTAACCAAAAGTGAACCCTCCCAGCGATTATGCCAATTTAAACAAGCAAATCGCTTTTTGGGACTCTAATATTGTATTTAACGATTCTGGTTATATATGCTGCACTGAAGGTTGGAATCCAAGAAATGGTATTCAAGAAAACTATAGACAAGGGCTTTTAGGAAAGCATATTTTACATATAAATATTTGCATCGAGCAATGCTCTTCGGCAAACAATAAAGAAAGGCCAGTTATGAATAAATTAACATAAAGCAATAACGTGCTATGTATATATAGAAAATGAAAGAATTTAAGCACGATTGATTATTTATTCATAAAATAAACTTCTACAAAATGTAGCTCCACAACCCATTTTAGCGTTCAAATACATCTCCCTTCCTTGAGAACATGCGCCAACTGTCCTGGTGTGGAACTAACACCTACTCACATATTCTCATGCCCAGCAATGGCCGCAGCCTTGCAGAAAATTGACATAGACCCAGAGCAGCAGCTTTATACACGCAAGTTAGTGGACATTGCTGCTGCTGTGATAGAGATGCATGGAGACATCTGAGGATCTTCATTGGACACGACAACAACAACAACATGACATCTCCCAATAAAGAAAAGACAAAAACTCAATCAGTTGGGCAATCTCCGCTTGATCACCCACCATCCTCCCCACACAGACACTTCAACCACATTAGATATATTTCAGAAGTCACGGTGGAATAGTCCATTGCCTCCACAATTCTAGAAATTTATTTTTGGATTCAAACATTTCTCAATGTTCAAAAATAATATATATAAATAATATAATATAATATAATATTTTTGTAAATATATAAAATACAATAGAACCTCTCTCTAAAGGATACCTAGATGCAGAGCCGAAAGATAGGCGTCTTCTTACTGAAGAGCTGTAATTTGATAAAAATATATTTTCGACGATTAAAACTCCTTTGGATATAGGTGTCCTTTAGATTCTGTGTCCCTAGAGGTTCTACTGTATAAAATTTGTGAAAGTATAAATTTAAGTCTGTCAATATGTGTCTCCTTGGTCACACCACACTACTGTCAAAATGTGTCCCTTGGTCACCACACATTACTGTCAATATTTGTCCCCTCTCTGTTCACCACAGCCATTATATACACCCCTTGTAGACTACAAACTGAATCCATATGCTCTCCCAGCTCTATGTTAAGCCCCGCAGGATTTCTGGAGACTCGCCACATACAGGCCAATGAATAATAAACGAAATTAGCCTTCTGGAATTAGTTTCTTATTTTATTGCATATTCTTTCCAGGTTTGTAGTTCACAACCCGTTTAAATGAATTTATGATAGAATAAATCCTAATCTATAACTATTATATTTTGTGTTCAAGATTAACAAGCTTTTTAGAGCTTTAATACTGTATTAAATTGGCCTTGTTTCTATTGTTTGTGAAAGGGCATTGCTCGATGCAAATATTTATATGTAATTCTATTGTTCTAAAAGCTTATGTCCATAGTTTAGTTGAAAACCATTTCTAAGATTCCACTTTCAAATGTAGCATATATATAACAAGAATATTTCAATACAGTATTAGATCTCTGAAAAGTGTCTTGTTGATTAAATTGGCGAAACTTCTGGGAGGGTTGGCCACTATTGAGCCAAGTTCTCCCAATATAATTTTCATCGCAGTACGGACAGCAAGGACAAGATTTATTTTTGAGTACACTATTTGTTAATAAAAAGGCTCTGTTAAAATCGAAATTATAAAAATACTTACTTGATATTGGCTGTTTTTTCATTGGTTAAGTGGAAAACGATACGTTTAGTGGATATCTATCATCTTCTATGTTACAGCTTCCCATTCATAATCAGAATTATCTAAAAATCGTTATTTCCACATAAAAGGATAAAATTTCCTTGTATTCTGAATTAATTCAAGATGAATCACACACACACACACAAAAGCCTTTATTAGGGACTTGCCTCATAAAGATTCTCCCAATTGGGTAAGGTAATAATCATCTTGTGTTATTTACATAGAAATTGAACTAGCTTTACTCTGCTTCTCAAAGTCATTCACTTGTTGACTGGTCCTTACATAATGATGATCTAAAAAATGTATAGTGAGTTATTGCCATAGATTTGTTTTCTGATATTTTTGAAAGCAGTACTTAAGGTGAAGTGTTGGTACATTTAATTTGTTGATATAGGGCCTTCCTCTCTGCATCAAGGGCTGTACAATTAAGCAGGTAATGGGAGAGCTCTTTAGTAATTTCCTTGTTACGCAGTGTTCATATTAAGTTTTTGGCCTCAAACGTCAAAACGTAGTTTTTTTTTTTTGAAGACTGTAAATAGTATTCTCGATTGTGCTATACATCGTTTGACTGGTAAAGGGAAATCATCGGTGATGTATATAGTTGTTCATTTGTTTTAAATAAATATTAAATTGATGTATATAGTTGTTAATTTGTTTTAAATAAATATTAAATTGATGTATATAGTTGTTCATTTGTTTTAAATAAATATTAAATTGATGTATATATTTGTTTAGTTATTTTGCATATTTTTCATCTGTGAATTAATCTTATAATTTGGTCTCTGAAAATAAAAATATTGGACCAGTGACCAAAACAAACTGTAAATAGATCACTTAATGTTATATAGTTAGTATAGTGAATGGTTAGGCAGGATATATATATATTTAAATGTTATGCTTGTGTAATTATAATCTTAATTGAATAAAAATATTTAAATCATAAATGTATTCTAAATCTTAAATACCAAGCATTAAAACAACTGGCGACGAGGAAAAGCAAATTTTGTAAAGAAAAAAGAATTTAAATAGTGAAAAGAAATTATACTTTAAAAATGTTTTCAGGTATGTTTGAAAGATTTGACGAAAATCTAGAGAATGTTGAAAATTATAATTATCGCTTGAAGCAATTCATGCTAATTTCTAAAACAAAAGAAGACTTTAAGACGCCATTTCTGATATCAAGCATCGGACCTAAATATTTCGGAATCTTGCGAAATTTGGTTTTTCCGGAGGAAGTTGATCAAGTTCCCTTTGATAGATTGTGCAAGATCTTATTGAAACATTTCAATCCTAAGACCAATATAATATATGAAAGATTTGTATTCCAGAAAATGGATCAAAAATCAGGTGAGGCAATTTCGAAATATATAATACGCCTAAAAGAACAGGCTCAAAGGTGTAACTTTGGAGATTTTCTGCAGGAATCACTAAGAGACAGATTTGTGGCGGGCATCATTGATACACCAACCCAAAAGAAGCTACTACAGGAAGAAGGATTAACTTTTGAGGGAGCATTAGACATCGCTCTGTCTGCGGAATCTGCAGATAATGACCTACACAACCTCAAGAGATCCGAAGATGCCCATCGGTCCCCACAGCATCTTCATGCCATCAATAATCCCTGCAAACACTGTGGTAAGAACAACCATCTACACTATAATTGTTTTTTTAAATCAGCTAATTGTAGAGTTTGTGGTAGGGTAGGGCATATTTCTACAATATGTTATAAAAAAGACAGTTCTGCCCGTAAATTGCCCAGAAATCCCAGAAATACTTTTAATAAATTTAAAAAGCATGCTAATGATAATAATCCTTCGGGATCTCAAAATAATTTATCATTGAATAATATAAATTTACATCCTCCTTTGACTGAAACAGTATATGTAAATAATATAAAATTGTTGGCTGAAATTGATACTGGAGCAGCCGTTACTACATTAACTAAATATGAGTACTTTAAATATTTCAAAAATGTTAAATTAAATAAATGTAATACAGTCTTGACCGGCTATAGTGGCTCTAAAATACCTATTTTGGGCAAGGCTAAATTTGATATAAAATTAAGAAATGTTTCTAGAACCATTGAAATACTAATAACTAATTTAAATTGTTCTAAATTTCTCTTAGGAAGAGATTTCCTTAATCTTTTCAATATCTCATTCAATTATTTGCATAAATTGGACTCTTTTAGTATAGATTCACTTTTAAATGATTACGAGTCCATTTTTGAATGCAAATCTGACCCTATTAAAGGTATCAAATGCCATCTTGATGTAAAAGCCTCCAAATTCAATAGTCAATATGTTAACAGTAAATTTAAAGTGGATGAGACTGTGAAGTTTAGGTGGATTACTAATGGGCATCCCTCTTGGTATACAGGAAAGATAATTAAAATACTAGGAAGGAATGTTTATTTAATAAAACAAGGTGACAGTATAAAAAAGGTTCATCAAAACTACATTAGAAAAATGTTGCCTGGTAAATCACATCCCACTAATATGAATCGTGCTGAACGTGTGCCAACTCCAAT
Source organism: Cordylochernes scorpioides (assembly GCA_030710605.1). Lineage (NCBI taxonomy): Eukaryota > Metazoa > Arthropoda > Arachnida > Pseudoscorpiones > Chernetidae > Cordylochernes > Cordylochernes scorpioides. The sequence continues at coordinate 50,459,553 of CP092871.1, forward strand.
CTCGGAGGAGAAAAGTATTACAACCCCCAGGTATCCTCAGAGGGAGCGCAGATGTCCGCAGAGATATGGAGAGTAAATAAATAAATAAGGGGGGGCCAAGCCTAAGAAGGGGGAATTGATGTATATAGTTGTTCATTTGTTTTAAATAAATATTAAATTGATGTATATAGTTGTTAATTTGTTTTAAATAAATATTAAATTGATGTATATAGTTGTTCATTTGTTTTAAATAAATATTAAATTGATGTATATATTTGTTTAGTTATTTTGCATATTTTTCATCTGTGAATTAATCTTATAATTTGGTCTCTGAAAATAAAAATATTGGACCAGTGACCAAAACAAACTGTAAATAGATCACTTAATGTTATATAGTTAGTATAGAGAATGGTTAGGCAGGATATATATATATTTAAATGTTATGCTTGTGTAATTATAATCTTAATTGAATAAAAATATTTAAATCATAAATGTATTCTAAATCTTAAATACCAAGCATTAAAACAATCGGTTAGGTAGCATTCTGTTTCTATTGAGGTATGGAAATTTTTATAATGTGGATAAAGTTTTGAATTTCTTATTCTTGATTGGTCTTCTTGTATCGATTGATCTGACATTGTCCTAATAATAAATGTTTTTTATTCTCTCGACGTTTCGACACGTCGAATTTTTTTGTCGGAACGTCGAGAGAATAAAAAAATATATATATTTACTGATCGAATTATAATATTTGTTTTGTTAGAATTAAAAGATACTTCGATCATTAAATATATTTTAGGCAGTTATTATTATTTTAGGCAATTACTTTTATCATTTAAGCAATAATTATGATTGATAATTAACAATATCTCTACAGACCTTGCTTAAATGATAAAAGTAATTGCCTAAAATAATAATTACAAATTTTTACGATAGATAATTTGAACGTATTGAATTTTAAATGTAATTTGCTAAACTTATTCCGATGTGGTTGTGATTTGAATCTGGGTTAGGACCGTTAAAACGCTATGTCGAAGCATATTTGCGCAATACAAATGGTTTTAAAAATCATAGTAAACTATTTATGTGGCATATCTCTTGGAAGTGAGCCTTTGAAAATTCTAAGTTAAAAAAATAGTGTTCTAGAAGTATATGTGTATCTTTTTTAAAACCTAACATGTGTATATACGTGTTTTAGAAAAAAATATCTGCTGCTGGGAACGACTGGACTGCGACGACGTAGAATATCCATCAGTTGACCGGAGCAAGGAAAATACAAGACATCAGCCTGCTAGAACCAAGATAAAATTCATAGAATGGATTGAAGAAGCTTCGTTCGACAAATTGCTGCGATTTCTGTCTTCAAAACGCGGATATATTTTACTTGCTAGCATCTACCTAGTCTATCTTATCCCGGCCCTCTATGGCATCACTAGAGTAGACAAGGATACCAACAGCAAAAATTTCTTCCATCCCGAGTCAGAAATGCATAGGTTCATCTCAGTTAGCGAGAAATACTTCTCGGAATACCAGATGAGAGTGCAGGTTGTGATTCCACGAACTCTGGATTATTCGAATCCGAAAGTTCGACATCAGATTGAAGATCTTATGACACACACACAAAAATTGAAAACATCCCTTTAATAGCAGATTCAAACCTTACTGAATCCTGGCTGAGACATTACCTTAAATATAGAAGCCTTCTTAAAATCTGGAAAAATCCATTTTCAAATAATGAAACCTCATCTGAATCCGATCAATTTATACCTAATCTGAAAATGACATTTCTGAAAATTCTTGGATTTAAAAGGTTTACTAAGGATATTGTCTTTAATGAGAATTCAACCCAGATAATTGCATCAAGATTTTATGTTCAGTCAAAGAAGGCCAATACTTACAACAATGTTCTAGATATTATGGAATATTTACAAAATACCATTTCTAACTCATCAATTCCTGATGCATTTGCATATTATCACATGTTCCTGTTATTTGAGTATATAGATTCTGTAATATCACTAACTACTAAAGGTGTTTTAACAGCAATTGGAGTAATGCTTATTTGTTCGTTTTTTCTAATCCCTTCACTCAAGTTTGTGCTGATTATTGGCCTAGTTGTGATTTCCGTGGAGTCGGGAATTGTTGGCTATATGGCACTCTGTGGTATTAAACTCACCACACTTTATATGGTCATCATAATCGTTTCTGTAGGTTTCTCCGTGATAGTAGTGTTCATGTTATCTGCTCCTATCTTGATTCGAGCAAATTCAAGACTCATGATAGAATTGTTGATGCTCTGAAATATATCTGGTTTCCAGTGTTTCAAGGATATGGCACTTCAGTAATATCTTTACTCACACTTGCCTTAATCCCTCAGTTGTTTGCTGATATTTTTCTTTGTTCTCACATTTTCATTCCTTCATAGCATTTTTCTGGTTCCTGTTCTAATTGGCCTCGTAGAATCTAAATATGAGAAAAATAAATTATAAAAACAAACTGACATCCCTTTAGAAAACGATATCAAATAATAATCGTATTTATTTATTTATTTATTTATTTATTTATTTATTTATTATACATTAGTAAATATTTTGTATCAAAATTTGAACATCAATGTTGTATTTTTTTAGTTATTTCTAAATGTAACATTTTAAAGATTCTTTATATTGCCACAAAATAATTATTTTTGAATAATCTGTTGTTTATCATCATAAATATTTGCATAGTCGTCACCTTTCACCATGCTTGTAAATTACCACTGATAAAATCAATTGACACATTTTGCAATATACAGGGTGCGGTAGATAAGTAATTAGACTGGCCGCCGCGCGGCGCCCCAGTCGCTCACAGTGCGTTCTACACCTGCAGGTCAGGTAGTGGGGGATCTGAGCTAACAATAGAACCAGTTCGCAGTCGCGTCGTAGCTCTGGCGCAGTGAGGGTCGAGCTTCGCGTATTACGTTGTTTGTGTGCCCGTTACACTTGCGAGTGCTCACCGCCGAACAAAAGCAACGACGAGTGGACGTTTGCCGTGAGATGTTGAATGAATTGGAAAATAATCCAGACTTTTTAGACAACGTTGTAACAGGCGACGAATCGTTGAAATTCCAATACGACCCGGAGACGAAAGCCCAGAGCTCGGAGTGGCACACACCGGCATCCCCGCGGCCGAAGAAAGCAAGAATGTCAAAGTCCCGAGTCAAGGCAATGCTGATTGTGTTTTTCGACAAGCGGGGGTTAATACACAAAAAGTTTGTCCCTCAGGGGAAAACTGTTAATGCCGAATTCTACAAAGAAGTCCTTCGGCGATTGCACAAAGCCGTCAAACGGAAGCGACAGGACCTTGCTCAACGCTCCGGCGCACACAGCGTTCCTCGTGACCTCCTATTTGACCCGAATTGGAGTTGAAGTACTGCCACAGCCACCATACTGCCCTGAAATGAGTCCCCCTGATTTCTTCCTATTTCCGAAGGTAAAAAGATGCCTGATGGGTCATCGTTTCGACGATATTCCGAACATCCAACGTGCTGTCACGAAGGCACTAACTGGGATAACTCCAACGGACTACAGTGGGGCCTATGAAGCTTGGAAAACGCGCTGGCAACGTTGTGTGACGCCCAAGGCGAGTTCTTTGAAGAATATTAACGTTTTGAACAAATCAGATGAATAAATTTGTTTTTCTAGACTGAGTCTCATTACTTATCTACCGCACCCTGTATAAGTTTAATTAATAAATTATTTTCAATTAAGCTTTTGGAATACTTGTGTTCTCTACCGTGACAATATATATTTTGATAAAATAATTATTGAACTTCTAATATGGGAAGCATGCAAAATAAACACACATTTTATTTATTATATAAATTCTGAAATATAAAGTGTTATCTCATTAAAAATATATTTGTAAAATATTTTTGCGCAATAAAATAAAAATAAATTTGTGAAGTATTTTCAAACAAAATATAAATGAGGAAATGTACTGTAAATATTATAAGCTAGGTTGTTCTTTTTGAGAAAGAGGCACCAAATATGTGCCGGGCGAACGTTTTTTTTTTTTTTTTTTGTATGAGTTTATTTTAAGTTTGAGCCTAAATGGGTTGAGACAACCGCTTGAATTCATCGCCCTTACCAGTATCGTCATTTCCCCTGTAACCTTCCCATTCCAAAGAATAGGAGAATAGATCTTCTTGGGAGATTCCCGAAATCCTTTGGCGGCAATAAATGGATCATAGTCTGTACTGCCTATCTTACTCGATTTGCCGTTACTAAAGCCTTACCCACAGGGAAATCAAAAGAAGCAGCCAATTTCTTAATGAAATATGTTGTTCTCAAGTACGGAGCCCCCTGAGAAATCATCACGGACCGAGGACGAGTATTCCAATCCAATTTGATTGCGGAACTCACCAATCAATGCTAGTCGATAAATCGGTTCATATGACAGCGTATCATCCCCAGACGAATGGACTGACAGAGAGGTTAAGCAAAACCTTAGCCAAATGATTGCGATGTATGTAAGTGTTGAACAGAAGGACTGGGACGTAATCCTGCCCTACGTCACGTTCGCCTACAACACCGCAAAACCAGATACGACAGGTTTTATTACCTCTCTTAAACTGATCCATGGACGTGAAGCTGAAACGACTGTAGACACTCTTTTCCCAAATCCGCATGAAGATCTCCAAGAGGAATACAGTCAGAAGATTGCTTCGCGAGTCGAAGAGACTAGGCAGTCTGACGTGACCTTCGAAGTCGAACCTGTGAACCAACCAACCAGGAGACGCCAAACAATAGACCTGGTCCACGTACTGAAATGAAACCCTACCATGACCTTGAGGACCAAACTGATCTGTTCAAGTGATAATTACAGCGGGACGCTGTTAATCTAAGAAGGGGGCAATGCCATAGAATAATTATTTTTGAATACTCTGTTGTTTATCATAATAAATATTTGCATAGTCATCACCCCTTACCATGTTTGTACATTACTACTGGTAAAATCAATTGACTAATTTTGCAAAGTATAAGTTTAATTAATAAATTATTTTTAATTAAGCTTTTGGAATACTTGTTTTCTCTACCGTGACAATATATATTTTAATAAAATAATTATTGAACTTCTAATATGTGAAGCATGCAAGATATACACACATTTTATTTATTATATAAATTCTAAAATATAAAGTGTTATCTTAAAAATATATATATTTTTATTGTAATTTAAACCAACAACCTTATATTGTATAATACTTATAACAAGATTTTCATGTTGTATAATCGAACATATTTGTAAATAATTATACACATGATTGACATGTGTCATTACATCACCATATGTAATGTACTTTTTACAAATTGAGGATTAATAAATAAATCTCTGTAATAGATTAAGAGTTGAGCTGAAGAAGAGATTGAGATAGAAGTCAAAAAACGTCAAAATCGAGATGTAGAAATCCTAAAGATAGCAAGTCACAGGGCGGCGCCAACAACTTCAAATCCGACCCACGCTCTTGTTGCATCCGCTGAAATTCAATACTTCCTCTCTCGGCAAGGATATATAAGACCTCCGCCCTTGCCGAAAATATAGTCACTTTATAGTCACTTCACCATCAGCGGGAGCCCTCGTCACTTCATCTTCTGATGCTCGACCATGCCGTAGAACAGTAAGAAAACTTCTTATCTCTCCATCTTTCGTTCCTAGATCAACTTTTATCTGTTCACGGAACTTTCCTACTACAGCTGTGTATTCGTTTTTGCTTATGGACATTCCCAAGTTTTCTACTCTGCCTCGACCACGACTGCCTGTACTCTGTGAGAACTGTTAACGGTCTCCCAAGATTACTACAGGTTTGCCCCTCTCGGTTACCACACACAGCGAGAGACCCTCGGTTACCACATTTGTATAATATTTTTTAAATAAAATATCTCTCTCCCTCCATCGTCTAGCAAAAGTGGAGCTGGGAAATGCCTGCTGGACTGACCCTGTTCGGGAAGCCTTCATTACTCTGCAAGACGGAGGGAGGCTCTCCCAGATTCCTGCTCGGCTGGATATTAAGGCTAAGGGGGTAACCTCGCCCGTTTAAGTGACCTATGGGATCCGTTGTTCTATTTGTCACACACAGGGGCACAAGCGCGCCATCTGCCCACAGAGGTCCGGCTCGGAGGACGAGTTGCCTTTCCCTGAACGACCGTCTATTGTGCGCTCTAACGCCTGGCGGAAGCCACTTGCTTCCTCCCCTCAAGTCTCCCCAGCAGCTGCGCCAACACCATCAGCTTCGACCGTCGCCACAGCTCTCGCAGATCCTCCTGCAGACATTATAAATAAAAACGGCGGGTGTGGATCCAATCACAACAAATGATTCCCAGAAGCATTCTTCATCACCAGAGAAGTGGACCGTGGCGCAGAGGCAAATGGACGCTCTTATTAAGAAGAGCAAAGCTTCTGCGGCCATCGCTAGCGTCCAGCAGCTGGGCTTAAAGAGAGAAAAACTTATACAAGCCTTTACTAGCAACGGAGTCGTGGACAAGCTTCTGACCAACTCCAACGGCCAGCAGAGACAGGCCATTGACGCCTTGGCCACGGCGCTAATGGCTTTTACAGGGGACTCCGGAAACACCCTGTACAAGAAGCTTCCAGGCGACAGAAACTCTGATCGGCAGCCGAAATAAGCTTCCGTGTTGCGACCCTGAATACACGTGGCATCGCCGCTTTTCGCCGGAGAATCGATCACTGTTGTTTTCTCAAGGAACATGAGATTTACATCTGCTTCCTGCAGGAGACTAACGTCGTATTTCTGGGTGACGCAAGAGACCTCTTCCATGGCTATAGCGCCGTCGTTTTGCCTTCAACAACCACCGTGGCATCAAGCCTCGCCTGCCTTTTTGCGGCTGGCGTCGTTGTTCATCGCCAGCATATCCCATAGCCTAGCAAGGCAGCGACATTTTATTTTGCGCATCAATTTGATAATCCAAAATATTTTGCCAAATCTTTCTTGGCATTAGCTCATTCTGGTAGTTTTTGTTCTGTATTTTAAAAAAGGTTTGCTTTATACCATACAGAGAAATTTCTGGAAAGTGCCTAAATGAAGTTTTTAAAAGGGCTATACGCCAAGAATTGATTAATGTGTAAAAGAAACATTCGCGCCTTAATGTTTTCATTTGCTGTATTTCCTGCTATATAAGCAGTTATTTTAAAGCATTTATTAAACTTGCCTCCCTGTCTGTTTGTCCGTCTGTCTGTCTGTCCACAAATCTTGTAATCGATTTTAGTATACTTCTTAAGCACGTAGAAATCTCGAATTTTGTACACTTATTAGAACCTGGTGACAATTCAAGTTGACAAAATTTTCAGACTTCGGGGTTGTCAGAATGGCCAGGAACGGACTCATTTTCAAATTGCCTTTAAAATTTTCTAATTTAATTTTAATATGCTTCCAGATCACATAGAAGTATGATACTTTTAACACTCACTCAGTCCAATGAACAATGCAAGTGTACAAATATTCAGACTTCTAGGTGGTCGGAGTGGCCAGGAATGAACAAATTTCAATATTTGTTTTTATTTCTTATTTCACGCTTCTTACAAGGAATTGACTAATCCGCCGTGAGCAGGCTTCCGTCTATTTAAGGCCTAATCCCCAATAAACCTTTGATTCTAATTTTTGTAAATTCGTGACAAGGTTGTTAATCTGTTCAATAGAATTTAGAATCTATTATTTACGAAAAGCAGTCTTGAGCTCCTCAGGGCTTATGGGAGTGGGACAAAGACCGGCTACTTGTCTTCCAAGGGCATCCTAAGCATGTTCTTGCGGATTCAAATCTAAAGACCTGGCTGGCCAGTCCATTTTCTTAATTCCAGTGTCTTGAAAATACTAAGTCCTCAGGTTCGCTCTGTGGGACGAGTGTTGTTATCCATTAACATAAAATATGCACCTTCTATGTGAGCCAACGTAAGAACATATCTAGGATCTCATCACGATACCTTTGACCAGTCAAAGAACCTCCTTCAAACACATGCAGATCGAAGCGTCCGTTGAGAGATATGCCTGCCCATACCATCACACCGCCACCGAGGTTGTCTTTTTCCCATACCTTTGATGAGCCATATCGTGTCTCAACCTTTGTCCATATCTTACTTATTTCGTTGAGAATTACTCTGGTGGCTAAATCAGGATTCATCTGTGAAGAGAACTTTGCTCCAGTCGTTGTCTGTCCACCGTTGATGCTGACTGACCCAATTCAAAAGTGTAATTTTGTTTAATGGTGATACTGGGATGCATGCAACTGGGTGTCTTGCATTGAGACCAACAGCATTTACTTTTCTGGAAACAGTTTGGACTGAATTCTTCTCCCAGTGGCCGATTCAAGCTCAGAAACCAGCATCCTGCGTGATATCTCTCTATTGCGTTTGGAAGCTATTGCCAAAAATATGTCAACTTGTGGTGTTGTAAGTTTTAGATGTCCTGAAACAGGTATAATGGAGACATCTTCAGCTGTTTCAACAGGCGTGAGACAACCATTCTTGAATCACTTAGACGAATTTCTGAATCAGCTTGGCTTAATCCCCTTTCCATCCATCCAATAGCACGCCACCTTAAAGAAACAGATATACGATGCCATGAAGCCATTGGAGTACAAAATAATAAATATTAATTTGAGAAGAAACGATCAAAAAAGTTTAGACAACAAAAAGCAGCAGAGCCATGCAAGAGACCTAGCCAGAGAAAAAAATTATGTTTAAGTGGCCGTATCATGTCAATTTAAATACGCAGCCGTTGTTTTGTGCTTTTAAATCCCTTATTAATGAAGTGATGGAGCAAAAACTAGTTGAAACTTAACTTTTGCCATCAGTGTAGGAAAGTTACATTTTCTCATTTTACCATGTTCTAAAGTTTTTCCTGTGTTATTTAAATTTGTAGGGTTTTGATAGAGAATTTTTTCTAGCAATGGGTTTTGTTTTTTTTTAGAACGCATTTCTTCGATTTTTTCTATATTTTGTAAGTCATTCGAATTTTGAAAATTTGTCGAATGCAAAGACATTCTATTAAAAAAGTAAAAAGTGTAAAAATGAATATAAAATATGCGGCCAAAATATAACGTAAATGTGAAAAAAACAATGCCCCTAAATTTATTTTTTTGAAATCGCGATCTGTTCGATGTGGATTTTACTGTCGATACTAGTTAAAAGTTAGGATTTATTTTCTCCTGTAGAAGGGTTGTGATAGCTGAAACTTGAGAAGAAATCAAAATAAAACAAGAAATTCGTCCTCTAGAGATGTTTTGTCCATCATTTATATGTATTGCAGTGAATATAGCTTTTCCAGACATACAGACCTTGCAAAAATACAGTAAAACCTCTTTAATTCAACCGACTACCATCTAAAATGTTTATATTTTCATCAAATATCACATTTCTGTCAATGCATCGCAACTGGTTATAATATTCAACACCTACTAAACAAGAATCCCTTAAGGTGCTGCGGGAATTAAACAAGAAGTACATGGCAAAAAAGTGCACAACATTATATATTCTAACACTTTGGTACGAAAGGAAGATCTACAAACAACCCGTTTTGCAATATGAATGAATCAGGTCAAACTTACCATGGGTGTGACAGACTTATTTTTGATTGGATATGGGGGCGAGGGCTGTACGAGTATAAGATTCATGGCTTTGGTCTCTATGGCCTGCACATACTTGGGAGGTTGGCGCTGAATTTATTTTGTTTTTGTGAGGCAATACTTTTATCGCCTACAACTAGCACGGCCAATGTGGTTACCATTAAAAATGATGCAGACTCAGTGAGGTTCCAACTCTGAGCGGAAACACTATATTCTGGAACTTTCTTAATGAAAATATAATCCATTCCCTGCGATAAGGTACAACTAGGATCCTAGAAAAGAATAACAAGGTGTTAATTTCAATAACTTAATAAATAACAAGAAATGTGTGACTCGGAAAAACTTATATTCACCCTTTGAAATCATTATATTCAGAAGATCAACTCTGTAGGTCCAATGTAATATGCCAAAGTAATGATTTTGTCTTGCAATCTAGTAATCCATTAACACCATATGAAAATAAAATTTAAGTTAAATCTAAATTACACATCCCTCAACGCATTTACCAAGTTTAAATTCTTGCGCTAAGTTTTTTCTGTTTTTTTTTTTATAGGGCAATTATTTATTTTATGGCTTACTCCTAGCACACTCAATGTGTGAAGAAATGTCGGGTAATAGTTTCACAAAACACTGATGCGAAATTCGGTAGAAGAATTCGCAGTGATGATTCTTTGTGGGCTGTTGCAAGGATTTGAATAAGATCACTAAATAGTAGAAAGGAGAGGGTAAAAGTATCCTTCTAACTAACTTTATTTAATACATCTTAAGAGAACAGAGGAAAACACCCAACTGTTCGGTAGCAGACCAAGCCGTGTTCTGGTCCTTTGCTGGCGGCTGGCTCCGCCGAGGCTTTTTGTTTACAGTCGTCATCCGAGCCGTCTGGACGGCGTCCATTATTCCACATACTCCCACCTGTTTTTCTCTAGGCACACAGAAAAACAATAATAATCGTCCAATCGGTTGGGTATACAAACGGTTCTTCCCGATCTAGTCTGTATTTTTGCAGTTTTCTTTCTTTCCTCACAGATTTCTTTTTCATTCAGGTCTTTAGACCTGGAAGGCCAATATTCTTCGGAGAGTTTTAACCAGGAAGCGCCCTCCCACCATCTAGACTGTATCAGTCGGGAGAGGCTGCATCCTCTGGAGGGTAAATCAGCTGGATTGCACTCATTAGGAACATGTCTCCAATCTCCAGGATCACCAAGTCTGCATATCTCTTTCACGCGATTCCCGACAAAGGTACCCCACTGGTCATCGCCCTTTATCAAAATTTTGCCATAGGATTTGAGGCATAATTAATATTAGGTTCAGAAATCCAATAGGGTCATATATCTAAGCTAAGCAGGACAGGATACTCCTTTTGGTTATCTTGGGGGGTATGGCTACGGAAATTTCACATGACAAACAATCTTTCCCTTTATCCCAATATATACCAAACACTTTAGATATCTCTGCTCTTTCAGAGGGGTAAGTATGGGAGGCCACGTCCAGGCTATGCTCCCAACGGCTTAGCTCCATCCGAGCATTTTCCATGATGGACGTTTCGGTCAATTTGAGATCTTGTAACTCTTCAAAAGAGTTCACGCTTGTGACTAAATTGTCCACATAAAAGGATTTCTGTAACCTCTGAGTTAACGGTTTATGTTCAGGTCGAACGTTGGACAAGTGGTATTCGATTACTGCCCCCAAAATGAAAGGACTACAGTTAACACCGAAAACGACACGTCTATGTCGGAATACTTCTGTCTTTTCTCCATTTTGGGAATACCACAGAAAACGCAGGTAATCTCTGTCCCTTTCATTCTGACCTCAATCTGCAGAAACGCTTTCTTAATGTCTGCCACGACTCCAAACTTGCCATTTTTAAACCTCAGCATAAGGTTGGGAATCAACTCTATGAGGTTAGGTCCTTTTTCAAGACAGTCATTTAAAGATGGGGATCTATAGACCTTGCTAGAAGCATCAAAGACAGGCCTTATAGGCGTAGTCCCACTGGAGAGTTTCACCACCGGACGATGAGGCAGGTAGAAGGCCTCAGCGTCGTGTTGTTCAGTTGGGACTTTCTCAATTATCCCATCATCCAACCAGCCTCGGAAAATATCATCATAGTCCTCATAAAGATTCAAATAGATTAATTTCTTAGTCGTCTGTTCTAATCTCTTCATAGCAATCTCCCTGTTGTCCGCGATTTTAGCTTTCTCTACAGTCCACGGGAGAGAAACAACATATCTTCCAGAAACAGAATGATGGACTGTTTTTAGAAAATGTCGACGCGCCAGTGCGTCTCTCTGATCTCTCTGTTTAACCTCAATAGGATCCATAATGCCAAGAACATCGAGATTCCACAGATTGGTTATACTGCTCTCCGAAATTGCCATCGTTGTAACATGATGAGCGAGTGAAACGTCACTACCTTGCTGACATTCTCCCATTAAAGTCCATCCAAAACGTGTCTGCGACGCAGTCAAGCCATTTGACAACACACAAGATTTCATCATGAAAATAGATCCCAACACATCGCATCCTAGAAGTATTTCAATTTCCATGTCATCCTTTCCAATATCAGGAACCCAGATTCTGCGGGCTTTGAGTTCTTTCAACCATGGCCCGCGGCTCAATCTTGGTAGGTTACCACAGATTTTTTGTTGGTCGAGAAGCTTCGCTACCATCTTAAAATTCCCCGATGCATGACCCAAATTGACTCTGTATTCTTGGTGGACACTTTCACTAGTATGACCTCCAAACACCACATGTTTAAGTGATTCCTGGCCAATGGGAGATAGTCCGAGATCTTGGGCAGTTTTAGACAAAATATAGGATCGTTGGGAACCTGTGTCAAGGAGGGCACGCACTACTTTCGCCGAAGTCGCACCTTCGACCTTAATCTTCAGAGTATGTAGCAAAATCAGAGACGAAGCGCTAAGACCGGAGAATGAAACTCCGTTTTCAACTGTAGGAGAAACGTCACAGTCTTCCACAGTCTTCCTGTTCCTTGTCTTCATCCGCTGACTCTCGTCCAGGAGCATTAAGAGGACATAAAATATCAAGGTGCTTCTTCTTACATCGAATACATTCAGTTATGCGCCTTCTACAATTAGACCTGGTTGGAGGCAGGAGAAACAACATTTAGCGTTTTTAATACGCTCTCTTCTTTTTTTTATGCTCCTTCTGCGCGCAGCAAGACATTCTGTGTTTTTATGATCTTTATTACAAAAGATACAATTCTGGGCACGTCCAGCAAATAGTCCAGAGGCCGTAGGTATATTAGCAGGATGTGATTGTCTGCCCACGTTTCTATCCTGTTTCAGAGATCTAAGTCCAAACTTGGATCCAGCTAAGGCTCTGTCTTGTTCTGCTGCAGCTTCCTTTTGGAGAAACTCCATAATTAGGTCAACTCTAGTTTGAGTCAAATCATTAGCATCAATCTTGACATCATGGAGGGGGCTTCTTTGCCAAGCCTTCATGAGTTCCTCTGAGAGACATGCCTCAATCATTGGAAATATAAATACAGACATCTGTCTGGCCTCAATCTTTAAGAATTCCAATGCTCTCAAATGAGTCACCAACTCATCATAAAATGAAGTCACCTTCAACTGTTGTTTGGAGGAGCAATCGATCATAAGGCGGATAAGGTCCCTGACATAGACTTGTTGCAACAGTTCAGGCCTTCCAAATCTTTCTGTCAAAGTTTCTATGACTTTGGGGTAATTCTCAGCAGTCAGGGGGTAACTATCAACCAGTTTACTAGCTCTGGTTCCCGGCGACATAGATTGCACAAGATATTGAAACTTGTTGCTGTCTTCTAAAGTAGGATCGACATGTATCTTGTTAAACTGTGCCCACCATTCCAACCAATCTTTTATTTCTACTCTAAACTTCTTTCATTCTATCTTGGGTAGTTTTACAGTTCTATGGTGTGAGCTAGAAGCGAAGCTCACTTCACTGGTCGTGGGACTGGATGCAGTGATCCTGGGTTCAACAAGAGCGAGACATTTTTTATATATCCTCTTATATCTCTGGGTATATTGCAAGGCTTCCTCGTCGTCTTGCTCTAGCTCCTCTTCGCTAACGTCTGAAGTTGGCATGAAGTCTCTTATCTTGCTTTGGATCACAAGAAGCTCACTGTGAGTTTCTTCAATGATCGCTCTATTATATTCAATGTCCTCTACAGGTATCGGTGGAGTACTTGACAGAAACTCTTCTGTCGTCTTCAAGCTGCGAGTTAGTCGCTTTCTAAGTAAATTTCTATGTCTTTTTAAAATTTCCATTTTTCAAAAAACACTATAAACAGAGGGTAAAACAAAAGGTACTCAGCTTGAGTCTTGACTTGTACTCCGCCGTTAATCCACTTGATCTTGCCTTGTCAGAAGCCCACCCGGGGACGCCACTTTGTGAAGAAATGTCGGGTAATAGTTTCACAAAACACTGATGCGAAATACGGTAGAAGAATTCGCAGTGATGATTCTTTGTGGGCTGTTGCAAGGATTCAAATAAGATCACTAAATAGCAGAAAGAAGAGGGTAAAAGTCTCCTTCTAACTAACTTTATTTAATACATCTTAAGAGGACAGAGGAAAACACCCAACTGGTCGGTAGCAGACCAAGCCGTGTTCTGGTCCTTTGTTGGCGGCTGGCGCCGCCGAGGCTTGTTTGTTTACAGTCGTCACCCGAGCCGTCTGGACGGCGTCCATTATTCCACACAATGTATACACAATAGTTTTCATTAAAACTAATGCAGACTCAGTGAGGCTACAACTTTGAGGTGAATGCACAAGATTCCGGAAACTTTCCTAATTCAAATTTGATCCATTTCCCTGTGATGAGGTACAATTTGGATTCTAGATAAGATTTACAAGGTGAAAATTCCAATAAATAAAGTAAATAACAATTAATGACTCTACATCATCTATATTAATTCACACACACACATATTGGTATTAATTTTCTTTAGCTTTTGAGAAGAACAACTCTGTAGGTCCAATGGAGTATGCCAAAGGAATGATTTGGTCTTGTCACCTAGTGTATCATTTCCTCTATATGAAAATAAAATTCAAGTGAAATATAAGTTGCACATCCTTCAACGCATTAACCAAGTTAAAATTTATATGAGGTTCTATCTGTTACAGTCTAACATCTTTAATTCGATACCCCAAGGGATCAGAGCATTCGGTTGAATTGAATTCAGATGATTTCATCACAACATTTACTGCTAGAGAACATTGTTCTAGGTTGAAGTGAAAGGTCTATCACCTCCAAGCTAACCATCGACAAGAGGTATTTTTACCCAAAATGAAGACTTAAGCACTCAATTCTGCTATAAACGCTAACGCGTCCAGGGAAGCCGACACGACCTATGTTCCAGGGATCACAGCAAGGTAAAAAAATATGATAGTCACCCCAAACATTACTACTAATATTAAGACCCATTAATGTATACTAAATGGTACACATGGGGGTAGATATAATTTGACTACACCTCCACTGCTGGCTGACAAAACGGATAGAATCTGCATTCAACCAATTAAAACTTTAAAAAAAAAAAATCAAGCACAACTCTAAAATTAGACGCTTTCAATATCAATAAGCTAGACAGAGAGGCTGAACAAATGGATTAAGTTTAATTATCTCTCTCTCATTCAATAAGATATATTTAAATCATGAAAATTAATATTACAACTAATATAGGATTTACAGAATATTTTGGAGATAATCAAGAAGAAGAAATCCTTTTTATATTCTTCAATGAGATTTTTTTATTGTCATGAATACTGGAGACTCACCTATATACCTAGGATGAAACAAACAGATCTAACTCAAATAACAAATCCATTACCACCCTCCTAACTGAATTACACCTGTTCCAGCCTTAAATATGCAAATTGTTAGAATTTACTTTTGTTAATTATTGTTAAATTATGTAAATTTTAGAAATGTATATAATCTTGATTTTAGAAAATAAAGACAGTTATAGTTATTGAGTTATTAAATACGTGGTTGAGTCATTAGAGTTAGTGAGACGAGGTTGAGTCATGAGAGTTAGTGAGACGAGGTTGAGTCATTAGAGTTAGTAAGACGAGACAATAGCAGTTATTCAAGTTTAAATGAGTTATAGTTAGCTCGCTGAGTTAAGAAGCATATAATTAAAACCAGCGTTAAAATAAGAACTTGGCGGTGATTCCTCCTTAGTGCCAGGAGGCCAAAGCCAGTCCGACACATGGTCCCTCGAGAGCCTGATTAGGATTTGAAACAGAAGAAATTTAAGCAGAAACTCAGTGAGAATACAATTGCAAAATGTCTCGAGACGAAAGGATCCTCCAAAGAAAGTTAAGTTGTCAGATAAGGAGAATTGATGGATTTATTGAAAGTGTGGATTCAATTATTGAGGCAGATGAAACAATACGCTTAGAAATAATGGGTGAAGAATTAAAGGAGATCAAAGAGAAAATTGAGAAACTCTACGACGAGCTGTTTTCTTTGGATGAAGTTGATATAGATAAAGAAAGTGAGGCATATGATGGTTCAATGAACAAGATTGGAAGCTTGAGGGTAAAAATAGAAAATGAGAGAAAACTCAAAGACAAACTGGCGGACATAAAGCCAAATGGCTCTCAGGCAAATATAAAATTGCCTCAATTTGACTTACCGATATATGATGGAGATATAGGCAATTGGATCAACTTCAAAGAGCTATTCCTCACCACCATCGATGCACATCCAGGGTTAACTAATATACAGAAGTTACAATATTTGAATTCAGCAGTAAAAGGCGAAGCGGCCAGATTAATAAGGGGTTTCCCTTTACTAAGTGAAAATTATGGCCAAGCATGGAATACACTGTTATCAAGATATGATAACCCGAGAGAGCTAGCTTATGCCCAGGTGTCAAAAATCTTTTCTCTCCGGGCAATTAAGAATCCATCGGCAAAGTGTCTCCATGAATTCATGGATGTTTGTAATGAAGCCATAAGAAACTTAGAAACGCTGGAATTGAAGAGAAATCAATTAGTGGATGTGATCTTGGTGCACTTCCTCCAGCAGAAGTTGAGTGAAAATCTAAGGTTGGATTGGGAACTGTCAGTGGACAACACTCTTCCTTCTTATGACAAGTTCATAGCGTTCATTTCCAGACATGCAAGAAGCATGTCTTGTGCTGTCAGGGAATGTTCAAAAAGGGAAGAAACCACCGGATCGAGATTTCCCAAATGCCAAAGCTACGGGATGCTAATTGAGAAATCGGACACTTGCATATTATGCAAATCTAAGCATCATCCACTATACATGTGCAGCTTATTTTGCAAAATGCCTTTAAAAGAAAAATTAAATGTAGTAAAAGGTCATAAATTGTGCTTCAATTGCTTGAGGAAAGGCCATTTCTCATGGAATTGTAGGCTGAACCAACGATGCAAAGTATGCAAGGGAAAGCACCACACGATGATTCATTATGATAAACCGAGCACGGAAGGCGCTTCGGCCCAAGTTGAGAACACAACTCCGAAGGAACATGAAAGTGCTATCAATTTAACGAATACTCAACAGGCAAACTGCAATGATAGCCACGTACTACTCGCAACGGCTAGAATCAAGATAAAAAATGGACTCGGAAAGTTATGCACCTGCAGAGCCCTACTGGACAGCGGTTCCCAAGTCACCATGATAACAAAAGGATGCTGCGAAAGATTGGGACTTGTCCAAAGGAAATCAGATCGGATGATTATAGGGGTTGGAAACACACCAGTGCAGCATTCTTCATCGACAGTAAGTGTGACATTTTGTCCACTGAATAATTCTGAGGAATTCTCGGTAGAGGCAGTAGTCACGGGAGTGCTCACTTCAGAAATTCCGAACTTCAGGTTAAAAGACCCTAATTGGCCAACTTTGAAGAACCTCAAATTGGCGGACCCAGAGTTCTACATACAAGCCCCAATAGATATGATATTGGGAGCAGATATATACACTGAACTTATGTTGAATGGCTCTATATCTCTCGGAGAAGGATTGCCAATGGCTATTAATACAAGACTAGGTTGGGTACTTCTAGGAAAACTCATGGGAACATCAGAGAGTAATACAGAAGTCTGTAACCTGAGTTTACAATCTGAACCAGAACTAGAATTCGTAATGAAAAGATTCTGGGAAACTGAATCTGTGCCGTCACCGGATCTTTGTACACAGGACGAAGATTGTGAAAGGTTATTTTCGAATAACCATGGCAGAGATAGCCATGGAGGGTATTGGGTAAAATTGCCATTCAGACAACATCGACCGCTTCTGGGTGAATCAAGAGAAAAAGCATTAAGAAGGTTCCTTTCGTTGGAAGGAAAATTGTGTAAGAATGTGAAATTATATGACCAATACCGGGGATTCATGAAGGAATATGAACACTTAAACCACATGGAAAGGGTCCCAATTGCAGAAGTGAAGCGAGAATTGTGCAGATGCTATTACATGCCTCATCATCCAGAAGATGCGGACTATCAGAGGATATTGTGGAGACCATCGCCAGAAGAGCCTGTGGTGGACTATCGACTGCTGACTGTTACCTATGGTACAACTTCGGCTCCATTTTTGGCAATGAGAACATTACAACAGTTAGCAGAAGATGAAGGCCAAAATTATCCTGAGGCTTCTAGGGTGACCTTGAATGATTTCTATGTCGATGATCTGCTAACAGGAGCTCAAACGATTGCTGAAACCAAAGAACTAATAGACCAATTAAAGGACTTAATGAAAAAGGGAGGGTTTCACTTAAGAAAGTGGAATTCAAATTGCCACGAGATAGTGTCTCATGTCGAGGAAATGAACGAAGAGAGGAAAATTAACTTGGAGAAAGGAGCCATATCCAAGATTTTAGGAATTGTATGGGATCATGTACAAGATACGTTTAGAGTTAATATAACTCTTCCTGAAGAAGTTGTTACCAAAAGACATCTTCTCTCCAATATTGCGAGGATTTTCGATCCACTTGGTTTCCTCTCACCTACTACAGTGGCAATGGCGAATCTCCAGAGGCAGACCGCGGTCAAACAAGTCGAGGATTTAGAAGGGCTACCAGTCTACCACCGCGCCATATTGAAGGAAAATGGAGAGTGGCCAGAAGTTACCAAAGCCATCCAATGTAGCTACCCGAAGGTCTTTGTCGGTGACGGAACTCATCTTTACCTCCTCATAGAAGATGTGGAATCTCTAGATGGCCCGAATGTCCGCTCGGTATTGTACCAATACCACATCCCTCACAAAAAATGGATCTGGAGAAAAGTGAATGGTTTCGCTCCAATAGTTATTTCCAAGTCTATCGTTTATGCCTCTCACGATAAAAGGGTGTACTTTGTAGGAGGGAGAATACACTCTAGAGGGAATAAGGTAACTTGCACCGACAATATTGTCCGAGTGAAACTTAAAGAAGGTCGGGCTTCTGTTCTAGTGAAAAGCAGGAAGTCGCCCCTAACTGACCTCTTGGTCCTGGCAACGACATTTGCACCATCGGCGTTCTTGTTTATGCTTGCAGAGACCCGCGACCACTCTACTTACAAGGTTTTCTCCTATCATCTCCTAAACAAAGATTGGCATCTGATTGGATCAGACAAAATATTTTGGAAAGAGAAATTTCTCTCTCTTCAGATTTGCTATACCAACAAGAAACTTTTACTATTCCCTCGAATGCAGTGGGAACAACACTTCTGTAATCTGTATAACTACCGACTTCAAACAGATTCCTGGGGGTGTTATACAACTATTCCGATTCTTGGTGAGAAAGAGGGCTATCCAAAAAATATCAATCACTTTACTATTGTGCAGGATTGGGTAAGAGCTGTATTTGTTCACGCCGGGAAGGAGTCGAAATATTTATGGAAGTTGAACCTGAAGTCTAAACAATGGACTGAACTACCAACCTATGTCAAATACAGAGATAGGCAATACACTGCTGTAGCTTTGGACCTGGTGTTCATATTGGGACCAGCTGATAAAGAACACGAGACTGCAGAGAAGTATTTGTCGTTCTTCAAGACCAGAAGGTGCGAGTTGCCCAAGTTCGGGCTGCTACCGGAGTCTACCTACGACCTATTACGAAGTTGGCTCCGCTTCCCTTCAAATCTGAACCAGGGTTCAGCGGCCGGGGGGAGTATGTTCCAGCCTTAAATATGCAAATTGTTAGAATTTACTTTTGTTAATTATTGTTAAATTATGTAAATTTTAGAAATGTATATAATCTTGATTTTAGAAAATAAAGACAGTTATAGTTATTGAGTTATTAAATACGTGGTTGAGTCATTAGAGTTAGTGAGACGAGGTTGAGTCATGAGAGTTAGTGAGACGAGGTTGAGTCATTAGAGTTAGTAAGACGAGACAATAGCAGTTATTCAAGTTTAAATGAGTTATAGTTAGCTCGCTGAGTTAAGAAGCATATAATTAAAACCAGCGTTAAAATAAGAACTTGGCGGTGATTCCTCCTTAGTGCCAGGAGGCCAAAGCCAGTTCGATTCAACACCTCTGTCCTTATTCCAACTGCCCCCTACTAAAAACTAACCTCACTGCTCACACCTCCCACCTAACTAATCCCACATTCCTTTTCTATATTATAAACTTCACCGACCCTCTTAACTAATATAACCCTTGGGCCCCTCCTAAATAGCCAAACCTGCCGACCCCTTTCTATCTAACAAACACACTGCCCTCTCCTTCCTAACTAACACCTCTTCCCCCTTAAATAATTAACTTCACTGCCACCCTCGTTACTAATCCCACTGCCCCTTCCTCGCTAATTAACCCCACTGGCCCGTTCTAAATACCTAACCCAACTGTCCCCTTCTATTTCGCTTCTCTTCTAACTAAATATCTCTACTGCCCCCTCAACTAATTTATCTTGCAGCCCCCCTTCTAACTTACTGAGCTCAAAGACTCGCTCCTAATTAATTAACTACACACCGCCTCCTTCTTAACTTATAACTTCTCCACCCATTTTCCTAATTAACTAATTAACTCCACCGCCTTCTTCTTAAATACCCTATCCGCAGTTTCTTAATTAAACGATAAGAACTCTTAAAAATTTGGTTAAACGAATAAGCATAAAAAGACAAGAGAAGCTTCTTTTATAAATTTATTGTGCTATAAATTTATAAAAGAAGCTCCTCTTGTCTTTTTATGCTTATTAGTTTCTTAATTAATCAATTTAAATACCTTCCTCCTACTGACAAGATTTTCTTAAATGTATTTTCAAAATATAGCCAACCATCATGGACATTTATAAAGATACACCTAAGTATTTCCTAGTTGTAGGCCTACCCACACACATTTGAATATTTAAATAATCTTATTAGATTGCTCGTCTTGTGGTTTGGAATAATTCTGACACCCACATTGACTATCCCAATTACCTCAGTGACATATCCTATAAATGAACAATACTCAGAAGGCGTATTAGGGCTTGACATTCTGAGTAGTGATATAGGCCATCATATCTTGTTCAATCGCCTTGTTGGAATTCCACGCCACTGCTTTGGCTTTTTGGTCTCAGAGATTCCAGCTGAAGTTTGGATATGGATGGATATGTAGGTCCACAAAATCCAGATTTTTCAGCCCTGTCACATACAACAACTCTGTTATATTCATGTAAAGAATTAATTAATATTTCTGAAGCTTAATTAAAATTTTGTATACTGATAGTATTTCTGCTGCTTGAGGATACGTTTACTTTTTTGGTGTCTAGGTACATTGTTACTTATCTAAGTAAATGTACTGAAAGTAGTGGCTCGAAGGTCTTGGTTCTTTGTTTGTTGTTTATACACCGTATCTTACATCTGTATGGGATTGACAAGTGTAAATATATGATGGTAAGATATTTGATACGCTAAAATTTTCATATATATCATATGTGTATAAACATACACAATCAAAATATTTTCAGGTCAGTTGTGATAGAGCTTGAATGCTGAGCGTGCATTCAGAGTTATCATGAGGAATCTGTGTTGGACAGGGATACTGACTATTTATAAATTCCAGTATCGCTGATTTTATCACGGAATTTTCTTTTTATTGTCAATATGTGTCCCAACTGATCACCACACACTACTGTCAACATGTGTACTCGTATGGTCACCCCAAACTACTGTCAATATGTGTACTCCTGGTCACCACAAAAAACTGTCAATATGTGTCCTCTCCTTAGTCACCTCACACAACTACCAATATGTGTCCTCTCCCTGATCATCATACACAATTGTCAATATGTGTCCTCTCCTTGGTCACCTCACACAACTACCAATATGTGTCTCTCCTTGATCATCATACACAACTGTCAATATGTGCCTTCTCCTTGGTCACCACATAAAACTGTCAATATGTGTCCTCTCCTTAGTCACCACATGCAACTGTCAATATGGGTCCTCTCCTTGGTCACCTCACACAACTACCAATATGTGTCCTCTCCTTGGACACCTCACACAACTATCAATATGTGTCCTCTCCTTAGTCACCAAATAAAACTGTCAATATGTGTCCTCTCCTTAGTCACCTCACACAACTACCAACATGTGTACTCGTATGGTCACCCCAAACTACTGTCAATATGTGTACTCCTGGTCACCACAAAAAACTGTCAATATGTGTCCTCTCCTTAGTCACCTCACACAACTACCAATATGTGTCCTCTCCCTGATCATCATACACAATTGTCAATATGTGTCCTCTCCTTGGTCACCTCACACAACTACCAATATGTGTCCTCTCCTTTATCATCATACACAACTGTCAATATGTGCCCTCTCCTTGGTCACCAAATAAAACTGTCAATATGTGTCCTCTCCTTGATCACCAAATAAAACTGTCAATATGTGTCCTCTTCATGGTCACCTCACACAACTACCAATATGTGTCCTCTCCTTGGACACCTCACACAACTATCAATATGTGTCCTCTCCTTATTCACCAAATAAATCTGTCAATATGTGTCATCTCCTTGGTCACCTCACACAACTACCAATATGTGTCCTCTCCTTGATCATCATACACAACTGTGATTAGTGTCTCGTCCTTGGTCACCAAATAAAACTGTCAATATGTGTCCTCTTCTTGGTCACTTCACACAACTACCAATATGTGTCTTCCGTTTGATCATAATACACAACTGTCAATAAAAAAACTGTCAATATGTATCCTCTCCTTGGTCACCACACACAACTATCAATATGTGTCCTCTCCTTAGACACCACATGCAACTGTCAACATATGTACTCGTCTGGTCACCCCCTGGTGTCTACACACTAGTGGGCGCGAGGATTCGAGCAGCGAGGATGCACGGGCGCGCGCTCCTGCCCCACCTCTGAGGTTTGAAAAATCTCAACCGTCTCTTTAGCTTTGCCGTCTTTCGCCTTTGGCGTGTGTGAAAATGCCAAAAGATTCGGCTAATGTGACACCGGCTGAAAGCCCTGGATCCGCTGATCAAGTGTCTGAAAGGCCCAGCACCGTATCCCAACCAGGTGAGGAAATATCACCAAAAAACCGCATTCAGAACAAGGCTTCTGAAGAAAATTCTACAAATCGCAAATATGCAAATTCGCCGGCGAGCGTCAAACATGTAAATTGATGCGCGTGACGTCACGACGCCTCCAACTGCTGCTACTTCCAGCGACAATCCAACCTCGCTGAACTGGGGAGACACCGAGATGGAAGAGGAGGACTCCAATGACGGATTTACCGTCGTTAGAAGCAAGAAGAGGCGCCGCGAATCGGCGAATTCGCCTACAGCGGCCGCACATTCCTCCAGCGGCATCGGAGGTACAAGGACCAATCGCCAACCGCATTCATCGGCGGGAAGGGTGCCGCGGGCACAGGAGATCAGGACCACGAGGGCGCATATCGTGGAGGCCAGGGCGCGCCAGGCGTCTTCCACCGAAGAGCAGTGCGTGTACATCGAGCGCTGCCCCGAACTGGAGCCCTTCCACTACCTCAGCGCCATCGATAGAATGGTCGGGGGAACCGCTGAAGTCATACAGATCTCCAAGATGAACGGCCACTTTTTCGTGGGATTACCCAACAGAGCCCTGGCCGAGCGCCTTATTCCGCAAGAGTTGAGAAGATCACAGTGGGCAACCTCCCCTTCTTCGTGGAGGACTCTGCCATCATCAGCGCCCTTACACCTTATGGGCGCGTAACATCCATTGCGCCCAAACTGATGAAGGCTGGCCCTTACATCTATAATGATGGCTGCCGAGAGGCGTTTATTGCCCTTCACGAAGGAGTGGCCATCGAGAGGCTCCCCACCCGCCTCGATATAACAATCAACGGCGAGGCCTGGCCCGCATACCTGACTTCCGGGATCAGGTGTTCCAGGTGCCACGGTCAAGGGCACCGTAGGGCCAACTGCCCTCTGCTTGCAGGGCGAACCACCAACACTAGATTGGCCCAACCGGCCTCTCCTGCTGGCGTCCCACCATTGACCACCCCTGCACCGCCTCAGCGGTCATCGACCCAGCATCCAGCACCAGCGCCCCCCTGTTCAGCCATGGAGATTTCCGGCACTTCGCCCGCGGCCCGAGCTGCGCTCCACCCATCAGGTGCACCTCGGCCATCTCCACCAGCGCCTCCGACCTTACCTGTGGAGGAGGCAACTCCTGCTTCTCCTCCTGTGTCCCCTGCTCCGTCCTTGCAGGTACTGAGGGTCCCGTGGGCCCTCGCCCAACGATGTCAGAACATCCTGAGCCGACGCCTCCCGCTCGGCCGGACCTCGTTGCCCCGCGTGGCCCTCTGCCCACCCAGGAGACCCTCGGGCCTGCAACCCCCACACCCGACATAGAAAAGACCGCCGTCGATGAGACCACCGCATCCTCCACGTCATCTATCAAGAGAACGACTAGAGACGACCTTGTGGTCTTCCTGAGGAGAAACCCCGGCGTGTCCTTTGCCAGGACGGACAGCCTTGGTCTTGGGCGGGAGGAGGTTTTGGACCTCCTCTCCTCAAAGAACAAGGCTCAAAGGCATGCACCCATGCTGGCACCTCCGCAGAGCGATGCACTCGCCGGCCTAATAGACCAACTTCTAGACCTGAGGCCCGGAGGAAACAGCAAGCTGTATAAAATCCTACGACAGGTGAAGGCTGAGTTGAAGACCATACCAGCCGCAGTGACTCCAACACCCCCACTGCCTGCGCCTTGGCCATCTGAGCCAACGCCGCCCACTTCCCACAGGGAAGAACTGACACCTGCTATGACGACACCTCCGCCGATGGAGATGGAGGAGTACGATTTGACGGCGGAGGAAGAGCAATGTACATTTGAAGCTCTCTGGGCTTTGATCAAAATTGTTTAAGACCCACCCCGGTGAGGGCTCCGCCTATTCGTTAATTGTAAATATTTTTATTATTGGCCCTCATTGCTGAATGTAATCATTGACTAATTGTCAACAAAATTTCTTTTCATTGTCTACACACTACTGTAAATATGTTCACCCCTGGTGTTTTCACACTACTCTCAATGTGCTTTTATTCTCACCAGACAACTCTCAATATATGTCCCCTCCTTGCCACAATACGCTACTGTCAATATGTGTCTTCTCCTCGGTCACCACATAAAACTATCAATACGTGTCCTCCTTGTCACCCCACACTAGTGTCAATATTTGTACCTCTGGTTACCCCACACTACTGCTCACCATATACAACTGTCAACATGTGCCCCCCTTAAGCAGCAATTTGGACGTTTTTTTATCTGTATGCCTCCAAAATATTATATTTACGAAAAGTTCCCAAGCGGGAGGTCTGGTCTTATGGTAAAAATTCTACACACACAAAGGCAAAATGTATTTTCCTACCATTCTGTGTTTCGAGGTAACTATACACTGGGCAATCCCTCAAATCATGTTTCGGATCAATATCTGCTACACGAAGCTTGCTTTTCAGCCTTTCTTCATCATCGAGTGATTTCTCACGGATTCCTTTGAGTGTCTTCAAAGATAGAAACAACACCATTCCCCTATTCAAAATGATACCAAGAAATGCATTGTATTCGATTATTGTAACTTGGCTTCCCTTGTACCAAAATGAGGGAGAACTATGGAAATACCTTGGAAATATTATCACTGAATAATTATTTTAAAAATTCTGTGGTATATCATCATTAATATTTGCAAGGTCATCACCCCTTACCATTCTTGTATATTATAACTTGTAAATAAATTCTTAGCAATAGTTTGCATTTTATAAATAAATTATTTTTACTTAAACTTTTGTTATACTCGTTATCACTACCGTGACAACTGGTGGAGAAGCTGGAATATTCCCTCGCCGCCCAAGCCGTTAGAAGAAGCCGAAGACTACAAGGACTAGAACCTTAAGAAAACATCGCTATGATCAAGCAAGAGACACAGAAAAAAATGGGTGAGTACCATTTTCAACCTTTTAGAAACCCTTCTATTTTTACTGGAGAACGCAACCAGAATCCAGAAAAATGGCTGAAAGAATTCCATCGCGTCGCTCGCTACAACTGCTGGGATGATTCAATGTGCCTCGCAAATGTTTATTTTTTCCTCCAAGGAACAGCGCACAGATGGTACGAAAATGTTGAAGAGAAAATTAATTCATGGGATATTTTTGTGAAAATGTTTTCTCAGAATTTCGGACATCATGTCACCCAAAAAGATCAACTCGCAGAGAACCTCAAAACTCGAGCTCAGGGGAAGGAGGAGACCAGTGATTCTTACATTCAAGATGTTCTCCATCTGTGCAGAGAAGTGAATCCGGCTATGATGGAAAATGAAATAGTTGCACACTTGACGAAAGGAATATCGGAGGAGATATATCAGTCAATCATCATTTTAGACATTGCAAGTATCGATGAGTTCATCAAATGGTGCCGAAAAATCGAGGCTTCAAATAAAAAACGTGTAAATAAACGTGTAGTATTCGACAGACTACCGAATGTTGCCGCCATCGATTCAGCAGACTCTGAATCAATGGAAGACTTAATCCGACGCATCGTGCGTGAAGAAGTTCATCGCGCACTAAATCCCGAGTCAACTACCCCTGAACCATCTTCTCTGAAAGAAATTATCCGAGAAGAGATTGAAAAAAACGTAGCTTCAATTTCGAAGCCTATTCAAAGGCCTCCGCCACGACAGTCGTACCCCAACCAAACACGTACATTCAGCCAGGTTCCACGACGTCAGTACCCTACCCAAACACCCATATATAACCAGACGCCACCACAACGAAGAACGGATGAATGGAGGACGCATGACAACATCCCAATATGTTTTAATTGCGGCCGCCCAGGCCATGTTAAGCGATATTGTAGAGAAAGACGACAATGGATGCAGAGACCCGAAGGACACGCACCAAGCACCCAAGAACCTCAAATTGGTAACCACCAAGCCATAAGAAGCCAAATCTACCGCAGACAATCGCCGTATCCAAACAGAGGAAGATCCCCAAGACGCCAGTCCATTTCCCCAGGCCGCCATACAAGCCAATCCCCACGCCGCTACAATCTAGAAAAAAACTAAGCGTCGCGTCTTCTTTCGAGGGGGAAGCCGCGGGTGTGAAAAACCCTCCATCGTCGACAGCCGCTAAATTACAACAAAATTATGTCGAAATCATCATTGATAACATTGCATTTTCTGCTCTGGTCGATTCAGGTTCCTCTTTTTCAGTTATATCTGATGGATTAAGACGACAATTAAAAAAGACCATGTTCAAGGATAGCGGAATGACTCTGAAAGTTGCTGAT
This sequence comes from Cordylochernes scorpioides, assembly GCA_030710605.1. Taxonomy (NCBI): domain Eukaryota; kingdom Metazoa; phylum Arthropoda; class Arachnida; order Pseudoscorpiones; family Chernetidae; genus Cordylochernes; species Cordylochernes scorpioides. Next base: position 50,486,862 of record CP092871.1, read on the forward strand.
GGCAAGAATGTTACATCGATCGGCCGATGCACAATCAGCTTGAGCATCAATGGATTGGAACAGCCGCTTGAGTTTATCGTCCTCCCTAATAGTAACCCAAGTATTATCCTCGGATGGGATTTCCTAGAGGCATCAAATGCCGTGATTGATTGTGGACGCGCCGAAATCAGATTAAAAGAGGCCAAAGATGTACTAAATTCACCTGCTTCCATGGGGAAGGTTGTGGCTAGCAGAAGCGTCGTAATCCCAGCCGAATCTACCAAACTAATAAATGTTATGAGCGAAGAGCTTAATGGGCAAAATCAGGTACTTTTTGAACCTTCGAAAAAGGTATTGATAGGAAAAGGGTTAACACTTCCCTGTGCATTATTCAGGCTTTCCCATAATAAAGGAAAACTTTGGATCGTAAATTCTAGCACCACAGCTCAAATAGTCCCTAAGGGAATGTGCCTAGGAAAAATTCAAAGGGTTGAAGAAAATAACTTGACGGCTATTTCAGAATGTTCTGAATTTAATAAGGAGGTGAAAAATGCGAATCATGCCAGTCATGCTGATAAGAGTGACTTTAAATTTTTACAAAATTTAATTAGTGATGATTTATCAGAAGAGCAGCAGTCTCAAATCTTATCAATTTTAAAACGATATGAAAAAATATTTGATAAAAATAATGAACCTGTAAAGCAAACTTCAGTAACCAAACATAAAATTGAAACTGGAAACCATCAGCCTATTAAGCATAGACCATATCGAGTCTCCCCTACAGAACGCCAAGCAATCCAATCGGAAGTGGACAAAATGCTAGACGCCGGGATTATACGTCACTCAGAAAGTCCATGGTCATCGCCGGTTATTTTAGTGAAGAAGAAGGATGGTAACTGGCGTTTCTGTGTGGATTACAGACGACTAAACAAAGTTACTAAAAAAGACGTTTACCCACTACCCCGAATCGATGATACACTTGACTCCCTGAAAGGAGCCAAATTTTATTCATCAATGGACCTTCGTTCAGGATATTGGCAAATAGAAGTCGACGAAGCAGATAGAGAAAAAACTGCCTTTATTACCCCTGACGGACTCTTTCGAATTCCTAGTTATGCCCTTTGGCCTGTGCAATGCCCCTGCAACATTCGAGCGCATGATGGACAAGATATTGAAAGGCCTGAAATGGACGATGGCCCTCTGTTATTTAGACGACATCGTGGTGTATTCCAAATCGTTCAACGAACATTTACACCGGCTTGAAATCATACTACAATGTCTCGACAAAGCCGAGCTACGCCTCAACCCAAAAAAGTGCCTTTTCGGAACCAAAAGAATAAGAGTGTTTGGACACCTCGTCGATAGTAAAGGTATTTATCCCGATCCAGAAAAGATTGGAGCTATCGCCAAGTTTCCTACCCCAAAATCTATAACAGATGTGAGAAGCTTCATTGGCCTATGTTCCTATTATCGTAGATTTATCGAAAATTTTGCTGAGAAAGCTGCTCCTTTACACGAAGTCCTCAAAAAAGATAATAAATTCACGTGGAACTATGACCAACAGGATGCTTTTGATGCCTTGAAAAAAGCATTGATGTCTGAACCTGTTCTTGCCTATTTCGAAGAACAACTGCCAACCGAGCTTCATACTGACGCCAGCGGTTATGGAATTGGAGCTGTCCTCGTACAGATTAACGATGGGAAAGAGCGACCAGTTGGTTATGCTTCAAGAACTTTATCTAAGGCGGAGAAGAATTACTCAACAACGGAAAGAGAATGCTTGGCCGCAATATGGGCCAACAACAAATTTCGACCGTACCTTTTTGGTCGTGAGTTTGTCATCGTCACTGACCACCACGCTCTTTGCTGGTTATCTAACCTGAAGGACCCGACAGGAAGACTAGCAAGATGGGCTTTAAAACTCCAAGAATACAATGTAACAGTTGTTTATAAAAGTGGACGCAAACACCAAGATGCCGACTGTCTTTCTCGAAATCCTCTCCAACTTGAATCGGAAGAAGCATACAATGATGAGGATGATGATATACCCTCAATAACTGCTCTAACGTGCTTCGAAGCTGAACAAAGAAAAGACCCTAAAATTAATAAATTGATAGATGAAACAGAAATATTTGGTTCCGAATCAAAAGGATATGAAATGTTAAAAGGAACCTTATACAAAAAGAATTTCGACCCCCTGGGAAACCAACACCTTTTAGTTATTCCCAAGCACTTACGCTTAGAACTACTGAAAAGTTTACACGATGCTCCCACAGCAGGTCATCTTGGATTTTCGAAGACATATTAGAGAGTTAAAAACAAATATTTCTGGCCAGGACTTCTCCGGGACATACGGAAGTATGTCGCTCATTGTAAGGAGTGCCAAAGAAAGAAACAATCAACTCAAAAGCCACCCGGACTACTTAAGGCCATACCTCCTGCATCCTCCCCTTTTCAGAGAGTTGGAATGGACATCCTTGGAAGATTTCCCAAGTCTGATACTGGTAATAAATGGATCATAGTCTGTACCGACTATCTTACTCGATTTGCCGTTACTAAAGCCTTACCCACAGGGGAAGCAAAAGAAGCAGCCAAGTTCTTAATGGAAGATGTTGTTCTCAAGCATGGAGCCCCCAGAGAAATCATCACGGACCGAGGACGAGTATTCCAATCCAAATTGATTGCGGAACTCACCAATCAATGCTCGTCGATACATCGGTTCACTACAGCGTATCATCCCCAGACGAATGGACTGACGGAGAGGTTAAACAAAACCTTAGCCAACATGATTGCTATGTATGTAAGTGTTGAACAGAAGGACTGGGACGTAATCCTGCCCTACGTCACGTTCGCCTACAACACGGCAAAACAAGATACAACAGGTTTTACCCCTTTTAAACTGATTCATGGACGCGAAGCCGAAACAACTGTAGACACTCTTTTCCCAAATCCGCATGAAGATCTCCAAGAGGATTACAGTCAGAAGATTGCCTCGCGAGTCGAAGAGACTAGGCAGCTAGCAAGATTAGAAACCTTGAAAGCCCAAGAGAAGGACAAGGCCAGATATGACTCAAAGCACGAGGCAATGGATTACAACGTTGGTGACCTGGTATGGATTTTCATCCCGATAAGAAAGGTGGGACTCTCAGAAAAACTGATGAAAAGGTACTTCGGGCCATACAGGGTTACTCGGAAACTCTCTGACGTGACCTTCGAAGTTGAACCTGTGGACCAACCAACCAGAAGACGCCAAACAAGAGACCTTGTCCATGTACTGAGAATGAAACCCTACCATGACCCTGAGGACCAAGCTGATCTGTTCAAGTGATAATTACAGCGGGACGCTGTTCATCTAGGAGGGGGGCAATATCACTGAATAATTATTTTAAAAATTCTGTGGTATATCATCATTAATATTTGCAAGGTCATCACCCCTTACCATTCTTGTATATTATAACTTGTAAATAAATTCTTAGCAATAGTTTGCATTTTATAAATAAATTATTTTTACTTAAACTTTTGTTATACTCGTTATCACTACCGTGACAATATCATCAACAGCAGCTTATTGGTGTGTGCTGAATGATAAAGAGAAAACTGCAAATATTCAGACTAGATCGGGAAGAACCGTTTGTATACCCAACCGATTGGACGATTATTATTGATTCCATATTGTGTGTCTAGAGGAAAACAGGTGGGAGGAAATGTGTAATAATGAAGATCCACTTCTGGACGTCGGCCAGACGACGGATCGGGGGACAGCAAACAAACAAGCCCCAGAGGCGCCAGCCGCACACAAAGGTTTAGAGCACGGCCTGGTCTGCTGACCAGTTGGGTGTTTTACTCTGTCCTCTTACTATGATTTAATAAAGTTAGTTTGAAGGAGCCGTTCTGCTATTTAGTGATCTGACTTAAATCCTTGCAACAGCCCACAAACGAATCATCACTGCGAAGTCTTCTACCTAGTTGCGCATTAGTGTTTTGTGAAACGATTACCCGACTTTTCTTCACAATTTCCATATAAATAAGTGTTGCGATGAAATATGTGCTCATGCTTTTGATATTACTGATTTCTGCCCAGACACAACATTCTGCTTTTATAGAAGTTGACGTCATTACAGAAGTACTGTATTAAAGTAGTACTTTCCGAGAAAGAATAAAATATTTTTGGTGAATATTTTTGATGGTAGTATTTTATTTATAATTTTTATAATTTATTTATAATTTTAAATATATAATTTATAAATAAAATACTACCATCAAAAATATTCACCAAAAATATTTTATTCTTTCTCGGAAAGTACTACTTTAATACAGTACTTCTGTAATGACGTCAACTTATTTATTATAATATATTTCATATATTTCTAGGTCAGAAAGCGACCCGCCGCTTGACCCACAGGCGGCACAGTTGGCACGCCTCGAGGCAGGATGGTCAGGATGAATTAGGGCGTGGAGAGCAAGCCGTAGGACGATTTATGCCTCGTGCCCCGAGAAGCAGTTCCGAAGCAGGTCAGCCCAGGCAAAAGGATGCGCGTGCAGCCGTGCCGAGTCCAGTGCCCGGCGCGCTCGTGGCTGGTGAGATAAGTAATGGACATAGCCGATCCCCGCGGGACGATGGGTTAGGCCTCGTACTCGGCATGATAGCTGGAGCTGGCGTTTTCCCGCAGGAGTCGCTGGCAGAAGGTCCCAAGGTGCTGAGCGTCCAGGAGCGCGGCCCGCGTTGAGCGCGCTAGGGCAGGGGCGCCATCAGAGAAGTCACTAACGGTGGCCTGTAGCCAACGCTCGAGAGCCAGCAGGTCTGGCGGAATCTGTTGTCGCCTCAAAGACGCAGGAACCTCAGGCTGGCGAGGCGCATGACCCGGTGGTCTAGCTCAAGAGCGCTTGAGACGGCCTCCCAAAGACTAAGCAGCCTCCTCCTCGGTGAGAAACAGACGTCAGGAGCCGGCAGTGAAGAATATTGTCAAGAAGCTAAGCGGCTCCAATCACGAGAGGCCCCATGGGACGTCTGTCAATCATCGCTGGACACCGGGTGTGAGGGGTTCTGGGGAATCTGGCCGGCGGGGGGAGCTGAGGTCCCTCATTAGGATTAACTCTGTCTTGGGGTAAGTTGTATTGACTCTCTCTCTCTCCCTATCAATACCCCTTATAATAAATTAATTATCCCCAAACTTGCCCTTGCTTTATTTATCTCCGCGACATATTTTGGCGGAGACGCTGGGTAGCGTGACGGAACTTCGAAGAAGTCGACGTCTACAGGGACGTGAACCAATTCTTCAACCTTTGCCACAACGAATAGAAATGAAAGACGACCACAGACCTACTGTTAGCGGATCCTACCTCCCTTGTCAGCGCCAACGAGATCCTTCTACCTTTTCTGGAGATGGAAATATAAACCCTGGACAGTGGTTGAAAGAGTACGAGAGAGTGTCAAAGTACAACAGATGGGACGAGACCATGAAGCTTGCCAACGTCGTATTTTACTTGAACGGAACTGCTGGAAGGTGGTTTGATAATAACGAAGAATCACTCAACTCGTGGAGAAGCTTTGAAGACGCATTCCGCGGTGTGTTCGGACTGCAAGAGGATTCTGCTCGACGCGCCGAGGAAGTTCTGAAGTCAAGAGCACAGAAGGCCGAGGAATCCAGCGAGTCATACATCCAGGAGATTCTTAGTCTCTGCCACCAGGTGAACCCTCGCATGGAAGAAGGTGAGATAGTTGCTCACATTATAAAGGGAATTTCGGAGGACACATACCAGGTATTGGTGGCGAAAGACATACAGACGGTAGATGAGATCCTGAAGTTCTGCCGTCATCTGACAACCGTCAAGCAGCGCCGGATCGGCCGTACGAAATTCGCCAGGTTGTCAAACGTAATGCCCATTTCGTGTGTTGACGACTCAGACGACTTGGCCGGCTTAATTCGCCGCATCGTTAGAGAAGAGATGCAAAAGGTTTTCTCAGCACCTGAAGTGATTAATCCGCTCCGAGAGGTGAACGCCCTGGAACAGACTGTGAGGGAAGAGGTCAGCCGTGCTCTACAACCTACCAGACCACAAGTCAACGTGGTACAACAACAACCACGAACGCCCTTTTATAATATCGACCGACCAACCCAACCCAGGAAAACGGAACATTGGAGAACCTACGACGACAAACCTATCTGCTTCCACTGCGGACGACCCGGACATGTCGTCCGTTATTGTAGGGAACGACGGCAGGTCTTCGCTGAAGCCAGGTCAAGGAATGGCGGAGAAGGAAGAAATGTTGGATTTTCGAGTCGACCCCCGAGATATGACGCCGACGACGACTATGTAACGCCCCAAACCTCGACGTACTTCTACCGGAGCTCTTCCCCACATCCAAACCGCGCAAGGTCGCCAGCCCGAAGACAATCCCAGTCGCCAGCCCGTCGTTTTAGCCGTTCTCCCATGCCTCAGAATGTGAAAAACTAAGTGGAGCGGCTTCTAACGGGGGTGAGGTCGCCATTGAGGAAAATCCTCCAGGGTATATCGCCGCTAAATTAAAAGAAAATTTTGTTATGGTCGAAATAAATGGACGCAAATTAAAGCATTGGTGGATTCAGGAGCCGACTTTTCTGTTATTTCAGACAAATTTCGACGCGAACTAAAGACACCTCTCTTCAAAGAACCAGGTCCCATTCTTAAAGCCGCAAATAAAAATTTAATAGAGACCCTAGGAAAATGTGTCCTGAACATAGAAGTTAATGGTCTGAATATCTCATTTGAATTCGTTGTTATGGTGGAATGCAGCCATGACATCATATTTGGATGGGACTTCTTCAAGGCCACCGAGGCCGTCATTGATTGTGGCAGAAATGAACTCCATCTCGGGGAAACCTCCGTCCTGGAATATCGAGAGGAGGAAAACCAGAGATTGTTTGCTTCCGACGACTTTGTCATCCCGCCTAAATCAATAAAGAAGATCAGTGTGAAGAACGAAGAAATATGTGGTGTTAGAGATGTTTTAGTCTCAACTTCTAAGTACTTATTATTAAGAAAGGAAGTTCTTATACCAAACTCATTGGTTACATTTCGACACGGCCGAGGTAGCATTTGGGTGGCGAATGGAGCGTCTTGGCCGCAACTGATTCCATCAGGAATGAATATGTGCACCATGGAAAGTTATGAGAATGGGAATATCTGCAGTCTTATTGAATCCAGCGATAAGTTACAAGAAACGCAGCTAAAGTCACGTGAATGGTCACAGAAGATAAACCTTACTCTAGATCCAGGGCTGTCTGAAATTCAAAGGTTACAGCTTGTTTCATGCCTTGACGAGTTTATTGGCATATTTGACTTTGGGAGTACTCCTATTAAGCCTACCAGTACTGTGAAGCACAAGATAAACACAGGCGACCAGTCTCCTATCAAACAGCGGCCCTATAGAGTAGCACCAAGTGAACGACGACTAATTCAAGATGAAGTGAACAAGATGATTGAAAATCACATCGTGAAGCCCTCTGAAAGTCCTTGGTCATCTCCAGTTATTCTAGTTCGAAAGAAAGACGGGACCTGGAGATTCTGCGTAGATTACCGTCGATTAAATAAGATAACAAAAAAAGATGTTTACCCGCTGCCACGCATTGACGATGCCTTGGACAGTTTAGCCGGCTCTAGTTACTTCTCCACGATGGATCTTCGGTCCGGGTATTGGCAGATTGAAGTGGACGAAAAAGACAGGGAGAAAACTGCTTTCATCACTCCAGATGGACTGTATGAATTCCAAGTAATGCCTTTCGGTCTTTGCAACGCTCCAGCGACGTTTGAAAGGATGATAGATAGTGTTCTGGGCAGTCTTAAATGGAACATTCCCTTTGCTACCTGGACGACATCGTAGTTTACGCACCTACCTTTGAGGAACATCTACGTCGTCTACAACTTGTATTAAGCTGCATCCAGAAAGCTGGACTAAGCTTGAACCACAAAAAGTGTCTTTTTGGATCAAGGAGGATGAAGATTTTGGGACACCTTGTTGACGCCAATGGAATTCATCCAGATCCACATAAAGTTGAAGCCGTCTCTAAATTTCCTAGGCCAAGGAATATCTCTGAACTGAAGAGCTTTCTTGGATTATGTTCCTATTACCGAAGATTTATTGAGAACTTTGCCGACAAAGCTAGATCTTTGCATGACCTACTGAAGACTGAAAAACAATTTTATTGGGATGCAGCTCAAGAGAAAGCGTTTGAAGTCCTTAAAACAGCTCTAATTTCAGAGCCTGTCTTAGGATACTTTGATGAATCCGCTGATACCCATCTACACACGGATGCAAGCGGACATGGTATTGGAGCTGTTCTTCTACAAATACAAGGTGGAAAGGAGCGGCCTATAGCTTATGCATCTAGAAGCTTGACAAAGGCTGAAAATAACTATTATACAACGGAAAAAGAATGCCTTGCTGTAGTCTGGTCTATTAGCAAATTCCGCCCATATTTGTTTGGTCGACCATTCACGGTTGTCACTGACCATCATTCTCTATGTTGGTTGGTAGAACAGAAAGATCCTTCTGGCCGTTTGGCAAGATTGGCGCTGAAGTTGCAAGAATTTGACGTGACCGTTATCTACAAGAGCGGACGCAAACATAAGGATGCCGATTGTCTGTCAAGGAGCCCGCTTGAGAACGATCAACCAAGTGCTGTGATGTCACTAACCAACGTCGATATAGAGCAGACTAAAGACCCGGATTTAGCTAAAATAATCGATAATTTAAACTCGGGCTACACCAGAAAGGAATTCAGCATTATCGACGGCATCTTATACAAGAAAACCTATAGCACAACTGGAAGACCCTGGCTTATGATGATCCCTAAGCACTTAAGATCGGAAGTTATGGCAGATTTACATGATGCTCCTACAGCTGGGCATTTGGGTTTCGCCCGGACTTATGACAAAGTCAAAAAACGATTCTATTGGCCTGGCCTTTATAGAACTGTTCGCCAATATGTAAGCCATTGTCGGGAGTGTCAACGAAGGAAGAAATTACCTCGACGTCCGGCTGGACAACTTGTATCCATACCGCCCGTAGAAAAGCCATTCTATAAAGTCGGGGTTGATCTCCTTGGAAGATTTCCAGTTTCTAAAGATGGAAACCGTTGGATCATTGTGTGCACCGATTAAATGACAAGGTATGCCATAACGAAAGCGATCCCAGACGGAGGAGCAATCGAAACAGCTAAGTTCCTGGTTGAAGACGTCATCTTGAAGCATGGAGCTCCTAGATAAATGATAACAGATCGCGGCAGAAATTTCATTTCTCAAGTAATAAAAGAGATCAATGCTCTGTGCGGAATTGTGCACAGATTTACAACGGCCTACCATCCCCAGACCAACGGCCTGACTGAAAGGTTCAACAAAACTCTAGGAGACATGTTGTCCATGTACACAGGTGTTGAGCAGAAGGACTGGGACCAAGTTTTGCCCTATGTAACTTTTGCTTACAACACTGCTAAACAGGAGGCGACCGGCTACACCCCGTTCTTTCTTGTCCACGCCCGCGAGGCCGAGACCTACATCGATGCCGTACTACCCTACCTACCAGATGAGATCTCTAACGACTACGTTGGAGAACTTGTGACCAGAGCTAAGGAAGCGCGTCAACTCTCCCGATCACGCCTTCTACAATCACAGGCGAAAGACCGTAGACTATACGACCAGAAACATACTCCAGTCTATTACCAGAAGAATGATCTTGTGTGGGTTTTTACTCCCATCCGAAAAGTAGGACTATCAGAAAAGCTACTGAAGAGATACTTCGGTCCCTATAAGGTGACCAAGAAGCTTTCAGAAGTTACGTATGAAGTAGAGCCCGTGGACCCCTCTCCCCGATCAAGGAAAGCCAAGGATATCGTCCATGTCATTCGGATGAAGCTCTACCTGGACCCTGAAGAACAACATTCTATTCTGCTAGGGAGCACCAGCCGTGATAGATTTCCTTCCAGAACAAGGGCTGAGACAAGCTAATCAGCGGGTCGCTGTATTTTTTCTAAGGAGGGAGTAATGTCAAGAAGCTAAGCGGCTCCAATCACGCGAGGCCCCATGGGACGTCTGTCAATCATCGCTGGACACCGGGTGTGAGGGGTTCTGGGGAATCTGGCCGGCGGGGGGAGCTGAGGTCCCTCATTAGGATTAACTCTGTCTTGGGGTAAGTTGTATTGACTCTCTCTCTCTCCCTATCAATACCCCTTATAATAAATTAATTATCCCCAAACTTGCCCTTGCTTTATTTATCTCCGCGACAATATTGTATAAATATTTTTCACGGTCACATTCTTCATTAATCCGGCAGCGGTCGCGCCCTCTTCCATACCTTGAAAGGTCGTGGTCGGTAAAATGTACCCTCATTTAAAAACCTAAATAAATCAACTATTTTTTTTATATTTTATTGTTATTCTCTGATAGCATAATGTTTTGGGGTTTTATCAAATATACCTATGATCCTGAGTTTTAAAAACGATGTTTTACTTATTTTATTAAATTGAAATTAAAATATGTGTCAAAATTTCACCTCTTAGCAAATATTTTTTATAAATAATACAATTATATGTTGATGATATGTTACAGAATATAAATTTAAATGAAAGTTCATTACTTTTTCTAATTGGATATTAGAAATAATTTCGCTTTATAGAATTAAAAAAAAAATATTACCGAGTATTTTTTGCACAAAAGTGAAAACCAATACCGAAAATATTGAATAGCTTTCTGTCTGTCTTTTCTTTATGGCAATTTTTGAATTAATGTTATTTCAATATTTTTTACTTCTTGGATGGACCAGATTCCTCAAATTTAAAATATATTCTGCCTTTTATAATTCAAGCTGTATTCTTCCACTTATTGTGCGGATTTTGTCCACCTGACAATTATGTTGGAATATTATAGAGTAACAATGGCTATAGATGAAACTGAGTTTGAAAGGGAACTTGTATGTACTCGTATATAATGATTTATTGTTTTTGTTGTTTTCATGTAAACATATATACCAAGATTTGTTTTGTATAATTTCTATCAATAATAAAAAATATGTAAAGTTAAATAGGTTACGGATTCATCTTTCTTACTTACTTTAATTACATAATAAATTGTGTCTCTCTCTAAGGGCCTCTTTCAGAAAATTACATCTGGATTCAACTTCTGACACGTTGCTATCAGCAAATTGAATAATCTGGGCATTTGTTGTTTTAATATTCAGAAGAGAATAAGCCATGGACTGTCTTCTTGAATTTCTAGCAATTAGATGTAGATGTCATTTCGTCAATCACATCTACACCACCCTTTTTCATATTATAAAACATGATAATTTTTTTTCCATTAACCTGTTGAATAATCTCTATTTTCGTCTTAGTGCATAGTTGAAAATTTCAAAATAATTTTATTCTCTTTAGGCTTGTATTAAAGAAGTATCATTTTACTTTGTGAAAGCCAAAAATATTAGTGAGCACAATTCTACCTCTGCTTTTGACAAAACCCTTTCTATTTCGTTTTATAGTGTCAAATTTGTTAGTCTAAATTTATTCAAAAGTTTTAAAGCTACTAAAGCTTTAAAACGTTGTATCATCTATTTAAATAATTATTCTTTGAAAACCATTCAAAAATATTCACAATCAATATATAATTAATACATATATAAAGTATATCTATATACAATTTAAATTATCTTTTGAATATTTACAAAAATATGAGAAAAGTTTATAAATATTTGAAATATATGTCGTAAACCCGGGTAAGCCAACAAGTGACTTGGAAGCAGTCGGGGTTGAGTGGCAAGGCGTGCAGATTGGGAAGTCCGCACGGGACAGTAAGGACAAAGTTTAGGATCAAAAGGCGCTCTTACAGGACGTCTCAAGTCGCACCAGGGGAAAGTTTAGGATTAACAGAGGAAAGCTCGGCGTCCTGCATTGTTGAAAGTCGTGGCATAGAATATGTAAATATCTTTTTGAGTGTATGACTTGGAATGTAAATTTCTTTTAAATGAATTATTATTATGTCAAATATATTTTGAATTGATTATTATTATGTAAATTTCCCTTTTGTATATAACTGAGCCGTGTTGTTGAAATAAAGAGTTTTCTTAGTAGAGCGAGAGCCTTTACGTGTGTAGCCGCTGGGTTTTTGTCTTCGTTATTTTCTTTCTCGCTTGATCACCCGAAGCAGTCCAAATAATATCAAGACTTTGGGTAAAAGTCTTACTTGTTAAGAGGAGGTTTCTTCAATCTGACCTCGCGTACCTTAACATGCATGAAGCCGCGGGGGCAGAGAGGAACCAAAACCGCGGCCACGAGGGCCGTTGTGAGATGACAACGGACCTAGTACTGAGCGGGCCTGTCAGAAATATCCACTGTAACTAACCGTCAACAGCCGGACAAACGCCCCTTTTTCTCCCTCTGGATCCCCAGGTAATAATTCTCATTGGTCAGTCTTATGTGGGTCATCCTCCCCTCCCCTGGGTCCGGTGGCAAACTTGAGACGATTGGAAGGCGCCATACTTTATTACTTACATAGCTTTGTTTAAATTACGATAGAATGTGCCCCCGGTGAGAAAGGTTTGATTAGGGGAATGAAATAAAATGGAGCAAAAAGCTAGCAAACCTATTAAATGGGAAATAATTTGTTGCACAAATTAGTTACTAGAATAAAATAGAAGATAAAGGGAAAAGTAGTGGTGACACACTAATATAATATTATAAAAATACTAAAAATATATATAAGGAGTACACAGGAACCGTTGAAGAGGTTAGAGGATGGAGGTAGATTGTGAAAACAGGGTTCGATTGTTGCCATTGATTGATTGAACCCGGGTTTGAAAAAAAATGAAATGAAGTATGCTGAGATGGGTGTAAATAAAAAAATAATAATAATCCATGGATTTTCCTGTACACACCATCAAGATGGAATGGCGAGGAAGGAATAGTCCACTGGGGCAAATCAATAACAAAAAAGTCGGCGAACAGGAACTCTGCGATGGACGAGGGGTGGTTAGAACGAAAGCATAGAAGGCCTATGGAAAAGGATCAAGAGACGAGAGAAGTATGGAAGGCAGAGTTGGAAGGATCAAGATATGAGAAGGGACAGTTGGTAGAAGGGCGTCACTGTTAAAACAAAATTTTTAAAGTTAAATTATCTTAGACGTAGGCCATGGAAAATAAAAATCATAATGTTAAAGAAATATTCAAAAATATCTGAGATGATTATAAAAAATATAAGATGGCACACATCAAGGATCGTAACAATATAAATGAATAAGATAAAAAAGGTAAATATTTAGGTTAGTGTGTTCCCCAAGTGATGCAATGCTTATACACGCAAATCAGAAAATTTGGAAAATTCAAAAGTGGTAAATAAAGAATTTAGAAGTTAAAATTTTTGAAAGAGTAAAATTTGTGATGAATAGGGGAAGATAAAGGTATTCATTATTGGAAATATCGAAAGTTGTACGCAGAAGAGAGATCCTATCAAGGGACTAGAATTGTCACTGAGTTAAAACGAGGTCAAATGGGGGGCAATCAAACCGGGGTGTAACGACTGCGCCTCCTGCTAAATATAGTGCTGAGGGGGCGAGGGTGATATCTGACCTCTTCGTTCTCCCACTTATCCGAGGAAGTTTTCTAACATGGGTTTTAGCTGAATAGACTTGGACTTAAGTGACTAAAGCGGTTTGCATTACGGACGGCCACAGGTATGAATATAAAATTTGGGCAGATTGCAAATAAAATTACAAGTTTATAAAGGATTTTAATCACTATATTCAGCATAAGAAATTGAAATGTCATTATGGTTTGTTTTTATTTTCTCATAATTATAATTTCAGAGACAGTGACAGTGACAGACATAGACAGTGGTGTGAGAGAAAAAAAAGGAAAAGAAAATTATCAAAAGTAGTAAAATGTAACAAGTGATCTTATAATGGATATCTGAAGTTTCAGAGTGACACGCCTTGGTAAAAAGAGAGGAGGTCAGAGTTGGTTTTTACAATGGCGCATTCCAAGATTTCGGCAATGCAATACGTGCCTGTGTAAATGAGGTATTGTTTTCATTGACCGAACTCCCAAGACGTTCCATAATCAACATTAGCTCAGACGGGGGAGGTAGGTAAGTTGAAAGTGGAGGAATGGGAAAGGTGGAGTCAAGAGTTGCTCTGATGCCAATGATGATTGAGCTCGGATGAAAATGGAAAACAAAATAAAATAAAATGGTAAAAATGATGGTTGTAATGATGATCCGAGCGTTAAGAAAAAAAAAACTCGAACTGGTCGCCTGAGCTCACTGTTGGGAAATGTACAGCGAGGAAGGTTGAGCCAGCTGGTTGAATCAAAATTTTAAAAAATAAAAGTTTGGTTGGCGAGCAGGAGACTCTTGACTGCGAAAATATGAAAGGTGAGGATTTTGGAAGGTAAAGGGTACTGTTGTCATTGATGATTAAATGATTGAACAACCCAATAATGTTGAATGTAATGAATGATGATGCCGGGTGATGCATAAAAAATATATAATCTATGGATTTCCTGAACTCGTTATCGAGAATTGTATACCGAATAAGGGGGGATGGTCCAATAGATGAATTAATAAAATAAATAAAAATGGGTGGCAACAGGAACCCTATGGGAGACTGTTTGAGGTTGAGAGGAAATGGGTTAAGGAGGTGTGAGCAAGTGATATAGGAATATAGGTTTGGGAGATATAGATGGAGATAGGCGTCAACATGAAATAAAAATAATAATCTAATAAAAACAATTATATCAGGAATAAGACGATCTTAAGGTATTTAAAAAATATATAAATGTTATAAAAAAATCAAACGATGTTTAAAAAGCTTGAATTTGTAAAGTGTTAGAATCTATATATGATGACAGAAGAAAAGATAGTCAAATAGTAATATTCCAAATGATTGCTGATGTTGAATATTCTAAGATATAATAACCAATGATAATAATAACATAAAATGTATATAATAATGGTGGATTGGATATAATGGCTGCGTGTGTTGGGGTATAGAAAAATAAAATAAAGACATAAAGCATACAAATATAAAAAAGGTGTTAGCTTGATTATTTTAAAAATGGATGGCATTGACGAAGATGTTTTGTTCTGGTAATAGGACTGGGAGGCCGAGTTGAGCTCATCGAAGAGCGGAAGGAGCTCACTTTTGAGGAGCTCGTGGAGTCTCGCAGACCCGTACCCGATGTCGTTTCGCACGGCTTCTAGTTGCGGGAGAAGATTTCCGCCGGATAATTCCCGTCGTAAGGTGCCATAGGAGGGGCATAGACACGTGGCGCCGTCATTTATTGGAGGGCCTCGGTGAGTCGGTCTATCAAGGTGTCCATGCTGGGCCGGATGAAAGTGGCGGGCAACTCAGAAGCGTCCACGTAGCGTTCCCCGACTTCGTCCATAGTCCTTTGTCCACTGTCCGCCATCATAATCCTGTCGATTTAAACGGGTCTACTGTCGTAAACCCGGGTAAGCCAACAAGTGAGTTGGAAGCAGTCGGGGTTGAGTGGCAAGGCGTGCAGAGTGGAAAGTTAGCACGGAACAGTAAGGACAAAGTTTAGGATCAAAAGGCGCTCTTCTAGGACGTCTTAAGTCGCACCAGGACCAGGGGAAAGTTGGGGATTGATATAGGAAAGCTCGGCGTCCTGCATGAAGCCGCGGGAGCTGAGAGGAGCCAAAACGGCGGCCACGAGGGCCGCCGTGAGATGAGAACGGATCTAGTACTGAGCGGGCCTGTCAGAAATATCCACTGTAAATAACCGTCAACAGCCGGACAAACGCCCCTTTTTCTCCCTCTGGGTCCCCGGGTATTGATCCTCATTGGTCAGTCTTATGTGGGTCATCCTTCCCTCCCCTGGGTCCGGGGCAAACTTGAGACGACTGGAAGGCGCTAAACTTTATTACTTACATAGCTTTGTTTAAATTACGATATATATATTGTTTATTCTTTTGATTAAAACCAATTTCCCAAAACACCGACTCAAACCTATTGCGTCTTCTTAATTTTGAAATAATTCCAAATTATAAATTCTAGTTTATCTATATCGTCATATATATTTGAAGCACAATAAACCTTCAATACTATATGTATACATTTACACCTATAAAGAATGTTGCATTGTAATAATTATGAACATTTATTTCAATGCGAAAATATGCTTAAATTTTTAATTTTTAGAACATTAAGAGTGTTCTAATAGAGTACAAATGTCAAAATACACTGCGTGACATTGAAAATGGAACACCAAGAAATAGTGGCCAGAAAATTATACAAATTTCAGGGTAGACGCGCCTAACCGAGTTATGCAAATGATGTAAAATGCGCAGCTCTCGTGCGCACATGGAGTAAGATATAAGGGAAGGAACTTGCAGAAAGGACAGTATTCGTGTCGTTATTTCTTCAAGGAAAATCTTTGTAAAAATTTTGTTCTTGTGTCAAAAGACACGTGTAATAACAGAGAATGCCAGGTCATCGTAAACGGGGGCAGTTCAAGCAGACAGACGCTTTTACGAGGGGCATGGTGATCGGACTGAAAAGGGCAGGTTGGTCCATACGTCAAATCGCAGCTGATACACACCTTGGTGCGTCCACGGTGCACCGACTGTGGAGAAGATGGTTGGAACAAGGAAATGTGGCAATTTATAGGAATGTCGGTGCAACCAGAGTGACGTCAGAACGTGTGGATCGGCGTATCCTTCGACAAGCAGTGGCGGCCCCACAAGCCACTTGTAACGCCATCCTGCAACATGTGCAAGACACCCTAGATCATTCCATCTCGACCAGAACCATTTCCCGTCGATTGGTTGCTAATGGCTTGCACTCATGCCGTCCGCTAAGAAGACTGCCATTGACCCCACCGAATAGGCGCCAACGTTTGGAATGGTGCCGGGCTAGATCGACGTGGATGACGGAATGGCACAGGGTCGTGTTCTCAGATGAGTCGCGTTTCTGCTTGTCCAGTGATAGTCGCCGTGTACGCGTGTGGCGTCGACGTGGAGAAAGGTCCAATCCGGCAGCAATTGTGGAACGCCCCACCGTGCGACAACGTGGAATCATGGTTTGGGGCGCAATCGCGTATGATTCCAGGTCACCTTTACTTCGTATTCAGGGCACTATGACGGCCCAACGATACGTTGATGTGTTGCGACCGGTGACACTCCCCTACCTTCAGGGGGTACCCAATGCCCTTTATCAGCAGGATAACGCCCGACCGCACACTGCTCGCATTAGCCAACAAGCTCTGCAAGATGTACAGATGCTTCCCTGGCCACCGTACTCTCCTGATCTCTCACCAATCGAGCACGTCTGGGACATCATTGGACGCCGTTTGCATGCCTTGCCACAGCCGCGTTCAGAAGACGAACTGTGGCAAATGGTTGAGAGGGAATGGAGAGCCATCTCTCAGGACGCCATCCGTACTCTGATTGGCTCTCTACCTAGACGTGTTGCTGCGTGCATCGCCGTCCGCGGTGGTCCTACTTGCTACTAAGCCGACGCCGTTCTCGCTCTGTATTATGACTATCATTTTGAAATAAAGATCACTTATTGTTCGTCCCTGTCTCTCTCTGTCTGCCGAGTTTCATCACTTTCTAGCCACTATTTCTTGGTGTTCCATTTTCAATGTCACGCTGTGTATATAGTGTGACAATTATATTTATTATTTCAATAATATTTTTATATGAGAATCAAAACAGTGTGTGTTCAACATACAATATTCTGTTTAGCGAAGCGTTTAAGCTAAAAAATATGTTTCAAAGAAGCCTGACGAAAAATCACAAATATAAGTACCCAACTGGCCTCTTGTTGTGTATAAAAGTGGGCCTTGTATTTGAAAGGATAAAGTATGGGTTGATTTTAAATGTTTTAATTATCTTGGAATGAGATTACATAATATAACACAAAATAAAAAATAAAAGTACATACTTGAGGTGTGACATCGAAGGCGATAAACAATGGGAAAAAGTTTATTCGATTACATCTTATATTTACAACACAACGTTGTCGAATCTATATCTAACATTATTAAAAATATATAACAGTCTCCTCTACTTTATATAAGACACTTAGGGATAGTTTCCTGTTTTTATATTTCTGGTTGTGTAGACATAGTCCTCAATATGTCGTGGGGTCGTCTTGGGCGTTGTAATCTGCGTAGGGGTGTATCAGGCATGGATGTAGGTTCCTGATCAGATGTCTGGTCGGGATCATGATACTCCTGTTGAATCGGTTCAGGCTGTGAAACAGTGTATTGGATCGGATCAAAGTCTGGTGATGACTGGCTTGGTTTCGATTGGTGGTGTATTGTAGATTCGTCAAAAGTGACTTGTTTCTTTTTAATTTCAACTTTTTGAAGTTGGTTTATGTGAAGTTTTAGAGATTTTCCTTCATCTAATTCAATGATGTATTGAAGATTTCCAAGCTTTTGTTTAATAGTTCCATTTTTCCAAAACGGTTTGTTGCTGATGAAATCTCTTGCTTGAACTCTTTCTCCTACCTGAAGACATCGTGTATGCGGTTGAATTTGCTGTTGGGACCTTTCTTCCTGATAAGGTCGCATAGCATCAAGTTTTATGCGAATTTGCCTGTTCAGATACAATTCTGATGGTGATCTCCCACTTGCTAATGGAGTTCCTTAATAACGAAGGAGTTTCTTTGAATCTTTTGGTGTATTTAAAACATTTTCGTTTTAAATAGATTGAAGTTTGTTTTTCAAGGTTTAAACATTCCTCTCAGCGAGTCCATTTGTTGCTTGGTGTCCGTCCGGGCCCTATGAATTTTTGTCTGATCCCGTTTTCAAGACAGTAGTTCGAGAAGGTATCACCGGTAAATATTGATGCGTTGTCAGAAACCATGACAAAAAGGTATCCATGGATTGAAAAAATGTCATTTAAAAGTTTGATGGTGTTGAGGGATGTTGGAGGTTCACTGATGGCTTTGATCTCGGCCTAGCGAGATTTTGCATCAATTAGGACTAAGTAATAATATCCCTGGAAAGGTCCTGCGTAGTCGAGGTGAATGCTCTCCCAATTAGTTGATGGAGGATCCCAAAGATGTACAGGTGCTTTTGGAGGATTTTTTTTGAGTAGATAAGCAATCTTTGCATGATTTTACAAGATTTTCGATATCCTTGTCAATATTCTTCCAAGTGCAGTAACGTCGGGAAAGTTGTTTCATCTTCACGATCCCAAGATGTGTTGAATGAAGGTATTTTAAGACTTCCAGTTTAAGACTTTTTGGAGCTACTATTTATCATTCTTGAACAATATTTCTCCATTTAGTGTGTAATCACTCTCAATGGAATTTGATTTGATGTCTCGTTTTAGCTTTGACAGTTCTTTGTCTTTGTCTGTCTCTTTTACAATTTATTCCACTGTTAAGGTTTTCGTTGAAATTTCGAACACCGTTGAGGAGCATATTCGATGTACCTCCTCGTTGATAATCATGTCGGTGGTAACATAACCTTGGGCAGTGGGTGCTCGTGACAAACAGTCATCAATTTGATTTTCAGTTCCTTTCTTGAATGACACGACGTAGTCGAAACCTGCTAGAAATGAAGCGTAACGTAAGAGACGTGCAGGTGTCATTTTTGGAAATTTTGATTTAGGATGAAATATTCTGGTCAAGGGTTGATTATCAGTAATTAGTGTAAATTTATGTCCGAAAATATAATCAAAAAATGGTCTTCTCCGAACAAAATTGCCAGTGCTTCTCGATCTAGTTGAGAGTAGTTTTGCTCTGCATCTGTTAGTGAATGTGAGGCAAAAGCAATTGGGTGTTCTACCTTATTTATACCATGAGACAATACTGCAGCGATTCCAACAGGGATTGCATCTGTTGTTAGGGTAACAGGCAAGTTTGTATCGAAAGGAATTAAAAATCTGTCACTCGCAACTTCATTCTTGAGTTTGATAAATGCTGCTTGGCATTGGGCTGACCAAAAGAAAATTTTATCTTTCTTAAGTACCCTTCGAAGTGGATAAGTTATTGTTGAAACATCTGGTAGAAATCTAGAATAATACGTTATCATCCCCAAAAATCTGCGTAAGTCGGCTATATTCTTTGGTTGGGGCATGTCGATGATAGCCTTTACCTTTGAAGGAGATTTTGATATTTTGTTATTTTCTATTACATGTCCAAGATATTCGATTTAAGTTTGAAAATAAATACATTTATTTTTGTTGAGGTGTAAGTCACACGCGCGTGATCTTTCTAAGCAAGCAACAAGATTTTCCTTGCATTCTTGTTTTGATTTGCCATGTACTAGAATATCATCAAAATATGATATAGTCTTGTTTAAGCCTTGAAGAATTTGATCGATAACGCGATTGAATTCTGCAAGAGCAGTTTTGATCCCGAAACTCAACCTGTTCATTCGGTAAGTTCCTCTGTGTGTCGATATGGTTTGGATGATATTACTTTCTTCAAACGTCCTCAGATGTAGATAGGCCTTGTAGAGATCCAAACGGCAAAAATACTTGGAATCCTTTAAGCTGTTTAAAACATCTTCAATTCTTTTGATTGGGTAACTTGCATTTACCAACTGATCGTTAACACCAACCTTATAATCAACACAAAGCCGAAATGTTCCCTCGCCTTTTGGAATGACTACAAGTGGTGATCCCCAGTCACTGGTAGCTGCTTTTGATATCATACCTTCTGCTTCCAGTGTGTCCAATTCCTTTTCCACCTTCTCCCGGAGGTCATAAGGTACATTCCTTTCAGGTGTAAAGCTTGGTTTTGCTCCTTGACGGTGTTGAAGCGTGATGAGAAAATCAGGCACGCAACCAACTTTTTGAGTATAAATTTCAGGGAATTCTTTTTCGATATCATAATCATCATTTATGGATGACACTTTTAGTTCCTTGATTTGATTTAGATTTTCTCGATCAATTTCTTCTAGATTTATTTTTAGATGCCTGATCCAGGTTCTTCCTAGAAGAGGATCATAGTTATTAGGAATGATAGATTCTGGCGAGATGGACCCCCACCATCAGTCCACCATCCAGGATCGACTGGGCCTCGCTGCGGCGCTGCGTCTTCTCGGACCACGAAGCAGACGCGGCCCTCAAGTTGGCCCTCCACGCCCTTCCCCATCCTGCCTCGGACGGCCTCGCGTGTCCTGCCTGCAGGTCCATCAACCGCTCCCTCGGCCACCGATACTGGTGCTGCCGATCCATCAGGCGGCCCCCTGACCTGCAGGCCTGGCTCTTCGGCGGGTCCGGCCTTGAGGACGACGCCCTTTCCATCTGGCGTCGGCAAAGTTGCGAATATATCGCCACTTTGTCCAGGTTGGGCTCGGAGAAGAATTGGAGGACCCGCTCATCGCCTGGTCCAGGACCCTCCAGCGCCGAGGTTTCCTTCTACCTTCATCTTCCATCACTTTGTAAATTTGTATCATATATACGTGGTATTTCGGTGGTCTGGTCTGTTGTATCTAGTCGTGGGGAAAGATGATGATTGCGCAGTCGTGATGGTGGTGAGTGGTAAAGCACACAGAGACGAATCACAGGGGAATCCGAGGCATCAGAGAGAGGAAACGCAGTGTCCAAGTTGCGGCCGGCGGGCCATCCACCCCGTTCACAAAGACTTACTAACGATCTGTCTGCTGCTGCTGTCTGCTATCTTGCATCCACTGAACTGACTGCTTGGCTGCGGGGCAAGCCCTTTTTATATGCTCAAGCGTTATGTCACCGGAGGTCTGGCGCCGCATTGTCGAGACGGTTGACCTCATTGGCTGCGGGTAAGCCCTCTTACGTCATCGGACGTCTGGTGCCGTAGCGGGACGATTGACCTCATTGGCTGCGGGGTAAGCCCTGACGTCATCGGACGTCTGGCGCCGCAGTGTCGCGACGGTTGACCTCATGTTTGCGGGGGTAAGCCCTTTTGGTTTCTACGTTCCCTCTAGATGTACCTCTTTATTTAATTGATCACACAAAAACGATACATACAAAGTTAAATTGATTAAAGGAGGATTGGGTACAATGATTAAAAGTCCATATTAAAGTAGGGAGTGTAAGAAGAGGTGGTGAGTATTTACCCAGGTGTTTATAATTCTTAAATTACCACAGATGGGCCCCCTGCGTTGAAGAATTTAAAAAGGGGCAGCCTGAGTTAAATTCTGGTAGATAGGAAGTAATTTTTTTGGGGAAAATTAATTAGGTAAACAAACAAGCTATTTACAGGGTGGTAAGAATTTGCGGTCGACAAGGTTACAGAATGAAATTTGAAGTAGGAACTGTTTAAAAATGACAACATGGTGATTAAATTGGTTGACAGCAGGATCAGCTTGAGAACATGGGTTTGCAAGGCGTTTTGCTAGGACGTCTTGGAACTAGTTAACAAGGCATAAAAAAAACTATTGTTCTACACTTAGCGGTCTTGGGTGGGGAAAAAATAAATGAAAATAGCGCGATAGTGAGTGAGTGAAAAAACAAAATGCCTGCAGAGTCTTCAAGCTTGGTGTATGGACAAACTACATCAAGGGAATTTCTGCAAGTGTAAAAATATGAACATATAAAAACACAAAGAAAAACATCACATTAAAAGAACTGACAAAGGCATGGGTCGCGCTGGTGGTGAAAAGATCCGCTAAAATGGTAAGGTTTGGTGAAAGGCAAGGTAATTTCGTGGTTGTTGAGAGAAGACGATTGCAGAAGTTGAGAAGTGTGAAAAGAAAAATGGTGAAACAAAATTAAAATATAACGATATTTACAAAAGTGGGACAATGGTAAAACATTGATTAAAATTTGTAAACAAGTCCATTTTAGGTTTTAAAGATCGCTTGAAAAGATGTTGCAGTGATAACATAAGGTGAGAAAAATGTGTGGGTACATAGGTTGACAAACGAATCAATTTGCAGCATTGCGACAAGACATTGATTTTAAGGGAGATAGTTGCGGGGTAGTATGGTACAACACGTGGAGTAAAAATAAAAAAGGTTGGGATAAGCTATCTGTGATGTAAGGGAAATAGTTGTCAGGACTTAGGTGGTGGGGGAGTTCTAAATAGACGTTGAACGGTTTCTCCTATCAAAATCCAGATGATGGTAAGTAGTTGGAAAATGGCTTCTTGTAGTTGAAAAAGTCTATCAGTTTCTTGTGCGTATATTCCTATGTATATAACCGTGATTAGCGAGACGGTGGAGAATTAAGTGGAAAATAAAAAATGTTCTCATATTGTATCCTATATTTTTTATGAGAGAGATTAGTTGTGGGCTGAGCCATTTATGTTGGAGGGTTGATGACTTGACTTGGGACTGGGTTGATTCCTGATTGAATTGTAGCTGGGGAACTGGGGAAGCATTGTTACTTGAAGTCGGTTCTACTTGGATTAGGGTAAAAAGATTTGGGATTAGAGGTAGAAGAGGTTGGCTGCTGGATGGTTCGATCGGGAGTTGGTATTCTTGGAACAAGTCTGGTGAGAGATGTCGGAACGGAAATAAGTCATTGTCTTTGGGTTGAACATAATGGGCTTGCATGGTGGGGGGTGCTATATGAGGGACGCTTTCTGTGTAGGGCCTGAGTTTGTTGACATGTATTGTGTCGTGTTCCTTATTGAGCGGTTGATTTGATCTATTAATCTTTACCACATTGGAAGAAATAATTTCTAAAATTATGTAAGGACCTGTGAAATAAGGTGTAAGCTTTCCAGTGTTAGGATGGCGGTGCACTTTGACAAGAACGAGGTCTCCAATTTCAAAGTTAGGCGTTTTGTGATTAAGATCAAATTTTTGTTTATCTTTGTCGTGTTTCAATTGTGTGCGTTGGTATCGCCAAATTTACATTTTGGCAGATAGATATTGACACAGTAAATAAGCAATGGAGTTTAAAATGCAAATTTTTAAAAGTTTGGGAATTTAAATACAAGATGGAAATGTTAAGCCATAAGGTATTGCGGTCATATCGAAAATATAGTGGAAATATGATTTTTTAAAATGTTAAAGATAGTTTAATAAAATATTGAAGATGTGATAAAATAGGTAAACTTATTTTGTTGTTGTCCTCTTGGCTGACTGTTTTACATATGGTGTTAAGAATTTATAGTTGTAAATGGTTAAACCTAATTGCAAATTTTCAAAAGTAAAATATGGAATGTAAGATATATTTTAGGTACAAATTTTGCAGAGCAAAATAATGTTTAAAAACATTAAGGGTGTGGTGCAATTTAAAAGGCAAAACAACTATGGCAAAATTGATATTTAAAATTATTTGAGAAAAAGGGCTATAACTAAGAAAATAGGTATTATATATTGTATGCGAAAACTGAAATAGCAGGAAAGTGGGAGTATGGAAGACAGGTAGACAGATATAAAGTACCTCGGAAAGGATGATTCCGGCTTGAGTTGAAAACTTCGGAAGATTGCTGGCGTTGAGAGGAAGATGCGATGGCTGGAGATGGAAGGGGGAAGGCATCAAAGTCGGTAAGATTCAGGTCTTGGGGATGAAGGGGTTGCAGTCTTTCTAGGATGGTTGCCAACTGAAGGATGATGATGCCAAGATGGGGTGGTGGTGTTGTCGGTCCGTGGTCGTTGTTGGGGAACTCTCTGATCTCCTGCTCCCGGGCTTCTTTTTCGTCTTTGTTCATCCTGTCAACTTTCTTCTTTAGCTGTGGTATTTCGGTGGTCTGGTTTGTTGCATTGAGTCGTGGGGAAGATGATGATTGCGTAGTCGTGATGGTGGTGAGTGGTAAGGCACACAGAGACGAATCACAGGGGAATCCGAGGCATCAGAGAGAGGAGACGCAGTGACCAAGTTGCGGCCGGCGGGCCATCCGCTAACGATCTGCCTGCTGCTGCTGTTCGCTATCTGGCATCTGCTGAACTGACTGCCTCGGCTGAGAGAAAATAAGGATAAACCGGACCCCTGGAGCGCAAGAAACTGCCTCGGCTGCGGGGCAAGCCCTTTTTATATGCTCAAGTGTTACGTCACCGGACGTCTGGCGCCGCATTGTCGAGATGGTTGACCTCATTGGCTGCGGGTAAGCCCTGTTACGTCATCGGACGTCTGGCGCCGCAGTGTCGCGACGGTTGACCTCATGTTTGCGGGGTAAGCTCTTTTGGTTTCTACGTTCCCTCTAGATGTACCTCTTTATTTAATTGAACACTCAAAAACGATACATACAAAGTTAAATTGATGAAAAGAGGATTGGATACAATGATTAAAAGTCCATATCAGAGTGGGGGTGTAAGAAGAGGTGGTGAGTATTTACACAGGTGTTTATGATTCTTAAATTACCACAAGTACATATTTGAGGTGTGACATCGAAGGCGGTAAACAATGGGAAAAAGGTTAATTCGATTACATCTTATATTTACAACACTGCGTTGTCGAATCTATTTCTAACATTATTTAAAATATATAACACCTCTACGAGGCTCCAACTGAACTTACCACTTTATATCTTCATTTTGACCAAGTCCTGATTTCCCAGAATTTCCTCACAGTCCCAGATTGAAGCTACACTGACGGAAAAAAACTTAAAGAAGTGGAAAGTCTTTGATGTCGCCTGTTGACCGAAAGAATACAGAATAAATTTTGTTCTACAATTAAAGGGAGAGATACCACTTTTGGTACATAAATATCATCCTCCCGCAACCTTATGTCATAGAATTATATGTGAAAAATACATATAAAAAAGGTCAGGTGTTGATATAAAAACAAAATAGGGAGGAGGGAGTGTTAGCTCCGTTATTGAGGCGTGTCGAAATATGTTATACTTTCGACTAATATATATCCTATTTTAATGTATTTCAAAGGATTTGTCGATTATAATGAATTACTGATAAACTGACAAAAACACACCAAGACAAACACACAAAAAACAATATACGATTAATATATTTATGAACACCTAAATATAAAGAATGAAAAATTTCATTCAAACCCTATGTAAACATACTTTCAAGTTTAGAAATTTGCATAGTAAACTAAAGTCCATTTAGGTGAAGTCTAACTCCTCATATCACACCATAGTATTGAGGGCAAACCTCAAAGTGGATCAAAGAAAAGAAAATCTTAATACAATAATATTGTTAAGTCGATTTCTATCGTGATGAAGTATACAATCATTACTTCTACGATTTGAATGACATACACCTCATTCCAATAGGCTTTAAGAGGATTTATAATTATGTTAGATTATTGGAAACTTGACTAAAATAAAAAAAACACACCAAATCAAATACACAAAACAATATACTATTAAATTACATATAGACACTAAAATAAAAGAGCGAGAAATGAAAAATTTCATTCAGACCATGTATAGACATATTTCTAAGTCTAAAAAATTTGTATGATACACGAAGGTCCATTTATATGAACCATACCTTTGAATTATAGATATATTCTATTTCAATACGCTTCAATGATTTTACCAATTATATTAAGTTATCGATGGGGTGAAAAAGCACATTCAACGACATGTATACCATAACACAAACATTGGTTCAATTCTCAATAGGATGAGATACAAATTACCACACATACAAATTTAGGCAATATATATGCATGCATAATAAAAAAAAAAAAAGATTGACTTATATGTTAACATTGTGTTATATATATATAGACATGTGTAGTTGTATTATAACTAATGCTTCCTACAGAATTATCAGGATCTCCTGCTATCCTTTTTCTTTCTGTGTGAGAGTAGAACTTCCATTCATAAGTGTGTGTGTCTAGTCTGGTATAAAACACGATGGATATAGTCTGGTAAAAATATATAAGGATTTATTATATCAAAATTTCTTCTATACCATGAGACAAAGGGGAATAGGATAATAGTGAAAGGTCTTATTCTATGCAAGCGAAATCTCTACATCAAATTTTACTGATGTATATAAAAAAATAACCAAAATTTTATTTGGAATATACTATATATAGCGGGAATCATGACTTTATAAAATGACTCAACACATCATGCTAAAAGGTTTTAGAAGGAAAAAAAAAGAAAACTTATTAAATACGATATCAAACCTCTTCTATTCTATAAGCAGGCCTTTTGACCCACATGAACAAGGTTATAGTATAATTCACTTACCATTTATCCTTTTCTTTACTCACCACGATTCCCTCCTTAATTCTTAGCCCGTCTCTCGTCCCGACACCAGCCTTCTTCCTTGTCTCTCACTATACTCTAACTCTAACTGAATTTTTTTCAAATCCCCGCGTGACCAAAGAGATTTTTTTATCTCTTTTACAGAGTAAAAAAAAATATTTATTTCGTAGAATAAATTCGGACATAAAATAAAAAATTATTCTTTGGAATAAAATTAATTTTAAATTAATAATAAAAAATAATAAATATATAAAGACGATTCCTTGAAATTTTAATCTAATATTTCTTCTTAAAATTTTATTGTTATCTTTGAAATACCTAATTTATCTAGAGTATATATTTAAATTACTAGACGAATGGCCCGGGCAACGCCCGGGTTTTACCCGAGTGCGTATATATTTTAAAAATGTTTTAATTAAAATACTATTCGTTACAATTATAAATTGGCGCCGTGTATGTCTCTCTTGTGAAACGTCCCGCCCCAAACTGTGTGTGTCTTGAAATTATAAAAATAAAAATGTGAACGGAAAAATATGTCCAGGGTAGCCTAGTGGTCATGGCATCTGCCCGGTAAGCGGAAGGTCGTGGGTTCGATTCCCATCCCTTGACACTTTTTTTATTTTATCCATTCTGACCAAAATCTATCCGTGAACTTCACACAGAGAGAATAAGGTAATTATATAAGTAGATAAACCAAATTGTGCCTTATCACACACTATTTTTTTATTTGGCCTTATTACCTTGTGTTTATAATCTATGACGTAATGCCGGCGGCGCGCGCCCGTTGGCTGCCGGCGAGCACGTGACCTTCCTGTGCGCGCGCATCCGTGACAGAGCCGGCCGGCCCATGACGGTCGTGACTATATATGTTGATGGATGGATAATAATAATAATATAATAATAATGATAATGACCATAATGATGATGCGCGCGCACCCGTGACAGAACCGGCCGGCCGGCCCATGACGGTCGTGACTATATATGTTGATAATAATAATAATAATATAATAATAATAATTATTATTATTATTATTATTATTATCATTAGATAATGATCATGATCATAATGATGATGCGCGCGCACTCGTGACAGAACCCATGACGGTCGTGACTATATATGTTGATAATATAAATGAGTTTTAAAAATTGTAAAAAAAAAATGCATCGGCCGGGAATCGAACCCGGGCCGCCCGCGTGGCAGGCGAGCATTCTACCACTGAACCACCGATGCTTTAAAAAATGGCCATATTTAGGTATTCATTCCATTCCGGATTAGTCCGGGTAAAAAAAAGTTCTTCAAATGAAAAAAAGAAATAGCCAAAAATACTAATCAAAATGCAGCCGAAAATTTTCCTCAGGTTTATAAAAAGCGACATGCAAAATTTGGTACCAATTGGTTCAGTAGTTTTTGAGTTTATCGCGAAACAGACAGACAGACAGAAATTGACTTTTATATATATATAGATATAGAGATTTACTCTTCATTGTTGGCTTTTTATCTTACATTCATTCTTCATTGTTGGCTTTTTATATTACATTCACTCTTCATTGTTGGCTTTTTATCTTACATTCACTCTGTTGGTTTTTATATTACATTTACTCTTCATTGTTGGCTTTTTATCTTACATTCACTCTTCATTGTTGGCTTTTTATATTATATTTACTATTCATTGTTGGCTTTTTATCTTACATTCATTCTTCATTGTTGGCTTTTTATATTACATTAACTCTTCATTGTTGGCTTTTTATCTTACATTCACTCTTCATTGTTGGCTTTTTATCTTACATTCATTCTTCATTGTTGGCTTTTTATATTACATTCACTCTTCATTGTTGGCTTTTTATCTTACATTCATTCTTCATTGTTGGCTTTTTATATTACATTCACCCTTCATTGTTGGCTTTTTATCTTACATTCATTCTTCATTGTTGGCTTTTTATATTACATTCACTCTTCATTGTTGGCTTATTATCTTACATTCACTCTGTTGGCTTTTTATATTACATTTACTCTTCATTGTTGGCTTTTTATCTTACATTTACTCTTCATTGTTGGCTTTTTATATTATATTTACTCTTCTTTGTTGGCTTTTTATCTTACATTCATTCTTCATTGTTGCCTTTTTATATTACATTTACTCTTCATTGTTGGCTTTTTATCTTACATTCACTTTTCATTGTTGGCTTTTTATCTTACATTCATTCTTCATTGTTGGCTTTTTATATTACATTCACCCTTCATTGTTGGCTTTTTATCTTACATTCATTCTTCATTGTTGGCTTTTTATATTACATTCACTCTTCATTGTTGGCTTTTTATCTTACATTCACTCTGTTGGCTTTTTATATTACATTTACTCTTCATTGTTGGCTTTTTATCTTACATTCACTCTGTTGGCTTTTTATATTACATTTACTCTTCATTGTTGGCTTTTTATCTTACATTCACTCTTCATTGTTGGCTTTTTATATTATATTTACTCTTCATTGTTGGCTTTTTATCTTACATTCATTCTTCATTGTTGGCTTTTTATATTATATTTACTCTTCATTGTTGGCTTTTTATCTTACATTCATTCTTCATTGTTGGCTTTTTATATTACATTTACTATTCATTGTTGGCTTTTTATCTTACATTCACTCTTCATTGTTGGCTTTTTATCTTACATTCATTCTTCATTGTTGGCTTTTTATATTACATTCACTCTTCATTGTTGGCTTTTTATCTTACATTCATTCTTCATTGTTGGCTTTTTATATTACATTCACTCTTCATTGTTGGCTTTTTATATCATATACGAATGACCCGGGCAACGCCCGGGTTTTACCCGATTAAATGCTTTTATTCAAATACTATTCGTTACAATTATAAATTGGCGCCGTGGATGTCATTCTTGTATAATATATAAATGAGTTTTAAAAATTGTAAAAAAAAAATGCATCGGCCGGGAATCGAACCCGGGCCGCCCGCGTGGCAGGCGAGCATTCTACCACTGAACCACCGATGGTTATGAAAAATCCCATCCGTGAGCTTCAGACAAACAGGCAAACAGACAAACAGACAGAATAAGGCAAATATATAAGTAGATTAACTCTATTTATTTAAATTTCAATGTGGTAATAAAAAAAATCGTACTGAATTTAACCTTTCACTATATATATATGGGAAGGGATTGGTTATTGTACATATAAGTACATATATACATTGTGTACACCTTACTGCAGCGGGCCTCGGAATACAATAAGCCCAGAGCTTGTCCAGGTCCTCCATCTAGACAGCAAACACTTCGGCGAAGCACTGTGATTATATGATGTAATATGTTTACATCTTTGTTGGGTTCGTTGGTGAAAAATGGCCCAACACATCCTCCCCTGCCAGAATGAAAAAATGTGTTTCATTCCAATTCAGATCTGTTCATTACATATGATAAATATGATTATGGAATAAAATACTTTTTTTACGATATATCAGTATGAACAGTCACCGACACTCAGGCAAAGGGGAAAACAAGCAAACAGGCCATGGTATCTAAAAACGGGTTATCATATGGTAGCATTAAAAGAAATTTACCCTACCATTTAGTGGGCAATATACTAAGCCCAATTTCACTGCCTAGCCGTGCCTTGTATGCCAGGAATTTGGGCTAGCTGTGAAGGGACTCCATACATTCCCCGCTGCAGTCCTTATTGGGGAACAAGGGGGAGTGGTCTATACCCAAGTTCTGTATAAACAGACATTTAGACCATCCCAGGTAAAACATGGTTATATGGGCGCCAAGGAATTGTGAGTGTCAATGCAGATATGCACAATTCTTAAAAGATATCTTGAAAGTTCTTTATTGACTATAATCTATAAGGTACATGAGGTAATGTTAGACTATGAATGACAAGGACATGATTATATAAGGTTACATAAGGCCAAGAAAAAAAAATGGTATATAAGATTAGTAATGATAATAATATGATATATAACGAGGAGAATGATATACGCCAAAAATGAATATGATAAAAAAAAGACGATATAGAAGATACCAAATGACAATGTGTTAAAAAAAATATGTATATAAAGGTAATAAAAATATCTTTAAGGTAATGGTACATTAATAATTATATCCTATATCAAAAGAATGAATATGCACTGAGGTCATGGGTATTCACGAGTATTTTAAAGTATACATGCACTAATTAAAAGTTTGTCCTCACTAATTTGTCACTGGGAGTGTGCGTCTGGCGTGTTCTTCGCCTCTCTCAACCATGATGGTAGTCAATGAAAATAAAAAAATCCTAGTAGTCAATGATTCTTTAAACCAGATTATTCCATATTTACCCTATCTAGAGTGACAACCGTACTTATCTCTATCTTTAGTTGATCCCTGCTGTCAACTTCTAATATCTCATTGCCCAACCTACCTACAGAATGTGTACATATACATTTAAATTAAAAAAATCTCTTTAATAAAAACTTATTACCATGCTCAAAGAGAATGAATGCTGACAACAAGGAATCTACATCTCACTTCTTTCTTATGATGTATCTACTCACATTTAACTTCTTAGTATCCCTTCAGTTTCTGGTTTCTCGTTCTAAAAACTTTCTGTTCCGAGCTACTTCTGAGCCACAAAAAAAAAAATCAATTGATATTCAATCTTCCCTTCATTATCCTCGATATTCGAGCCTTATAATACTGGCCTGTTCTGGCAATCTGCTTTGAAGTTCATTTAGGTGTCC
The DNA here is from genome assembly GCA_030710605.1 of Cordylochernes scorpioides. Lineage (NCBI taxonomy): Eukaryota > Metazoa > Arthropoda > Arachnida > Pseudoscorpiones > Chernetidae > Cordylochernes > Cordylochernes scorpioides. The sequence goes on from CP092871.1 coordinate 50,518,634, forward strand.
TACTTATTTGAATCTTATCTTATTATAGAACAAGTTAATCTCATAAAAAAAAATTACTTACTAATTGGTATTTAGACTAAAATCCATTCTAACTAGAACGTATGGCAGACAATAGTCTTTACTAGGTGATTAATTCTGCTAGACTGGGGCTATAAAAACACAAAGAATCTGGACAGTCCATCTGTCACTTTGTTATCTGGTACCTAAAATCAGTAGACGGAATCGCCTCGTCTAATCGTAACTTGCCTTTTTTTTAGATCTCATTGTTAACTTTCATTAGAAATACTTTTTGGACCATGACTTTAGACACAAGGGATTATAGGGTATCCAATTTACCCAACGCATGTTCCAAGTTTGTCCATAGAGGATTGGTTCCAAGCTGCGCAATATAGAAGAGCATCTAACGTGCCAAATTCTCCCAACCTCCCGTCTGAATCATCCTCATCCCAGTCACACTTAAAGCGTCGAAAACTACGATGTCAGATCGGTTACCCGAGGTTTGTCGTTATGCCCCTGGCTTTACGACATTGGCAACTAAATCCCCCATCTAGCACAAAGTTCACCTGATACCTCTCCGTTCCCTCTTGCGAGAAGAAGATTTGTGGGTTTTCTGGCCTGATCATGACCTCCCGCAATCTTCCAGTCTGAGAATCGAGATATGATCATTACCTACGACCTTTAGAATTCAAGTTGATTATAATGAAAATAAAGTAATTACCTACACAAATTAAAATTATACTTATACTCCTTTAAAAGGAGGCCTAACAAAATGAGCGGATATCTTCCTATTAATAGAGTTGTATAGTCCTGTGAGGCTTCCGATCCTAACAAATAAAGAAATCAAAATTAAACAAAAGATCCTATTAGATTCCCTAACACTATTCTAATGTACCTTTGGTCTAACAATATAATTGACTGTAGCTTTCTCACATTCATTTCGCATTCCCATTCACACAATTCATTCATAGCGAGCAATCATACTAAAGCTTAATTCTATTATATAAGCCAAAGCACTTCAATAGTCAATGTTAACATTTACCCTAACAATTGCTAATCTCCAGGACTAAATGTGAAATCAAATAAAATTAACAAATTAAAACAAATTGGGGACTAAAGCCCTAGTTTACTCAAAAGAAAACGCCTCATACAAACTCTATATATATTACCTATACTTAAATAAATTGAAAAAAATTGATTGTCAACAATCAAATACTGAAATATAACCTATCATCAAAATTGTGCATCTAATAGTTTGAAATTCTCCTTCTTGTCTTGACGCTAGGTGGCTAAACAAAAATGAATCATCAAAACTAGCACTTAAAATTGGAGCGAATTGAACTTCAAGCATTTACCTCATTGCCATGTAGGATAAATCCCCAAGTGTTTGCCGACCTTACTTCCTGTCCAAGGTAATTGGCGTCTTCCTCTCTCTGCTCTTCAGCTAAACCCCCCGATACTGGAATTATAGGGCTTTTAATACCCAACCTGTTTTGGATTTAACAACAGAGTACTTTTGGTATCCTACTTATCAATGCTTAGATCACAACTGCCCTACACACTCTCATTAGAAATTCTCCTTAGACTGCACTCTGGACACAAGGGATTATAGGGCATCCAATTTACCCAACGCATGTTCCAAGCCTGTCCATAGGTAATTGGTTACAAGCACAGCAGTTATCTAGTGCATCTAAGTTTCCTTACCTATATTTAGAGTTGAACCAGAGTTCAGATATTGTTTACTTCAAATGAGAATAAAAAATAAACTGTTGAACTCACTTCAATCTTAAATCACATTCTGACACTAAAACAAAAATGTAGCTAAAAAAACTGAAAAACTCTTTGAAAAAAACATTCTGGATTCTCAAAAAGGAGATTACATATTTGTTATTTAATATAACCTAACATAATAATTAATATGGACTTATAAATTAGTGCATACAGTTACTGAACTTTAGACAAATCAGCCTATACAAACTCTCAGTGCATATTTTGTGCTATTTACAAATATTGGCCCCTAGGCTAAAACAAATTATCTATTAACACTACATTATGAAGAGTCGAAATTGTTCTATCAAGGCAATAGTAGAGTCAATAATGACCTCTTTATACTTTAATTACACCTTCCTCTATCATTTTTTACTGTCTTTCTATCAACCTTTATCTTTCTCTCTATAACTTCTCCATCAACTTTCCATCAATTTCGACCTCCTTTTTAATCTCCTTACATCTCTTTTCCATCACTCTTCAACTCTTTTAATCTTTTTTTCATCGCTTTTAACACCTTTCAACACCTTTCACATCATTTCAACACTTTTCACCTCTTTTCATCTCTTTCCATCATTTCTTTCTATCGATTTCAACCTCCCTTTTCATCTCCTTTCGTCACCTTCCATCGCTTTCTATCACATTTTCCCTCTTTTTTCATCTCTATTCATCGCTTTCTATCACCTTTTTCATCCTTTTCATCTCTTTTCATCCCTCTGGAGTCTCCTCGAAACCCGTCATCGGGAGTTGGATCCCGATCTACTATTATTCTTCACATTGAAGCTATCCTGGTATGCTATTCCCTCCCCTGTCAGCTTTATGCTAAAGTCTGCCATTTATTCAGGGCAAGAGCTACCGCAAATTTTTTTTTTTTTTAGGAAATTCTCAGGACTGTTTTTTTTTAACCCCCTAATCTCCCCTTCGAGGAGATAAGCTCTTTCTGGATGTATTTAAACCAGCTAGCTAGTGCAGCCTACAAATAAAGACGCTGTTCTTACTGCATATCAGGAAGAGATATTAATTACCTCTAGTGTAATATTATTCTGATAGCCTATGATCTTTAAACCCTTATATACACTCGGCGAAGTAGTCACCTTGCTAACAAAGAAACCTATAACGTTATAGATCAGTTAGAACATAATCTAATTTAGATAAAGTTTGTTTCTACTATTACTTGTAGGCCTATTAAACTCGTTCCCCCTGGGTTGGCTCACTCATTAATCTTCGGGTATCGCGTTCAGCAGTCTTATTGAGTTCATAGAGATGCTGGATATAAGCTATATTAAAATAGTGTAGTTTCCTAGTTTTCGAATTATATGACGGCGAAAAAAAATCTGGGAATATCTCTTACCAGCTACTATTAAAGAAAATTGGATGGGGTTATAACTCCGATTTTACAGGATAGAGGCTCATAGAATTGGATCGCTCATTTCTTACTAAATATCCACACAGGGTATGGAGGTTCCTTAAAGGTTCTACTGTTATTGGTCCACTAAATTCATGACAAGAATTGAAGAAAAAAAACTTATGGGCCGTTTTGCCATGCGTCCTTACTTCATGTGTACTGGAAATGCCGCCTCAAAGGTCTTGACTTTGGGATTAACATCCATTGCATATTTCAGGAAGAAGTGGCTGTCCACACAATAACAGGGTCTCATTCTGCTACCAGTGTACTTTGTTGTGCCTTTTAAATGTCGTCTTCTTGTCGAACCCCAATCTTCTAGGGTGTTTCTTTAGTTACTTATCATTTCTTGACGACATTGAGTATTTTACGTGCGATCCAGCCCGGCAATCTATAAGCGATATATAACCGTACCACTTCCAGGAGACCATCCCTTGTGTGGCCGAATCACTTTCACCCAACTTATAACGCCGTCCATATCGCATAATTGAAATTAATATAAAATTCAAAAAAATAAGATCTCTTGTTTCTAAAGATTCCATTGGCTCAACATAAGTTTTCTCCATTACATCTTAGTACGCTGGCGTGACAGGCTTCACTTTTCCTAGTTCGTTGCAGGCTTGGTTAATCCCAATGAAAGGCACTTCAGGCGTCAATCCCGTTCCAAACTCGTCAAGCATGACTTCACAATTTGAGAGGTTACTGGACCGAATCTTTGCAGTGGTATTTACTTCCATTGAAAGTATTTTAAACATAAGATTGCCTCTTATCTCGTTTGAATAGCTGTTTTACCCTCACATACCTGTGTAAATATTATCTTTGGTCTTATCAATTCTTGAAATTCTGCCTCTCGAATATCCTGAGAATCCAAGTTCTCCCTTCCTACATTAAGCTAACACTATAATTGTCCACTAGAGTTATCTGCGTCGAGTGGTTATCCTTTGCTTCTGATCCTCCACCCTAACTCCAGGATTTTAATCTACTTAAGCTGTTCAAATCTTTCAAACAGTTGTTCAAATCCCCAGAGATAATTTGCTAATTTTCTGTAATTATCGGAATTCTCAATGAACGGAATAACTACACCCTTTTGATATAGATACATATCCAGCTATCAGGATATAGCTTACTGTCCACTTTCTTCACTTTATGACGGTTCAAAATTATAACAAAAGAAAAAGGCTAAACATATGACTGGCTTAAATTTCATGGAGTCTCATCAGGCCTTCTGCTGGCAATTATTTACTGTAATTAAATGCTATCGAGATGTTTTTATTTGTCCTCACCCGAAAAAAAAATGTTTCAGAAAATATAATCGTTTGAAATTTCACCTAGATTTTTTTTTTGGGGGAAAAAAAACTAAGTCTTTCTCATTTATGACACACCAAGGTGACCTTTTGCCAGTGTCGATAGGATATTTAGAATTCAAGAGGAAAAGGAATCCTATAACGTCCTTAATCTTTTACAAAGCTGGAAGTAACATGGATCGAAAATCGGCATCGACGGACGCGTCCCACCAGCCGCAATCTTGAAAGTTTGTCGTGATTGGATTGTCGCGCAAATATTTATATTAAAATTTGTATCCGCAAGAGGAATAGGAAGGCGGTAAAATTAACGCTCTAGGGATTATTATTAAGAGAAAAATTCGGGTTATCGTGATATATGATATGCAAAGTGTTTGTAATAAAATGTTTCAATAATCTAAGTATACAATTAAATATTATGTAGATTTTGCACACAAACGTCGAAAATAAATAAAGGCCCAGTAACAAATATGAATTTAGTTGTCCTATTTTACAACCTAAATATAAGAAAAGAAAATCTTAATACAATAATATTGTTAAGTCGATTTCTATCGTAATGAAGTACATTCCTTCTACGATTTGAATGACATACACCTCATTCCAATACGCTTTAAGAGGATTTATAATTATGTTAGATTATTGGAAACTTGACTAAAATAAAAAAACACACCAAATCGAATACACAAAACAATATACAGTCTACTCTCGTTATAACGCCACCATCCGGATTTTGCAAAAAAGCGGCGTAAGGCGAGGGTGGCGTTGTATTGAACAAGTTTAAAATGTGAAATTTAAAGATACAATAAATTATTTATAACAATTACTAAAAACAAATTATACCCTAAGTCAATATATGGAATGCCGGCATTAATTAATTAATATGACAAATAAGAATAATTAATTTATAATTTATTCATGAAAAAATAATTACATTTTCTTGAAGAAGTCTGCGATCACAACTTGTGTTTTCTCTCCCTCACTTATGGCATAGACACGGCGTAACAAATCCGCATATAGATTGACGTCGTCAGATGTTGCTCTCTTGGAGTGCTCAAGAAACAACAAAATTTACTCAGCAGCTGTTCTGGCTTCCTTTAACGATGGTAGGCGCTGGGTCACTGTTGCATCATCATCCTCGCCAAGTTCTTCTTTCGCTGTAACAGTGGACACCAGAAAATTGTCATCTGTTAGCTTCATTTCCGCCTCCTGGGAATCATCAACCAGTTGAAACTCCCTTTCAGTCATCAAATTCTCTGGTGTAATAGCGAAGATGTCGCGAATGCGATCGAGAAGATTTCCATAATTAAGAGGCTCAACTGCAGCAGTAGAAGTGAAGCGAATAATGCCTGTGTGATTCCAGTAGTTTCTGATGGAATCAGGGCTCACAGAATCCCAAGCCATTTTACAATAGCGCACAGCGTAATCCAGACGTAATTCTGTGAGTAGATGGGCATCCGCCAATTCCACCATTTTCTGGAGTCGAAGCTTGCGATATTGAGCCTTGAAACTTTTGATGATGCCACTATACAGTGGTTGCAGACTGGCAGTCATATTTGGTGGAAGGAAGTGTATCTTTATGTTGCTGAGACCATCATTAGGTACGCAGTGAGACGCAGCGTTATCTAACAACAGTAGGATACCACGTCCTACAGAGACAAGCTGCTTGTTGAACTGCAGTAGCCATTCTTGAAAGATGTTAGAGGTCATCCATGCTTTGCTGTTAGATGTGTAAGTGCAGTAGAAGTGTGGACTAAAGTTTCTGAAGCATCGAGGCTTTGCCGATTTTCCAATAATCAGCAATCGCCGCTTGTCTGTTCCAGTAGAGTTGCAGCACAGTAGAACAGTGATTCATTGCTTCATCCTTTTGACACCACGGCAGTTTTCATCTTTGTGAGCAAGTGTTCGGTCAGGAATGAGCTGAAAAAATAATCCTGTTTCGTCTGCATTGTATATGTTAGCTGGATCATATCCGGAGTTCGGCAGAATACTGTTCAAATTTGTAAGATGTTCATCAATGATAGCTGGAGAAATCGATGCGCCTTCCCCACAGAGCCGTCGTTGCGAAATATGGAATCTCCCTTTAAATCGCTGCAGCCACCCACTGCTGTACGCGAAATTTTCTGGTACGTCCAAATGCTCGCCAAGTTTTTTTGCTTTTTCTCTTAAGAGATCATCAGTAATAATATTATTATTGGCACGCTTTTGGGTAAACCAGTTGAAGAGAGCGTCTTCCAAGTCAGTAAATTTTCCGACTCTTTGTCTCTTTGAAGAACCAACAGTATAATTCTCCCACTTCTCAGCCTGAGTGAGAATATCACGGACAGTTGTTCGTGGAAGTGAGAAACGCTTTCCAATCTCATTCTTCGACATAGTAGGGTTATTTCTTGCCAAATGGCAAATCTCCTTCTTCATTTCAATGGTGATCGACTCACGTTTACGCTTTTGGAAACTCATGATACGACAATAAAGTTGTTGTATTGACGTTAGCAAAGGATGAAGCGACTGCGTATGTCCCAGGAACAAGCAGGAAAAGGGTCTGCTGGCTGTTCACACAATCTGTTATCTGTTGTGTCAACAGCAAGCAAAGTCCGGTGTCGTTGGCGTAAAAAATGCAGACAGGAAAGGGGGGAGCGGGGGGGACGTTGTGAGCGGCGCTATAACGAGTGGTTTTTGCTACTTGGGATACGAAAAATCAGCGGCGGAAGGCGAACAGCGAGGGAGTGGCGTTATATCGAGAAAAATACATTGATGTCGATTGGGACAAAACGAAAAAAGCGGTGTAAGGCGAGGGTGGCGTTATAACGAGAGTAGACTGTACTATTAAATTACATATAGACACTAAAAAATAAAAGAACGAGGAATGAAGAATTTCATTCAGACCATGTATAGACATATTTCTAAGTCTAGAAAATTTGTATGATACACGAAGGTCCATTTATATGAACCATACCTTTGAATTATAGATATATTCTATTTCAATACGCTTCAATGATTTTACCAATTATATTAAGTTATCGATGGGGGTGACAAAGCACATTCAACGACATGTATACCATAACACAAACATTAGTTCAATTCTCAATAGGATGAGATACAAATTACCACACATACAAATTTAGGCAATATATATGCATGCATAATAAAATAAAAATAAAAAAAAAGATTGACTTATATGTTAACATTGTGTTATATATATATAGACATGTGTAATTGTATTATAACTAATGCTTCCTACAGAATTATCAGGATCTCCTGCTATCCTTTTTCCTTCTGTGTGAGAGTAGAATTTCCATTCATAAGTGTGTGTCTAGTCTGGTATAAAACACGATGGATATAGCCTGGTAAACATATATAAGGATTTATTATATCAAAATTTCTTCTATACCATGAGACAAAGGGGAATAGGATAATAGTGAAAGGTCTTATTCTATGCAAGCGAAATCTCTACTTCAAATTTTACTGATGTATATAAAAAAAATAACCAAATTTTTATTTTGAATATACTATATATAGCGGGAATCATGACTTTATAAAATGACTCTACACATCATGCTAAAAGGTTTTAGAAGAAACAAAAAAGAAAACTTATTAAATACGATATCAAACCTCTTTTATTCTATAAGCAGGCCTTTTGACCCACATGAACAAGGTTATAGTATAATTCACTTACCATTTATCCTTTTCTTTACTCACCACGATTCCCTCCTTAATTCTTAGCCCGTCTCTCGTCCCGACACCAGCCTTCTTCCTTGTTTCTCACTCTACTCTAACTGAATTTTTTTCAAATCCCCCGTGTGACCAGAGATTTTTTTTATCTCTTTTACAGAGTAAAAAAAAAATATTTATTTCGTAGAATAAATTCGGACATAAAATAAAAAAATATGCTTTGGAATAAAATTAATTTTAAATTAATAATAAAATATATAAAGACGATTCCCTGAAATTTTAATCTAGTATTTCTTCTTAAAATTTTATTGTTATCTTTGAAATACCTAATTTACCTAGAGTATATATTTAAATTATTAACTCTATTTATTTAAATTTCAATGTGGTAATAAAAAAATCTTGCTGAATTTAACCTTTCACTATATATATCTTATATAAAGAAAGAGATGAGTGAGATTTTCTGCTTGTATTTATGATCATCTTGGGGATTATGCTATGGAGTTATTTGTTGGTTCTTTTTAGTACTAAATGGTATTGGTGATGCAGTCGTGATTAAATTCTTGATAGAATAATAATAAAATGGTTTTGATCACTAATTGCTTTTATTGTGCTTAAGGAATATATAAAAACATAATTTGGTAAAAAGTAATGCCTGGCTTAAGGCGAGTGAACAAAGAAAACAAAAGATTATTTACATAATGTACAAAGTTTTGAGTCGACCAACGGGGAACAACAACAATGAGTATTTATAGAGAAAACGTGACCTCTGGCGGTCGATTTAAACAGAGTATTTGAATCGATGAAATATAATTTTAAATAAAATAACACCCTAATATAAAAATTCTAAATAAAATATTTTAATATAACACATTTTAAATAATACCTTTATATAACATTTTAAATAAAATATTTTAATATAACATATATATGGGAAGGGATTGGGTATTGTACATATAAGAACATATATACAGTGTGTACACCTTACTGCAGCGGGCCTCGGAATACAAGAAGCCCAGAGCTTGTCCAGGTCCTCCATCTGGACAGCAAACACTTCGGCGAGGCACTGTGATTATATGATGTAATATGTTTACATCTTTGTTGGGTTCGTTGGTGAAAAATGCCCCAACAGGAGGATAAGAAATTTCCATCTAAAAAACTCATTTAAACGGTCAGGATATGCCTATTTTGTTTTGATAGATGTATACATAATATTGAGAAATTTTTTGTAAACATTATTATTAATATTTATTTTATTATATATTTTTTAAAGTGTATTATTTTTTTTTTTTCAAAGCAATAGGTAGAGTTTGTTTTATGTGTAAAATAAATTTTTTTCTTAATGTTTTCATTTACTATATATATATATGGTTTGTTATTACTTTATATTAAATTATGTCTAACTGGTATTTTCCTTATTGTTTGCGGATGAGCAATGCTCGATGCAAATATTTTTATGTAATTTAATGTCATCAAACCTATGCCCATAGTTTGCTTGAATACCATCTTCATTGCAGCATATATAAACATAATCATCCAATAGAGTGTTAGAGCTCTTGAAGCTGTCTGGTAGATGAAATTGGCGAAACTGCTGAGAGGATTCACCACTGAGTGTAAGGACAGTAGAATTTGTTTTATGTGTGAAATAAACATTATTTTTATTCCCTATATATAGACGGGGCACGTTATTGCTCTAAATTAATTCATAGTATTAAATGAGCTGAATACTTTGTTTTGACTCGTGATATTTAGATGTTCTATTAAATTTTATAGACCATGTAAGAACGGTCTTGCCACTTCATATGGATTTATACCGCTTTGTCATATGTATTGTTTTTATTTTTTCGTGATGAGGAGGCAAACGAATTTTTCGAAACATCGAAAATAAAACCTTTTCTGGCCGAAGTGTATTTTATTTTAAAAACTACTGGTCCATTCTGTGATGATAAAAACTGGAAGATCTTGGATTATCGGTGGTGGGTCTTTAATGGTTTATCCAGTTTATTCTACCAGCCCATTCTGATATTGTATTCAGGCTGTTCTTATAGACAAAGCCCACTTAAGACAGGGTCCGCTTATGGCAAGGCCCGTTTAAGACAGAGTTTGCTTAAGACAAGGCCCGTTTAAGAGAGCGTCCGCTTAAGACAAGGGTCTGCTTTGGATAAGGCCCTCTTAAGACAGAGTTCGCTTAAGACAAGTTTCGCGCAAAACAGGGTTTGATTATGACAATGTCATTCTAAGATAGGGCCTGCCAAAATAAAAGTGAGTCATCCAAATTAAGCCAATTCTGGAAAAAAATCAATTGGGGTTACCTCCGCTTCAAACTGTTCGTGCCATCTTCTTTAATATAAATTGTTAGATTTGCATATTGTTGATCATTTTAAATTAATTATATATGATTTATATTCATAATATAATTTGATTTTGAATTTAAAAAGGGTTGTTAATATATTAGAGTGGGAGAAAACCGAAAAATGTGCCCTATTCGATAGTTTCTAGATTTAGCTGGAAATTTGGTAACCTAGTTTTTAAGATAGAGTAAGGCCTTCAGACTTTTAGATTTTTAAAAAATATGTATATTAAAATAAAATTTACTTGAATAATATGTGGAGTGCAGTCTACTCTCGTTATAACGCCACTCGATATAACGCCACCCTCGCCTTACGCCGCTTTTTTCGTTTTGTCCCAATCGACATCAATGTATTTTTCTCGATATAACGCCACTCCCTCGCTGTTCGCCTTCCGCCGCTGATTTTTCGTATCCCAAGTAGTAAAAACCACTCGTTATAGCGCCGCTCACAACGTCCCCCCCGCCCCCCCTTTCCTGTCTGCATTTTTTACGCCAACGGCGCCGGACTTTGTTTGCTGTTGACACAACAGATAACAGATTGTGTGAACAGCCAGCAGACCCTTTTCCTGCTTGTTCCTGGGACATACACAGTCGCTTCATCTTTTGCTAACGTCAACACAACAACTTTATTGTCATATCATGAGTTCCCAAAAGCGTAAACGTGAGTCGATCACCATTGAAAAGAAGAAGGAGATATGCCAGTTGGCAAGAAATAACCCTACGATGTCGAAGAATGAGATTGGAAAGCGTTTTCTCACTTCCACGAACAACTGTCCATGAGATTCTCACTCAGGCTGAGAAGTGGGAAAATTATATTGTTGGTTCTTCAAAGAGACAAAGAGTCGGAAAATTTACTGACTTGGAAGACGCTCTCTTCAACTGGTTTACCCCAAAAGCGTGCCAATAATATTATTATTACTGATGATCTCTTAAGAGAAAAGGCAAAAAACTCGGCGAGCATTTGGACGTACCAGAAAATTTCGCGTACAGCAGTGGGTGGCTGCAGCGATATAAAGGGAGATTCCATATTTCGCAACAACGGCTCTGTGGGGAAGGCGCATCGATTTCTCCAGCTATCATTGATGAACATCTTACAAATTTGAAACGTATTCTGGCGAACTCCGGATATGATCCAGGTAACATACATGCAGACGAAACAGGATTATTTTTCAGCTCATTCCTGACCGAACACTTGCTCACAAAGATGAATACTGACGTGGTGTCAAAAGGATGAAGCAATGAATCACTTTTCTACTGTGCTGCAACTCTACTGGAACAGACAAGCGGCGATTGCTGATTATTGGAAAATCGGCAAAGCCTCGATGCTTCAGAAACTTTAGTCCACACTTCTACTGCACTTACACATCTAACAGCAAAGCATGGATGACCTCTAACATCTTTCAAGAATGGCTACTGCAGTTCAACAAGCAGCTTGTCTCTGTAGGACGTGGTATCCTACTGTTGTTAGATAACGCTACGTCTCACTGCATCCCTAATGATGGTTTCAGCAACATAAAGATACACTTCCTTCCACCAAATATGACTGCCAGTCTGCAACCACTGGATAGTGGCATCATCAAAAGTTTCAAGGCTCAATATCGCAAGCTTCAACTCCAGAAAATGGTGGAATTGGCGGATGCCCATCTACCCAAAGAATTACGTCTGGATTACGCTGTGCGCTATTGTAAAATGGCTTGGGATTCTGTGAGCCCTGATTCCATCAGCAACTGCTGGAATCACACAGGCATTATTCGCTTCACTTCTACTGCTGCAGTTGAGCCTCTTAATTATGGAAATCTTCTCGATCGCATTCGCGACATCTTCGCTATTACACCAGAGAATTTGATGACTGAAAGAGTGTTCCAACTGGTTGATGATTCCCAGGAGGCGGAAATGAAGCTAACAGATGACAATTTTCTGCTGTTCACTGTTACAGCGAAAGAAGAACTTGGCGAGGATGATGATGCAACAGTGACCCAGGGAAGCTAGAACAGCTGCTGAGACAGTTTTGTTGTTTCTTGAGCACTCCAAGAGAGCAACATCTGACGACGTCAATCTATCTGCGGATTTGTTACGCCGTGTCTATGCCATAAGTGAGGGAGAGAAAACACAAGTTGTGATTACAGACTTCTTCAAGAAAATGTAATTACTTTTTTATGAATAAATTAAAAATTAATTATTCCTATTTGTCATATTAATTAATTAATGCCGGCATTCTATATATTGACTTAGGGTATAAGTTGTTTTTAGTAATTGTTATAAATAATTTATTGTATCTTTAAATTTCACATTTCAAACGTGTTCGATACAACGCCACCCTCGCCTTACGCCGCTTTTTTGCAAAATCCGGATGGTGGCGTTATAACGAGAGTAGACTGTAATAAAAAAAGTAATTTTCAGTTTGAAAACACATCTATCAGTATTAACGGATAAGTATGTAAAATAGGTGTTGTCTGATTATGGAATGCTATCACGGTATTGCGGATTTCAACAAATAACAAAATATTATAAGACGTCGCAACTATTTTTATTTATTAATTTTATTTAATGAGATGAGTGTTGTTTGCGGAGTTTTATATTTTTATGTGATATGAAGTGTTATATATGTCCATAATTTTTCTGGAATTTTTGAAATTGTCATATCAATAAAATATAATAATTTTCCAAAGATAAAAAAAGTATAGAAATCGTAACCAAGGGGTGTTCCATTGTTACATTTGACAGAGAGACGGCATTCGAGAGAGATGGGTTTCTTAAGGCGTGTTTTTTCCTGGCTTTGCCTGGCTTACTTTACGGTTGTGACGTTGTCGTGTTGTTGTTTGGTGGTATATCCATTGTTGTGTCTCTGTGCAGCTATTGTTAAAGTGGTCGTGTTCGTTGTGCTTTTGGCGTGGCCTTGTGCCATTTTTTTATTTTAGATTTTCTGACTACTACTATTACCCGCGTTTTCTTTGCAAGATTGCTTTATTTTGTTTTGTTAGGCTTAGGGACCTGTAGTGCCTTCAGGGTGTAATTATTCTCATTGGCATTTTTTAAATCAAAATTTTTGTTATTGATTGGCATTTTAGTTCAAAATTAATTAATTATGTCCCTAAGTCTGACAATACAAAAAAATCAATCTTGTAACTAAAATGAGGTATAATAGATAGGGTCTGATAGCTAATCTAAGAAATGGTACAATCCCAACCTTTGGCACTACTAATAAGGCACCGTTAACAACTGTTACATGCAGGCATAACTTTGGGTGTACTATCAAAGAATAGCATGGCACTGTTACAATCGTGAAGTGAGTTAGACATGGTTTTGGAAAAGCCGCCTATAGTTATTCATCTCTCTTATTAGCCAGTCTCGCCCCTCGTTGATGGTCATGGTCCCTCCTTGATGCCAGGATATTTGATACCAATATGGTCCTCGGAACTCCGAGTCCTTTGAAGACATGTTCTTGCCACGTTCTCTGATTATCTGGAACTGAAGTCTTATCCCTGGATACTCTGAACCCGGCCTTCATATCGCCTGCAAAGTATCCTGAGCAAGATTTTCTCTAAAGATGAAGGACATTATGTTAATCACTAGTCCAGTGGCCATCTTTGGCGAACGCTGACCAAAATCCATCCCTTGATATTGAGGAAGTCATGAATTCAATCTCCCGATTCTCCAGCAGAAGTCCACGCTCCCCACCAACCTGCTGGTGTCTCACGAGACCCCACTTGGACCAAAGCTGACTAACTTAACTAACTCTCACCTCCCTGAGCCCCAAATCCTGCTTACGCCCATCTACCCATCTATCGCCATCTTGGAATAAAACTTTTGCTTCCTTCTCGGCAAGTGATACCTGGCATCTCTCTCCTACAAGCTCGCTTCAAAGGGACCAAGAATTGCTATAATTATGGACATTATGCTTATTTCTTGTCCAGTGGCCATCTTGAGCCAACGCTGACCAAAACCATCCCTTGATATCGAGGAAGTCATTATCTCCCGATTCACCGGCTGAAGCCCAAGCTCACCACCAACCTGATGTCTCGCAAGACCCCAATTGGATCAAAGCTAACCATCTTGAACCAACCTCTTTTCTCTGAGCCCCAAATCCTGCGCACACTCATCTAACGCCGTCTGGGAACAATACCTTCTTCTTTCTCAGCATGTAATACCTGACTCTCTCTCCTACAAGCTCGCTTCAAAGGGACCAACCCGAGATAATAGAAATGGCCATTCTCCCTTGAATAGCTTCCCTCTTTCGACTAATCATTTGGTGGAGGAAGAATAAAATCATTTAATGAATACGCGCGTTTTCTATAGAATTCCAGTAGATATAATTTACCCATAGTTAGTTCAGACAAAATGATTATAATATCAGTAATTATATATTAAAACAAATTGAATAGTCACAATCTTACAGGGTTCAGAGGGAGATTAGGAAGAACACTCCACTTGTCTCTTCAAATAAAAAATAACGTAAAGAGAATTTTATATAGTAATTTGAGCAAAGTAAACTGGGCACAAAAACGAGCATATCCCCTCTAAACACTTTAGCAAGTTTTGAGGAAATTTGCACTTACTTAATAAGAACTTTGAAGTAAATGTAGTAAATGATTAATTTTTTGACATTTTTTGTATCTTAATGTGCTAACACAGAATCGTCAGTAAGCAACGATTTGCATATTTTAACTAACCTCCAATGTTCGCTGGTCTAATACCATTTAGAATTATTTTTTAGAATATTCTTCATTAATCGGGATTAATACATCAGGAGACCTATAAAACATCTCAATTGTGAAATGTTTTTGCTTTAGGTTTTTCTATCACTGCTTGTCTTTTATTAATTATGGGATTGTAAGATTCCCACTTACTTTCCATTTTGGAAGGTTTCTATCTTAGCCTGGCTAGCTTAAAGTAGTTTCAATATATACATGTATACGGTAAATATAGTATACACCCGGGTTTACATGTGATTTGTAGTTGAGCACCAATGTAAGATTCGCTCTTACGTCTAGGTGGTTAAATTTCACCTTTTTGACATACATATGCAAATGTAACACTCGCCAAATGCTTACATCAACTTGTGTATTAACTCGGATTACACTCAGATATACACTTAATATGATACGACGAACACAAAGATCCATATTAATAACCAAAAATGTAATTTGTTTCAAGATAAATTACCACACATCCTTTTTTTTTTTTAATAATAATTCCAAGTTTTTATTATTATATCTCAGTTTACAAGTTTCAATCATGGGTGATCCTAGATGGATAAAATTTTGCCTTTTTAAGGATTTCAAGCAAGAGTGGGGTCTTATCTTTATTAGGAACAACAAAAAAAAAATACCTTTCTCAATATACAAAACATGCCATAGTTTTTATTTAACACAATATGAAATTACAACATCTCATTTCAAGGGCAACTTTGCATGGACAAGAAATAATTTACCTATCAAAACATGGATATGTCCCTCTCACCATATAAACTCGCCATAGTTGGCAAAACATGTTGGCTAAACATAAAAAGTAAATTTCTTTGACATCTATCATGGCTTCGCCATGTTTTACTATATAGACCTTTACGACAAAAATCTAAATCAACTTACCTAGCATCTCGACCACATACCTCTCCTGATAAGAAATCGCTCTCCCCCTTCCTGGAAACTTGCCCCAGCCTTCTTGGACGCTCGATCAAAAACTGTCTAGACTGAGCGGCATCGATTCAAAAAGCAAAAAGCCTCGATTTTGGCAAAGAACCCCCCTTTTAAGCTTGCCCCTGTCCATTTTCATTCGCTGCTCGAGCCAAAGTTCCTATTGGTTGGCGTTTTCATTCGTCGAAAGAAAACACGCACGTGATCTTGACCACGCCCCCAATTTACCGTGTTGCCGCAAGAAAAAATTGTAGGTTAAAATATAAATTGATTCCTTTAGGAAATTGAATAATATATATATTCCGAGTATAATAAAAGGAATTATTGATTTAAATATTTATATGATAAATTATTCTCTTTTGGTCACCTCAACCTTAATAATTTCTCACAGAGTAGTAAAACTTGAATATACAAAAATTCTCGGAATATTAAAAAAATAATAATATTATTATATTAAAAATTAAGGAATAAAATAATATCTTATTATATTTTTATTTTAAAGGAAAAATTATGAATTAGAAAATATTCTTGCTCGGCTTATGAGAAATCAATTTAGAATAAAGTAGATATTAACGAAAATTCAAAATTTAACTTTCTCATTGAGAGATAATTTAGATTAACGATGAAATTAAATAAAATTTAAGATGCCTGCCCCCCCTGGGAAAATCTATATACTAATTTCTTCTTTAAGAAATTCAAAAAATTGCTAAATATGCCTCAACTATCAAAAAATTGATGTCACAAGATATATACATACTAAAAGAAGGAAGGTTTTACAAAGACGTATGCTCGAAGTCCACTTCTGGTGTAGATCCTGGGCTGGACTGTGGGTGAACTTTAGCGGTATAGTCATCGTCTCCAACTGAATGTCTCCCCGGTTCCTGGTCTTCTTCTGCATCTGTATGCATCGGGCTCCTGGCTACTCAATCAGGGCCGATGTCATCTTCCTATAGCAGACGTTGTGATACGCGTCCAGGGCTGTGTCCTCCCCTGGCAGATCTTGGGATTCACGTCCAGGGCTGTGTCTTCCCCTGGCAGATCTTGGGATCCACGTCCAGGGCTGTGTCTTCCCCTGGCTTGGCCTTTGAACCACCGTCGGCCATAGCTGTGGGACTTCCATCTGCACACCAAACACTTTCGGCGAGACACTGCTTCTATGTATATATGATGTAAAAGAATGTTTACATCTTTGTTGGGTCTGTTTGGTGGAAAAATCCGACCCAACAGGATGCAGTCCATTTTTATCTATTTTTAAACATAAATATTTCACAGATTTTACAGCAAATTTGCATTTATCCCTGTTTAAATTTAAACAGTTTTCTAGCAATATTTTAAACACAAACTTTAACTTTTGTTAATGATCCCTATGGTTCTTTCCTGCTACCAATTTATCGTCTATGTAGCAAGCTACTCCTGGAATATCGGCAAACAAGCTTTCCAAAATTATTTGAAACTCATTTAGAGCTACTTCTACTCCATATGGCAGTTTTCTAAACGCAAACAACCCTTTTGTTGTGTTAATATTTACAACTTGCTTTGCCTCTTCTGACAACATGACCTGCAAGTAAGCCCTTGATAATTCTAATGATGAGAATACTGTACTTCAGGATAATTTAGACAATATTTCATCTATCGCTGGAAGAGGATTCAATTCCATGGCCTTATTGGCTGTACATCTGAAGTCGCCACAAATTCTTCCATCCTTCTTAAGCACCGGCACTATTGGCGAGGCCCAGTTTGCATGAACTATTAGTTCAAAGATTCCAGCGTCAACTAAACAATCAATTTCACTTTCCACCTTTGTTTTTAAAGAGAAAGGCAAACATCTTGCTTTACAACATAGAGGAGTCACATACTTTTTTAAATTGAAATTTATTTTTACTTTTTTAAACAGCCTAATTCCTTGCTAAATAAATCTGCATACCTATTTATTATCGTCTTGATATCCGACTCCTTATTTACATTTTTATGCAAATCAATCTTGAGAAATCAAGATATAAAATTTGCAACCATTCTCTTCCTAGCAAAATTACCGGAATATTTTCATTCCTTACTATAAGGCTCAATAATTTATTTGCCTCCTTTACGAAAACATTTCTCTCGCCAATAATCTCAATTGGTTTACCAGAAAAAGACCTTAGGTTAGTCGGGAATAATTTTTGACTCTGCCAGTAGTTCTTATAAATATTTTTAGGTATCAGAGTAACAGGGCTTCCTGTGTGTACAACAAAACTGATAACCATCTATGGTTTATTTCTGCCTCGAAATCTCCTAGTACCGAATATATGTACTCTTCCTGCACACATATCTATATCCATATACTTTACTAGTTTTACAAGCCCTACTTAGGTGACCTATCTTTTTACACTTAAAACATGTTTTGTTCTTATGGGGACATGCAGGCGCAATGTTCGAATTTCTCTCGTCACATTCTCCCTTTTGTGTGATGGGCTTATGCTGCAACTTCCTATAATTATTTTCAATCCCTCTTGATTTTTCCGGAATAGTAGCTACTTTAGCCACCAATTTATCCTGCATCGATCGCTACTGAAAATACCTTGTCCAGGGTGACATCGTCATATTCTTGTAATAATATATTTTGATGGCTTTCCGATTTGATACCTAAAACTAAACGGTCCCGCAACATGACCTCCAACAGGTCGCCAAAAATTACAATCCACGGCCAAATGCTTGAGTTCGCGAAGTTATTCCTATACGGATTCACCCTCCAGTTGCCTTCTTTTTAAAAACTTGCATCGTTGAGGAATCAATTTCTTATTTGGAGCTAAATGTTGTCTATTATTTGAACTATCATCTCATATGACTTACTTCATTTGGCTTGGAAATAAAAGATCGTTTGCCAGCCCCAATATTTCCGAGTCCAGCAGAGATATAAAAATGGGTGCCTTCTTCCCTTCCTCCTGACCATTTGTATCAAAAGCAGCTTCAAATATCTGGATAAATATCTCGAAGGTACTTTCTACAGGTTTGATAAACCTAAATGGTACAATTAACGACGAATTACTCATGATAGGTCCTTTTAACCATGAGTATTCCCGTCCCAAAAATGCCGCACTTCTTTCTTAGTAGTCTTGTATTTCGAAGATGCTCCCGTGGACGCTATCTTCCCTTGTAACCGATCAACCTTGCAGATGATCCCGTCCTCGTCATGTCTCTCCATTCACCAACACGACTGCGTGTGCAAATATGGCTTTTATTGCCACAAGATAAGGTACAATGCTTGCCTAACGTGCTACTGAACTGCGCTTTAAAACTACAACGGTATTTATATGTTACAAAGCACAATTTATAACTATGCAAAATAACGGTATCTTCTAAAAGCATAATAAACTATGCAAAATAGTGCAGACACAATATAAGTAAATATAAGCAGAATCGTCCAATACAGAATTAGAGCTCTGAGAAGCAGTCTGATGGATTAAATTGGCGAAACCGCTGGGAGGGTTCACCACTGATGAGCCAAGTCCTCCCAATATATTTTTTTCTTCGCAGTAGGGGCCGTAGAAGTTTGTATTATGTATAAAAGAAACATTCTTGCTTTTAAATCCTTTCATTTTATAAGTAATATGTTAATAAACAACATATATAAAGGAAATAAAAACATTAAGGCATATTTTACATAAAACAATTTGGACATTGAGAAAGCTTCTCAGAGAGAGCCATAGACAGATAAAAAGTCGAATGTTTCAATCTTAAATCAAATTAATTTAAAGAACGCGTTTCTTTTAAATATAAAATAAATTTCTATTATATTTTTACTGCGATGAAAAAAATATTGAGAGGGCTTGACTCATGAGTAGTGAACTCTCCTAGCGGTTCGGTAGATTGAATTGCAAAACCACTGGGAGGGTTCACCACTGATGAGCCAAGCCCTCCCAATATATTTTTCATCGCAGTAAGAACAGAATTTTTTTTATTTTTTTTTTTGTGCAAAAGAAACATTTTTCCTTAATGTTTTCATTTCGTATATGTATTTAAATTTATTTATACACATATATTTATTATTAAATCTTCTTATTTATTCAGATCTATTCAATTTTGCATTCAACCTTACATAACCTTATATGGACGCTGTAATAAAGTATAGTTTCTATCTACTCCTAGTTAATCCAATACTTTACTTAATCCTGAGATCTGGTCGACCAGGATTTAAGATTGAAACATTTGATTGTCAATGGTACTCTGAGTAGATTTATCCATGTCCACATTTTTCTCAGTTTTGTAGGCGAGAGCAAACTTACACATATTCCACACAATGTCCACATTTCAAAAGCTCCAATTTATTTTTCTTCTTTTCTGAGAGTCCACATCCATAGGTGACCAAGGGAATGCCAATATGCTCTTACATTGATACATATGTCCGTATTTAGCTAAGACAGTTGTGGAGAACAGGAAGCATACATGGAACAAGAGAATAAAAATAAGTTTATGTACACATAATATATTTATATTTATATATATACAAAGAATTGTTAGTAGCGCAGATTCCTTTCATCCATGACATTTTCAAACCTAATCTTATTTTTAAGGCAATTCTTGTAAAATTGGAAGTATATTCCAAGATAAATGTTCTTTTAGACAGGGCAGTAGTGGAAATTTCATGAGACCAAGTTGCTGAGTGGTTGGCATGTTTGTAAAACTGCAAGAATTTTCTCAATTCTTGGAATAAGTGGAAAAGGTGTGAGCCATCTTGAGATTCAACTTTGCATAATGAGGTGCCAAAATGGGAAAAATATCCAAAAATATGTTGCCGTTCTAAGTCTCTTAATATGAGATGAGAGTTTGGAGCGCATAGATATTCCTCAGTAAAAAATGAATGGTTCAGATATAGGTGATGGCTAGAGTAAATATAGTTTATTATTCATGTATGGTTTTTAAAATAGATTGTGCTCGATTGGAATGCATATGATATTAGAGATTTCTCTTTACAGAGTGAGATGATATTCACAGTTTTTTTAGGAGAAACCTGTAGATTCGAGAATACTGTAAAGAATAAAGAGTTTGCTTCTTCTTCACCCCTAAAAGTGGTTTTCTGGAGGTGGGGCAAACAGACAATCTGGACTTGTCCATCTTCAGTATACGGAGCCAAAATTAAGGGTCAATTAAACTATAGTAACTTTCAGAGATGACTGTCCACATTCCGCCCTCAGTAAAAAACAGGAGTAAATTTAGGTAAATCCAAGAAATGGTGAAGAAAGGAATCTTGAACTTAGCCAACTGTCTCTTTTTATCTGGTTGGTTGCCCATATTTGTGGTGTTGCATATAGGAGTGTTGACAGTACTTTAGAATCTATAAGTTGGAAAGATCCGAGTTGATTGAATTCATACCTTTTATATATTAAAAATAAAAACTGTGAAACTTTGCTATCACAGTAACCTGGAGTGACTAGGAAAATGTGTAATAAACAAGATAGAATTATAATACTAAATAAAATCCTAAATAATTGCAATTAGATATTCAAGGAATGAAAGGAAGAAAAAATTGCAAAAAGTTTCTTTATTCTAAATGTTGGCGAGCTTTCAGGCATTAGCCTATCTTCAGGCCGATTTCGCAAAAATATATATATATACAAATAACACAAAATATAAACTATATATAAGGTGTACAGTCGGCACCAGAGTTAAAGAACACATCAGGAACG
Source organism: Cordylochernes scorpioides (assembly GCA_030710605.1). NCBI lineage: Eukaryota > Metazoa > Arthropoda > Arachnida > Pseudoscorpiones > Chernetidae > Cordylochernes > Cordylochernes scorpioides. The sequence continues at coordinate 50,540,410 of CP092871.1, forward strand.
TAAGAAACCAAGATAGCAGATCCCTTATTTATCAACATGAGGATTCTACTGGCCATCATTTTAACTTACAAGATGTCAAGTGTTACTTCCGGAATATATTCTCTAAATATAATAGACTTATTCTTGAATCCTTGATTTCGAACGATAAAATGAGCATTAATAGAAGGATCGATATACCGCAGCAGTACCTTCATATATCCCATAGCTAAATTCATGGTTTCTCACCCGGAGAGTTGGAATAGAATTATGTTAGTTGTATAAATACATAGTCGGTTTGTTTATTTTTTGCCTTATTGTAATTGCCAAGACTTATTTTAGTCCTTTTTATGCAATTTTAGCGTATCTCAAATTTCATAGTTTTAGAATTTATTTTTAATTTAAAGTTTTCGGCATATTTGCATGTATCGTTGTATACAATATATTTTATTACAATTTGTTTAATTTACTTCCGGTAGGATTAGTTCTACACCTTATATATAGTTTAGATTTTGTGTTATTTGTATATATATATTTTTTTGCGAAATCGGCCTGAAGATAGGCTAACGCCTGAAAGCTCGCCAACATTTAGAATAAAGAAACTTTTTGCAATTTTTTCTTCCTTTCATTCCTTGAAGATAGAATTATAATCCCCAAGTTATAACAAGGTTTCACTCCAAACCTAACTTTTCCAGATTTACATATGGATGTCGTCAGTTGATCAATGCTGTATAATTTCTTCAACCCTAGCTATAGGCATTGAAATAATCCTGACTATCCTTTGGATGATTTCAAAATTTAACTGTTTATATCGTACCTTATATAATTTTTGATAGACTTCAATGGATCTAAAAAGTTATTATTTTGAATTTGGCCTTATTACCTCGTATTTCTAATCTATAATCTAAATTGTACCTTATAATTTTTGATAGACTTCAATGGAACTAAGAAGTTATTCTTCAAGATTTTTGTATTTGGTCTTATTACCTCGCAATGTGTAGTTCTGTGATTCTTATGAGCTTTGTATGCTTCTTTGCCATGTTGAAAATAAAAGACAAGGGATTTTCATGAAAATAAAACATTTATTAAACAATTAATATATATATGGCAATATAATATGGTGGGAAGAGAAATAAGGACACAACAAGTTTCGCACACAATCCCCAACTGTCCTAATAGTCCCGAGGTTCCAAGTAACGGGCCCCAGTGGTGGCTCCTTGGAATGTCACTGATGTCTAAAGTGACCGGACTTTACCCTCCCATCTCTCTCTGGGTCAACTGTAGGTTTTCTTTATTATTCCTGGAAGAGTATATATTATGACATATATATATTCAAAAAACACTTTTAGTAAAGAGTTATATTTACATAATGGCAAAGAAATATATCAAGTGAATTTGTATAGATAAGTAGTCAATATACAAGAGAGGTCAATATGTAAAAATATATGGTAAATATTCCTATTTTAACATGATATCGGCCAATTTTATGTACAGCATTATAATTCCATCAACAATGCACATATTCTAAACAGATGATACAAATAGGAATGTCTAGATTTGCTCTTCTGGACTTTGTATACATTTCACAAGAGGGCAAACAACAAAACTGAGCTGTGTGATGTTTATAAAGTTTTTAAGAAAATTTAAATTACAAATAAAATATTTTTATATGAAGCTCTAGTATCAAAGCATGTTGTGTAAAAAAAAAGACAAGTTTCAAAAATATACATTTATAGGAGTTAATTTTGAAAAAAAAAGTATAAATTGAATACAAACAAACAAAACATAATTGCATCATTTATCAGCTAAAATTTCCTAATTTTTATTTTATTGAAATTTAATATTTTATTGAAAATGTGTGTTATCATAATATATTTATATATTTTATTTACATAGAAGTTTTCTTTAGTAACTTAATAAAACCTGTTTAACTATAAGGATATAAGGAGTATTTAAATCACCCCTTGACAATTTGTAGCTAGCTGATACAGCTCAATTTGGGCCATAGACAATTTGTGGCTCTTGCTTCTACAACCACTGGCAAACTCTTTATGTGAACAACAATGAAAACATTTTTTTTTAAAACAGTTACACAGAAATTTGTTGACATACTAAATACTGATTAAAATCACAAAGTAATAAGACCAAATCCAAATTAATAAATAGTGTGTGAAGCTTTGTTAATAATGTTGTTACCATCACACACTATTTATTTATCTTTGATTCTAATCTTTAATCCAAATTGTACCTAATCATTACTGGTTCAAAATAAATTACCTTTCATTCTCTATAATTAATTGTAATTAACACATCACAATTTCCTTTAATTTTATGGTAATGCTAAATGCCGCTTTAGAGAATTTTCCATGGAATAGTAAAAGAAAGACATTGGTATAATTCAGAGATGTCCATACTGTAGTGAAATTTAACTGTGTTATGATGTATGAGATTTTTCACTAGGAACACAAAATATAAAATTGGGGGTATGAAGAGTAAAAAGAATGAGACAAAAGATGTCCCACATATGCAGCATCTACCATTAGATCAGTAACCAATTCTTGTGCAGACAAGGTGTGAGTGAATCAGTAAGAGTTTATGCAGACCCTGTCAGTAGGTTACAGTAAGCCTAAGGATCAACATAGGTGAAAGGGCCAAGGCATTATTGACTGGTCTCATTCCTACTTATGTAACATAACTCACTTCTTCAAGGATAAACCCTGGGAAATCCTATTAAAATTGATACAAGAGTTGGAAAACTACGAAAGGGATGATAATGATAGCTTAGGAGAGCTGACAACCCAGAGGGCACACTAGGTTAGAAGAGAAACTAAAATAAATAAAATGGAGAAAGTAAAAGAAGAAACTCTCAAACCACCTAGTTAAAGGGTATCAAAAAGGAATATACCAAGATATAACAGTGGAAAGAGAGAGGTATAGAGACACTCTACCAAAGAAGATATAATGATGTTCCGAAGTCAAGATACAACTCAAGGAACAAAAGAAATAGAAAAAATAAGGACCACCCTGGACATACTCCCAACCTACACAAAGGAACTTTACAAGAAACCTGGGATACTCGGCATTTCACAAAGAACTGTGATAGAGATATTAGAAAACTAATTTCTGCATGCCTCAAGGTGGTGGTAGGAATTTGTGTTACAGTTACCGGCCATTAATTGCACATATAGATGGAACTGCCCAGATTGTTCTTATGGTCTTCCAGATTACCCCCCATAGAATTCAAACAGGTGCCAGAAACTTCTTCACAAACCTATTCCTTCTCACAAGCTGCCACTCCACTGATGACTTGTCAAGTATTGGCCTGAACCACCTCCATCAACAACAGTAAACTGCATGCCATGAAGTACGATATTTCAATAAGGCCCAAAAAATCATGATACAAACAGTGCATCATCTCTTGTATCGTACCAGCACATGAACCAACTGAGTAATGCTACCTCAACCCTGGGGCACTAAGATTATTCAGCAAAGAATATGGCACTTCATGATATTGTAGCGAAGTATTTATTATTTTACAAGCATTTATTATTTTACACTTGTAGTAACAAAGTATAATTTTTTATGTTGATATTTTACTACTCTGTAAACTTCCCTCATTCCTTATCTTTTTTTTTTTTTTATCCTTCATAGTTTGCTCTTACCTTAAATAAATTGCTGTCTCATCCTGAGGTTTATCTTCCCTAATTTTTCACGTGGCAATATTTTTGTGACAATGTGTAGTTATAAAGAATAATAATTTTGTTTTTGAATTTAATGCTACTATATAGTTAGCTTGTCTCATTTGTCAAAAACCTTCCATTAAATATGTATTTATATTTAACAATATCAATCCCATATAATATGCTATCTGGGGAGGAAGACCCACCAAGAACCACCCAGAAGCTGACAACTGCTCTTAAACAGGAATGGGCTTTAATACCGAATGAACTCCTGGACCCCTATTTCCAGCATGAGACGATAATACAAGTGTTGCTTGGGGCGGTCACATCCCCTATCAGTCCTGATGATTCCTGGGATTTCTAAAGTCTTTGATGTCGCTGGTCATCTGCAAATTGATGTGCAATGTAATTTGGCTACGTGGCCACACTGTCTGAGCTCGGCAGTTTAAATATTCTTCTGATGGTATTATGAAATTATCAATTTTTTAATATAATGCTAAAAGCCCTGAAAATACCCTACAAGGCGGTAGGAATATAATTTATATTAACAAATGCACAGCTGAGGTATCAGCAAAAGTAGACCCAATAAAGTTGACTGTGGACATCAGCATTCGAGGGATGACAGAGGTCAACGACGCAGGCTTCATGGATGCCTCTGCCTACATGTAACTTCACCTCAACAACCTGGTAGGCTGCCTCACGGGCATCATACAAAAAATAGCTGCTCCTCATGGTGGGGAGGTCCTCATCACCCTCTTCGATAGCTCCTACACCGTGAGCACCTTCCACTAACAACTTGAGTGGACAGATGAGGTGTGCAGCACAATAGCACCACCTGACAAGTGAGGCTCCGTGCACTACTAAAATATGAGTCCCTTCCCTCTACAACAAGTTGAGGGTGTCCTCTCGGTTATATGACCAGGCCAAACAAATCCTCATGTACTTATACCCCTGAACATCCAAGGTGACATTCACCAAATTCCTGACTTTTAGACTCAATAGTCAAACCGCCCTGTGACTGTGACTTCTACCGCCAAAAGGTAGTGATGGGGCTACAACTGGGCCTAACCAGCTCTATCATAGTGGAAGCACTTACTGAGGGCCTCCAGGCAAATGGCCAATGCCTCATGAAGGCCGGAGCATCCCAGACATTGGCCGACTGGTCTGCTACCATGAATAAGAGTTGAGGGCACAAACTCTACCCTATCAGAGCAACTCCAACATATTACCAACCACAGTGGCTCCTCACATAATGCCGGAACCAATTCTAGGGGAAGAAACTATAGCCTGTATCCCACCAACAGTATATTGAGGTACCCTTCCTGTGCCAGGAAACCACTCACCATGCAAACAATGTCGTGGTGATCACTGGAACAATGAGTGTCCCATTGTTAACAGGAAGCGCTTCAGACCACAGGCCTACTATGGCCGGAATAGCTAGATGAACTCTCTACCAGAACAAAGTGGTGCTCACGACTTTTCAGTGCCGGCACCAAGGTCATCCCATTAGGCCGCAGAATCTCTGCTTCTCATCCTGAACCATATAATATTATATGTAATCCAAATGTTTTATACAACCTACAATAGATTCTATACAAATTTCACCCTGTATTAAAGAACTTTCTAGAATGAAGAGTTACCTAATTGGGGACCACTATGCCAAACCAACAAGGAATACCACAGGAACTGAAAAGTAAGACTTTCAGAGGAGAAAACTTTTGCCTTCAGAAAGAAAAATGTATTCGCCCTCTGTTGGAAGAACAAGTGTGTGGTCCATCTCACCTCTTCATTCCACACAGCTACTCACCAGGAAAACTAGATGTGGTTCAGAAAAAACTCAAAAGCCAATTGCCATTATAGACTACACTTCGAATATGGGAGGTGTGGATGTTACTGACCACTATTGTGCAACATAAAACATTTGCAGAAAAATGGTAAAATTGTGGAGATAATAGTTTTTCTAAGGTCTAGAATTTATACTGTCAACTCATACATCACATAGAGCCAGAGCATGAAAAAAAAAAAGGGCTAAGGTCAATCAGCCATGAAAAATATCACAAACAGTTGACAGAAGAGCTTACGGAACCATGCCAAAATGAATGTTCAAAAAGTATGAAAGCTTCATCTTCACAGAATAAGCTTGGAAAGGATGGAAAATTGGTTTCACAAGGTCTGTTCTTCCCGATCCACACCTGGTGGATAGAAAGAGAATAGGTTTTTATTGTGAAACCTGTAGTGACAAACCAGCTCTTCATTTCGGGGATTGTTTCTGGTAATACCATACTTTATGGAAATATAAATGAAAATACTTATTCCAAAAATTGAAAATATCCCCCATTAATACTAGGAAAATTTCAGATAAGATAATTACCCTCAAGCCGTATTGTACATCTATTTCAAACCAGAGTGAAATACAGGAACAAATAAATGAAATGTTAAATATTGTCACTGTATAATATTTGCATATCTTATTTTTCCAAGCTGTTATATAATAATTTTTATGTAAATAATAGCCAAAATAGACTATATAAAAGAAGCTTGTTTTGGCATGTATAGTGAATAAAGTTTATATAGAAAACTAAGCTTCGTGTGTTTCCTAGTACCTATTTGACAAGGGAAATCTGTGACATTTTGATGGAGACGCCGGGTAAAGCCTTGAATAAAAACAGCTGAATCAACTAACTTAAGGAGAAGTCTTCGACTGAAAGGATTACCTCCTGTATTAGGATTTCCTCTCACAGAACCAACCATGATAAAGAACGAACCCAGAGAAACTTCAGCCCAAGCCTCCTCAACTTATACTACCTTGCAGCAGCTAAGATGACCTACCATCTTTACGGGAGATGAAGGCCAGTATACCCAAAATTGGCTCAAGGATTATAGGCGGGTGGCAAAATACAATACAGATGGTGTTTCCTTTCAAATGAAACGATTTCAAACGTCCGTTAGAACTTTATTTTTCGAACGTGAATTTTTTTCATGTGTTCTATGTGCTTCCCCTTCTTCTTGGCTATCTCCCTGCATCGGACTTTCCAAGCTGCGAACACTTCCTTGACTTTGGAGAGCGAAACATTCGACCACTCCTCTTGTGCGGCTTTCCAAAGTCCGGCCTCAGTTTTGGGACGTCGGTTGAAGAGCCGTTGTTTCAACATACCGAACCCGTAAAAATCCAGTGGGCTGGCGTCGGGAGACTTCACTGGAATGTCCGAGTTCCTGATAAAATTTAGGCCTAGGGTGTCCTTCATTTCTTGTAGGAACTGTTGGGTTTTGTTGGAGGTATGGGAAGAGGCTTTGTCGTGATGAAGGAACACTTTGTCCATTTCCCCTGGGTAAAGGTCCTTCAGTTGTTCGATGACAGGTTTCAGAACGCATTCTATATAGAATTCTGAGTTCACCTTCACCTTCGATGGAACCCTTATGAGCGGAAGGACTCCACGGCCAGTCATTACCCCGACAACCATGAAACCTTTAGGGAAAGTTTCGGAGCATTGGTGAACCCAATTATCCGGGACCTGATTGCCTCTTTTGATGTAACAGATCTTCCGGATTCCATTGCAATACGTCACATACATCCATGCTTCGTCCAATGTTGCAGTATATTCCGATCTGGAACCGGCCAGGTGTTCCTCGTAGAGCTTCCGGGCATTCGTTGCACGGTTTTTCATGTGGAAAGGGGTGAGCTTGTGAACCTTGCCTTTTCGTCGGTTATCCAGTTCCAAATCTTTGTGAATGATGTTATTTATCGTTTTTAGCGATGTTCCACACATTCTGGAAAGTTGGCGCTGAGATGGTGGATTTTCAGTAGTTGCTAGCCGCTTTACCTTGGAAACCGTGGCGGGGGTCCGCACCGGACGTGGTCGATCGACTTGAAATTTTTGCCCATTGGATTCAGCTTCCCTTTTCTTTCCGATGCCATTTACTACCCTACATATTGTAGCTTTGCCAACATCTAGTCCTTCTGCTTTTAGCTTTTTCACTATGACGCTATAACTGTTTCCTTCTTTGGAAAGGGTCCGAATTGTTTGTTCGACTTGGAGCGTTAGTCTCTCTCCCCCCATGTTGCAAAAATCATGATACCTGATGAAAATGAATTCTCCAGAAGATTCTAGATCTATTGGAACCAGTGTCGTGTGCAGCATGCCTGCACGTGCAAAACGCGAGCGCGCGAAAATCGTTTCATTTGAAAGGAAACACCCTCCGTATATGGGATTACTCTATGTGTCTAGCGAACACTGTATTCTTCCTGGCGGGAACAGCCTGCAATGGTATGAAAACAATGAGGAAATACTAACTCCTTGGGAATGTTTACAGCAGGCTCTTGGTGAAACATTTGGCCAACGAGAAGAGTTGATGAAGGAAGCTGAGTCTCTTCTGAAGTCTCAAGCTCAGAAAGCAAAAGAATCCTCGGAAGCATACATCCAGGATGTGCTGTACTTATACCAAGTAGATGGGCAATGAGACCAAATTAGGGCACTTGATCAAGGGAGTCGCGGAAAACCTTCATCAAATTTTGCTTGCTAAAGATATTTAAAATGTGGAGCAATTCCTGAAGGAATGCCGTAAAATAGAATTAATGAAAAAGAAAAGAATCGTTGCTAGAAAATCCGAGAGACTTCCAAACCTGGCTCTCATTGCCTATGAGGAAAAGGATATTTTCTCCTTGATTAGAAGGATTGTAAAAGAAGAGATTCAGAGGGCCCAACCCATGACTAGCCCAAATACACTAGAGGATATGATAAGAGAAGAGGTAAAATTGAATTTAGCACCAATCTCTAAAAGAACTGCAATCCCGACAAGACCTGACTATTCGTCAATCCCAAGTTTGCCAAAATCCCAGCAATGGAGGACCCCAGATGACCGCCTGTTGTGTTTCCATTGTGGAAAACCCGGCCATGTCATCAGATATTGACCGATGGCAGGACATTTTGGATTTGCCAAAACCCTACGATCGAGTTAGGAAAAAATACTTTTGGCCCGGCCTGTACAGATCTGTGAAATAGTATGTGTCGCATTGCAGAAAATGTCAAAGGCGAAAAGGATACACGGGGTACCCACCTGGACAACTGGTACCAGGTAATTCAGCCTTTTCAGAGGGTAGGAATAGATCTGTTGGGAAGATTTCCTGTCTCTAACAACAACAACAAGTGGATCATGGTCGCGAAAGATTATCTATCAAGGTACGCAATGACCAGCGCAATACCTAATGGAAGTGCGGAGGAAGTTACCAAATTCATGATAAAAGACATATTGCTTAAGCATGGGGCTCCTAGAGAGTTAATTTCAGATTTAGGTCGAACCTTTATATCACGAACATTAAAGGAAATCAACGACCTCAGCGGAACCATACATCGATTTACGTCAGCCTACCATCCACAGACCAACGGCTTAACCAAGAGACTTAACAAGACTCTCGCCGACATGTTGTCCATGTATGTCGAGTAAAGAAACTGGGATGCAGTGCTTCCCTATGTCACCTTCACCTATAACACCTCCCAACAAGAAACCATTGGGTTTAGCTCTTTCTATCTCGTACACGGACGAGATGTCAAGACTCTTCTTGGCATCATCTTGGCCTATAGAGAGAACACCAGCCTGGAAGACTACATGGAGAGTATGGTGGCAAATGCTGAGGATGGCTTGGTTGAACATTTTACGATCTCAAGAAAGAGACAAATCTCGATATGTCCAGAGCCACAGACCAGTCCATTATCAGACAGGAGACCTGGTGTGGGTGTTCACACCTGTTCGTAGATAAGGGTTGACGAAAAATCTCTTAAAGAGATACTTAGGCCCTTATAGGGTGAACAGACAACTCTCCGAGGTAACCGATGAGACAGTTTTTTTCTTTTTTTCTTGCACTTCTAGTTCCTTTCTACTTTTTATGTGTATAATTTGTTAGTTTGTGTTTGTTGTAAAAGCAGCGAGTCGCTGCTTGCTTTTGAGAGGGGGGTAATGTCACTGTATAATGGTTGCATATCTATTTTTCTAATTTGTTATATAATAATTTCATTTCAATAATAACAAAAATGGACAATATAAAAGAAGCTTGTTTTAGCATGCATAGTAAATAAAGTTCATATAGAAAACTACGCTTCACATGATTCCTAGTACCTATTTGACAAGGGAAATCCGTGACAATTTAATATTATAGAGCCTCCTTTCTCCCCCTATTCCTCCCCTGCTACTTCAGTCACTAAAAAGGATAATACAAAACTCTTCTGTGTAGAGTACCGCCGCCCTAACAAAATTATTTTCAATATATTCACCTTTTTCCGCCGCTCATTAACAATATATTAGATAAATTAGCGAATGCCAAAATTTACTGCCGTGTATATTTTTCATCAGCATACTGGTCCATTGAAATAAGTCCCTCTCAAAGAATTTTTTTTTCATGTTTGTGATAACCTAAATCAATAATAATCTTTTAAGTACAATTATCATCATCATGAAATTAATAATTATGCCTATATATAGTTGTTTTGCCTGGTAAGAAACATATAGAAAATATAATTTACAATAATAAAAAATGGAAATGGACAGTGAATCGTCTCTTTTACAAAGAGAAGGAAGCGTGAAACGCCCGCGTATTAGTGAGCCTTCTTGCAACTTTGAGTTTAACCAGATCAAGGCTATCCATCAGAAGGCTATAAGAAAAATGACTGACGTAGCAAAGTCGAACGGCATGACCACAGAACAACTTCAGTCAATGCTATCCCTGATGGGATGGGCTCTAAAAGGAACTTAGGATATAATACTTGATGTATATAAGGGGATAAATCACGCCAAAGAACATCAAATCCTCAAGGAGAAACCCTACACAAACGCCACAGCCAAACCGAATGTCACAAAACCGATCCCACTCACAAAAAAGCAGCAGACCAAACCCGCCCCAAAAAATTTCACAACCGCTTATGAATCACATGTACTCATAAAGTCAGACAATCCATACAAGGAAGCACGTGAAATTCTACGTGAAGTAAAAAAAGCAAACCCCTCAATCCTGAATTCCTCTGACGTGGCAGCCTCCCTCAATGGAAAAGGACGGCTGATCATTCACACCAGAACCACTCAAGGTGCTTCGACTCTCGCAGCGAGATTCAAGGCTAATAAAAATATCCCCAATTCCTTGAAATGCACGGAAAGACCGATCATCCATCCCAGATTTTGCTTGTTCGGTGTAGAAAGCTGCACAACCAACAACATGATCCTGGAAAGCCTCCAAAATAACGAGGATCTCAAGAACCTCTCCGGGACAAGAATGTTCAAGATTGCCCACCGTCCAAAAGACAACCCTCATGGCTACACCACAGTCTTCCTCGAAGTTGACAATGAAGTGTCAAATTTCTTGGGCCATCGTGGAAAGATTCCCATTGCGGGACTCATCCTACAGTACGAAAAAAGTATCTCCCTAGAACAATGTTACCGCTGCTGCAGCTTTGGCCACCGCGCTACAGCTTGCCCTGCTGTCCAACCCATCTGCTTCAAGTGTGGCACGGTCGGCCATGAGGGTCACTCTTGCCCAAACTCTTCTGCAAAATGCCATAATTGCTGCAAGAAGACCGGAGCAGTATTTGAGAAGCTAAGCCACTACGCCACAGCCCGGACTTGCCCTCTGGTGAAGGCCAAATTAGCTCAACTCACCCGAAATGACTAGATCCTTCATAGTTCTCCAAGCCAATCTCAGAAAGTCACCTTCTGCAGTACTCGAATTCTCCAGTATAGCAGCAGAACAAAGAATAGACGCCATTCTGCTACAAGAATTACCAAAGAATTTCAAATGGCCTGACTCAAATTTCGTCACCTTCATCCCCAATGATAACTACACCCCTGCGGGACAAGATATTCGGCTTCCTAGTTACCTCAAAGACTGTGACTTGTCTGACTGTAACTGTGTATTGTAGTCATTGACTTATTGTGTAGTTATTTATCATCATCATACATATGTATATAAGCGAGACCAAATAAAGAACTATCATCTTGTGTCACCTGCTTGCCTCTCCTAGATCCTACATGCCATCGAGGATATAACAACCAGACATAGCATATGCTGTTGGACGACTGGCTCAATATTGTAATTAATTCACAAAGAAGCATCCGAATGCAGCAAAGAAAGTATTTCGATACCTTGGAGGAATGAAAGATTATGGTATCACCTACGGACCAACAGGAGAGCAACTTGAAGCTTTTTCGGATGCAGATTGTGCATCGAATGTTGAAGACAGGAAGAGTAAAACTGGCTATGTGATTATGTTACCAGGAGCTCCCATAATCTGGAAGAATGTGAAACAGACTGTTACAGCACTCAGTACAATGGAAGCAGAGAATGTAGCTCTTTCAAAACAGTGAGAGAAATCACATGGGTGAGAGACCTGATGAAGCAATTTAAATTTGGACATTTGATCACAGACCCAACTCTCATTTGGTGTGATAGCCAATCTGCAATCACACAGGCCAAGAAATATGTGGACAGATGAGACACATTGCCATTAAATACCATTTCATCCATGAGAAAATCCAAGACGGTACTGTATCAGTGTAATATATCTCGACTTGAAGGAACACTGCTGATCTGCACACTAAGCCTTTAACCAGAGTCCTCCTTGATACACAGACATGATGTCAACCAGCTGACAGCCAGTAGGTTAGATCCGAGTATGATGGCCAGCAGTATGATCAAATGACCTACATCCGCACACACCACCCCCCATCACGGAGAGCATCACGGGATTGTCTTCCTGCTTTGTTTATCATTATGTAACTACGTTCTGGCTAGCTTTGCTTTTTTTTTTTCATTTTTCTTTATATATCCTATTAAAACTAAAGTTTACATATAAATTTTTTTCTCATAATTGTGCTAACAATTATGAACATAGATAATTTGGTTGCCCTAAAGAATTTGCTTGTCGCTAATCAGCTGAAGAAAAAGGTTCCCAAAGTGATGTGTAATCATCTCATCAATGACTGGACAAAGATAAACTGCCCAGACATGTTGGCGGACAAGTTAATTGAATAGAAAAATGTTCGTAGTGAGATGGGATCACCGCATTTAGATTTGAGGCGCACCACTCCATCGTGGCCCCACCAGCAGAGATCTGAACAAAGAACGGATGTTTCCAGTCGAGACGTAGCAAGAAAAAAAAAACAACAGAGAAACGCATCCTAGAGTTTTGAGAATTAGAAACGACAATGGAGAACCTTGAATTTTAGAAAAAACAAAGATCTTCACTGCTGTAGAAGATGTTTTCATAAAACATTTAAAACTCTAAAACATGAATTCAAGTAGGAGAGTGTTGAATATGTAAATTCAATTTTAGGTTCTAAAAATATATATCTTGTAACATTGCTGTAAAATTAAGAATGTAAACAACTCAAGTATAAGTTGTATCTTTTGTTTTGTTCTTTTAATTTTTATAAACTATTTTCATTTAATTGCTATTGAATGTATTAATTCTTTTAAAACAAATAAAACCTAAAACAATTCTAACCAATTATGGTAAAATAATACAATACAAATAAGGAATACAATGACACTATATTGTCAACACTTCATCTAACAACCCCCACTCAACTGATGAGTTACCTAGTTACAGTTGGGACTTTTATAAATACTGAATCCTGAAATGTTCACATTAACATTTTGTCTTATTAGCTGCCCTCTATTGTGTTGTTTAAACTTTATGCAATTATGTTACAAAATGGTGATTATACAAAACCTTTGTTTAAAAAATAATAATTTTAAAATATTAATGAAAATTCTGAAAATCCTAGTTAATAAAAAAGTGCTATTGTGTTTGAAGTTGGTTTTAGTTTGAATATTTTGGTTGCTGCACGGTTTTAACATATGTTTGTGGAATGTTGGACTGTAGGAAATATAGTATCAGAGACAGTATCAAATGTGAGCAGAAAGTTGTGGTCTGAATGTGATGTAGTAAAATGGTGTATTGGCTGTGTTGAGCACTGGGAACATTGCAGCTCAACACAACCTTATTTATTTTTAATATTCCTTATAATCACATTTCATCATATCAGCTTTGACAAACTTCTTCCTTTCAATCTGTAAAATTTCCTATTTTAGAAATGAGGGATAGTCACAATACTTTGTGTTTTAATAATTAATTATATTACAACAAGGTTAACCATAATATATAAACACACAAAAAAACTTATTCAAAATTAGAGAAAGAAAGAAAGTACTGGCTAACTATGAAGAAAAATCAAAGAATAATTAAATACAAAGCCTGTTACAACATCAATAAATCACGTGAGAACGCCCTTGGAACCTAGAATAATTTTTAACGCCTTGCCAAATGTTTTAATTTTTGCTTGCTCCTGATGAAGACAAAAGATTTTTGTGGAAACGTCGAGGTAATAAAAATATTTACTGGCCGAAGTATCTTTATTTTCAAGAAATATTAATGCCGGCCAGGCAGCCTTTATCTTTACAAACATCAATAAAGGTTTCCTAAATGCTGTTGGAAATAGTTTGCGAGGAAACAGACTTCAATTTAGTCTTTCTCTCTCCTAGGTGTTGTCAGAGAGACCACCGCCACAACTGTTGATGACAATAAATACTTGGACTTGTGGCCAGTCAGGTTATGACTTTCAACAATACTGTGTTTTCTTGTGATAAAATTGTTGACAAAATAAATTGGTGAGTTCCTTTAAAAAGGGCGCTGTGTATTGGCTAACACAGAATATCCATGAAGCCACATTTATACACAGAGAGAGAAATATAAAATAATTCCTGAGAGAGAAATGGTCATCCAGAAAGACCTTTGTAGGAGACCACGTTCTTGTCTGTCTCGTGGATCTTGACAGAATGGAGGAGTCCGGGACTGATCCGGCTGTTCAGAGAGTCCCACATGAAGATGGCCAGATTCTCTGTAGTGCTGCAACAAACACATCAGTGTTGGTACATGAGAAGTCGGTGGCAGTGGGATAAACCGTCAGTTTCCGACAGCCATGAACCGGGGTCGAATCCTGCATTGTACACTTTTTTTTTTGTGAAGAAGCTGTTCATATTCTTGATTGTAAATAACATAAGCTAGGTTGCTCTTTTTGAGTGGTACCTAATAAAGTTATTTTGGATGTGTTGATACAATTCTGTCCTAAGTCTGGCTAGTTGTGAGAAATGAGGATGTAATTTCATTCTTATCATCCAGAATGAATACACATCAGGGAGGATATGGGATTCTTCTACTCTCCAATGTGACATATCTACAAACAGATGGGACTACACAGAGCCTGGTGTGGTTACATGCACTCTGTACTGGGTCAGAACAAGTTAGGAGGGCCATTGAAACAATTTATATATTATATAGAAGTCATTGATAGGGTGGTCTAAACGGTTAGTTTTCGACAGCTATGACTGGAATTCGAATCCCACATTGGGCACTTTTTTGTATTTAAAAAAAAATGCTCTAATGGCCCCCAATTCTTGCAAAAAGTCCAACCCCACCAGCGAGTGCAAGTAACCAAACGGGGCTCTGCCACATTTGTAAGTACAAAAGTCGAACTGCTTTTCACATGTGTAGACAGATGGTGCACTTACAGTAAAAAGCAGTTGTCAACTTCTACCCACCATGATTTACATGGCCTGTACCACGTGTACTAGGGATAATTTAATATATATATATATATGAAAAAATAGTACAAATGTGATATTGTACTGGGATAAGGTGCATAATTATGAAAAAAGGCATCTCCTTATCATGCAACTGAAAGTTGCTGATGGCTTGCGCCATCTATCGGAATAAATATCAACTATTCTCGTTGATTTTTAATTATTCCAGAATTGGCCAAAATTCTGGCCTTAACTACCTGTTTCATGATTTTTCAGGATGCCTTGAATGACCAGTTTTTTTTTCGGTCGTTGAGGTACAGCTTGCACCACGCTGATGAGGGCCAACAGCCCAAAACGCGTCCGTGGTTAGCTTTTCTTGATTAATCAAGAATGGGTATTTGGCCAATTCTGGAATAATTAAAAATCAACGAGAATAGCTGATATTTATTCCGATAGATGGCGCAAGCCATCAGCAACTTTCAGTTGCACGATAAGGAGATGCCTTTTTTTCATATATATATATATATATATATATGGAAGCAATGGTCGCCTCTCCCGTCAAAATTAACGTCAGAATCTGACGCCATCTATTGACCGTCGCCGCAACTAGCGGCATCGGGTCGGTGACAAAGCCACAACACCAACTTTGGCAAACTGATAAGCGTCCACCTAGAGACCATGGTTTCGGGCTAATGGCCCTCGTCAGTCTAGGGCGGACTTTATTCCATGAGATCCACACAGGATCTAATGGAATCCTCACAATCTACCAAAGAGGTGTTTTGCTGGCAATGTGGCTGGGCCAAATCTATTGGCAAAACATAGATGGAAAATTTGCCGGGACGAAATTAATCCATGGAAGCAATGGTCGCCTCTCCCGTCAAAATTAACGTCAGAATCTGACAGCATCTATGGCGTAAGATTCTGATGTTAATTTTGACGGGAGAGGCGACCATTGCTTCCATGGAATAATTTCCTCCCGGCAAAATTTCCATCTATATATATATATATATATATATATATATGAAAAAACAATAGAAAAAATAAAAGATAAGTGGGTCAGGTGTTGATATTAAAAATAAAGAAGGCATTTCCTGACCACGAGCACATGTGCTTTTTAGATGGCAGAGCGCCATCTAGTGGAGCAAAAATACACTAAATGTTTATTTAACTTGCTCCGTGATATTTGACCAACCCAATTTCTTGATAAATCAAGAAAAGCCATCCATGAACGCGTTTCTCGCTGTTGGCGCTCGTCAGCGTGGAGTAGGTTGTACCACTGTGTCCAAAAAGATTTTTGATCCCAGAGGCTTCTTGAGAAACCAAGAAATGGGTATTTAAGGCCAAATTTGTGTAAATACGCTCAACACATGAAAAAACAATTGAAAAAAAATAAAAGATAAGTGGGTCAGGTGCTGATATTAAAAATAAAGAAAGCATTTCCTGACCACGAGCACATGTGCTTATATTGTTTTTTAATAAAACTATAAATTTATATTAAAATAAAGTGTAATAAAGAACTTTAATTTGACAGGAGAGGAGCCCTATGCTTTTTTAGATCAATTTCCTCTCTGCAAAATTTCCATCTAAATTTTACTTTAGTTATATGGGTTGATTGAGTATTGGAAAATGGTTGAATTAAAGGGGTTCCCCACACTGCACATATAAATGTTTACACTTACCTCACTTTATCCTTAAAGTAAGGTACATCTGCATCCAGATTCTTGTGGTCTAGCTGGTCCATGATTGCCTCCTACATTCATAGAATAGGTTAGAGAATAACTTTAAATGCTACCTTTAAAATAGATTTAATACTCAATAAGAAAAAGCAATTCTTATACTGTATATATATATAATGAAATGCCAAAAATCTATGTTTGTTACACTTCACCAAAACTACTGAGTAAATATTAAGAGATTTCACATGTTGGTAGCTGAAAATAGATTAAATAGGATATTCAAAGTCTAAACAAATTAGCCTAATAAAAAATATATAAATATATATATAAAGCAATAACGTCCCATCTATTATAACGCTTTGCCAAATGTTTTCATTTTTGTTCACTCCTGTCGAGGACAGAAGATTTTTGTCGAAACATCAAGAAAATAAAAATATTTACTGGCCGAAGTATCTTTAATTTTAAGAACTATGAATTCCGGCCAGGCAGCCTCTATCTTCACGATAAGAAATGAAAGTATTTAAGCACAAATGTTTCTTTTACACAATAATGATGTATTGTGGTAACAAAATGGATTCTAATAAAAACGTTTAATGAGTTTTTCCAGTCAATATTTAGCTTTACAAGTTAGTGACCATTACTTATCTAGTGACCTTCTGGTAGTTTTCTTGAAACCTTTCTATCCAACTCATTGCAGGTGTCTTTCCCAACATCAAAATCTTTTCTAAACTATTTTCTCTCATTATATGTCCAAAGGTCAGTTTGCATATTTAGGATATAAGGGATCAACAAGATTAATTTCATTTAATATTGAAACATTTGACCTTTTATCTGTCCATGGCACTCTGAGAAGCTTTCTCCGTATCCAAATTGGAGAATATTTGGCCACGAAAAGTCAAACTTGAGTTGATGGTCACTAACAATAACCAATATAGTTTCTGGGAGATATTGATAGGAGAAATAATAATAATATAACAATAATTAACATTTGTTAAAACAATAGTCATTGGGCAAACATTCACAGTGGATGTCTATAAAAATATTTTGTGTAAATAGTTTGATAACCAAAATTCCTTGGAATATATCTATAGTGGAATCTCAATGAGAGGATACTCTCACTAGAGGACACCTCTCTACAAAGGACATTACCAAAATTAGCTACTATCTGGTGAGAGGACACTTTTCTACAAAGGACATTACCAAATTTAGCTGCTATCTGGTGAGAGGACACCTCTCTACAAAGGACATTACCAAAATTAGCTGCTCTGTAGTGAGAGGACACCTCTCTATAAAGGTATTGGCAAAATTAGCTGCTATCTGGTGAGAGGACACCTCTCCACAAAGAATATTGCCAAAATTAGCTGCTATCTGGTGAGAGGACACCTCTCTATAAAGGTATTGCCAAAATTAGCTGCTCTCTGGTGAGAGGACACCGCATTAAAGGATACTTTGGCTGTGCAACTAGGGATTGTCTTTTAGAGAAAGGCTCTACACTATATACAGTAGAACCTCCATGAGAGGACACTCGTGCTAGAGGAAACCTCTCTACAAAGGACAGTTTTCATTTGCAAAATACCATTTTTATTATTTAGCAACTCTCCGGTAAGAGGACACATCTCTCTAAAGGACACTCTGGCTCTGCAATTAGGTGTTGTCTTTTACAGGGAGGTTCTACTATACATGGATTGATGAACTTTTTTTGGCTTAGATTCAATGGGTCAATTCTTTGAAATCTAGTAAATTTAATGCTGAATTATTATGTATATAGTGATTTTTACTAGAGAAAGTTTACATGTTGATTAAAAAAAAAAGACAATTCTCATCATAAAACAAGGTGAATAATAAGGAACAATTTGGATAATCCTATAATTATAGATTAGAACTACGAGGTAATATAAGACCAAATCCAAATAAACGACCTTGTAGAAACAAGGTGAAAAAAATAATTTGAAAACTTAGCTGATAAAGCACAATTTGGACTATAGGTTAGAAAAACAAGGTTATAACCCAATTCCGAATATATAAATAGTGCCTGACATTTCAGTAACAATGCTGTTACTAAAATGACTCAAACTATTTAGTTATTTGGTCTTATTCCCTTGTGTAAAGCATATATTTGAGAATTTTCCAAAGAAACAAAGGATAACCTACCTGTATATGAGCTTTCAGGTCAGTAATGTTCATCACCATTCCTGTTATAGGGTCCACCTACAACACACCTCTATACCATCTGTGGTCTTTTTTAAATTCAATCTTTGCATATGCCAGAAATATATTTTAAAAAATTTAAACTTAATTAGTGTTTTCAACTTCTTCTTACCTATCTCCACTCAATAATATCATGATATCAAACAAAAACCAACATGATTGGGTGAAGTAGAATGTGTCTACCTTTGTCATTAAGACTGGAAAAGTGTTATCAAAAAAGACATAAGGTAAAATAAGACCAAAATAATTAGTATGTGATGCTTCGGTAACAGCATTGTTACCATCATCAGATTTGGTCTTATTAACTTGTATCTATAATCATGTTATCATATACAAATTTTTTATAGTTAAATTCAGTCTTTTTATATGCAAATAATCGTAAATTTCTCTATTAAAAAAAAAAAAATTATTTTATATCAAATATATATATATACACAGTTAAACCTGTCTTTAGCGCCCCCTCTTGGGACTCACCAAAATAGGGTGCTATAGAGAGGGGATACTATAGACAGGTCACTTTTAATGTATATCACATCGTACTATGTATTTAAAATCAGGCGCAATAGAGAGGGAGGCACTATTTAGAGGGGACGCTATAGACAGGTTTAACTGTATTTACGTATCTAAATTCAATCTCTCTTTGGAAATAATTAACTTTTTTAAAACTTTAAACCCTGAATAAAGTGTTTAGGTCAACATGAAATTTCGTTTCAGGTGAATAATTATGAATAAATAAGAATAATAAAAATGCTTGAATGCCAAGGAAGGATTATAGATTAGGAACATAAGGTAACAAGACCACATCCAACTATATGTGACATTTCAGTAACAGCATTGTTATCTTCAGACAATAATACTGGAATGTAGTTCATTCGGATGTTGCCTTCTTACTTTATACAGGTTAAAATTGTTTGAAGCCAACAATTTAAACATTCTAAGACATTGGACACGATCCCTTCAGATACCTTTGGTGTGCTAATTATTTGGTTGATGTTTTCTAATTTTATGTGATTATTAAAACATTGAGAAGCTTTTTTTACTTATCTCTAGTACACGTGGTACAGGCCATGATAATCATGGTGGGTAGAAGAAGGTGACTGCTTTTACTGTAAGTGCACCACATGTCTACGCATGTGAAAAGCAGTTCAACTTTGCACCTACAAATAAATGTGCCAGAGCCCTGTTTGGTTATTTGCACTCGCTGGTGGGGTTAGACTTTTGCAAGAATTGGGGGCCATTGGAGCATTTTTTTTTTTTATCACAAAAAAAAAAGGTACCCAATGCAGGAATCAAACCCGGGTCGTAGTGGTCGAAAAACAACGATGTAGACCAGCTTTCCACCGACCCCCGAGAGATTGAGAAGATTTTTTTTTTTTGTGAAATCAACAGACATCTGTGTGGAATAAACAAAAGGAAGTATACAGGACATCAGGCAAGTTGACCGCTGTGATAAGATACTGTAGGGAGAGATAGTACCAGAAATAATTGGTTCAAAATCTCGGCCAAGAATTAGATCATCTATAGAGAGAATTCGACAGGAAAACAGAGTGAAATAGTATTCTGCAATGGCTCACTTCTGTATCAGGATGCCGATAATGTGATAATCATTATACACAGGAAATGAAAACATTAAAAGACAAAAATGTTTATTTTATACACATAAACAAACTTTTACTGCCCTTACTTCAATGAAAAAATATTGGGAGGGCTTGGCTCATCAGTGGTGAACCCTCCCCGGGGTATGCCAATTTAATTAACCAGACCGGGATATATCCTAGGGTGGAATCTCAGAAATGGTATTCAATCAAACTATGAACATAAGACTTTAGGACATTAGAATTACATATTAATATTTGCATCGAGCAATGCTTTTCTGCAAACAATAAGATCAGGGCCGGTTTGGCGTAAATTAATATAAAGTAAAACGCGCAACTATACCCAGGAAATGTAAAAAATTAATACACTAATTTTTATTTTATACATAGACAAGGTAATAAGACCAAATCCAAATAAATAAATAGTGTGTGACGTTTCGGTAACAACGCTGTTATCGAAACATCACACACTATTTATTTATTTGGATTTGGTCTTATTACCTTGTGTTTATAATCTATAATCCAAATTGTGCATTATCTCTTTCATACATAAAACAAATCATTATGAGTAGACTTGTTTTTAGAGCCAAATCTCCCACAAGTTATGATACAAAAAAGTATTGAAACAGCACAGCAAACTACATTCAGAAAGGATGGCAGTGAAGCAAGGATTAGAAGAGAACCAAGACCTAGGCAAGGTGGTCAAGAAGGAAGTCTGCTTCCCAAGAAAGTGATGAGACAGTCAGATGTAATCAGAATGCTGTGACAGAAGAACAACCTACAAGACAGTGTTCCCCAGACATGGAATGTGACATCCTCAGGACAAGAGAGAACTGTACTAGCCTGGGCCAATGGTCAACCAGGATGGACACAGTCAGTAGGATCCTTCTGACATTGGAGGCAAGTCTTTATCTCCACTGGTATCAAGCCTGTAGTGCTTGTTGATGGTGTCTTCTGGGGATGAGTAGAGCTCATCAATGGATGAGTCCATACAGTCAATGATGTGGTTTGGGGTTGCAGGTTGAGTAGAAAACCTTGCAACCATTCTGGAAAGTCATTGTCTGTAGATGACTAGACTTAAGTCTCAAAATCAAAGACTATTGTTCTCTTGGGAGGACAGAATTGGTGCTTGCCCCTCCTGCTGGGGGAAGTTATTGCATTAATTCCATTTTACATGTGTAGACATGTGGTGAACTTGCAGTAAAAACAGTCACCAACTACTAGCCAGCATAATGGCCTATGTGCACCACGTGTACAAAGAATAAAAATAGTTTTTAAAAAGAACCACTTTTAAAAAGTGCAAACACTATGTGCATCCCACTATGAAGTTGCGCATAGTTATTTAGGTCATCTAAACCTCAGAGAGAAGGGGGTAAAATGATGTTGTATTCTAACACATTTAACAACAGATGAGAGAATGGAACTCACCTTTCCCCGGATCTTGACTTCCACTAAAACAACAGATATACTTCAATTAGAAACCTGTTTATTAAATAAATCAATAAATGGGGGGTGTAAATAAATGTTCTGGAATTTTTTAAAAGTCAATGAAGAGAAATTTGAACTGTACAGTAAATAACTTTTTTTTTTACCAACACAACCAATTATAATTTCACAATTCAATCAATTTTTCAAATCCCAACCATGTTCCTTTTCAAATATTCATGCTTAATTAAACCAACTATATTTCATCATTTCGTGATATGGCACAATTTGGATTATAGCAATAAGAAAATATGACCTAATCCAAATAAATTAAGTGTGTGATGTTTCGGTAACAGTGTTGTTACCGAAAAATTACACACTATTAATTTATTTGTATTAGGTCTTATTTTCTTGTATTTGCATTTAATAACAACAACAACAAAAAGTATTTATTTAGGGCCTCTCGCCCTACACTGGATTCGCCATTTCACAGTGGATGGGGAGAACACTGTGTGGCCTTTTTCCGGGATATAGTCTTGTGGAATCCAAATATCGCCATCGCTATATACCTATTCTTTGATATTTCATTAATTAGTGCCGGAAATGAAGGACAAAGTTGCCCCGTTTTATCATTTAGTTTTCGTCTTTCCTCAGACAGAGCAGCACAGTCAAATAAGTAGTGCAACATCTCCGTTGTTATTCCTGATCCACAGAAAGTGCATTTCAGGTCTTCACGCCTCAATAAAATCAGATGGTGTTCTCTGAAAAAATTGAAAGGGTTCTAAATTGTGCGATTAATCTGATGACAGGAAAAGGGAGTTCACTTAAGAAATATTCTTCGGTGGTAAACATTGTATATATATCTCTATAGTGGGAATATAACTTTGATTGGGTTATTCTTGTTAAGTCATTCTGTATTGATTGCTCTATCGCAGTTCTTAATATTCCTGGGATAGCATTCCTTTGTAAATCAGGATCATTACAATAAGTAAGCCACGAGGATCCGTTATTATTGAGTAAATTGCTTAATTGTTTTATAAACCCGATGGGCGCACCTGTAGCACAGGATATTTGCCTAATTCTATTTAAACAAACTCGAGGCAATCTATTTGAATCCATACCCAGCACCCTCAGCCAATATTTCAAGGTCAATTTCAGAGCTGTTATTATTAATGAGACGCGGCCTGTTTCTGGTCTTATTATGTATCCTGGTGTATATCTAGGCAAATTCAAGAACCTACGAATAAATGTATCTTGTATATGATCTAATAAATCTTCATGCTCTGTTGACCTAATTGGAGCAGCATGCATCAAAACAGCCATCACAATAGAATCAAACAGTTTCATTGCAGTTTAATTAATTAATTTTTGATTTTGCTAGTATTGGGGTTGTAGCATTTATTGCCGCGAGTGCTTTTCCTTTGAAAAAGTTTGCGGCTTGAGTGGTTTTAGTTGTACTGACCAGAGGGTATCCCAAGTAATTATATCTTCTTGTTACCATCAGAGGTTTACCATTCCAGTACCATCTATATTCTCTTGAGGGTTTACCACCATTGCGGAATACCATAACCTTCGATTTGGACTCGTTCAGTGTCATATAGTTCTCACCAAGATATTCTTTCAATATATTAATCTTTTTTTGGAGGTTTATCCTCGACTCCCCTATAATAGCAATATCATCTGCATAGATCAGCAGGTGAACATCACCAAATTCCGGCAGGTATACACTCGTCAGATCTGAGTTGTCATACAATTTAATCAGGTCGTCATGAATAATATAAAGAGTAATGGCGATAGTGGCTCTCCTTGTAAAACACCCGAATGTATCTTAATATTTTCTGTAATTGATCCCCTCCATCTGACTGCCACAGTCGCCTGTTCATAGTAATTTCTAATTGCATGTATAAATTGATAGCTCACGCCCAGATCGGTTAATTTCTTCCAAAGTAATGAGTGAGGAACTGTATTCAATGCTTTTCTCAAATCAATAAAAAATACATATAATTTTCCTCTCTTTTTCCTCGGTGAAAGTTGTATTAGAGTGGTCAATGTGAATATCAGATCCACACACGATCGACCCCTTCGGAAACCCGCCTGATTTTCTGGAATGACGTTTCTTCTTTCTACCCATTCATTCAGTCTTGATCTTAGTATTGTCGTAAAAAGTTTCGATAAATTACTTATCAGTGCTATACCACGATAATTTGAAGGGTTGTCTTTGTCACCGCTTTTAAAGATTGGATGTATGATCGATTTAGTCCATATTGTAGGATAGTGTCCCATTATCATAGCTCTATTGTAAAATTGTTCTAATAAACCCATGTATGAGTCTAGGAGTACTTTTATTATTTCATTGGGGATGTCATCAGGTCCACTTGCCTTGTTATTTTTCAAATCTCTGATTGCCCTGCCTATCTCTTCAGAAGTTACTCTGGATCAAGTATTGGATCGCTCGGCAAGATCCTCACTTCTATATTACAAATCTTCTCTTTTTCCTCAATACTAATTAATTCGCAATAAAATTTGTGCCATTCCTGTACAGTAATTTCTCCTTGAATTTTTGTTGCTCTTTTAAATAGTGCAATGGTCTTCCAAAAGGACTTTGAATCTTTTATATATCTCAATATTTCTTGTTTTTCCTGAATATATTTCTTTCTTTTATCATCTAATAAACCGAGATATTTCTTTCTATGGAGAGCATAGCTTTCAAGGTCTTCCTTTCTGTTGGTTCTACGGTATTCCTTCAGACTTTCTTTTGTTAGCTTTTTCATTTCGTAACAGTTTTTGTCAAACCATGGTTTAGATTCTCCGGGGGCACCCTTAGTTAAGTACATTATTCCTGATGTTGACATTGCCTCAGTAATTCTTTGAGTGAAAGTATTTACGGAGCTATAGAGATTTGATATTTTTACTACTTGCAATTCCTTTAATTCCTGTTTAAATGTATTAATTCCCTCAGCTGTCCATCTGTATCTCGTAACACCATATTCTTCTACCTTAGATTTATTTTCATAGGTGTTTTGGACTGTTATCTTCAGGATAAGAGGAAGGTGATCTGAATACATCTGGGTTTCTATCCTGAAGTCTGATATTTTTTCCAGTATTCCTTGTGAAACTATGCAGTAATCAATAGTTGATGAGCCTCTCTCCGAAACATATGTAAAGTCTCCCTCTCTGTCTCCTGTTGATCTTCCATTGATTATTGTCAGCGAATTGTCCTCGAGAAAACTCGAGAAGTCCTTCAGCCAGTGGTGAAATTATTAGATCTCTTGCTTTTCTTTCGGAAACTAAAGAGAGTTGAAGATTTGTTGAATTATACAGTCCCCCGAGCCCTCCAGTTCTAATATTTAAATCCCCAATTAGAATTAGTTCTTTCCCGTCAGTTATCTGTTTTTCCATATATTTAGTTAATCTAGCTAATACACAATAAAATCCTAAATAATTGCAATTAGATATTCAAGGAATGAAAGGAAGAAAAAATTGCAATGAGTTTCTTTATTCAAAATGTTGGCGAGCTTTCAGGCGTTAGCCTATCTTCAGGCCGATTTCGCAAAAAAATATATATCGGCCTGAAGATAGGCTAACGCCTGAAAGCTCGCCAACATTTAGAATAAAGAAACTCGTTGCAATTTTTTCTTCCTTTCATTCCTTGAATAATCTAGCTAAGTTATTCTGGTAAAGTTTGTTTGGAGGGAGATATACAAATATCAAGCAGGTGGTAGGTTTGTCGGTTCCTATGTTTTGTGATAAGAAAATCGATATCCAGATGTTATCCTTTTCTGTACTGTGCAACCTGTAATGTCCCCCTTTTTTGACACCCACAATTATTCCTCCTGATCCCCTACCCCTTTCTGTGGTCTTTGTTGCAGGATGTTCAAAAATTTGGAAATCCTTTAATGTTATATTTGTGAGATTTATACACCATGTTTCAAGTAAAGCGAAGATCTCGTAATTTTTAATGTACTCGAGAAGTGGAAAAACAGAGAGCAACCTAAAAAGTCCATTTATATTCCAGCATATTATTGTATTTACTGTAACTTTTGTTTTTTTAAAGCTAATAGTCTTAAAACCTTTTTGTGAATCTTTATTTGTATGTATTTTATTTTGTAGTGTCTGTAAAGTTTCTGATTTGTCAACGTCAATTCAGGGCTGCGTCGACCTCTATAATGTAGAGCCCCTTTCACCAACCACTCTACCGTCAACGACTTCGTATTTTTGTCCATTTGCAAAAAGCTTATTGTCTCTTAATTTTGAGCGTATTCCTTTTTCGGATAGTTCTTTCTTCTTAGAAATCAGTAAGCGGTGTTGTTCTCGGGTCTTCAGAGTGTAATCTTTGTTTACAAAAATCTTATCATCTCTGAATTTGTAGGAATTCCTAAGTAGAGCAATTCTTGTGGTTTGTTTCGGAATTTCAACCAAAATTGGCGCGTTAGCTTTCTTTGAAAGCCGATGACAACGCATTATTTCCGATTCGACTTGTATTTGCATCTTTTCATTTATCACCGTAACTAATTTGCATAAAGTTTCATCTGAGTTTTCGGCTTCGGGCCCTTTTATACCATAAATATAAGGTTATTTTCCCTTATTTTCCTGTCCAACATATCACCATGATCCTCTAGACTTTTTATTCTTAAATCGTTTTTTGTGGCTAATTCCAAGCATGTTTTCTGTGAAGTTTCGATAACGGTCATGCTTTGATCCCATTCCTCGAACTTTTGTTCGATGTTTTGTAATCTAGTTTCTAGTCTTGCTCCTAAAGTCCTTAGCTCTGTGTGGATTTGTTTAACAATAGATTTGAGATCATCTTCAATAGCTTCCTTTGTCTCAGTAGTTTGTACAGTCGACAGAGTTGTTTGCTTTTTTGTAGGGGGCCCGGGGTTAAGTTCCACGCCACCTATGATCAGTAGAATGGCAATCACTCTTATCAAGTAGGCAGAAGAATACTTTTGAGTTAGCGTAAGGTGGCAGGATGGGTACATTTTGTTATTGTAAGATAGTTTTTTGAATTCATCGTACTTCTCAACGAGA
Organism: Cordylochernes scorpioides; assembly: GCA_030710605.1. Lineage (NCBI taxonomy): Eukaryota > Metazoa > Arthropoda > Arachnida > Pseudoscorpiones > Chernetidae > Cordylochernes > Cordylochernes scorpioides. The sequence continues at coordinate 50,567,561 of CP092871.1, forward strand.
AATTTAGGCTCTTTAATGCAAACGATAAACAACAATGCAAGTACTATGTATGTAAATTTCAACCTTTTTTTCTTGGTGTCTGATTTTAGAAAAAAAAAAAGTAAGGTTTAACAATAAGTGCTAAGATTATATTTGAGGTATAGTATTACTAAGTTAATTATATCTTTAAAATTAGGTTCATTAAATATTAAAGTAGATTGTTAAAAGTATATTTACCGAGGGCAAACGCACGTGCTGCTTGCAGTTTGGCCTCCTGGCGGCGAATCATTTGCATTTAATAAAAAGTTGTTTTTTAAATATATATTTCATTAGATAATTACTAAATTACATTCTCGACTGCTTACGTGTTACCACACCTTTGCCCAAACAATTAAGATATAAATAAAAATAAAAATATCACATCCAAATTAGAAAATCACATGCCACGTTTTGTTAACAGCATAATTACCATCTTCAGACAAAAGTACTGAATGAGAAAAATATTAAATATTTTAAATTGTTGTTAGTACAGTTAAATGTATTGAATAAACAAGAATAAGAAAAGTTACTGATAAAAAGAAATAAACAAAATAATGAAATAAACTTTTACAAGAAAATAAGACCTAATCCAAATAATTTAATAGTGAACGTTTCAGCAACAGCATTGTCACCATTATCAAACAAAAGAATTAAAAAAAAAAAAAAAATTAGTTTGTCTGATGATGATGACAATGCTGTTGCCGAAACGTCCACTATTAAATTATTTGGATTAGGTCTTATTTTCTTGTATTATAATCTATAAGCAAAATTGTGCTTTATCACGAGGTAAACAGTGAATTACAGATTAGAAACAAAAGCTAACAAGACCATATCCATGTAAGTGACCTATTGTTGACAGTTGTCTTCAGACAGAAGCACTGAAGAATCAATATTTTTGTCTAACGATGGTAATAACCCTGTTACCGGAATGTTACAAACAAGGTAAAATTATTTTTAAAAAAGACTAAAATATTATTTGTAAAAGTAGAAGTGAAACAAAAAAAGTTAGATATACAGTAGTACCCCCTTTAGTGGACACTCACACTAGCAAAGTGTTCTTTAAACACTAAACAATGGAAGCATTCCCAATGCATCATTTATTGATTAACATATAGTAGACATTACTGCTAGCGGACAATTCAGAAAATCAAAGTTGACCAAAGAATACATATATATATTTTAAATAAAATTCATTTTCAATGTTTAATGCTATTTAATTAGTTTACTACACAAGGTAATAAGACCAAATCCAAAAAAATAAATAGTGTGTGACATTTCGGTAACAGCGTTGTTACCATTTTCAGACAAAAGAATGGTAACAACGCTGTTACCGAAACATCACACACTATTTATTTATTTGAATTTGGTCTTATTACCTTGTGTTTATAATCTATAATCCAAATTGTGCCTTAATAAATTAGTTTACTGTAATCGTTTACTATAGGTATAAAACCTGCACCAGGGCTCAGCTGGCCCGGCTGATAGTACCCTGTAAGGGCTCCTAATCCACGGATACAGGATGAGCAGTGTTTGTGCTCCATGTTAGGAGTGGCTGCACATGGTGTCTGTTCCTCATGTCAGAGGTGGCCATTTTTTTGGAGCTAAGTCGGCCTGCCACTGAATAGTGCTCCCAGTCTTGATGACAAAGGCAGACGCATTATACTTTACCCGTATGGAGATAAGAAAGAAGATAAAAATCTGCTTTTCACAAGTGTAGACATGTAGGGCACTTAAAGTAAAATCAGTCGCCTACTTCTACCCACCATGATTATCATGACCTGTATCAGGTTAACTTAGGGATAAGCAAAAAAAAGTATAAAACAAAGTTATAATATTTTACAATAATAAATAAATATAAAATATGGTCAAAAAGTTTATAGCTTGAACATAACTCTCCAGTAGGAGAACACCTTTCTATAAAGGACACTTTGGCTCTGCAACTAGGTGTCAGGGAGGTAGTTCTACTGTACCTAGTTAAAATCTAATATAATAAGAACTATGGAGCCTACCTTTATAATTGTGCCCATGGATATTGTTGCAACTAGGTGTCAGGGAGGTAGTTCTACTGTACCTAGTTAAAAGCTAATATAATAAGAACTATGGAGCCTACCATTATAATTGTGCCCATGGATATTGTTGCAACTAGGTGTCAGGGAGGTAGGTTTACTGTACCTAGTTAAAATCTAATATAATAAGAACTATGGAGCCTACCTTTATAATTGTGCCCATGGATATTGTTGCAACTAGGTGTCAGGGAGGTAGGTTTACTGTACCTAGTTAAAAGCTAATATAATAAGAACTATGGAGCCTACCTTTATAATTGTGCCCATGGATATTGTTGCAACTAGGTGTCAGGGAGGTAGTTCTACTGTACCTAGTTAAAAGCTAATATAATAAGAACTATGGAGCCTACCTTTATAATTGTGCCCATGGATATTGTTGCAACTAGGTGTCAGGGAGGTAGGTTTACTGTACCTAGTTAAAATCTAATATAATAAGAACTATGGGGCCTACCTTTATAATTGTGCCCATGGATATTGTTGCAACTAGGTGTCAGGGAGGTAGTTTTACTGTACCTAGTTAAAATCTAATATAATAAGAACTATGGGGCCTACCTTTATAATTGTGCCCATGGATATTGTTGCAACTAGGTGTCAGGGAGGTAGGTTTACTGTACCTAATTAAAATCTAATATAATAAGAACTATGGGGCCTACCTTTATAATTGTGCCCATGGATATTGTTGCAACTAGGTGTCAGGGAGGTAGTTTTACTGTACCTAGTTAAAATCTAATATAATAAGAACTATGGAGCCTACCTTTATAATTGTGCCCATGGATATTGTTGCAACTAGGTGCCAGGTAGTTCTACTGTACATAGTTAAAATCTAATTTAAAAAGAACTATGGGGCTTACCTTTATAATTGTGCCCATGACCATTGTTGCAACTAGGTGTCAGGGAGGTAGTTCTACTGTACCTAGTTAAAATCTAATATAATAAGAACTATGGAACCTACCTTTATAATTGTGCCCATGGATATTGTTGCAACTAGGTGTCAGGGAGGTACTTCTACTGCACCTAGATAAAATCTAATATAATAAGAACTATGGAACCTACCTTTATAATTGTGCCCATTGATATTGTTGCAACTAGGTGTCAGGGAGGTAGTTCTACTGTACCTAGTTAACCCGTAATTACTGGCGTTCGGCTTGAAAGGCCGTGTGAAAATTAAAAATGTTTGCGAAATTTTCAAAATGCAATATTTTTCATCAAAATTTTAGGTAGCTTAATAAAATGCATTTATTTGAAGAACTTTTCATTTTAAGAGAAATCTATTTTGTATATCCCGAGTTATTAAATCAAACGGCCTTTAAAGCCGAGCGCCAGTAATTACGTCACTGGGAATTTTAGCGCCCCTATTATTGGCCGTTTCACTTTTGGTTTTATAGACGTTCAAACGCAACAAATAAGTTGAGCATTCGTTTTTTTATTACTCTTGCTTCAATTATATGCATTCTAAATTGTGTTTTGTGATTGTAATTTTGTATAATATAATAGAAGTTCGGTTCCACTTTTGGTTTTTCAAAAAACAAAAATTTGGTATCCTATGTCTCTAAAATTGGAAAATCTGTTATATTACTCTCCACAATGCATTCGACCACAACAATTGATCAAGAAACTGCTGAACAATAAAAGCCCGAGATAATCACATTTTATAATATGACCAAAGGTGGTGTAGATGTAGTTGATCAGACATGTATTCAGTTGGAAGAAGAACCAAAAGATGGCCCCTGTGTTTATTTTTCAACTTTTTGGATGTGGTTGCAATAAATTCAGCAGTAATTTATAAGGCTGTCAAACAAGACGGTGGAATGGCTCGAAAAGATTTTATAAAGCAGCTTGCTCTACAACTAATGAGAGATGCCTTGAATATGAGAAATCAAGCCAAAAATTTGTCAAGAGATCTGCAAGTATTAATTCAGAAGCATGCTGGAACTTCATCACTTGAGGTAGGCAAATATTTATTTGATACTAGCGGACGTACCCGGCTTCGCCCGGGTTTTACCCGAGTAAAAGTTTGTCTAACGAATCTCTCGATAAAGTGAACATTTTTTTCCCGGTCCCTTGAAAAATACTCGATAAGTTGAATAAAATCAATATTAATTGGTTCCCTCGGTAATTGGAAGTTAAAGGAATAGTATCTTGCCTTGGAATTGTATCATTATTCTTGTATGGATGTACCCGGCTTCGCCCGGGTTTTACCCGAGTAAAGGTTTGTTTAACGAATCTCTCGATAAAGTGAACATTTTTTTCCCGGTCCCTTGAAAAATACTCGATAAGTTGAATAAAATCAATATTAATTGGGTCCCTCGGTAATTGGAAGTTAAAGGAATAGTATCTTGCCTTTGAATTGTATCATTATTCTTGTCTCAAATAAATTGCCGTGTCATCCTGAATTTTGTCTTTCCTAATTTTCTACATTACAAAATCATCGGATCATCATGATAATATTTAGAGCAGATTGTTGAATTATAACAGATAAATTAGAATTTTTATCTTGGATTATTTCTAGGCGAAAAGTTATTTCAAAAATTTTATTTGCTAGAAACCTTCCCAGTACTATACTAAATAACTTCCCAAAGTTTCATGGCGATCCAATGAGTGGTTTGGTCAGGCATAAAGGACAAACAAACAAACAAACAGACACACATACATTCATTTTTATATATATAGATTCAAACGAAATATCAATAATATGTGTTATCTAGGAATCCACAAGCGGCAGTCCTTGGTCCAAAAAACGCAAAAGATGCTACCTATGTAAAAAAGATCGTCGAACTCAAATGCAATTCAAAAAATGCAAAGAACCAATCTGCAAAGATCATTCTATTGAAATATGCTTGAATTGTGCACCTAATCTTGAATTAAATATTTTAGATAGAATTTTTTAGAATATTTATAGAATATTTTAGATAGAAAGAGTTTCTTGTACATTTTCATTTAATTTTGTTTAAAGCTCTGTTTATTCGAAAAAAACAAAATATTTATTCTTTGGAAATTATGTGTATACGTTTAATTTCTTTTTATTTTATAAATAACATGGTTTATTATTGATTTTAAAAGACGGCCTGAGAGGCCGAACGCCAGTAATTGTGTAAGGAAAATAGGCGCCAGTAACTAAGGGTAAAAAGCTAATATAATAAGAACTATGGAGCCTACCTTTATAATTGTTCCCATGGATATTGTTGCAACTAGGTGTCAGGGAGGTAGTTCTACTGTACCTAGTTAAAAGCTAATATAATAAGAACTATGGAGCCTACCTTTATAATTGTGCCCATGGATATTGTTGCAACTAGGTGTCAGGGAGGTAGTTCTACTGTACCTAGTTAAAAGCTAATATAATAAGAACTATGGAGCATACCTTTATAATTGCGCCCATGGATATTGTTGCAACTAGGTGTCTGGGAGGTAGTTCTACTGTACCTATTTAAAAGCTAATATAATAAGAACTATGGAGCCTACCTTTATAATTGTGCCCATGGGTATTGTTGCAACTAGGTGTCAGGGAGGTAGTTCTACTGTACCTAGTTAAAAGCTAATACAGTATAACCTCGTTAATTCGACACACCCCAATTCGACACTCGGCGATAATTCGACCATGTTCCGATGTCCCAACCTCCGGCCTATCAAATAACAAACCGTAATTCGACAGTATCGATAATACGACAGTTCCGATAGTTCGACCATTTTAAAATTCGAATTTCGCCAGTTGAATGTTATTTTACATGCAACTTTACCGCTAAACGGTATTACGGCAGGCGCCGATCGGATCGCGCCTGCGCACTTTTGGTTTCTGGTTAGTTTAAGTTTCACTTTGCAGTGCCGTTGCGCAATTTCGCGGATGTTATTGTTGTTTTTTTACGCGGGAATTTCGGCATCATGCGCTAACAAATAATAATTTTTATTTTTTTATTTTAACATTGAAATATTTTAGCTATTTTTAAATTTATAAATAATTTATTTTTAAATAAATAAATCTTTATAAAATGTAGCCACAATGATTATGATAACATTTTATTTCAATATTCCATTTCTGTGTTATTATAAAAGATTTAAACACAAAATCAATAATACCTGCAGCAGCAGTGGATGACTTTAATACATTAAAATTTATTTATTAAAAAAACATTTTAGAAGAAGAAAGACATGCATGTTTTTTCAAAATGACCGTCTGGAATACATCCTGAATAGGATTTCAGTGCAAAAACAGACATCTATAAAGGAATTTTTAAAAGATCTTCATGATAATTTTTAAATAATATTTTAAAATTTTCTTTTTATTTACCATATTTATTTCCTTTCAACTGCTATATTTTTCAATTAGAATAAAATATTATTTAATATATTATATTTAATATTTTAATGTCTGTAGAGTTAATATTTGATTATATTACTGAAAAGAAACACATTGCCAGTAAATTTATTTGTTACAATTATTTTTGTCTCTAAAATATGTATTAATGCCATTTTGTCCCTGATACTAAAAGTTAATCATGAAAATAAAATAAAACACAAAATGGTTTCAATTAATATCATAAATTTATATTACAAGGCTATTTTAAAAAAATATTATTTTAGCGAGTTAGATGATTACCTAATCATCTCACCTTAATTCAACACTTCCTTTAATTCAACCGAAAGCTCTGATCCCTTGGGGTGTTGAATTAAAGAGGTTCGACTGTATAATAAGAACTATGGAGCCTACCTTTATAATTTTGCCCATGGATATTGTAACAACTAGGTGTCAGTGAGATAGTTTTACTGTACCTATTTAAAAGCTAATATAATAAGAAATATGGAGCCTACCTCTATAATTGTGCCCATGGATATTGTTGCAACTAGGTGTCAGGGAGGTAGGTTTACTGTACCTAGTTAAAATCTAATATAATAAGAACTATGGAGCCTACCTTTATAATTTTGCCCATGGATATTGTAACAACTAGGTGTCAGTGAGGTAGTTTTACTGTACCTATTTAAAAGCTAATATAATAAGAACTATGGAGCCTACCTTTATAATTTTGCCCATGGATATTGTAACAACTAGGTGTCAGTGAGGTAGTTTTACTGTACCTAGTTAAAAGCTAATAAATAAGAAATATGGAGCCTACCTTTATAATTGTGCCCATGGATATTGTTGCAACTAGGTGTCAGGGAGGTAGTTTTACTGTACCTAGTTAAAATCTAATATAATAAGAACTATGGAGCCTACCTTTATAATTGTGCCCATGGATATTGTTGCAACTAGGTGTCAGGGAGGTAGTTCTACTGTACCTATTTAAAAGCTAATATAATAAGAACTATGGAGCCTACCTTTATAATTTTGCCCATGGATATTGTAACAACTAGGTGTCAGTGAGGTAGTTTTACTGTACCTAGTTAAAAGCTAATATAATAAGAAATATGGAGCCTACCTTTATAATTGTGCCCATGGATATTGTTGCAACTAGGTGTCAGGGAGGTAGTTCTACTGTACCTATATAGTTAAAAGCTAATATAATAAGAACTATGGAGCATACCATTATAATTGTGCCCATGGATATTGTTGCAACTAGGTGTCAGGGAGGTAGTTCTACTGTACCTAGTGAAAATTTAATAAAATAAGAACTATAGAGCCTACCTTTATAATTGTGCCCGTGGATATTATTGCACTTGCTATAGACTTGAAGGTTTTGTTCTTTAGACAAATGTGGACTGCAACACCACAATGACTGGGTGAATACACAAGTCACTAGATTATAAAGGAAGTTTCTCCGGTCAAAATAAATACTAAAACTAAGCACCATCTATTGGCCGGCCATCTCCGCAAACTTAGTATCAGTTACTAATATATGTTAGGATACATTCTTTTCCCTTATTTTCTTTTGTATCCAGTATGGAGAATCTGTATGAGGTTTTAAGAAAGGTTTCTGAGTAAAGGTGAGAGAGGGCACAAGGTAGAGTTGTCAGAAGACCAACATTGATCAAGGAAAGTGTTACAAGAGGGAAGTGGAGATTTTTTTTTTAGAATCAAGAGAAGTGGATGTTACTAGGAGAAAAAATTGGGATAAAATCCTATTGTATTAATTTCCAACTAGAAAACTATTATATACAATAGTTCAATATACCCGCTACTGGTCCTGCAGCTCCATCAGATCCCTCATACAGGAAGCCTTCAACATCATTCAGCTGACCTGCAGCTCTTCGGTAAAGGGCTGGATGACAACACCCTCACCATCCTCGTGTCTGCCAAGTCATCAATACACAGGTTCTTTCTGAGCCTTGAGATGAGGGGAGAACGTGACATACTGTCTGGAGGAGGATTCTTTGTCGTTGGGGGAGTCTCCTGGACTTTACATACCTGTATAGTTTACTCTTTTATTTTATCTTTCTCATATATTTTTTAAATTGTCCCTCTTTTTATAATTATTTTATAATACCACTACACTTGTAAATGATGTCAATAAAATATTTTTAAATCTCAATATTTAATTAATACTGTTGTTAAGAGCTTAAGTCTTCTATACTGCAATGAGTGGGAAATATCAATTAGATGGGAAATATGCATATACAGTTGAATCTCTATGAGAGGATACTGTGGCTAGAGGACACCTCTCTACAAAAGACAGTTTCCATTCCCAAAATTAACATTTTTACTATTTTGTAACTTCTCTCTAAAGAACACTCAGCCTCTGCAGCTAGGTGTTGTTCATCACAGAGAGGTAGTTAGTTCTACTGTATAATTATTTTGATAATAAACTGGCCCCATAAAAAAAATTGCATCACGTAGAAATACTATGTAAATTTCTGAAAATTAGTGAGCTCTATATAATGGTAATGTAAAAATAATTGATTGATTGAAATAAAAATATAGATAAATAAAAGGGATGTAAATTGATTGAGATACAGGTTCATCAATATTTGGTGCGTCCTCCTTTGGCACGTATAGCTACACATTAAGACATACTGTCATTTAGTATTTTATGGATTCTTGTGGGACCAAGCCATTTCAATTTACTGACAAAGCTGTTGAAGATTACTTGAATGTGGAGATTACCAAATTCTCCTCCCCTTCATGTCAATTAGGAAAAAGGCATCTCCTTATCGTGCAACTCAAAGTGGATGATAGCTTGTGCCACAATGTCACATTTGTACTATATTTCCACATTGGTTCGCGGTCTCGCGCAATTCTGGCTTTAACTACCCATTTCATGATTTTTTCAGGATGTCTGAATGACCAGTTTTTTGGTTGTTGAGGTATAGCTTGCACCACGCTGACGAGGGCCAACAGCCCAAAACCGGTACGTGGTTAGCTTTTCTTGATTAATTAAAAATGGGTATTGGCCAATTCTGGAATAATTAACCCTTAACCGGACGGGTTGGGTTGATTCCGCCCATGTATAAACTTATTATAGGAAATAAATATATTTTTTTCGTTTACTGAGAGCTACCAGCTTTCATGTATTCTAATTTTACAGTGATACAAACATTTTCCATCCACCATTTATAAATATCAGTTTTGGGAGGGGGGTTAAATTTGCATGTGAGGGCGGATTCAACCCAGCCCATCCAGAAGCGTGAGACTTTTTCGTGTCAGTGTTAGCTTGTGGCTCATACTTGAATCGGTATTTTTAGCTTCCTTTTATAAAATAACACTTCTTTCTTTGGATAGGTAGAATTATCAATCAAGTCAACAGAGAGAACTATCCCTGCCAACCCAAAATACAGTCGAACCTCTTTAATTCAACACCACAAGGGATCAGAGCTTTCGGTTGAATTAAAGGAAGTGTTGAATTAAAGTTATTCAGATGATTAGCTAATCATCTAACTCGCTAAAATAATATAATTTTAAAATAGCTCTTTGTAATATTTATATAAATAAATGATATTAATTGAAACCATTGTGTGTGTTCTTTTTTCTATTTATTCTTTTATTTTCATGATTAACTTTTAGTATCAGGAACAAAATAGCATTAATACATATTTTCAAAACATAAATAATTACAAATAATATTTTATTCTAATTTAAGCATATAATAGTTGAAAGGAAATAAATATGGAAAATAAAAAGAAAATTTAAAAATATTATTTAAAAATAATCATGAAGATCTTTTTAAAAATTCCTTTATAGATGTCTATTTTTGCACTGAAATCCTATTCATGATGTATTCTAGATGGTATATTTTTAAAAGAAATGTATGTCTTTCTTCCTCTGAAATTCCTTTTAAATAACAAAGAGTTTTTATTGTATTAAAGGCATCCACTGTGGCTGCAGTTATTGATTTTGCGTTTTAATCTTTTATAACACGGAAATGGATGTTGATATAAAATGTTATCATAATCATTGTGGCTACAATTTATAAAGATTTTATTTAAAAGGAAAATATTGGTAAATTTTAAAATAACTAAAATATTTCAATGTTGAAAATTGAGAAAAATAATATTTATTAGCGTGCGCTGTCTAAATTCTTGAGTAAAAAAATAATAATAACACTCGCGACATTGCGCAACGGCACTGCAAAGTGAAACTTAAACTAACCAGCAACAAAAGTGCGCAGGCACGATCCTTTCGGCTGCCGCGGATCACCGCTTGCCGCCGCTGTAATACCTTTTTAGCGGTAAAGTTGTATCTAAAAAAACATTCAAATTTCAAATTTTAAAATGGTGGAACTATTGGAAGTGTCGTATTATCGATAGTGTCGAATTACGGTTTGTTATTTGATAGGCTGGTGGTCGGGACATCAGAACATGGTCGAATTAAAGTAGAGTGTTGAATTGGCGTGTGTCAAATTAACAATGTTATACTTAATATATAAGTTTTAGAGATTAGTCGACAACTTTGGAAGAGTAATAGAAATATTACAGCAGACAATTGGTTCATTTCAGTAGAATTAGTTGATAAGTTGAAAGAACATGGCCTTACATATTTAGGAACGATGCGAAAGAACATACACACAAATCTTAGATTCCATCACAATTTCAACCGCACCCTAATAGAGAATCAGGTACATCTATATTTGGTTTCTCTGAAAAAACCACATTAGGAAGAGTTTTAAAAATGATATTTTTATTTATGTTACTTCTGTTCCTATAGTATAGAAATGCAATAGGTAAAATATGCAATGCAAAAGTTTACCTGTGAAGCCGATGTGCGGCACTAAATGTCTCAGTTCGGGAAAGAGTAACGATCGGAAGGGTCTTAGAATTTTCCATAGTATATTTATTTATTAGGTTAATCCAGATTCCTAGAGAATACAGATTAATATATTTACTAACAAAGAGCTAATAGCCTTAATGCTGATAAACAGATTGTAAGGAAAAACTAGAAACAAATAGCTAAGATGTTATCAGGAAACAGAGTACTAGAGAATTTTTTTTTTTAATAAAAGATACGACTTTTTAAAATAAATTTTTAAAAATAGGAGAAAAAAGTTCTAAATGAGAGGAGTTGAAAATATAATTTAGAAACAATAGTTATGTTTTTTTTTTATACTATTGGGATTTGTTGTTGTTAGCGTACATCAAGCTGAGTTGTAATTTTGGTAACTATAATGGAAAATATTCCCCAATATCACCTGCTTGAGGCAAGTGAATTCAAAATGTTGACCGATCACAGACCTTTAATCTACGTATTTAAAAAGAAATGAAGAAGCTTCTCATAGACAACTAAGGCATCTACATAAAATCTAGGGGGTTGGTGGAAGGATGGTCTAGTTGGTTTTCGACCGCTACGACCCTGGTTCGATTCCCGCATTGGGCACTTTTTATGTTTAAAAAAATGCTCTAATGGCCCCCGATTCTTGCAAAAGTCCAACCCCACCAGCGAGTGCAAGTAATCAAACGGGGCTCTGGCACTTTTGTAATTGCAAAGTCGAACTGCTTTTCACATGTGTAGACATGTGGTTCACTTACAGTAAATGCAGTCGCCTACTTCTACCCACCATGATTATCATGGTCAGTACCACGTGTACTTGGGATAAGCAAAAGAAAAAACATAAAATCTTCCAATTCATTACTTACATCAAGTGTAGAGGCCACTCCTGGGGCCTCCACAAAGTTCACCCACAGAAACAAATAGAAAGCTGGTGGACAATGATGAAGCTGCCTCGACAAGAAAGAAGAGGATTTCGAGCATTCTTCATTGTCAAACCAGCCCATCTCTTCACCTCCTTTTTATTTCTAATTTTTGTATATAACTTATAATATTAATAATAAATTTCCTTTTTCTTTTAAATAAGCAGTTATTTATTTTTTTTTAATAATATTTCGAATCATAATTTTTATTATAATTTATTTATTTTTTATCAAAAAAATCTGTTTTTTTTATCACAGAGGGTGACCAGATAAAGATTTATTATTATTATTTTTTTTTTTTTCGGTCACCCTGGGAGAAAAAGGTTAGTTACAGGGGGTCTTAGAGCAGAGATAGGACAGTCAGGCTCGTAAAAAAAATTCAACCAAAAATGTAGTTCTACAAGATTTGAGTGGAAGGAATCTCCCAGCCATCTAACTGAAGCACTAAGTTAAGTATCTTTCAATAATGATTTTTTTAACAGGTATATTCATGTAAATTCTCTAAACCTATCCTCATTGCCCGTTTCATTCTTATCTTTGTGTGACTGTTTTTTAAGAAATAAATAAATATATTGTAGTCTTAATCAAAATTTATAGTTGTCCTTTTTTTTTAACCCCAGTGCGCGCAGGATACATTCAAACTATACTTATTTATATAGCAGGATGTAATATTTCGTGAACTCCCTGAGAATGAAAGAGCCTCATGGATTTCGGGACGATAGCGTCAGAAATCGGCTCATCAATGACGCCTTCAACGTGGGACGACCAATTCCAAATAAGGCCACGAAAAGTTCACGGTAAAATAACACCCTGCTGTTTAAAACATGTAACTTGTAAAATCCTGTCTAAAGCATAAACTAATAGATAATGTGTGCGAGTTGGAGGCTACGGAAAATCCAGTCAAGAATGGTAAAGACCACGAGGCGGCCAACCACGTGGAGAAACGGATCCGCCATTCTTGAGGTAAGATTTGGTACATTTGTGGGAATACTTTCTTAAGGCCGCAGTTGTCTACCTACATTTTAGTTTTATTAGGTATTATTTTGTTTATTATTTGTTTCTGAAATGAAATTAGGCATATATTGACATACATATGTAAGATTTGATTCTTACGTCTCATTAGAACTTCTATATTCTGATCCTGGCTAGTTCAGGGGTTAAACCCAGGTACATATATTTCTTTTTTTTTTATTGATTATACATAGTAATACCAATACGCCTTTTTGAATATTAACCACTGTAGATTAAATTTCAAACACATGCACTCAAAATCTATAACACACACCAAGGATTTACATGTGATATGTGGTTAAATATGAATACCAACACACATTGTTAAATATCCACACTCGTTTTATTCCGCATAAAAAAAAATTTTACACAAAAAAAACATTCTTTATATGTCATCTTTATGTGTTGCTGCTAATTCTTTATATGTGAATAGTATGAGTGGGCATAAAGGATATTCTGACATTAGATTATCTCATCTTACAAAATTTTAAATTCCTATAAAGAAATGACTGAGAATCTACGACTTGGTAATTCAACCTAATTACTTCATCTGGATAAGATAATCAATCAAAAAAATGACTAATATAAAAAAAAAGGAAAACATAAAGGTCCACATCTCTATTCGCTGTATATATCTTAAGTAATCAAATTTACCAAAAATTTTTTTGATATCTGCCATGGCTTTGCCATGTTTTTTTATATTGACCTCTTTACGACAAAATCTAAATTGACTTACCTAGTATCTCGACTACATACCTCTCCTGATAAGAATTCGATCTGTTCCTTCCGAAAGCTTGCCCCCCCCCCCCCCCCCCCCCCCCGACTGGAAGCTCGATCAAGACTAACTCTCGACTGCCGTCCCTTTTCTACAGCGCCCTCAATCTCAATCATTTCTTACAGAGTAATAAAACTTGAATATACAAAAATTCTCGGAATATTAAAATTATAATATTATTATATTAAAAAAAAAAAAGGAATTAAGAAATAAAATAATATTTTTATTATTTTTTTTAAAGGAAAAATTATGAAATAATAAATATACTTGCTCAAGTTATGAGAAATCAATTTAGAATAAAAATAAATATTAACGAAAATTTAAAATTTATCTTTCTTATTGAGAGATAATTTAGATTAACAATGAAATCAAATAAATTTTAAGATGCCTGCCCCTCTGAGAAATTTATATACTAATTTCTTCTTTAAGAAATCCAAAAAAAAAATACTAAATATGCCCCATCTATCAAAGAATGTGATGTCACAAGTTATATACAAAATTAAAAGAAGGAAGAAAGGAAAGGAAAAAGGAGGTGAAGAGATGGTTTGGTTTAACAAAGACGAATGCTCGAAGTCCTTTTCTGGTGTAGATCCTGTGCTGGACCTCTCCGCAATGTGTTCCAGGATCCTTGGGCAGGGCTCGTGTCATCTCACCTTCTGGTGTAGATCCTGCGCTGGACCTCTTTGCAATGTGTTCCAGGATCCTTGGGCAGGGCTCGTGTCATCTCCACCTTCTGGTGTAGATCCTGTACTGGACCTCTTTGCAATGTGTTCCAGGATCCTTGGGCAGGGCTCGTGTCATCTCCACCTTCTGGTGTAGATCCTGCGCTGGACCTCTTTGCAATGTGTTCCAGGATCCTTGGGCAGGGCTCGTGTCATCTCCACCTTCTGGTGTAGATCCTGCGCTGGACCTCCCTGCAATGTGTTCCAGGATCCTTGGGCAGGGTTCGTATCATCTCCACCTTCTGGTATAGATCCTGCGCTGGACCTCTTTGCAATGTGTTCCTGGATCCTTGGGCAGGGCTCGTGTCATCTCCACCTTCTGGTGTAGATCCTGCGCTGGACCTCTTTGCAATGTGTTCCAGGATCCTTGGGCAGGGCTCGTGTCATCTCCACCTTCTGGTGTAGATCCTGCGCTGGACCTCCCTGCAATGTGTTCCAGGATCCTTGGGCAGGGCTCGTGTCATCTCCACCTTCTGGTGTAGATCCTGCGCTGGACCTCCCTGCAATGTGTTTCAGGATCCTTGGGCAGGGCTCGAGTTATCTCCACCTTCTGGACACCAAACACTTCCGGCGAGCCACTGTATATATATATGATGTAAATGTTTACATCTTTGTTGGGTCTTGTTTGGTGGAAAATCTGGCCCAACACATATTCATGATCGGGTAGAGTAATGTTTGTCTATGTAAAAAAAAAGTTATATGTTTGATTGATTTGATATATATGTTTAATTAAAAAGGTATATTTTAGATCAAAATATCATTTATTTTTCAATATTTCAGTTGGCTGAACGCCAACCTTTATTAAGGTATTATGAACATTCTGAAAATTAACAGTAATGCCAATTTTATATTTAGAATTATTTGTACTATGTGTAAAATATTTTCGCATAAAAATAACAAAATATATGAAAAGGAAATGTTAAACTACAATTTTTTTACTGAAAACACAGAGCGCAAATAAGTATAAATATAAAATTGTGAAATTTGAAATAAAACATAAGTGAAATTTGAATAAATCCATATGAACGTCGTTTTAAACCTATTGTGTAACATTATAACCACCATTTATTTTATTTATTTAACAGTTGGGAGAGACACGGGATATCCACAATTTGGATAATTGCGTGTATATTTTAAATTATATACAATTAATACAATTGAACATTGGAAATCATTAAAATTAAACGTTCGATGTCAAATTTTACATATAGCAATTATAAGTAGTAGCTTGAAATATGTACAGTCAACACTGTCGCCTCAAAATATACATCCTGCAGAATATATTAAACTTGATGTATTGGTCTTTATTGCAAGCAGCTTGTTTTGTATTAGTCAGGTAAAGTTGGTTTTCTTCCCTTAGATCAGAAGTTAATGGACAGTTTATCAGAAGGTGTTCAGGGGTTTGTTGTTCGTTTCCACAAGTGCATGCAGGTGAACCAATTTTGCCAATTCTAAACAAATATTGTTGAAGTCACCATGTCCAGTAAAAAAATGAACGTTATAGAAGTTGGGTTGAACATAGAACATAGAATTCTAAATCTAGTATTACCCATACTTTTAAAAAGGATCATAATTGAAAACACTGCATCATTTTGTAATATATTTTTAAAATCATATATTGTCAACACCTGTATTTCCTTTTTTTAAACAAGGTTCACCAGTTTAGAGTATTTGAGATCTCAATTTTATATTTTTTTTATTAGTTAACAATCTTAAAAAAATCATTATATTAGCTGGTAGATAGAAAATTACAAGGAAAAAAAATGTTTGCGGGAAAACGCTAAGAATCTGAAATAAACAACCCTGAGAAAATCCGTTAGAAAACAAATAAAGATATCCATCAATGTCAAATTCTAGACTCCCCCGCAAGTTTGATTAACAAGTCGGCGAGACCCTAAGGGTTTCAAGAGAACCGCTGTACCGCCTACAAGGAAACCTTCTTTAACAATGGACAGTCTAGACCGAGCGCTTGGTGTGAAAGGTACGTTTTTGCAAAGGCTTTGGCCTTTAGGCCATGACCGGGCTCCATGCCTGCCACATATTTCTTCCATTTCTTTTATTTATCTATTCATTTTAATTTAGTATTGTTGTGGGTCGGTGATGCAAAAAGAACAGCCAAATAAGTGATTTATAAATATGATATTATTTATTAAATATAAGGATATATATGATGGAAAAAGAGTGGCAACCGCACACAGCAGTAGAACCAAAGGCAGGCTTAAAACTATATACAAGATGACGGCGGCAGGAAGGGGGGGGGGGGGGGCGTTCCCATTGGTCAGTTATCTTCATGCAGCGCCCGCCAAGCGGCCGCGTCCACGCTTCCCTCATCATTCCCCCACTGAAGCGCTGGACAGGAGAACAGTTCATGAAGTCACAGGCGTTCTTGTGAGCCACTTTGCTCAGGGTCTTGGTGAAGACGTCGGCCAGGTTCTCCTTTGTAGGGATGTAGACAATCTTGATCTCTCCGCTAATTATTCTTTCTCTGACGTGATGGTATCTTACGTCAATGTGTTTGATTCTGTTGTTCTCCACATTATTTTTGGAAAAATCTATAGCGGATCTATTATCTCAATGAATTATCAAGGGAAAGGCAAAATTCGATAAGAACTTTAATTCTTTCAAGATGGTAGCGATCCAAACTGCTTCCTTAGTGGTCTGGGATAGCGCTAAATATTCTGCCTCCATTGTGGAAAGTGAGACACACTTCTGTTTGCTAGTCTTCCATATGACTAAGGAATGTCCTATAGTGATAGCGTCACACTATTGGACCGTCTATCATCGATGTCGCTAGCCCAATCTTGCATTATTGTATGCACAAACATCATTGGAATCAGTCCGGCGATAAATGAAAGATAGATTTAAGCCGTGTAAATATCTTAAGACGTGTTTGGCAGCTTGCCAATGTCGACGTCCAGGGTTAGCTGGCGAATTGAGCTAATCTCGTAACGGAAAACATTAAGTCTGGCCTAGTACAATTCGCAAGATAAAGTCGCCATTCTAAGTCGCCATATAGATAAGCGTTATCTACGTCGAGATGTCTATTGTACCATTTCATGTTCAAACTCAACGTTATCAAAACTCTGATTACAGCTAAGTTAATAACAGGTGCATACGTTTCCTGAAAATCGATTCCTTGTTTCTGTGAGAAACCTCTAGCTACTAAACGTGCTTTGAAACGCTCTACATTTCCGCTCTCATTTGTCTTCACCTTATACACCCATCTGCTGCTAATCAGTTTCTTTCCCGGCGGTAATGATGATAACTCCCAAGTGCCTCGTTCCTGAAGCACTCTAAGCTCATCTTCCGTTGTTTTTCTCCAATACATGGCTTCGGGGAGATTGGACTGCCTCTTCAAAACTTTGCGGCTCGGTAACATCTAAAAAAATTAACTCTACTCTTGGTTTACCTTTTCTCCCATATGGATTTCGAACAATGTTTTTGGAGGTGGAGAGTTGTGGTAGAGTGACCTCTACCCCCACTGAATCCAAATTACTCGGTAATTCATTCTTTAGGTCGTTATCATGATTAGTCTCAGGTTCTAGCCAAACGTGGTTGTACCTTTCCGTTCTGACTCTTCGACGATTTTGGTCCACTCTAGTCCAATTTAGACTCATCGAATCTAACATGTTTTGTTTCAATCACCTTTTGTGATTCTGGGCACCAGAGACGATATCCACGTGTTTGAGTTGAGTATCCTACCAGAATACATCGTACATGCCCAATGGTCTAATTTCACCTTCTTTCTCCTTGGTATATGGCTATATGACAAACATCCAAATGCTTTTAGGTGTCTTACACTAGGATTTCTTTCTAACCAAAGTCCATCAGGTACTTTCTCTTTTAGAGCACTATTATAACATTTGTTTTTAATGTAAGCAGCTGTGTTTACCGCCTCTGCCCAAAATCTTTGGGGAGATTAGCGCTATGTAAACAAGCGCGGGCCATATCTAAAAGTGTTCGATTTACACGTTCTGCCACACCGTTCATTTGCGGAGAATACACGTTTGTGCGTTCATGCTTTATCCCTAGTTTTTGTAATTTGTCTTGAAGATCTCTATTGCAAAACTCAAGTCCATTATCCGATTGTAACACTTTAATTTTATTACCAGTTTGTCTCTCTACAATGGCTCTATAGATATCGAAATGTTTTAATACCTCATCTTTGTTTTTCAGAAAATACACAGTAATTCTTCTTGAGAAATCATCAACAAAAGATAGAAAGTATCTATTGCCTCCGGTTGATTTTACCGGCATTGGACGGCAAATATCTGTGTGGATAAGCTCCAAGGTCTGTTTTGATCTAATATTGCCTAGGTTTTTATGTGACGCTTTAGTGGATTTGGCGATACAACAATCGTCGCATAGGCCTTTGTCTCTAGATGAAATTCTAAGCCTATTACGAGCTCCTCTCGCGCCATCATTTCAATGGCGTTACTGTCAATATGGCATAACCTTTGATGCCACGTTCTTAAGGAAATGTTCTGAAAATGGTCCCTTTCACTATTAAATGCTGTTTTACTGGAGTTTAAGGTCTTACCTTTCACAATATAGAGGCCGTTTACATTTGTCGAGCTTCCGCAATATCCTGTTTTCTGGGTTGAAAAACGCGAGCTACCATATTACGGAAGGTCACACACGTGTTGCCCTTTTCTTCTATTTTATGAGACTGACAGCAGATTTTCTTCGCACAATATGGGACGTACAGCACTTGTTAGCTTGATTTCGATGCTTTCATTATGGATAGACGTCTGGAGAAATATGTGTCCATATCCTCGGCCTCAGTTGTTCCCACACGCATCATAATAGGATCAGATGACACCTCCCGAAGGTCAACGGAACCAGTCCTTGTTTCTGGCATACATGGTTGGTTGCTCCGCTATCCAGCAGCCACGAATCCTCGTCGCTCGATAGGGTTGAGTGCAGCCAGGAAGTTATCTGATTTGTTTACCTTCCTTTGAAAATGCTGTATTATCGCGTTCCAAGTAGTTGTTAGCTTCATTCCTCGGCAGTTGGTGGCGATGTGGCCGATCTTCCCGCATCGTAGCATTTCTTCGACTGTCGGTGCTGGCTGTTTATTTTGATGCTTGTTTACCTGTAGCACCTCCTTGGATAAATCCTCTTTTCTGGTTTTTCTTCTCTCGTGTTCCGTTAGCAGGACCGCCTTACCTGGATGACGTGAACTCATCATTCCGTCATGTTGCCAAAGTTCATTATAATCCCATCATAGGAGTCTGGTAGTCCAGCTAGCATAGAGTATGCCAGATCTTCATCCTTACTTCACATCCCGCCTTCTCTGAGATGATCACATGCAGGCTTTAATCTTGGATAGGTATTTTATCATATTTTCTTCTTCGATGAACTTGAATGTTCACGAATTGTTTCTTGAGTTGAAGAATTCGCGCCTTGATTTCGGTTCAAATATTTGATTCCAGGGTCGTCCAGGCTTCACTTGCAGTCTTACAGTCGATAACGTGTATTTGTTGCTCTGTAGAAATTGATAGAGCAATCGTTGCCAGTGCCTTTTTCTTGTTTAATTTTTGTCTTCTCATATTTTTCTTGATCCTCATCAGCGTCGATCGTTTCTTCGTTAATTACACATTCCCGATAATCCTCTATCGATCAGAAGCATCTTCATGTTAATTTCCATTATCGAAATTGCTTGCCGGTGAGCTTCTCGACTTCAGGGCAAGCGCTTTGGGAAGACGACGCCATCTTGGTTTCACTTACTTTTCGTTCTTTTTAATGCAGCTAACCACGCTCTGCTACCATGTTGTGGTCGGTGATGCAAAAAGAACAGCCAAATAGTGATTTATGAATATGATATAATTATTGAATATAAGGATATATATGATGGAAAAAGAGTGGCAACCGCACACAGCAGTAGAACCAAAGGCAGGCTTAAAACTATATACAAGATGATGGCAGCAGGAAGGGGGAGGCGTTCCCATTGGTCAGTTATCTTCATGCAGCGCCGCCAAGCGGCCGCGTCCACGCTTCCCTCATCAAGTATAATATTCTAATAGCGTCGAATATAATTTAAAAACGTTTTTTGTACAAGTCATTATGACAAGATGGTTTTATGGTAAAAGTCTATCGCAACGCAATTCTCTTGTGTAGAATGTTTTATTACGATTTAGATTACAGTTATGCATAATAATTTATTTTCTTCATCATTTAATTTAATTTACTTTTATATATATATATATATATATATGTGTAAAAATTATATAATAAAAATATAATAGTGATTCTATATTTAAAATTTAATGAGGAAACTGATAATAATGATAATTAATATCAACTAGATTTGATTAGATTAGCAAGCTAAATCTAAATTAATTATAAAAATAAATAGTTGTTTAGTTTTATAGTTTAGTTTTGTATTAAAATTATCTTTATTATTTTGATTATTCAAATTCAAATTGGAAAATTTGTAAATTGTTATTATTTAGTAGAGATAGAGAGAGAAAAAAAAATCCTTTACTTCTTACACATCATCCAATTAATTATATATTTATAATTAATAACAATAAAATTTAACAACGTAACGTCTTTTGCATCGGCTTTTACACGTCATTTAGACATACTCTAATTTGTATATAGAATAATAGAAGTGAGAATATATTTAATATTATAAATTTTAGTAGTTAGAGAAAAGAGAGAAAGACAGAACCAAACACTTATAATCAAATAATAATAAGAAAAAATAAAATATTTGTAAAGAAGGTAGATAAGATTGTTAGTATATATTGTATATATATTATTTTTATAATATTATATTTTATCTATTTTTTTTTTTAAGATTAAAAAAAAAAATTTATATAATGAAGATATCTAGTTGTATTTAGTGAAATATCTATAATATAAATTAACTTTTGTTATAAATTTGGTTATTATGTTTTGAAACCCTAATGGTAGACCAGACATATACACAAATTTTTTAAAATGAAATAATAAATATAGAAAGAGAGATATGCTGGACCGAGGATTATCAAATAGAAATCCAGCTGATATTTCACCTCTGCTCTATTATATCATATATCTCTCTTAGACCGGATTATATGTGTTAATATTAAGTTGTTTTAGTGAAACATTTATATAAAGATACACCAAACATAAGTGTTAAGAACTTCTAAATGTTACCTACCTAGTCTGTGACGCGTTCCTCTGTAAACAGCTATTTCTGGATAACATCTGTTGCGGGGGGGACCCGTGTACCTCCCTTCAGAAATAGATTGTTTTCTTAGAAATAAACTGAAGAAGAAAGAAAATAGTTAAGGGAAGAAAGCCAATCTTTATAATCTTTACAGTTAGATATATTAATATAACTGATTCAATTATTATTTATCTTTTAATTTTCCTTTAAAAAGGTAAATTATTAGATTATTAATAAAGCTATTAATTTTGAAAATTCATTAATATTTAATTTCCATTTTCCTCCCAGAAATTGGATATTAAATAAAATTAATTCTATACAATATTACTTTTAAAATCTTGTGAAAATTTTTTAAAATCAGTTATATAATTTAAGTTTAATTAACTGTTAAAGATTATAAGTTTGTATTAGTTATTATTGAGAGAAATTATAAAAAGTTGATTTAATAAATGGATACTTCCATTTATTTTTTTAAGTATTTTATAATTGATATACTGTTGAAGTATTTACTTGTTTAATACTAAATTTGTTTTTAATAAATTCCATGTTTAAATTTTTAATATCTTCTATGAAATTTTCTAATATATTATTTATTCTATAAAATCTTAGAAACTGACCAAAATATATACCTTTGCAGCAGTTTAATGATATATTAGAATTTATATTGCAGTATTTTATAATATTGAAATTATAATTACTTTTTTATTATAAATTTTAATAGCATTATTTGTAAGGTTTATATTTAGGTCTAAAAAGTTAACTTTTTTGTTTCTATTAATTTTTTCATTGTTCTTAAGTGTCAAGTATTTAGGATATATTTCAGGTATTATGTTTTTAAACTGTGGATTATTAAATATTATGATGTCATCTACATAACGGAACATTTGCCAATTAACATTATTTTGTAGAAAGTATTCTCTTTCGTACCAGAATAGTATTAGGTTGGCTAATAAAGGACTTGAAGATGTTCCCATGGGAACGCCTTCTGATTGAATATATATTTTATTTTTAAATTCTATATAATTAAAATTTAAAAATGTTTCCAGTAGAGTTTTTGCTGTTTTAAGATCTAATTTAATTGTTTTATATCTGTTATGAATAATTTTAATGTGGAAAGTTTTGTCATTAATGAATTCGTTAAATAAATTGGTTATTTTATTATTTAGATCTCTTAAATTTATTTTAGAATATAGGTCCTCAAAATCAAATGTGTGTACTGAATCAATGTTTGTCCAATTGTTCATTAAATAGTTAATGATTTTTTTATTTGAGTCGATAAATTTATAATTATATTTATTAGTTAATTTATTTATAATAAATTGTAGTGTTGAAGCTAATTGTATATCAATGTTTTTTATAACTGAATTTATACCAGATGTGATTGTTCTGAAAGAAATTGTTTTTTGTGTAGTTTAGGAATTATATAGAATTTTGGTATGTTTGGATTTTTGTTGTAGTTATAAATCTTTAGTGAATTTTCCACGTTTTTGATGTCTTTTTTGATTTTTGTGGCTGTAGTTCTAGCAAAAGTGTATTTATTATTATTATCAATTTCCTTTTTTAGAATATCGTGGTATAGAATTTTACAAATTATAGATAAATTATTGGGACATTTATCTATAGGAGTGATAATAAAGTCCTTCTGTAATTTAATTATATTTTCTTTAAAAGAAGGAATATCTGAATTAGGTTTTGTGTATTTAAGTGTATTATTATAATAATTTATAATTTCCTTTTTAATATTATGTTTCCATTCCAGAAAAGTAAATTCTGGAATACTGTATTTTATACTAGTTTTATTTATGAAAATGTCTATATCTTATAATATAGATTTAATTGTATTATTATAATTGTGTTTAATTTGAGGTATATATTTATACCCTTTATTTAAAATATCTTGATATTCTGGATTTAAAAAAGAAAAATTGCTAGTTAATATACGACCTGAGAGCTTATATTTATCTATATAGTTGTTGCAATTACATTTTATTTTTTTAAAATTTGCCAAATTATTAATAAATTGGTTATAATTGCAAACTAATCTACCTATATTTTTGTTGTATCTCCAGATTGTTTTAAAATTTAAATTTTTTATAGGGAAAAGATTATTGATGTTTTGGTTATTAAAAATATCATTAAATTTAATATGATTAAATAAATTGTTATTAAATTTAATGATAATATTAATGTTATTAGTAGATTGTTTAATTTTTACTGTATTTAAAGATGTCGTGTGTGATATCTATTAATCTGTTAGTCAGATTATGAATTTTAATATATTCTATAAGTTTGATAAATTTATTATTATTTAGTTTAAATAATGTTTTAATAAATTTATCGACGAAGTTGTTAGTATACATTTGTTTTGGGTCCAGTAATTCTTCAAATTCAATGTAACCTAATTTATTGGTAGTTTTACCTCTAGTTTTATTAGGTTTAGTTTTAAATATCTATATTTTTATAGATTAATTATTCAATTTATTACAAACTTAATCACCACAAAAACAATTAAGAAAAATATAATTAAAAAAAAATTTCATAAGAATAACAAACTAAAAAACTAAAAAAAACTACAAACATATTAGGGTTAGCACCTCTCTTATGTTAATTAAAACTCGCTAAAAATTGCCTAAGAAAGAATTGTCAAACTTGTCCCTCTCTTAAGAACCATGACACATTTCAAACGACTAGTTGTAAATTAGTAAATACTATTTATAAATTGACATGCCAAATTTGTCCACTATCATATATAGGACAAACATGTAATCCATTAAATATATGAATAAACCTACATAGAAACCACGCCAAAAAATCAATTGGTAATATATATGAAAGAACACAATCAATTACATACTTTTAACAACTTCAAGATAGAAATACTAGACATATGTCAAAACAAAAAACAACGACTATTATTAGAAAACAACTACATTTATAAACACAACACATTATTCCCTTATGGACTTAATGACGAATTAAACTACACATACAAACCACAAACAGAAGAAATTTCAACTTATGAAATCGCTGCAAATACAAAAAAAATGAATTTAAAACTAAACCTAATAAAACTAGAGGTAAAACTACCAATAAATTAGGTTACATTGAATTTGAAGAATTACTGGACCCAAAACAAATGTATACTAACAATTTCGTCGATAATTTATTAAAACATTATTTAAACTAAATAATAATAAATTTATCAAACTTATAGAATATATTAAAATTCATAATCTGACTAACAGATTAATAGATATCACACACGACATCTTTAAATACAGAAAAATTAAACAATCTACTAATACATTAATATTATCATTAAATTTAATAACAATTTATTTAATCATATTAAATTTAATTGATATTTTTAATAACCAAAACATCAATAATCTTTTCCCTATAAAAAATTTAAATTTTAAAACAATCTGGAGATACAACAAAAATATAGGTAGTTTAGTTTGCAATTATAACCAATTTATTAATAATTTGGCAAATAAAAAAAAAATAAATGTAATTGCAACAACTATATAGATAAATATAAGCTCTCAGGTCATATATTAACTAGCAATTTTTCTTTTTTAAATCCAGAATATCAAGATATTTTAAATAAAGGGTATAAATATATACCTCAAATTAAACACAATTATAATAATACAATTAAATCTATATTAAAATATAGACATTTTCATAAATAAAACTAGTATAAAATACAGTATTCCAGAATTTACTTTTCTGGAATGGAAACATAATATTAAAAAGGAAATTATAAATTATTATAATAATACACTTAAATACACAAAACCTAATTCAGATATTCCTTCTTTTAAAGAAAATATAATTAAATTACAGAAGGACTTTATTATCACTCCTATAGATAAATGTCCCAATAATTTATCTATAATTTGTAAAAATCTATACCACGATATTCTAAAAAAGGAAATTGATAATAATAATAAATACACTTTTGCTAGAACTACAGCCACAAAAATCAAAAAAGACATCAAAAACGTGGAAAATTCACTAAAGATTTATAACTACAACAAAAAATCCAAACATACCAAAATTCTATATAATTCCTAAACTACACAAAAAAACAATTTCTTTCAGAACAATCACATCTGGTATAAATTCAGTTATAAAAAACATTGATATACAATTAGCTTCAACACTACAATTTATTATAAATAAATTAACTAATAAATATAATTATAAATTTATCGACTCAAATAAAAAAATCATTAACTATTTAATGAACAATTGGACAAACATTGATTCAGTACACACATTTGATTTTGAGGACCTATATTCTAAAATAAATTTAAGAGATCTAAATAATAAAATAACCAATTTATTTAACGAATTCATTAATGACAAAACTTTCCACATTAAAATTATTCATAACAGATATAAAACAATTAAATTAGATCTTAAAACAGCAAAAACTCTACTGGAAACATTTTTAAATTTTAATTATATAGAATTTAAAAATAAAATATATTTCAATCAGAAGGCGTTCCCATGGGAACATCTTCAAGTCCTTTATTAGCCAACCTAATACTATTCTGGTACGAAAGAGAATACTTTCTACAAAATAATGTTAATTGGCAAATGTTCCGTTATGTAGATGACATCATAATATTTAATAATCCACAGTTTAAAAACATAATACCTGAAATATATCCTAAATACTTGAAACTTAAGAACAATGAAAAAATTAATAGAAACAAAAAAGTTAACTTTTTAGACCTAAATATAAACCTTACAAATAATGCTATTAAAATTTATAATAAAAAAGTAATTATAATTTCAATATTATAAAATACTGCAATATAAATTCTAATATATCATTAAACTGCTGCAAAGGTATATATTTTGGTCAGTTTCTAAGATTTTATAGAATGAATAATATATTAGAAAATTTCATAGAAGATATTAAAAATTTAAACATGGAATTTATTAAAAACAAATTTAGTATTAAACAAGTAAATACTTCAACAGTATATCAATTATAAAATACTTAAAAAAATAAATGGAAGTATCCATTTATTAAATCAACTTTTTATAATTTCTCTTAATAATAACTAATACAAACTTATAATCTTTAACAGTTAATTAAACTTAAATTATATAACTGATTTTAAAAAATTTTCACAAGATTTTTAAAGTAATATTGTATAGAATTCATTTTATTTAATATCCAATTTCTGGGGAGGAAAATGGAAATTAAATATTAATGAATTTTCAAAATTAATAGCTTTATTAATAATCTAATAATTTACCTTTTTAAAGGAAAATTAAAAGATAAATAATAATTGAATCAGTTATATTAATATATCTAACTGTAAAGATTATAAAGATTGGCTTTCTTCCCTTAACTATTTTCTTTCTTCTTCAGTTTATTTCTAAGAAAACAATCTATTTCTGAAGGGAGGTACACGGGTCCCCCCCGCAACAGATGTTATCCAGAAATAGCTGTTTACAGAGGAACGCGTCACAGACTAGGTAGGTAACATTCAGAAGTTCTTAACACTTATTTTGTTGCATCTTTATATATAA
Source organism: Cordylochernes scorpioides (assembly GCA_030710605.1). Lineage (NCBI taxonomy): Eukaryota > Metazoa > Arthropoda > Arachnida > Pseudoscorpiones > Chernetidae > Cordylochernes > Cordylochernes scorpioides. Next base: position 50,594,912 of record CP092871.1, read on the forward strand.
ATGTTTCACTAAAACAACTTAATATTAACACATATAATCCGGTCTAAGAGAGATATATGATATAATAGAGCAGAGGTGAAATATCAGCTGGATTTCTATTTGATAATCCTCGGTCCAGCATATCTCTCTTTCCATTAATTATTTCATTTTAATTTTTTTTTGTATATCAAGAAATTGGGTTGGCCAAATATCACGGAGCAGGCTAAATAAACGTTTAGTTTATTCTTGCTCCACTAGATGGCGCTCTGACATCTAAAAAGCACATGTGCTCGTGGTCAGGAGATGCCTTCTTTATTTTTAATATCAACACCTGACTCACTTATCTTTTATTTTTTTCTATTGTTTTCTCATATATATATTATTTATTGTTATTAATTATAAATATATATGGATGATGTATAAGAAGTAAAGGATTTTTTTTTCTCTCTCTCTCTCTATTAATTAATAACAATTTACAAATTTTATAATTTGAATTTAAATAATCAAAGAAATAAAGATAAATTTAAATACAAAACTATTTATTTTAATAATTATGTTGTCTTTGTTTTAGATTTGAAAAAAAAGAAAGACAATACAAGGTCCCGATGGCTTAACCTGAACTAAACGTTCCAAGCTTTACAGTAATGCTGGAAACTGATTTGAAAATTATAAATTGGTAAATCAATACCTTTGTTGCAGGGATCAGAAGTGTCACAAACGTTGAATGACGAGGCCTAAGTTAGTAAACAGTGATGAAGAATTAATGCTTATTGAAAGAAATATTTATTTTAAAAAATCACACAAATTAATATCAATACAAATTGTATTCAAAAACAATTATTAAAATTTATGAAGGGATAGTTCCTTTTCTGGCCCGTCAAAACCAAACGTTAAGTCGAAAAGCAGCCTTTGTTTACCGGAAGTTTTTAGGGCTAAGTCTTTGTTCTTGCTCGCGCATGCGCGGGCGTCGGCTGGCCAGTGTTGTCGTCAGCGTCGGTTGGCCCAAAAAATACCTATTTTCGTGTCACTCTCCCACCTTGACCTTTTGAACTTTGCTATAAGGTCAATATTAATTAAAAAACAAACTTCAATTAAACCTAATCGGTAACTTGACTTCTCTTCCAGAAGGCGTGTAAACTTTCCCTACTTTTACTGGGGTAGTTTTCTCTTGCGCAGACGTGGACTCCACACTGGATGTTTTCTCCCTGACGATCTCATCCTCCGCTGGCTTAAGCTCCCCGTCGCCTTGCTCTACGTCCTCAGATGGTACTTCAAGTGGGAACAATCGTTGCACTGCACGCTTCATGAATCCAGACTTAGTCTTAACTTCCACAAGTCTTCGCACATTGTCAGTTCCAGGAAACACCTTCGTAATCTTTCCCATAGGCCAGTTTATTTGCTTCCTGTTTTCAACCTCCACAAGGACGATATCTCCAACTTTTAACTGTCGTTGTTTCTTGCGATTGTCGTGATGCACCAACAATCCTAGGTACTCGCTTCTGAACCTCTTACGGAAATCCTTCAGGAGTCGTTTGCGTTTCTCATAGCTCTTCCAAAATTACACCTGAATTCATTTAGATCAATCTCTCCTTCAGCTCTTGGTTCTCGGAGAAACATCTCTGGGGTTAATGGCACAAGATCATCATTGTCCTCAGCAATGTAGGTGAGTGGTCGCGCGTTGATAACTCGTTCACAGTTTTCGAGGATCGTCACCATTTCTTCGTAGTTGACAACACGTTTTCCCAGCAATCTTCGAAGCAGCTTTTTGGTGAGTCTAACAATTCTTTCGATCCTACCTCCCCACCACGGTGCTGCTGGAGGATTTAGCTTCCATTTCACTCCAAAATTAACTCGATAAGCTCATTCCGGAGTCCAATAGATTCGTCCCATTATCTGAGTAGATGACTGCAGGGCAACCTCGTCTTGTACGAACCTCTCTACTGCTCCCACCAATGCTTCCGTCGATAAGGAAGTTACCAATTCGAGGTGGACCGCACGGTATACGCCACAGGTG
>CP092871.1:50597004-50917996 GCA_030710605.1 Cordylochernes scorpioides
CAATGAAACTATCTCAACAATGAATATTTTATCCACAACAATGAAACTATCTCAACAATGACTATTTTATCCACAACAATGAAACTATCTCAACAATGACTATTTTATCCACAACAATGAAACTATCTCAACAATGACTATTTTATCCACAACAATGAAACTATCTCAACAATGACTATTTTATCCACAACAATGAAACTATCTCAACAATGACTATTTTATCCACAACAATGAAACTATCTCAACAATGACTATTTTATCCACAACAATGCAACTATCTCAACAATGACTATTTTATTCACAACAATGAAACTATCTCAACAATGACTATTTTATCCACAACAATGGAACTATCTCAACAATGACTATTTTATCCACAACAATGAAACTATCTCAACAAATAATATTTTATCCACAACAATGAAACTATCTCAACAATGACTATTTTATCCACAACAATGAAACTATCTCAACAATGACTATTTTATTCCACAACAATGAAACTATCTCAACAATGACTATTTTATCCACAACAATGCAACTATCGTCAACAATGACTATTTTATTCACAACAATGAAACTATCTCAGCAATGACTATTTTATCCACAACAATGGAACTATCTCAACAATGACTATTTTATCCACAACAATGAAACTATCTCAACAAATAATATTTTATTCACAACAATGAAACTATCTCAACAAAGAATATTTTATTCACAACAATGGAACTATCTCAACAATGACTATTTTATCCACAACAATGGAACTATTTCAACAATTACTATTTTATCCACAACAATGAAACTATCTCAACAAAGAATATTTTATCCACAACAATGAAACTATCTCAACAATGACTATTTTATCAACATAAATGAAACTATCTCAACAATGACTATTTTATCCACAACAATGAAACTATCTCAACAATGCCATTTTATCCACAACAATGAAACTATCTCAACAATGACTATTTTATCCACAACAATGAAACTACCTAAACAATGACTATTGTATCCACAACAATGAAACTATCTCAACAATGACTATTTTATCCACAACAATGAAACTATCTCAACAATGACTATTTTATCCACAACAATGAAACTATCTCAACAAAGAATATTTTATCACAACAATGAAACTATCTCAACAATGACTATTTTATCCACAACAATGAAACTATCTCAACAATGACTATTTTATCCACAACAATGAAACTATCTCAACAATGAATATTTTATCCACAACAATGAAACTATCTCAACAATGACTATTTTATCCACAACAATGAAACTATCTCAACAATGACTATTTTATCCACAACAATGAAACTATCTCAACAATGACTATTTTATCCACAACAATGAAACTATCTCAACAATGACTATTTTATCCACAACAATGAAACTATCTCAACAATGACTATTTTATCCACAACAATGAAACTATCTCAACAATGACTATTTTATCCACAACAATGAAACTATCTCAACAAATAATATTTTATCCACAACAATGAAACTATCTCAACAATGACTATTTTATCCACAACAATGAAACTATCTCAACAAAGAATATTTTATTCACAACAATGAAACTATCTCAACAATGACTATTTTATCCACAACAATGAAACTATCTCAACAATGACTATTTTATCACAACAATGAAACTATCTCAACAATGACTATTTTATCCACAACAATGAACTATCTCAACAATGACTATTTTATCCACAACAATGAAACTATCTCAACAATGACTATTTTATCACAACAATGAAACTATCTCAACAAAGAATATTTTATTCACAACAATGGAACTATCTCAACAATGACTATTTTATCCACAACAATGAAACTATCTCAACAATGACTATTTTATCCACAACAATGAAACTATCTCAACAATGACTATTTTATCCACAACAATGAAACTATCTCAACAATGACTATTTTATCCACAACAATGAAACTATCTCAACAATGACTATTTTATCCACAACAATGAAACTATCTCAACAATGACTATTTTATCCACAACAATGAAACTATCTCAACAATGACTATTTTATCCACAACAATGAAACTATCTCAACAAATAATATTTTATCCACAACAATGAACTATCTCAACAATGACTATTTTATCCACAACAATGAAACTATCTCAACAAAGAATATTTTATTCACAACAATGAAACTATCTCAACAATGACTATTTTATCCACAACAATGAAACTATCTCAACAATGACTATTGTATCCACAACAATGAAACTATCTAAACAAATAATATTTTATCCACAACAATGAAACTATCTCAACAATGACTATTTTATCCACAACAATGAAACTATCTCAACAATGATATTTTATCCACAACAATGCAACTATCGTCAACAATGACTATTTTATCACAACAATGAAACTATCTCAACAATGAATATTTTATCCACAACAATGAACTATCTCAACAATGACTATTTTATTCACAACAATGAAACTATCTCAACAATGACTATTTTATCCACAACAATGGAACTATCTCAACAATGACTATTTTATCCACAACAATGAAACTATCTCAACAAATAATATTTTATCCACAACAATGGAACTATCTCAACAATGAACATTTTATCCGCAACAATGAAACTATCTCAACAATGACTATTTTATCCACAACAATGAAACTATCTCAACAATGACCATTTTATCCACAACAATGAAACTATTTCAACAAATATTATTTTATCCACAACAATGGAACTATCTCAACAATGATTATTTTATCCACAACAATGAAACTATCTCAACAAAGAATATTTTATCCACAACAATGGAACTATCTCAACAATGATTATTTTATCCACAACAATGAAACTATCTCAACAGTGACCATTTTATCCACAACAATGACTATTTTATCCACAACAATGGAACTATCTCAACAATGACTATTTTATCCACAACAATGAAACTATCTCAACAAATAATATTTTATCCACAACAATGGAACTATCTCAACAATGACCATTTTATCCGCAACAATGAAACTATCTCAACAATGACTATTTTATCCACAACAATGAAACTATCTCAACAATGACCATTTTATCCACAACAATGAAACTATCTCAACAAATATTATTTTATCCAAAACAATGGAACTATCTCAACAATGATTATTTTATCCACAACAATGAAACTATCTCAACAAAGAATATTTTATCCACAACAATGGAACTATCTCAACAATGAATATTTTATCCACAACAATGAAACTATCTCAACAATGACCATTTTATCCACAACAATGAAACTATCTCAACAAATATTATTTTATCCACAACAATGGAACTATCTCAACAATGACTATTTTATCAACAACAATGAAACTATCTCAACAAATAATATTTTATTCACAACAATGAAACTATCTCAACAATGACTATTTTATCCACAACAATGAAACTATCTCAACAAAGAATATTTTATTCACAACAATGGAACTATCTCAACAATGACTATTTTATTCACAACAATGGAACTATCTCAACAATGAATATTTTATCCACAACAATGAAACTACAACAATGACTATTTTATCCACAACAATGAAACTATCTAAACAATGACCATTTTATCCACAACAATGAAACTATCTCAACAATGACCATTTTATCCGCAACAATGAAACTATCTCAACAATGACTATTTTATCCACAACAATGAAACTATCTCAACAAAGAATATTTTATTCACAACAATGAAACTATCTCAACAATGACTATTTTATCAACAACAATGAAACTATCTCAACAATGACTATATTATCCACAACAATGAAACTATCTCAATAGTGACTATTTTATCCACAACAATTAAACTATCTCAACAAGCCCTCTACTTAAAGTAACTTTAACGGAGAAATAACGTCCAGGGTAGCCTAGTGGACATGGCACCTGCCCGGTAAGCAGAAGGTTGTGGGTTCGATTCCCGCCCCTGGACACTTTTATTTTCCCGTTCGCCATTACTCTTCATATTTTCACCCTCTCATACTTCATTCAAAAAAGTTAAAAATATTAATTATTTATCTTTAAAATAAATATTGATTTTTCATAGAAAATACACTTATGCGGTATAACTTTAAGTATTGTTTATAATCACACGCCGCAGTCCTTTATAATGTATTATAAGTTACTTTAAGTATTTTTTACGAACGGAGAAATAACGTCCAGGGTCGCCTAGTGGACATGGCACCTGCCCGGTAAGCAGAAGGTTGTGGGTTCGATTCCCGCCCCTGGAACTTTTATTTTCCCGTTCGCCATTACTCTTTATATTTTCACCCTCTCATACTTCATTCAAAAAAGTTAGAAATAGTAAATATTTCTCTTTAAAATAAATAATAATTTTTCATAGAAAAGAAACTTATGCGGTATAACTTTAAGTATTGTTTATAAATACCTCCATGTTTCAAAATTTCCTGTATAGAGGTTGATTGATATTCACCGCCATTATCTGACCTAAGTGTTTTAATTTTTGTTTTGAACCTGTTTTGTACAAAGGCCGAGTAGTCCTTTAATTTATTAAAAAATTTCATTCTTATTTTTTAAAAGAAAAATAGCTGTGCATCTGGAAAAATCATCAATAAAGGTTGAAATATATATATTTTTTCCAGGAGATATATCCTGCATAGGTCCACATAAATCTCTATGCACTAAATCTAAAGGTTTTGTAGATTCATATTGCATTACTTTTGGATACGGTTGTCTAGTTAATTCGGAACTTATGCAAATTTCACAAATCAAATTTCCATTATCTTCATTTGGCTTTATGCAAATTTCTCTTGCCATTTTATTCTTCATTAGAAATTCAATTGCATCTGATCATCGATGCCCTAATCTCTTGTGCCATATATGAATGCAATTTTTACATTCACCATCACTCACAAAATTTTATTTTTCTCCAGTGTTCAATATATATACGAGTATATTTGAGACGTTATTGCCCAAACCACATAATTCTCCATTTCTTTACCTTCTTTAACAAAATCTGTTTGGGACTTTCATTAGGCAATACACAGGTGATGTAGCCTTCTCCAATTAATTCAGCAATCATGAATTTCCCATTTTGGTATATTTTATTAAAAAATGACTTATCTCCAGTCATGTGCATTGACGCACCAGAATCAATTCACCAGCCATTACTTGTATAATATATTAAAGCATTAAAACAGAAGGGTGATTTATCATGAGAATCTTGTTCACGTGGCAGTTTATTTGCGGAAAAAATAAATAATTATTATTCTTCTATTTTTATTTTGATTTTGACGTTGATCAGCTTTAAATTTGAAATGAACATTTTTGATATGACCTGGTTTTGAGCAATAATGGCATATCATAGTTTGGCGTTTCTTATTCACACTTTTAATTGCTTGCTCACAATAACCTTGATTAAATGTACTTCTTTCTTTTCTGCGGTCATACTCATCTATTAATTTTCCTTTCACATAGTTTAAAGTTATTTCTATTTCTGGCCTAACTTCTAGAGCTGTAATCAACGATTCATATTCTTCTGGTAATCCACACAGCAATATAGCAACTATGTCATTATATTTAATTTCTTCACCAAGATCTGTAAGTTTTTCAACTATTTCAATTGTATCTTTAATAAAGTCTTGCATGGTTGAGTTTGATTCAAGTTTCATTCTGTATAATTTTCTCAATAGAAATACTTTATTCGACATATTTGATCGTTCATATAAATTCTTTAAAGCATTTCAAATTTCACCAGCTGTCTTTAATTTCCTTATGTAAACCAGTTGGTTATCTTCAACTAAAAGACATATATTAGTCATAGCTTGATCGTTTTTGTTATTCCACTCATTAAATGCTGGACTATCGTTTTCAGGCTTAGGCGTATTTATAATATCCCAAACGCCTTCTTTATTTAGAAGCATTTTCATTCTAAACTTCCAAATATCATAATCAGAGTTGTTTAACTTTGAAAACGTTATTCTGTCCATGGCTTATTTTAAAAGATATAATCAAAATTCTTACCTGACGATGTTAAATATACTTTTTATTTATTTTATTTTTGATCCCTCAGTCTCATAATCTTTGTTATTTAATTAAAGTAAATTAGAAGGATGAATCCGTAACCAATTTAACATTGCATATTATTTATTATTAATAGCAATTATATGAAACAAATCTTGGTGTATATGTCTACATGAAAACAACAAAAGCAATACTAAAAGAATATATGTATATATCGTAGTATCGTTACGAAATATTTTAATGTGGGTTGTTAATTGATTTGATTTTTTGAGCGCAGTCGTTTGAGTGGGAAGTGATGCATACAGGGGAAAATAATCGAGAGTACACAATTGATGGGGTTGAAATAAAGGCAATTAATCGGGGGAGAGAAGACTTGAGAGGTTGAGCGGTGTTGACTATTGGCTATATCTGTTCACATAGTGGTAGGATTGACTTATCTGAAGGGTTGAGCGGATGAGAATGACTCCAGAGTGCCAGGTGCTAACTCGATGGTGCCGAGCACCTAACTCTAGGTGCTAACTCGATGGGATCCAAGTTCCAACTACTTATTCTGTGTTCTCGATTTAAGAAGAAATCTCTTCTTCCTTTTCATTGGTTGACCGTTCGTGACGTATAAGTTCGCTATAGGTCCTTGACAAATGAGCTACTCCCTGATTGGTCTTTGCTACCTCTTTGTCTTTTGGACTTGTCTTAACCTGACCAGGAAGTGCTAGTTTGTTGAACTCAACTTTTACGAGTTCGGGATAATAAAACCCTGCTAATGATCGTTCTCTCTCTAGGCCTTCTCTCTCCAATTGTTAAGCCTTGTTCTTTATTAAATCTTTGAAACATACATTTCATACATATTGGATCGGGTTTGCATTTAGCTATGTACAAATTATGACATATACAAGTTCCTTTTCAAACTCAGTCTCATCTATAGCCCTTGTTACTCTGTAATATTCCAACAGTTTACACACTGAATATATCATTTTACAAAGTACAGAGGGTGTTCACATATATAGGAAAAGAGCGCGCGGTGTAAAAAGGAACTACTCATTTTAAAAAATCAACAACGTGGGATTCGAAAAGGCTTAAGCTAATTCTAACACACAATACATATATTTTGTTATTTAAAAAAAATGCCCTTCAAATACAATAATTTCATAAGAGGTTATATTTTAGGACTTTCCAGAGCTAATATTACCTATTTGGACTTAATTAAAATATGCAAACAAGATGATTTCAACATTTCTAAAAAGGTATTTATAATATTATTCACGACAAAAATATAAAGTTTTTATTCAAAGCACCTACGGAGAAATGGACAAAAGATTATCACCCTATATCTGTGAGAACTCCTGCAACTGTCAAAAAAAAGTGAAAAATATATTACAAAAGAAAATCCTATGCCACAAAGAGATATCGCCAAATTAGTAGGAACATCAGTGTCAACAATAAATAAAATAATAAATAAAGATTTAGACTTAAAAGCTACAAAAAAATATGCGGTTCACAAATTGTTTCAGAGTCATATTCGTCAGCGACACACTATCAGCAGATATTTTTATAAAAATTTCTTTGCTGCTGATAGATGGAAATTTATTGTTACATATAACGAAGCATGGGTATATTTAACCGATTGCGACAGAAAATTAGCTATATACTATCAAAAAAGGGTGAAAAAATCTAGGCCAATTTGGGTGAAGGAATGTGCTGAAAGTTACCCCAAATAATTTATGGTGGAATGCGGTATATCATATGAAGGAAAATTAAAAATAATAAAAGTTGAAAGAAATGCCAAAATAAACTCGGAGTACTATCAAAACAACATTTCAGAACCTATATTATTTATTGATATTTCCTCTATCTTTGGAAAACAGAGCAACAAAGTCTGATTTCACCATGATAACGCCACAAGTCATACCTCATCTTCAACCCAAGCTTATTTGGTAGATCTAAGGTAAAGAACAGGAATCAACACTATTCCAAAGAACAGAACCCCTGTTAAATCTCCAGATTTAGCCCCGATGAATTTTTGCATTTTTGAAGGCTTAAAAGAGCACTTGGAAAGAGACACCCTAGGACAATTGAAGGTCTCTGGAAAGTGGCAAAGAAAGAATGGGATCTTTTGAGTATGACCATGATCAGAAAGTGTCTGCTATCGTGGAAAATCAGGTGCCGTTCTGTAAATAAACAAAAAGGCTTTCAAATAGAGCATTTGAAAAATTACAAATATGGTGTTAATTGTTTCCTATAAGTGTGAACACCCTCTGTAGGAGGAGGGACCACCTATATATTTTATACATATGTACCTGTCTCTATAAAAATGGTACATCAATACCATTCTCCCTCAACTCTATGTTGTATTCTAGACTGAAACTCTGCCTAGCTACTCCACCTGCTTAAAAATCTTTTTTTCTAATTCTTCATATTACCCAACTCAACTCATGATGTTATCAAATCAAAGCAACCCTTGTACTGATGAAGGACATAGCCTAAACCAATATTGGTATTTGTCTGAATTTGTCATAATTGGAGTTTGGGCAGGAGAGAAATGGTTGAAATGGACTTTTATGATGATCTATCCCCTTTTAAAAACCTAATTTATAGTCCCAATATAAATGGGCCATATGTGTTCTCTCCTGTTTTCAATGTATGAAGACAAATCGATGTTTCAGTTTGGCTCTTTAGAAAAAGGCATAGCTAAATCTTTCTAAATGTAAAATGCAGCCCTAAATTTCACATTTGTCTTGCCAACATTTTCTGAGATTTTATTTACTTCATTGATTTGATATTATTACATTCAAATTGATCAGATAATCTCGTATTTAAACTATTTAGAAATCCCAAAGATCTTAATAACAAGATTTAGTAGATATATTTGAAAGTGAACAATAATGTAGCAATCCTAGAGGAAAGTGACCTTCATGAAATATACAATTCTCAATATCCATGTAAAAATAATAATATAGAGTTTGTTGGGCTATAAGTTGAAGCTGGACTAGATAATGTAATAGTATAAGGAAGTAGTCAATTATCCCACTACATCTGCCGATTGAAGTGAATATATAGAAGCACGCGGAGGCGACGCGAACAACAGGCTAGTGGCTTTATTTAGACTAATGGGGGAGGGAGGATGGACTGCCCGCTGGGCAGCTCGGTGATTGGCTGGCCGTGACGTAGTGGTGACGTAGATCCTCCCCGGCGGAAGTGGGCATATTCAACATGTCTTCAGAGTTATTTAAGAATATTTATAGTCATGAGACCTAATTTCATTTTTCGAAATATTATAGGTTGGGTATAACAACAATGGTAGTTTTTAGTTAGAAAAAATATACGAATACAAGATATTATAATTAAACATATTTATATCTCTTTTTCTCCAAATATAGTTTAAAATTTGTCAAATCTAAATATTTGAACAACCATTTTTATTTTTGGCATTAATGAAGAAGTATTTATAAATAAGAAATATTGATTCAAGATTTGTAGAAGAAAAAATATTGATTAATTATGAGATCATCTTTGAAATATTGTGGAAATCTAGCCTATACAAGGTCAGATCCTTTCCAACAGCAAATTTGAAACACAAGGAAATATTTAAAAAGAGAAAATGGAAGAGAAATTAACAATCATGGGTAACAGAAAATCTTCATAAAGCAAATAAATATGTAGTCTGTATAATTATTCTGCTTTTGAAATCTATAATGGTGAGAGGAAGAATTAAGATAATCCAGGTTGAAATACCAAGGAATTCAACAAAAAGCTCAATAGATTATCATTTGCATTTCAGATACCCTCAAAAGAATTTATAAGTATATAATATTATATCAAAATCAATTAACTTCAATGCAAGTTTGAATCAATGATGGTCAACAACCCAGGTAGGAATTTATATCGATAATATCCACGCAGAAGTTATTCCAACTAAACCATACTATTGTATCAATCTCAGACGCTACCTCTTTGCAGATGAGGGTCCCATTCTATGTATCAGCTGGACAGATATGACTTACCTACCGATGAGGACCACATTCTATTTATCAGCTGGACACAGTTTTCATTGATTCTCCTTCTTTCTTAACAACCTTTCATTCTTCACAACCTATACATTTAGCTTTTAAAGAAGTATAGGATTATCACCCACAAATATTTGAAACCTTTCTACATGTTTTCAACGATACCTCTGACATAGTGTCATATATAGCTTGAAGAAATGCGATTTGATTCTGTTGTGTTGTGCCCGTTGTTTTTTCATTAATCCACTCTGAGTCGTCGGAGCTCCCTTGGTACGGTTTTATTTATAACCAGTGCCGGAACATAAGGAGAACACCACAAAAGGCTAGACGCGGAGATACTTCCGCTCGCCGCCAAAACCAAAACCAAACCCCCAGGTTCCAGTCTCGGCCGGTTCTCGCCGCCACACTGGCGCCGCTAGGCGCGAAGTGGCGTAGGATTCTCGCCTGAACCCTCAACATCTCCCCCAAATGGTTCAGAGGAGGTTAGCGCTGGACACGCTTGTATCTTCTCCCATACAACGACACCTTCCCAGGTGAGAGAGACAGCTGCTTTATCTCTGGAGCGATTGCTGGCAGCTGTTGTAGATCCTCTGCAGGCAGTTCATTTCCCGGAGTTTCCTCCGTTTCAGTGGGGAGTTCACTGTCAGGAGATGTCTCACTGGGGTCGACCTGTTGTTGGGAAGAAGCCAGAAGAAGAGAGTTCCGCCTGTAGGTCCCTACAGGAGTTTCCACGATGTATGAGCGGGGCGCTAAAGCCTTCTCAAGGACACTTCCCCACTCTCGTAGATCCTTCACCCAAACTTTCTCTCCTGCAATTAGTTCCGCCTTTTTCGTGGCCGCATGGCGTCTGTCAAAAGCCTTTTTCTGCGCCATCTTCCGCTGCTCCTCTTCCCCCCTGAGTTTGGATTGATCCACTGTTTTAGGGGTTAGTGATGATGAAGTGCAGGGAACCATATTGCGAATTTTTCGTCCAAATAGAAGTTCCGCAGGGGAGAGTCTGTTTGCCAGGGGTCTTGCCCGATACTCCATGAGTGCTAAGACCGGATCTTTATTATTTTTCATTAGGTGTTTCACAATTTTGACAGCAGCCTCTGCTTGACCATTTGATTGTGGATGCTTTGGGCTGGAAGTGATGTGTCGAAACCCAACTTCAGAGGCAAACTTCGTAAAGGCTGTAGTTGTTGATGGGCGAAATTGTGGTCCGTTATCACTGATTACAATGTCAGGGACTCCATGACGAGCAAAGATGGCTTTACAGTGATCTACCACAGCTTCCGAGGAAAGTTTAATAAGTCGTACGACCTCGATAAATCGAGAAAACTAGTCTACGACGACTAAATACTCACTTCCTTCGTAATGGAAGAGATCCATCCCGACCTTTTGCCACGGTCTTTCCGGAAGGTCGTTGGGGATGAGTGATTCGTGCTTAAGAGGTTGATTCTCGATGCATTTCTCACAGGTATTTACCATATCCTGGATTTCTTGACCTATCCTTGGCCACCAAACATGATCCTTTGCTCTTTCTCGGCATTTTGTTATTCCTTGATGACCTGCGTGGATGCGGTTCAAAACATCTTTTCGCATGTTAGAGGGGATGATCACTCGCAGTCCTCTCATTAGTAAGCCGTTCTCTTCCCCTATCTCGTCGCGAACATCGTAGAATGAGCGTTCTAAGGGAGAGAGCTGACATTTGGCGGGCCAACCGTTTTTGGAATAAAATGCCACATTTTGAAGGGTAGGCTCCAGCTTCTGGTTGAGGGCTATTTTGGCAAGTCGGTCGTCTGTCGTGGATTGATGCAGGACGATGCTACGCACAAAATGTTCAACTTCTTCCTGGAGCTCTTCATCTTCGGGAAAATGACCTGGAAGTGTTTGTCTTGAAAGGGCATCAGCGGTGATTAGGTCCTTCCCCGGTGTATGAAAGATACTAAACGAGAACTGAAGCATCCTAATACGGTACCGTTGAAGCCTTTGCTTTTGATCGTTCAGATCTTTAGTGGTGAAGATGGGGACTAAAGGTTTGTGATCAGTTTCGATGAGAAAGGTTTTTCCAACCACAAAGTCCTTGAAGCGCTCACACGCCCTTGTGATTGCAAGGGCTTCCTTCTCTATTTGAGCGTATCCCTGTTCCGTCTTCGTCAGCGTCCGTGATGCAAAGGCCACTGGGCGCCACTCGTTGGCTTCATGCTCTTGTTTGAGGACAGCTCCCAGGCCATACGATGATGCATCGGATGAGACCATGGGCTTCTTAGAGATGTCAAAGCTTGCCAGAACTCGGTCTTGCCAGAACCTCTTTGACTTTCTCGAATGCTTTTTTCTGTGGTGATCCCCAGATGAAACTCACATATTTCTTTCTTAGGTCGTTTAGTGGCTTTGTGATTTCCGCTAGGTTTGGAACAAAGCGGCCCAAGAAATTGATCATGCCCATAAAACGTTGCACCCCGTGCACGTCAGTTGGTGGTTTCATCTCGGCGATGGCTTTGACTTTTTTTTCGTCCGCCTTGATACCGTGTTCGTCGATGTAATGTCCCAGGAAGGTGACGTTGCTTACACCGAACTGGCACTTTTCTTTGTTAAGCGTAATTCCTGAGTTCTTCAGGCATCTCAAAACTTCGCGTAGTGTCTCGTCATGCTCTTCCTTTCTCTTTGCGAAAATGAGGATGTCATCCATGTGACAGATTACCCCATTGACTCCGCGTAGGATAGCAGACATGCGTTTCTGGAAGTGTTCTGGAGCGCTAGAGATCCCAAAGGGAAGCCTTTTGAATTTATATCTGCCAAAGGGAGTAATGAAAGTCGTCTGCGTTTGGCTTTCTTCAGAGAGTGTAATCTGCCAAAATCCGCTGTTAGCATCCAGCTTGGAAAAGATTTTGGCCCCGTTGAGTTGAGCTAGTTCATGTTCAAGGACAGGAAGTGGGTGAAGCTCACGTTCCACACTTAGGTTAAGCCGGGACAAGTCTACACAGATCCTGATTTTCCCGTTTGGCTTTCCAGCTAGGACGATCGGTGCGCACCACTCCGTTGGCTCATCAACTGGTTCGATTACTTCTTGAGCCACCATTGCATCCAGTTGCTCTTTTAACTTCGGCATGAGCGGAAGAGGTACTCGTCTTGGGACTGGTACGGAGAAGGGCTTGGCACCTTCCTTCAACTTGATTTGATAGGGCTGTTCTAGAAGCCCCAGTCCTTCAAATAGCTTTGGGAACTCTCGTTCAGGATTGACATCCGTTGTTCCGTTGATGACAAGATCAATTCGTTCGACGAGTTGGAGGTCTTCACAGGCTCCGACACCCAGCAGAGGTTGCTCCAAATGGTGGACCACGTACACGGTTTCCGTCACTTCACGTGTGTTAGCTCGGAGCTTCGCCACGGAGGTCCCAGCATTCTCCAATCTTTGGTTAGCGGCCGCCATCAGTTGACCGTCGGTAGGCGTCAGTTGGACGTTGCTGAAATACCGCGTGTACAGGGAAAATGGTATCAGTGTCACATCCGAGCCAGGATCCAACTTGAAGTGGATTGCAGTGCCGTTGACTCCTACTGTTGACTTCCATCTGCTCTTTCTGCTTCCCAGCGTAGGCTCGCGGACAGCATATACAAATGAGACCTTCTCCTGCGCTGGGGTTTCCTCCGAGGATATGGCGTTCACCTCATTGTTTTTTCTTCGACAGAGATTAGTGTAATGGCCCTTTCTCCCGCACTTTCCACAGACTTTGTCCTTAGCGGGGCACTTATCTCTGTAACGATAATGATGTTTGTTAGTCCCACAGTTAAAGCAAGTTGGAATTTTTTTTCCTTCGTCTGTTTGCTTGGCACTTTCTGTTTGTCTAGACGTTGATCTGCCATTGTCCTTGCCATGTCCTGATGCTTTAGGCTTCTGCTTGGCCACTTCCCGCGTTGTGTCGACCTGTGATGTAGAAGGGTTAAGAACCTGTTGTTCACGCATCACAGCTTCCCACTGACGGGCGATCTCGACTGCTTTGGCCAAGGTCAGGTTTTCGTTTAGCATCAGTTTCTCCGACAACTTCCTATATTTTACTCAAAGCACTATACGATCACGAATAAGCTCCTCGCGCAGATTAGCGTATTCGCAGTGCTCAGATATTCTGTGCAAGACTGTTACAAATTCCTCAATGGTTTCTTCCGGGCGTTGACTCCTTAATCCGAACAAAGCCCGCTCATACACCACGTTGCGTTTGCCAATAAAGTGGTCGTCGAACGCTTCAATGACTTTGTCGAGGTTCTTTGCGTCATCTGCTGAGAGATTGAACGCAGAGTGGATTTCCTCAGCCCTCTCCCCCATAAGATATATCAATGCTGTGATCTGATATTCCTGATCCTTGGCGTTCGAGTTGGAGAGAAGTCTGTATCGAGAAAATCGCTGTTTCCAGATTGGCCAATCCTTGGCGTCGAAACTGAAGTTAGGAGGCGGAAGGAAGGAATTTGATTCCATGTCAGGTTTGATTGCACAAGAGTGGAATTAATTAAAAAGGCACTTACTTGGGCTCTTCACGATCCCGCCACTGCCACCATGTTGTGTTGTGCCAGTTGTTTTGTCAATAATCCACTCTGAGTCGTCGGAGCTCCCTTGATACCGGATTTATTTATAACCAGTGCCGGAACATAAGGAGAACACCACACACAGCTAGACGCGGAGATACTTCCGCTCGCCGCCAAAACCAAAACCAAACCCCCAGGTTCCTTCTCGGCCGGTTCTCGCCGCCACACTGGCGCCGCTAGGCGCGAAGTGGCGTAGGATTCTCGCCTGAACCCTCAACAGATTCTATAGATTGTATAAGGAATTTGGTTATTTTATGGCTTTTGCACTATTCCATGAATTGGTTAGTAACAATGAAAAAAATGTGGTTTGTTATTTGACAAAAATGTAAGCTCTTATCTTGGGAAAATTTAACTTTTCTATTTCAAATCACCAATAATCATTTAGAATAAAAAACTTATAAACCGCTCGAATGCCAAGGATGAAAAAGGAACTGGGTGACAATAGCAATCTTTTGAATATAAAGTCTGAATTCTAGGTGGCTGTGTGTAACAGATGTTCCAGATGGAGAGACCCACAGTGTGATTTCCCTGCGATCCGGCTCTACTAATGCCATTGTTGCAGGATCTAGATAGTGAATAGACAGCATTGGGAAGCGGACAGTGAGTCGGTGTTTTGTGCTTACACCCCTGTGGTGGCCACTGCGACGATTAGCCGCCCTAGACTATCCCGCTTTGGTCATTGGTCATTTCCACGCTGGGAAGGGGGGTGAGGACCTGACTATTTTAACACTGTGTATTCACATAGCGTGGAATGATACTCAACTTCCCCTCCGATAGCTTGCTCGCTCCACTGACCTAGGACTAGGTACTGATTACTAGGCTGTTGGCTCTGGCGCAAAACTCCGACGGGAGGCCTCGCGTGTAGACGTAAGTCCGGCTTTCAGCGTTGGCAGTGTCCAACAGTGCTGTTTTCAGTCTCTAGTCCACTAATTCTACTTTGTTGTCAATAGAAACCCTACAGCGAGCTGTCGGAATTGGGAAGTTGGGGTCAGGGGTGAAGCAATACATGACGGAGTGAGATAGTATACATCTAAGCCCCTCTGTGTTATGTACCTAGATATCAACTGGAGCCCTTTCCATGTCTCGTTAACATTTAGGTAAATGTCTTTCTTTAAGGTCCCTTCCTAAGTCATCGAGTTCATTTTTTAAAACTTGGCATTCATGCGGTATATAAATGATCACAAGTTCTCTGGAAAAAAGTAAATAATTATTACTCTATATTTCTGGAGAGCTCTCATTATATTGGCTTAGAATATTTGTGACAACAATGTTGATTTGCACCATTACAGTAAATAAGCATCTAATTATTTCTTTTGTACTTGAATTATTGATGCGAATAATATTATAATTGAGTTAAATAAATTTAAAATATTTTCAGAGTTTCTTTATTAAGGTATCGGGAGGCAAGCTTTCGCGCGGTCGCGCTTCATCAGGCCACTGGCTCTGCAAAGGCGTGCAACAGATACAATAGATATTCAGAGATATATATTTAAAAATCAAAATTAAAAATTGTTTCCAGTTGTAGAGGGTACAGTTTCAATGGGGGTTGGCATCATCTACGTTGAATATGCTGGAACTGTTGGGGTAGATCAATTCTTCTGTTTATGCTATTATTGTCTTTAGAGAGAGATTAAAGATTCTAGAATGATTCTATTGTATTTGGAGATTATGCTATGGAGGTGACATGTGACATCTTGTAGGTTGAATTGATGACCTGTAGAATTTTCGTGCTGGAATATTAAGGATTTGTTATCTTGGTTTCTGATATTACGGCTATGTTCTTTAACTCTTATGTCTATTTATCTGCTGGTCTCTCCTATGTAAGAGGCGTTGCATTGTCGGCAGGAGATGGAGTATATGGCGTTCTGCTTGTTTCACGACTCTGTATTATTATTGGATTTGGTTATGGGGTTTCTAATGATCTGGCCTATGGTTCGGGAATTTCTATATAAGAATTTTATGCCATATTTCCTTAATTCATGGGATAATCTTTCATTAGCAGGGGAATATTGTAAAAATCTATTTGCCAGGTATATTGTTTATTTTTAGGGAGGGATTAGTTGTAGAGATGCTTATATATAAAATATGTTGGAAATCCCTTATTTCTCAAATTTTGGATGATATTTCGTTTCTCAATTTTCTTGAAAATTGGTAGAGAACAAGTGTCCATATTCGTTCAGTTAACGTTTTCACTATAGATATTTTGTGTCCTATTGGGCTGTATGATTTGAAATTTAGATACGAAGATTCTATGCCGAGTTTATAGTAGACTGTGGAGTTGAATTTCTGTTATGTTTTTAAAATTAGGATATCAAGAAAAAAGGTAACACCGATTTGGTTTTTAATTCCATAAGTAGTTTAGTAAAGCGCATCCCCAATTCACTTTAATTGTCGTACGTCCTATTAGAGCCCGCTTCAAAAAATTTGTGTATTATAATTCACTCTAATTGGCTTACGTCTGGAGATTCCCCGTAATAAACTTTAAATACAACTTTTTTTTTTAAATGTGTTGCATCCCCAATTCACTTTAATTGGCCTATGTCCTATATGTGCGTTAAATAGCTGGCCGTCATTTTAATTGCCCTAAGGATTCCCAATTCACTTTAATTGCCCTCCTACGTCATAGGTGACCATTCTTTATTGGAAACATGTTACAAGTATATGACGTAATGTCAGGGTCATATATACATATATATATAGGCCGATATTTTCTCAAATTGCAGTCAGATTATGGAGGCATTCAACAGTATTACCTCTTATCCACCTCTCATAAAATTTGATGAGCTGGAATTAGGCAGTTATAAACTGATAGAACTCAAACTAGTTGAAACCCGCTTCGGTCCATCAGTCAAGGCGGTTATAGAAGTAAAAGATTCTCAGCGGACACTATTTCTTCCAAAAAGATATTCAAAGCTGAAGCAATTTCAATTAGACGAAATCATCAAAGAAGAATGCTGCTTGATTTTCAAGGAACGCATCGGGAGTACGACAAACTTAGAAATCCAACGTTTGTAAATATGCTCGGTTTGTGTGCACACTTTTTTCTCTTTGAGTCTAAAATGTAATAAAGTTCATGTTGAAAAAAAAAAAAAAGTGTTTGTGTGCTCTTTTTTTTTTTTAAATCTGTCATATCTTTTACCAACTGATATAACGATATAATATTTATGGAAATGTGTGTCAAAAATATATATTTAAAAAAAAAAAGTGTACATTTTTAAATGGCCAAGCTTTTCCATCTAACTTTGGCACTAAAGAGGAAGAAGAAGAAAACAAAGTTTAATATTTTAATAGGTTTTTTCAAAAACTATTTATTTCAAATGTATAATGAAAGAAAAAAAAGATTAGGTAAATATTTTTTATTATTTCAAATAAATGGGGATTTATATAAAAGTCTTTTTTTTTTAATATTTGAATTAGGATATAATTTTAAATTGAATAATCTTTTGTTTATTTATTTTGTAAAAAAAAATTGTATACCACATTTTGTTTAGGGTTATTTGAAAATTGTATGAAAAACACCGTCAATGCATGTATTTTAGTGTAGAAAAAAAAACACAAGAAGATTAGTTAAAGATTTTTTATTATTTCAAATAAATGGGGATTCATATAAAAGTCGTTTTTTTTTTTAATATTAGAATTAGGATATAATTTTAAATTGAATAATCTAGATAATTTGACACATATATCAATATACTTGTCAGGAAATATGCTATTTGCAGCATTTATAAGTTCTTCCGCAGTTATTTGAGGAAAAATGACAAACATAATTAAATCCAAATACTTGAAGAATATATCAGCAACTTCAATAGGTAAAAATATAGTCTTATAAATTCCACGAGCCTTCTTCATCATGATAATTTCAAAATCACTTCTTAAAATTCTCAATTTAGGTGATTCTAAATAATAAAATAGATCCTTTATTTCATTAGCGTTGAAGACTAATCCGACTCGGGTGGGTTTGCCGTTCGATTTGCATTTCCGGAGCTCTACACGTCGATGAGATTTGAAAAAAAGTTTATAATTTCTAAGCAGAGGAAGAGCGAGAAGCGTTTTGTCCAGCATCATATCGCACTCTGAGCTTTTTATTTCCATGTAGACCCAGGAGGTAAAAAAGCCAAATTACTCATTGGGGTTTTATTTATTTATTAGTGTTATTTTTTTTTTGCTTTAAATTTGATTTTTTTTAATCATGAAAGAAATGCCAACCCCATCGCCAAAAAAATTTAGCACGAAGCTTTTTTTTTAGCTCTACACAAGCATTTCATTCATTTTATTGCACAAATAGTGGGATTCAAGAAAGCTTTTATACGAACACACATCGCAGAAGCTACAATGTTCGATATATACGGCGTGCAATTTGCAATTCACGCCTATTGTTTTCGATTTGGGTACGTTATACTTTTTTTCAAGATCGATCGATGTAATATTTAATTTATCGAATATATTTTTCTCAATACATCCGCCTTTATATGCGAAAGTGCCTCCAAAATTTGAATATAATTCCAAAATATATTTTTCCACGTCGCAAATCCAATTGCCTTCTCTCCTTGGTTTTTGACACATGAATAGTCCGTGAATTTTCTTCGTGCAATATCTAACTGTTATTTTGTCCCTCTCACTTTAATGACAATATGTATAATTGGGATTATATATTTCAATTCTTTCACCGAGGTCGCGGTGTAGGTGCGTCCAAGAGAGTTGGCGAAGTAGCATACCGCTCTCTAGCGGAAAAGCTTCAAAATCAACGATACAAGATATCTCGTACATGACACAGGCAGGAGAATTCCGAAATAGTCAGCTGTACGCTTCGTTCACCGGGCTTCAACTGTCCCTTCCACAAATAAAATTGTCTTATGTCAATGACGTCATTGCACAAATGTGCGTACATCTGTCATCCTAAATGGATACCGTTCAAACAAGGATTCAAAATCGCATTAGAGATTGCACAACCCATAGGTCTTTCCGTACTATTAGAAGATGGGCTGGGAATTGTCATAATGGGAGATACTGTCATTATTATTATGCCACATAGGAGGAGCGTTATCACAATTACCCATTTAAGAAAACCAAATAATTTTCGAACACCCGTTGCGGAAACTCGCTTTAGGGACACATACCTCTGCATCGTCACGAGTTTCGAGGATAATTATATTTCCCGATTCTAGTTTGTGCGTTAAATAGCTGGAATTTTCTTGGCGGTGTCTGAACGTTAGAGATCTTTCTTTGCCTAAGCACAAGAAGGCATTGACCCCGATTGGAAGGGGCCTCCAAGATTTAAAAATTTCTCCTCTATTTACGGAAATAACTTCGATAGTATGAAATGGATGAGGAGTTATATTACTGATTCTTTTACTAAGAAATTCAACGTCTATGCTTTTTTTACGCGCTAAATGCCATGAAATAGAAGGCTTGAATAATTTATATTTATAGATATTGATATTTAATGGAGGGACAAACTGCCAAATGTCGTCAACAGCGTCTTCCATATCTCTTACACACCCCCCTACTGGCGAAAATATTTTCGCACGAACCGAGTAACCTGCTCGGAATTCAGCCTTGTCATTTTTTTTATTTCTGCTTACTCTATTTAGGAAATACAAACAATATTCGCCGCATCTTTTACTATTGCGAGATTGCATCTGGAGCTTATTGTGCAATATTCTTTTCGCATTGCGTTTCATAAAATTTATGATCGCGGGCATAAAAGGTTTAATACCATAAGGGTCGAAATAAAAAACTGTTCGTTTATTCAAAAAGGCAATCGCGACCCAATGACTTCCCTTCATTGTTGACGGATCTAGATTAACAACAAAATACTTACAGCAGCGACCATCGATATATTTCGGTAGCGAATCTGACGGAAACACGCCCGCAAATTTTTTAGAAATGATAGGGTCGAGCGTAGCCAATCTTAAGAGTTGTTTCGAATTCATCGTAAGGTGCCAATGTAGTCGACGTATAATTTTAACGACACTCTTACATTGGTTTTTGCGTGAAAATCTGTATAAGTAAGGTTTCCCAATACCTTATCCCCGCTTTTAAATGAGATATTTACATCATCCCTGACCGATTCGCTTAAAAAATGTTGTATTTCAGGAGCTTCTTCTTCTTCTTCGTCATTTCTAAAAACGATATAACACCCGGGGTTGTTAATACCTGTCGGCACGTTTTCATATCTGAGCCGATACTTCCTAATTTTTCCATCGAGAAAGAATTTGTGTTGTGCAAATTCACATTTTAACGCTATCGAATCTCCTTCCATGAGCATAAAACGAAAATCTAAGGTTTCGGTACTAGTAACTAATTTACCTAAATAATCACGGAGATATAAAACTGTGATGGCGTCCGTGTCATTTTCAGCGTTACCTAAATTTGTTACTTTATAACCGTTGCAATCAAAGTGTTTGTTTTCTTCGTCTAACAATAAAACTTGCTTTTTCAAACGCTTAATTTTCTTGGTTAAAAAACCTTTTGGAACGACATCTGTGTCGTCTGTTGGTTCAGGAACATTGGTAATTTTTCTTTGCTTAGCATCATAATACGAATTTTGTTTTAAAGGTAAAGATTTCGGAACGTATAAGCCATCGTTTAGTTTTATCAACGCGTTTTGATCGCAGCTATGAACTAACGTCGCCTCGTTTATGTAAAAATCCTGCATTACTCGATCAAACTCACTTGCCGCAGTTTATCGATATGAATTTCGGATTGGAATTCGGAATAAAGGATGACGTTAATTGTCGATGTTAGTGCGCTCGAAAATTTCACTTCCAAAGAAATATTCGAATTTTGCGTAGCACTAGAATGTAGATCCGAAGCGCACAAATCGGGAGTCGTATCAAACGCGAACAGAGTCAATCCGTTTTGAAATTCTTCTGGAGTTATATTCAATTCTCCGGAACTTAAATATCGACCCATGTTGGAAAAGAGATCGATGTAGCTTCTGTAAAATTCTCCTTCGGAAAATTTCGGAGTAAGCGGACGGTTTGGAAGAACTCGTTGTCCGATTTTTAATGAAATATAATTTATGTTAAAATTTTGAAAATTGAATGGGTTTTTCGTGAAATCTCCACTATATGCACCATTCATCACAAATCAGATGACAATACGATTTTGTACTGGACCTAAAAATAGGTTCGGAAGGATTGTCGAATGGGTTCCGCTGGGAATCGTTAGAGTTTTTACATCTACTTTACGTATTGGATATTTTGCGACGCCATTCTCCAAAGTTTTATTATGCGCGAGAACGACGGACGGTGAAACAGTCACTTTTCGAACGAGAAGAGAGGCCTTTGTTATCTTCAGAACGAAACCCTGAGTATTGGACATCAAAACAAAGGAATTTTTAGCTCTATGCAAACGGATTTTTAATGAGACGCCATTTAGCAAGAGTTTGTGCTGAAAACTTAAATCTAAATTCATCGCGCCGAAAAGTGTTATTTCTTTATTTAAATCCATAACTGCATGTCGAGCTTTCAATCCCAAATTATTACCGTTTGGGTCTGTTTCGTCAAAATATTTCGCCGTGTCCTTTTCAAATAAGCTAGATTTGAGAAAAGTTTTCTGTGCATTTTCGGGAAAGTTTAGCAAGGCGTCTAAAATACTTCTATACCCGTAATTATTTTGCGATACGATTTGCTTTTCGTTTAAAAAAACTTCTACATTCTCAAAAGCCGTATTCAGGAGATAATTTATAGGTCCGACTTTATCCGTGGCGGCTAGGCGCTTCCATCTCTCTTCGAAATTTTAACCGCGAGTTGTAAGAAAAGGAACGACGGGTCGATGTAGTGCTCAAACGTGCCCGGAATATAGAATTCGATTGGACCGTCCAATAGAGTCGCTATAGGATGGACTTCTTCAAAATCGGAGTTTTCTATAGCTACTTGAATCGGTAAACCCGAAAATAAGTCCAGCTCGGATTTAAGACACAGAGGTTCCATCATGCGAATATGTCCTTGTTCTGCTTTCTTCTTCGTTTACGTACGGTTTTTATACGTTTGCCCTCTCCGCTTTGAAATCGTTTGAGAGCGTCGTCTTTGATATCCCTTCCAGTTTCAAATATTCGCTTTTTTATACTCTGCTTGAAATTTTCTCCGCCGCCGACATCTCCCGCTACTTTAGAAGCGGTGGATAAAAGTTTTTTGCCAAAGTATTTCCCCGCGCGTTTCAAAACGGGCGTTACTGTTCGAAAAATATTTCCGAACCATCCCCTTCCAGCCTGTGCGGCGTAATAATATGGAATATTACCACCCTGTTGCAGCGCGTAATACTGACAGCATGTATGCGGGTCGATAGAGCGATGTTTATGCATCGTCATCTCGTTTGAAATGCAAAGTCACGCTGACGCTCTCGCCTAAGAATAATACAAAATCGCCGTAGCGGTCTCTTATATTTATTTCGATCGTCTGAAACTCGCTCTTATTAACGGGTTTATAGAACAAAGTTTCAAAGTTTACGCTACCTTTGTCTCGAGGAAGAAATACGTGCCGAAGAAGTGGCGAAGCCGAATCTCCCACAATACCAAACTTACATATATCGGAGTAAACAAAAACCGATTGTATATTCTTATCCGTTCGCTCTCGAATGATCGGCTCGGTCGATATTGTCTTTTGTTCTTCAATCAAGATCCCTAATGGTAATAAAGTTGTTGCTTCGGGGAATTTGAGATAATTATATAAATTCCTAGAAATGATCAATTTATGATTAGGAGGGAAATTTAAAGTTGAAATGTCATTCCGAAAATTGAACTGTCCGTGGTTTTTAATGTTGTGACTCCACAATAATTTGACGATATCCTCGTTAAATTTGTCGAGGGCGATTAGCGGATCGGTCGCTTGATATTCGAATTGATGAGACAAAAGCGTATCACCCTGGTCGTTCGAAACGATGTAATAAAAATTAAAATGTTCCTTTTCTTTGACAATTCTATCAAATCTTAATTCGGCAAGGGCGACGAGCCAGTTTCCCTCGAGTCTGATACAATGGGGCAAACGCGTTGTATAATTTGAATGCGTATTATTTGGAAAATAATCCAAACTCGAATCCGAAGGTAGGGTCACATAGAATTCCTTCGTAGATCTGTAACCCATGAATTGAATCGATCCTAAAAGCCTTTATAACTGACAAAATATTTTTTCGTCTTACCCTTCCCTTTTGTTTTGATAATGCGATCTATAGGCCAGAAATCCTCGTCTCTCTTATGTACTCGTTGTAATTCGAAATCGTAAAAACTTCCTTTAATTAACTCGTTTTTCAAATCGCGCAATATATAGGTTGCCGGAACAGTATTCTTGCGATCGGAAATGACGAAAACCTCGTCGCTCCAACCCGGTAGATAGCTTTTGCGGAAAGTTCTTCTAAGTTTAGATATCCTTACTCTATCTCCTACCTCGAACTTGCAACGTTTGGCGGTAGAAGGCGGATACAAACGATTAAATATTTCATCCCTCATGAAAGGAGTCACATCATCGGGGGCGACCTTTGTAACTCGATTTACAGTTTTATTATAGCTTTTAATTAAATCCGGAAACGCGTCTATATATTTGTAACTCCCCCTTCGAGTAAATAACCGCCACATTTTTCCTTTAAGCGTTCGATTGAATCTCTCCACATTAGCGGCTTTCTTATCGCTGTACGAATGATAATGTTTGATATTATATTTTTTGAATAATGTCTGCACAGGCTATTGAAAAATTCGGTGCCCTCGTCCGTTTGCAAGAGTTTGGGAACGACTTTTTCCTTCGAAAAAAGGTTTTTGAAGGCCTTTACAATTTCGGTAGAATTTTTTCGTTTGATAGGAATGGCATAGGCTCGCTTGGAAAAAACATCGACAATAGTTAGAATGTAACGATAACCTTTGTTAAATTTTGAAAATTTAATCATGTCCACCAAGTCGCCTTGCCATAGTTCATTGATATCTAAGGCGATAATTTTTCGTCGTTTGAAATTTAACTTAACGGGTTTATGAAGGGTGTAAACGTCCTGTGTCTCCAACCATTTCTGCGCAGATTTTTTCGATATTTTAGCGCTCTTAGCCAATTGATCGATTCCGCCAAAACTTTCCGGTTCTTCCGCGTTGTAATACACTTTGGCTAATAATTGATCCATTTTTTTTCTTTTTTTGAAGTCGATAAAGAAGGCGAGAGCTCTTCCCGCTTTACACTTGGCGTTTGTTTCTTAAATATGAGATTCTTAGCGGTCGAATTAAAAATCCACTGTTGTGGAATATTTATTTTCTTTAAACTTATCGCTAAATCTTGAAAGCCCAGAGGTACATTTACGTTCTTCCTTTTTCGCGTCGTAAGAAACGTAAAAATATCGACGACGTTGGACTGCGGAATAGGTTGATTATTGATTATGATTTCACCATTCTGATTCCAAATCACTTCGTTAGTAGATCTTAAACGTTGAATAATCAGGTCTACATACTTTTTTGAAGTGATCGGGACTGAATTGATAATTTCTGCATCTATATTTCGTTCATTTAAAGGTTCGATGGGTTGCGGCGGCGGTGGCGGCGGAGTGTCGAATGAACGTTGATAACGTCGCATTAATTCTGCTAAGAGCTTCACTTTCTGATCGTCCGGCAAATACTTCTTTGTTATTAATGCGTCGATCTCTTGTTCGAGAGATAACGTTTGTGTATAAATTGGATATAATGACGGATTAGGAAATGCGAATCTTTCGGCCATTTTTACAACTTTTTACCGATCCAGGATCCCAAGGCCGACAGAATAGGCGCTAAAATAAGGGGCAAAAAACCTCCCTTCTGATTAGTCAGTAGACGTCTCCGTTTGACGAGAGAAATCTTTCTGTTCGCGAGAGTTCTCATCATCTTTTTATAGCGACGAAGTTTTGTTTTGCGTTTAGATGAAAGGTTAACATTGCCTTTTAAAATGTTAAGACATATTTCGCAGAGACAATCGGTCAGGGCTGGAGTGAGTAATTTTTTTCTATCTAGCACATTTTGCGCCTTTGCTAGAGACTCTAGCGCATATCTATGCTTGTATAATCGATTCATTTTGGTGAATAAATAAAATTAGCTTCCCCAGGAAATATATGTGAACGGATCCTCAATTGCTCAGGCGTCTGAGGTTTCAAATCTATGCAGATAAATTTATATAATTCCTCTGCAGTTGCCATTTTTAGAGCCGCTTCTAAAAATTTTGGATTATTGGGATACATTTGTCGCCCAAGCGTATATACCTGCTGGACATCTCTGGGGTTTCTAAACAAGAAAATGTAATGACTATTTAACGAAATGGTTCTAAAATGCGGATTTTTCGGAAATAAATTTTGCGCTAAAATTATAATAGAAGCATTCCGGTGATGAGTATAATTGCAAAATATTTTGCAAATGTCTTGATTAATATCAAAAAATAAATCATCGAGAATCAATAAAGTGCGCTTGCTAACATCCCAGTTATTGGGTGGTAAGCCGCTTATGTAAACAAAGGGGAAATCCTTAAACCACGGTTGAACAGACGAATAACACCAAATAACTTTCTCGGGAGGGGGTTCGATTAAATCAATTAATCGTTTTGTTAAACTTGTTTTTCCCGATTGAGAGGCACCCACAACCAACGCGTTAAACGGATGTCGTAAACGAAATTGAATATCATCTTGAGACGACATGACTGAGAGATTTCTTAAGCGGAATTTATATTTATACCATCTATGACAAAATAATAAGTCTTAACATAAGATCTTACAACAATGGCGACTCCTTGTTTATAAAGCGATTCCTTACAACATTTGAGATAATGTGAAAAGTCTCCAATAGTCATCTTTATTGAACCGGGATATTGAACAGTTGTTAAAAAACCATAGCGTCGGTTTATAGTCGGAAAATTTTTTTTCTGTCTCGGAAGTTGAATTAATGCGTCCCCTTCAATCTTGAAATAGATTGCATTTTCGACTTCGGGAAGCTGACATTCGCATCTGAAAAGATTTTTCGAAATCTCAATTATTTCGTTTTCTCTGAGTTGCATAAACCCGTACCACATTTTCCTATATGTAGCTGAATGTGTATGAGTTTGGAAAAAGCAAAACCTGAGCCTCTGCTTTGGAATGTCTCTATATTGGCTTGTATCTGTTTTAAAATGTTGTCTAAGACAACAGAAAGGCTGCCCCAGTTTCTTTGACAGCGTGATGAGAAATGAACTCTTCTAAGATCCGTTTTTTCTTTATAAAATTCCAAAGTTGCTGAAATAAAAAAACGACATCTTTGACGACCAATTATGGTCATCAATTCTTTTTTAATTTCATTCATATGATCATCGAATAATAATAAATTATGAGTTCTTGGTTTGTAAATATATGTTGAAAAGAAGCCAAAGAAGGCATCATTTATTTTATATAACATTTTTTTGTTTCCCTTTAAGACACATTAAGGACACAACAATTGAACCTAGTTCGCTGACCGATCCCCAATGATTAATTTTTTAAATGCATTTATTTATTTATAATTCAACTTTTTTTTTTTCCAGAATAGGATGTTAAATTTAGGTGAAGTTTTTTTTTATGCATTATTTTTGATGTTTTTAAAAAAAAAGAATACAAACATTGAAAAGTGCATTTATTTACAATAAAGATTACAAACATTGAAAAGTAAATTTATTTACAATAAAGAATACAAACATTGAAAAGTACATTTATTTACAATAAAGAATACAAACAATGAAAAGTAAATTTATTTACAATAAAGAATACAAACATTGAAAAGTACATTTATTTACAATATCAATAATTTTCTAGTGATTTACAAACAAATTTTATAATGTCCGTGAGCTAAACTATTGATATCGTCTAACAAATGACGCTTGTCGTCGAAGGCGTTTAAGCCCAACTTTGTTTGTTCTATTGTATACAACGTGTGTTTACGGGATTGTATTAGATTTTGTGTTAAAAAATGCCGTTTGTGTGTTTCAAGGGTGTCCTTATAGTTTTGAAAAGCCAATTCATTTTTTAATATATGTTTTTTAACCCCCTTCCCTATGTTTTTCTCGTCTCCTCCTAAAACCCTATAACTATACATCTTTGCTTTGAGTCCAACAAATTCTGTCATAATTTGTCCGCACAATTCGTCTTTCCACTTGCCTATTACTTTTTTATTTACTTGCGAATATAGTGGGTGGCTTAAAGGATAATCTGAAGTGTCTAACTGATCTCGGATTTTATCGAGAATAGAAAAAAGGTCGGCAGAAGGTGGAGTAGTTATATGATAGAGAAAGCTGTCAGTATCGGTGAAGCATAGACTTATTTTGAAGGACGGAGCTTTGAATAAAGGAAGCATAGTGGAATAATGGAATTGAAAAATTTTTAGTTTAGAAAGTTCTAATATAGTAAAACCGAGATAGACTGGCTTGTTGAGAGTCAGATTTATTTTTTTCATTTTAAGAATAACCAAATCTTCTTCTATAATATGAAAACTATCGAGAGTGGGTTTTGCCATAAGTTTTGCGGCTCTTTCCGGCTCTGTTACAACTTCTACTCGAACCCTTTTCCTTAGATTTTCTATGGTTTTGCCGTAGACACTATTGTTAAGCAACTTCCAGAAACTCTTCTCAAATTCGGACTTGGCTTGTTTACGTTGATCTGTGTTAAAATCTATATAGGGTTTCAGCCAGGGACTCTGATTAAACGGAAGAATTTTATGAATTTCTGTTAGTATAAGTCCCTGACTAAGGTAGAATT
Source organism: Cordylochernes scorpioides (assembly GCA_030710605.1). Classification (NCBI taxonomy): domain Eukaryota; kingdom Metazoa; phylum Arthropoda; class Arachnida; order Pseudoscorpiones; family Chernetidae; genus Cordylochernes; species Cordylochernes scorpioides. Next base: position 50,625,324 of record CP092871.1, read on the forward strand.
TCAAAGTTCTGTAGTGAACCGTGTAGGAAGATTTGGGGAAAAAATTGGGACAGAGTTTGATCGAGGAAGCGATGCTGTGTGGAAGAGACTTTTGAAAATCGCTCAACATGGATTCTACTATTTGTAAACGTTCTGGAGCGAGGGGAAAATCATTGTGCGAATCGTGGAGGTGTTCGGGATAGCAAAGATCAACGACAAATATATAGCCGATCGGACTGTCGTCCTGGAGAGCTAAAATATCGATTTGGTTGCATTCTTCTGAAGTCAGCCACCGAAACCTACCAGTTGGAAGAGGTTGACACATACTCCATCCGTATAAATTATTGCAATCTGTGTAAAAAAGGTATGATGTATCTTTACTTGAGTCAAATTCATCTCCCATAAAAGGATTGTTTGCTTTGGCATATCGCTTTGATATCATGGCGACTCCTCCACGAATTTGCTCGCACGTCAGATACATGTCAGGATCGCTGATTAGATCTAACGAAACATTTGTCATTTTTAGTGCTGCGTCAAGAGAGAGAGACGGTGAAGAAAAATTTAAAATTGGGTCCAGCTGATAGTGTCTTAGACAGAGGTCTCTGAAATATTGAAAAATATCGGCTAGAAGAGCCACGTCGCCAATTAAATATATATCGTGGTAGTCTCCGAGCGTTGTACAGTTAAGTTCCTCCCATACTTGTTGCGCGAAAGCGTACGATTCGTTGGAGCAGGATTCATTTAAAAGTTTGCTGGAAAAATATTCAATGGGAGGGAGGCTTGTTTCTGAAAATTTTGAACTATCCGTCATGTACTCGTAAGGATAGACACCTTTACGACGAAGCAGATCGGTCTGGTACGGAAAACATTGGGAAAGAACCTTGAACCCATCTTGGGGTAAATTTGAACTAAGAGTATTTAACGATGCGGATAGAAATTGGAATGAATCCAAAAATATGACATCATCTACCAGAATGACCGAATATTTTTCCATATTCATAGGAATAATTTTAAGATGTTTATGAGGCACATGACGGAGAGCTTTGATTAAAAAATGGTTGTCGTAGTTCTTTGCTCCGTGTAATAAGCATCGAAATTTTGAATTATTGTGGTAATTTAAATTACAGATGTTGTGGGCGGCCCCTCTATACCGACCACTCCAATGACAATGATCGATTACTTTTGTCTTAATGTCCAATTGTTTTTTACAGATGTGGCAAGTTTGCTCGTTTAGAAAGTCATTTTTTTTGTTGCTCGTTCATATCGACGGAAGGATATTTTCTGAGACGTTCTTTTAGCTTTGAAACTGTTGAGAATAAACTCAACAAGAACTTTTCCGCCGGATTCTCGCCGCGATAAATTTCTTTGTGGACGATATTTGACTCCGGATCTACCACGATATAGCAATACGAACAAGGTACGTGGACAGAGTATTTGGAAGGGTCGGGGTTGGGCTTTAAAATGGCTTCGAAATCTGCGTATATAGCGAAGATCTGCTTAAAATTATTAGAAAATTTGGAAAATGAAAGCTTAGAACCTTCTTTTGGATATTTGACACGTTGAGCTCCGTGAACCCTACATGTTTTTTCATGCTCCATTACCAATTCTTTTGATTTGAAAGAATACAGACAATAGTGACAAACGTAGCGCGATTTTGAGTCAAAAAGACGATTGAAGTGCCTAATCAGAAAATAATGGATTTTATATATAAATAAATTTATTTCTTTGCTATCTACATTTTCGGAAAGCTGGAGGGGGAAGATTTCTTTTTCCTCTACACTATAAACATTGATCGCGAGAGAATTTAGCTCCTCAAAATGTTTAATGCGTTCGCGTGGCATTGGAGCTGGTATAACGCCTTTGAGATTAGAAAGAAAAGGTTCGTAGTGCTTAGAACGGTGAGGATTGCTAGATACTGGGTATAAGGCAGCAAGGATAGAGTAATAAAAACACATGTCATCGGGTGCATTTATGTTAAGTAGTGCCCTTCTATTCGCGATAAAAGCCGGTGGTTTAACACCTTGACACCCAGCATACATCGGCGTATATCTACCTATATTTAAATTAATTTCTAATAAGTTTGAAAATATAAAAGATGACCCCTCTTTATTGTATGTTAATAGTCTATTGTAAATTTGGCTTAGGGATTCTTTAACTAACCCATTCAACATTGCTGGGGTAAACACACGCTGACACTTGGAAACAAAATGGGCTCGCCTACCTGAAGCATCATTTGTCTTGATAAGTTCCACTTCCGTTTGTAGAAAAAATCGGATGGTCTTATGTCGCTGCAAGGCCTGTTGCAGAATGTCGATGATATCTGCTTCGAAGCTGTCAAGTTTTTCCTCTAGGCTGAAAACATAAATATATTAAGTATATAATTTATAATAAATATTCCTTCTTCTTACCTCGAAAAATGAAATTCCGCCTCTAGAATCCTGCTTAATGTGAGGTCGTCGACTGTGGGAGCGTTGTCGAGCCCACCCTGCTCGGGAATTCCGAGCACTTGCTCTATATCTAGTGGTGAGAGGTGAGAAAGTTCACCTGGCATACACACATCCTGTGGTGATTCAAGAATGTGTATCAAATCATCCGCTGAAAGTTCTTCCATACAGACATCTCCCGATGGTCCGAGAACTTGTTCCAATTCACAAGAGAGGTCTGGAAGTACATCTACCATACCTTCGGTCGAGCGGAAAGACCACCTTTCTAGATAGCCATTGAGCGCACTTGCCTCCAAGCGTAGACACCTAAAAAATAATAATAATAAATATATATATCAGGTTAATTCCATTCCAAATGAAAAAAACATTAGCGTATTGGTTAACTCCATTGCTCTAATGTTTTTTTTTTTTTTTTGCTAGGTTCAAATCTCATTGAAATATATTTTTTTTAATTACCTAGTAAAGTTTTTCTGATTATGAGAAAAATACATTCAATAAAGCAAGAAACAAAACTTACCTCATGTTGGAAAAATTTAAATCCGAAACTGCTTGGTCCAGCTATTTAACACTGTCACTTGCTCCAAAAAAAAAACCTGCTGCAATCCACGACGCATAGGGCAGAATTTTAATACAAAATTTATGATCTGACTGCAATTTGAGAAAAATATCGGCCTATATTTAATTAAAAATGTTATTTAAAGTTTTTATTACCTCCATCTAAGGAATGGTCACCTACAGAGGATTTATGACAGAAAAAAGATAGATCTCTTACAAGGAAAGTTTATTAGGGGAATCCAGACGTACGCCAATTAAAAAGTGAATTTTAATACAATTTTTTTTTTCCACGACACGACGTGCTTCAATTTAAAAAGTGGTTATTACGTCCATCGAATTGTGCCAGGTCTAAGGTCAAGAAGCGGCTCTAAAAATGACAACTGCAGAGGATTTATGGGGCAAAAAAAAAAAAAGAGAGATCTCTTACGTTCAGACACCATCAAGAAAAATTCCAGCATTTTATACTCGCTTTTTTTTTGTCGTCATCATGTGGGTGATATTTTACAATAGTAAAGCTCATGTGGGTGAAATTTTACAATAGTAAAGCTATGACATTTAAAAATATACACTTTTTTTTTTTAAAACATATTTGTGACACATATTTCCATAAATATTAAATTAGTTGGTAAAAGATATGACAGATTTTTTTTTAATGAGCACACACGTTTTTTTTTTTTTTTAACATGAACTTTATTACATTTTAAACACATATATAAGTGTTCATAGAGTCCTTCTATACATTTTTCCTCTAAGTGTCGTTGTCTTCTTCTTCGTGATTGCAAGCCTGGATTTGCAGGACCGAATTGCAAGCTTGGGAATAAGCTTTGATTATTTTTTCAAATAATTATTTTGAATAAAGCCATGCATCGCCTTCACACTCAGGTGTGTGCATAAAATCGTCCAAAAAATCCTCAATAAAATTTCCACTTTCATCATACATTTGAAATAAATGGTTTTTAAAAAACCTATTAAAATAGGAAACTTTTCTTTCCTCTTCTTTAGTAGAATATTCGAAAGAAATAGGGAATTCATAAATTACATCTACAAATTGATTCTTTTTTAATAAAAGACCTTTCTCCAAAATTGTTTCAATAACTTCTTTAACTAAATTTGGCAAAATTTTTACTTCCATGTTGCTTTCACTCTGTATGAAAGCTGACAATATGAGAAAATATCGGCCTATATATATATGCGCCTGACATTACGTCATATACGTGTAACATTATTCCAATAAGGAATAAGGAATGGTCACCTATGACGTAGGAGGGCAATTAAAGTGAATTGGGAATCCTTAGGGCAATTAAAATGACGGCCAGCTATTTAACGCACATATAGGACATAGGCCAATTAAAGTGAATTGGGGATGCAACACATTTAAAAAAAAGTTGTATTTAAAGTTTATTACGGGGAATCTCCAGACGTAAGCCAATTAGAGTGAATTATAATACACAAATTTTTAGAAGCGGGCTCTAATAGGACGTACGACAATTAAAGTGAATTGGGGATGCGCTTTACTAAACTACTTCCATAGTAAATTTGATTTGGGAGTTATATCTATTTGAAGTATTTAAAATTTGATGCTCTTTTCCTTTTTGGAATTCGAAAAATACATCATCTATATACCTATACAATTTTCTTATACCTAATTCCTCAAAACTGTTGATCGATCTATCTAAATCAGACATGACAATCTCCGTCGCAATCAATGAAAGCGGGCTTCCCATAGGAGAGCCACATATCTGTTGGTAGAGTTTATCTTCAAACCTGAAGTTAGATGTTGATAGACATAATTTAAATATAGTGATTATTTTTTAGCTTTCTGCAGGATTAGTTAAGTTTCGTTCCAATATTTCTTTCAAATTATTCATTATTAGATGGTGAGGAAGACTGAGGAATAAGGCCACAATGACCCCATGATGCAATCTGTCATTGATTTTGAGTTTCTCAATTCACTTATAAAATCAGTTATACAGGTTATTTGAATATCTATTTGTTGGACGGATGAGAGGAGTTAGGTACGATGATAAGAATCGAGATAAGGGCATGGCTGGTGATAGGTGATAAGCAATAATAGGTCTGAGGGGAATGTTTTCTTTATGAATTTTCGGTAACCCATAAATATATGGAATAGAGTTCAATTTAGCTGTGAATTGTTTCAGTTGTGTACCCGTTATTATTTTATCTTTCTCTAAGGCATTTAACGTACGTTTAAATAATGATATAGCTTTTGAATTATTATTGGAATCTATTTGTTTGAATATATTGGCATCATCCAAAGTATCCTGGATCTTTCCTCTATAATCTGTTTTGTTCATAATAACTGTAGTAGATGCTTTATCCGCTTTGGTTATTATTATGTCAGAATTTTATTTTAACTGTTTGATGGCAATCCATTCTTCCTTATTAAGCGAAGGGTTTTTCAATCTTACAGTATTGGCTATTTTTCTGGCGACTAGATTTCTGATATTATTCTTTTCTTGGTGGTTAAAAGATGCTATGGACGTCTCAAGGGTACTAATCGTCAGATAATTATCCGTATAACTGGGAAGTCTAATTTTAAACCTTTGATCAGAATACCTGTTTGCGAGATACTTAAATCTTTACCTGTAAGGTTCAATAAATTCTGCTGAAGTCATCCACTAGAACAAAGAAATACCTTGATCCTCCTAAAGATTGATTAGGCATTGGATCGCACAGATCCATGTGAATTAATTCAAGTGGCTCAGTGGTTTTATTCCCTGTAACAGGATTGTAAGTTTCTCTACTCAGTTTTCCCATTATACAGAATTCACATTCCGGTAGATTCCTATATTTAATATAAAGTCCGTTGTTGGAAGAAATTGTTCCAGTGGGGTTTTGCATTGCTCTAATACTGTCGGAATGGGTTGGCTCGCAGTCAACAAAGCTCTCGTAGCCCTTCTCCTCACTGAGACTGGACCTGTCTCGCTTGTCCGGCGTGCTAGAGTCACTGAGGGCTGTGTCCTCTGATAGTAGGCGGTGGTCATGTTGAGGGTTCTTGGACATCTCATCTTTCACAGTTAGCTCATGTGGATCAGTGGTAGTGGGATCTTGGGAAGTATGTGCAATTGGGACTTGGGAAGTATGTGCAATTGGGACTTGGGAAGTCTGTGCAATTAGGATTTGGAAAGTCTGTGCAATTTGGACTTGGGAAGTATATGCAATTGAAAATCGGGAAGTATGTGCTTTTAGGAATTGGGAAGTCTGTGCAATTGGGACTTGGTAAATCTGTGCAATTGGGACTTGGGAAGTCTGTTCGATTGAGATTTGGGAATTCTGTGCAATTGGGACTTGCGAAGTCTGTTCGATTGGGACTTGGGAAGTCTGTGCGATTGGGACTTGGGAAGTCTGTGCAATTGGGACTAGTGAAGTCTGTTCAATTGAGACTTTAGAGGTCTGTTCAATTGGAACTTGGAAAGTCTGTGCAATTGGGACTTGGGAAGCCTGTTCGATTGAGACTTGGGAAGTCTGGGCAATTGGGACTTGGGAAGTCTGTGAAATTGAGACATGGGTAGTCTGTGCAATTAGGGCTTGAGAGGTCTGTGAAATTGGGACTTGGGAAGTCTGTGCAATTGGGACTTGGGAAGTCTGTGAAATTGAGACGTGGGTGGTCTGTGCAATTAGGACTTGAGAGGTATGTGAAATTGGGACTTAGGAAGTCTGTGCAATTGGGACTTGGGAGGTCTGTGAAATTGAGACGTGGGTAGTCTGTGCAATTAGGACTTGAGAGGTCTGTGAAATTGGGGCTAGGGAAGTCTGTGCAATTGGGACTTGGGAAGGTGCGACGTGTAAAGTGTGAGGCGTGGCTATTGGTTTTGTGATAGCTTGCTCGATGGGACGGATTTGCCTATTACGGAGAGAAAACCACTGCTCAGGGGTCTGTACCTGGTGTAGGATAGTATTGTTGGCGGCGAATGGTTGTTTACGACATTGTTTCTGTAATGGTTCTGGCCACAGTACCGACATGATGAAGATGGCAGGCTGGTTGCACCGTGGGAAGACCTGGGTTGAAATCTCGGGGTGCTGGTGTAGGGTCCTGAGATATAAGGTGGACCACTGCTCGCTTGGCGTGTCGTCGGCTGGATATATTACCGAATCCTTGCTACCCTTTCATACCACTTGGTTAGGGAGGTGGCGGTATGATCCTTACAAGCGTTGGTCACCTAAGAGTAGTCCTTCGGTAAAGGTTTCCAAGATAGCTTGCTAGGGCAGGCCTAGTTGTAGCCCCATGGCGGTCTTGGTTGGGTAATATTCTTCCAGGGACTGACCTTGTAGGCGCAGGGCGAAGTATTTCGAGTAGGTGGCTTCGCTGGTCGAGGGGTAGAGGTGCAGCAAGGTCTGTCCCGCCTGGAAGTAGTGCAGTGTCCAGTCGAAGCTGGTGGAAGTATTGCAAGGGCTGTTGGACCAGTAACAGCGGCAGTCTGTCTAGTTTCTCGGACACGGAGATTCCAGCTCAGACCGCTTGGTTGACGTACGTCTCGAAGAAGCTTTGTGCTGTATACGTACCGTCATACTTGGGAATCTCTAGGTCTTGATGGGCCTTTGGGCGGAGGTTTTGTAAGGCAATTGTGAGCCGGGTTACCAGGTTCCCCAGCGTGATTGGGGCGGAGGGGAGCTCCACTCTCTCGTCGATCTTATCTACCTCCGATAAGGTCTGGTTTTTGTCTTTGTCCATCCTGTCGACTCTCTGTAGTAATGTAGATTGTTATTCTTTAGGACGACTGTAGTGTGGCATGTTGGTTAGAAGCAGTCGTGGTAGTTAATTGATAGGTGGAAAGGACACACAGGTGACAGGATTCAGAAGCAAAAACCCGTGAGGAAATAGATCGGGGAGGAAAGATAAAAGGTTCTAGAACAACTGGCGTCGAGACCACCTTGGTGAGAACTGTCCCTTGATCATCACGCCCAGCCGCTTTTAAAACCATTTGAGTAAGATAAATCCCCTAGGGGAGAATGAAGACACTTGTTTACCAAGGAAGTATTTTTTAACCCGGCTATCTTGCCTCTTTCCTTGTACTCCCGCACAGGCCATTTTAATTATATACTTCCGAAAATTATGACAACCAGACGAATGACCCGGCTTCGCCTGAGAACTCCCCCGAGTCCAATTTCCTTCATACTGAAAGTACATCAAAAATAAATAGTAGAAGTGCCATATAATAGCAACACAGAAGTAACACATAAACCACAGGCAAAAAGTGTGTGTGGTGCCAAAAATTGTATTATATTCGTGTCTAGGTATTTGATTTAATTTTTTTGCAATCCATTTAGTTGTTTAAAAATCAAAATAGTTTAAATATATGGCAGCTTTTCCAACCAACCCCCACCATTGAAATTGCCTGAGTTGAATGAGTGGCTGCGATGCCCATCTTTTCAGTAAGAATAAGAAAAAATATGTTTATAAAAAAAATAATCCAAAATACTGGCATGTAAATATCTTTCTGTAAAAAATTAAAGAGCACATGGAAATTAGGCAAATATGTGTGTTTTCTAAATGACTGCGACTGCATTTTAAACGATTAAAAAAAAAAGAGATAGAAAAATAAAGGCCAGAACAAAATTTAATTTAAAAAAAAATAAGAAATCCATTATTTATATACAGTAACGCTAATTTGGTAAAGTGTTTTTTTAAATTGCATTGTGTGCACTTACCGTACCTTATTTAGTAATATAAATTCCTCTCTCAATACTTTTGTAAAAACAAGTAACACTCGTATAAAAAGATATTTCAAAAAATTACGCAAGCTACGTGAAAAAAAAAAAAACGCAGAACGCTCATTGGTCGCTTAACTGGCCTTGATTTGTTATTTCGCCTCGTATTTACTCCACGTAAAAAATAAAGATTATTCCAATAAAAAAATAAATACCCAAAAATACTAATCAAAATATCAATTGAAAAAGCCCTGTAAGATTTATATATGAATAAAACAAAGCATCAAGGGCTGCGTTTCTTTATTAAAACAATATAAAATTCCAAATTAAAATTAAAGCTCGAATATATTTGTTTTAATAAAGAAACGCAGCCCTTGATGCTTTGTTTTATTCATATACTAATCAAAATGTAGCCGAACATTTTCCTCAGGTATATAAAAAGCGACATTCAAAATTTGGTACCAATTGGTTCAGTTGATTTTGAGTTTATCGCGAAACAGACAACAGACATTGACTTTTATATATATGGAGATATATATTAAAAATAAAAAAGGCATATCATACCAGGAAAACATGTGCTTTTCAGAAGGCAGAGTGCCATCTGGTGAAACAGAAATCATCTATACATTGGCCTTAAATACCCATTTCTTGATTTCTCAAGAAGTCTCTACCACCAAAAATCTTTTTGGTCGCAGTGGTCAGGCTATTCCACGCTGACGAGCACCAACAGCGCGGAACGCCTTCGTGGATAGTTTTTCTTGATTTATCAAGAAATTGGTTTGTGCAAATATCAGGGAACAGGTTAAATAAATGTTTAGTTGATTTATGTTCCACCAGTTGGCGCTCTGCCTTCTGAAAAGCACATCTGCTCCTTGTCAGGATATGCCTTTTTTTATTATCAACATCTGACCTATTTATTTTTTTCTATTATTTTCACATTTATATAAAGTATAAAAAGTTTATCGATAGATAAATTATATTAGATTGATTAAATTTACAAATTTCATATATAATTAATATTAAAAAAAAAACATATTCTGACCGCGCTCAAATGTGCCTTTCTAGATGGCAGAGCGCCATTTAGCGGAACAAAAAAAAACTAAACATTTGTTTAAATTGTTCCATGACTTTGGCTAACCTAATTTCTTGATAAATCCAGAAAAGCCAACACGTAGGCGTTTCGCGCTGTTGACCCTCGTCAGCGTGGTGCGCGCAGAGAGAGACTTTTCTATTTGAAAATTATTTTATAATTAATATTATAGAAATATAATCTCTCTATTTACTGAAGGGGGACCCTTTTTCTCTTTAAAATTTGATTAAATTATATTAATCCAGTTCCTAGCGTTATGGTAGGGACATAAAATGAACCAAACACTATATTTAACAAATTACCACAAAAAGCCAACAACCTGTATGTCATAATTTCGGGCTTCGGCCCTCATCAGTACAAGGATGGCTCCATTAACAACATGATGTATTCTGGTAAAAACTTTGCCCCGCCACTTCCCCAGCTTAAATATAAACAACTTCTGGGTAATTCGGCGGATTTATTAATTGTCTCGTCGGATGTTAGGAAGCCGCCACTGTACTGGTGAGAGACAGCCCGACACCATCCTTTACAGTTTGGGTATTTTCTTAGTTTTCTAAAACTGGGGGTCTTGTGGTTCATTTTTATCACCACCATAGGAATCTCAGTTTGTTTGTTTTCTATAAGCTTAGTTCCTTTAGAAGTAAATTGAAAAACCCACATTTTGAAGGTAGGAATATTCAATGGAGACAGACAAATAAATCCCTAGCAGCAATCATCATTGTGTGATGATACGAAGTTATCAGAAAAAATCCATAGTTATTTTTAAAAATATATTGCAGCATCATAAATGTTTTATTAGATATTCCATATATTAATTTATAAAATTTGTAACAATCAAATTTATTGGCAATGTGTTCATTTTTAACAATATCATAAAATATTATATCTACACCATACCACAAAGATAAAAGTTATTGAATGAGAGAGCTTGGCTCATCAGTGGTGAACCCTTTCGGCGGTTTCGCCAGAAAGAAACATATTGCCGGTAAATATAATTGTTGCATATTGTATCGATTGATGACATTTAATTCATAAATGTAATATATTTATTTGTTTGAAAGAACACAAACCTCACAGACAATTATTACAATGGAAGATATTATAGTCATTATATTATGCCAGAGATGTTTTGAGAGAGAAGATAAACAACGAATCAGCGGTTTTCTTATTTAATGAATATTGAATCAGAAAGTTAGGACAGCTCCAGAGTGGCACGGCACTGTTTGTTCCCGGATAGACGTTGAAAGAGTTAGTTATCGTAGATTAGGGGTTTGGATGTACAACTGGTGCCTTCTTGGTATTGGTTGACCTACAGAATTACGGGGACTGGTAAATAGGGAAACTCGTTGTTATTTATTCTTTTTTTTTTTTTTGGACAGCGGCGGCCATCTCAGATATTATGGGAAGTTAGAGTTTCAGCTGGTTATTGGTTGCTTCCTAGGACTGAGGCAGCGACTGGTAACTCAGGACTACAGTTATAGATACAGCTGGCTATTCATGTTTTCTTATTTCTAACAGTAGATGATATCACACAGGATACAGTTGTAGATTCGGTTTGGTGTCTTCTTGATATTTCTGGAAGACGGTGGTTGAGGGAGTAGGTCAGCCGTATATTCACTTGCTATACGTGGTCTTGGTGGGACGATGAGGTAAAGGGCAATGAATTGCATCACTATCTTCTTCTTAAGAATCAGTCTATTTGCTGCTTTCCTTGTTCCCAGCATATTGTTAGTATCAGATTCTCGCTCTAGTAGGCTCCACATTGCTGCTTTGCTCCCATCAGGACGTGGAAGAACGGCAGCTTCATTACTTCCGGCCTTAAGGAGATCTCCCAGCACATCTTGAATCACCTCAAGACCTGAACACATCACTCCGGGCAGGACAATGTTCTATGTTGTCAATGTCTAGTTAACTCACTTCAATCTCGCTTAACATTCTAACATGTGAACAATACCATTTTTAGGGATATGAAAGCATTTATTAACTAATTATGACAACAATTTTTTTTTTGTATGTTTTCAGAATAAAATGACGTGAAAATTAAAACTACCCTCTGGTATTTGCGATATATTGCTTGATATAAAAACGAAAAAGGGCCACACTATTCGAAATACTGTATGATTTTGAGTTATACTAAATTATAAATATTTGAATAGTTGACAACATTTCAAAAGACTATGAGATATAAAAAACAAGAGCCACAAATTGCATATTGATGTTTGATCATGAGTCACAGATTTTGAAGTACTGCATGATTTAGAGAAATTCACGAACTTTTTGAACACACACTTTTTAATCAGCAAGTCCAAGGTTATCTTAACATTTCCGTAGTTTGTCCTTAGGGAGACTCTTCGTTAGTATATCCGCCTCCATATCTTCACTTTTAGTGTATGCCAGTTTAATTCCATTTTTTTCAAAAAATAATATTTTCGGTTTATGTGCTCTGTTCGTGAAGTAATTTTGTAAGATTGTATCCAGTTTATTGCAGCCTGGCTGTCATTTATCAAATTAATTGGGAAAGTTACATTTTGGCAAAGTTCTAGTAATCCCTTTAAACATAATACTGCAAAATTTCTTTCGCTTATTGAAATAAGTTCTGCTTCGCATGTAGGCAAGGCTACTTAATTTTGCTTTTTACTTCTCCAGTTTATTAAATTGTTGACTAGTTTGACTGTTTATCCCGAGAAGGAATTTGCCTCTCAGGTTGTGCAACAGCTCGCATCAGTACTTATTGTGATATTGTTTTCTGTTGGCTTATATGCCAACATTTTTTTGTTTCCTTAATATATCTATAGATCCTTTTAACTCCTTTTACGTGTATTTCTCTTGGATCATTACTATACTGACATATTATTGACGTTGAAGAATAGGTCTGATCCAGTTCCCGCAGAAAGGTACATAAGTGATCCAAACTTTTCCTGGTAAACATTTGTATCTACGGGCTTAGAGTCCAAATACTCATACAAATTTTGATTTTGATCTCCAGGTGTCTGCACACTGTTGCATTTTTCTAGTCCAACTCTGTAAAAAATTGTTTCCATATGTTGAGCCTGAGATAGATAAAATTAATCTTGTGCCATTTTTATTTCAAATTCAATGAATGGTTCATTATATTCCTTCTCCGTTAGAGTAACATATTTTTCTATTCTTGAAGCTAGGTTATCATTGATTTTCTCACTGGTTCCAGCGATGATAAGATCATCTATATATAGGCCCTCTCTGGAGTTTATAGTCACATGGATCATAATTGGTTCTAATCATTCCTTACTGCTACACAATTACCTTTATCTATTTGTTACAACATTTTCCAGATTTTGGTAGACCATACAGGCTATGTTCCAATTTTCACTTTGTTTTCTTCATCTTTTGCATAAAACCTTCTGGTTGTCTCAAGCATACTGTCTCTTTCAACTTACCATAGAGATAAGCTGTCTTCACATCATAAGTCTTTATGATTGAATTATGTTGTGTTGCAAAAGCTACTTTTGTTCGTAAGCTTTATATTTTGAGTACTGATGAAAAAGATTCGTTATATTCCATACTACATCTTTGATTTCATCCAACAGCAATCCGTCTTGCCTTTTTATATATGCCATCATATGATGTTTTCTTGGTACTGTAGACCCATTTATAGTTGATAATATTCATGCCAATTTCCCTTGGTACTAGCGTCCATACCTTATGTTTCTCTATCTCACCGGGCTATTCATCCATTGCTTTGAACGATTCGTTTCTTTCTCCACTATATATCGATTCTTTAAAATCCTCCGTAATTTTTAATGATCTATTTCCATAATTAAATTCTCCTCATTCCTTTTCTTTTTTCAACGTGAGCTTAAAACGTCTTCTTCGATCAAATTCATTTATTGTTCTTCAAGTTTTACTTTGTGTCATTTTTCTAAGACGCTTTCTAAATCTCCTTTATTTATTTTTCCTTTTATGCATCTTTCTACTTCGGTTCAGTTTGTGTTGAATCATTTTCAATGTCACCACCTAGTTTCACTGAGGTATCTTCCTGAGACTTCACTTCACTATTTGTGACAGGATAGTATTATTCACACTTTCCTTTATAGGTCAAATTATCACAATTATTATCTTCCTGAATAACATTTGCATAATCAATTCCTCTCTTATCTTCACTAAATTGACTTCATGAACACTCTTTGTTATTATATCATATATTCTGTAGGCTTTTATTTTTAATGGAATAACCAATAAATTTTGGTCAAACCCTTTGGTGAAAACTTGTTTATTCTTGGTTTGATTTCACGCCAATATGTCAAACATCCAAATATTCGAATGTGTTTGATCGATGGTTACCTCCCATTCCATCTCTGCATAGGTGTACGGTGCTTGATAGACCTGTGGGGGGTACAATTCTTAATATATATTTAGTTTCATATTGTATAAGATATGATAATTTTAGTAAATATATTTTATTTCAATTTTAATTATAATTATGATTTGAATTGTAAATACTAGAGAGAATTGTCACAGATTTAACTATTTTTACAAATATATTTATGTCAAAAAAGTAAGAAGTTTCAGAAGATGAGTTTCTTTTAATTGTAAAACATAACAAGCTTTCGGGCAATGCACTTCTACAGGTAAATAAATATAAAAACAAAATTTAAAGGTAAATTAAGGTAACTAAGCAACTGAGAATTAAACAATTTAAATGTATAACAGCTAACCATAGAAAACAAAAACAAATTAAGATGTATATACACGCTCGCGTGAGACTACTCGCGCGTCTGGATCTGAATGAATTAAAATTTTTGTTATTATTTTTATTTTACCTGTAGAAGGGCATTGCCCGAAAGCTTGTAATGTTTTACAATTAAAAGAAACTCATCTTCTGAAACTTCTTACTTGACATATCTTACTGGAAGAGTCTTTGACCTTTAAATATATTTATGACTATAAATAACCTGAAAGTATCAGGTTCCTAATATATATTATTGTTTCTCTTTTTTTTTCTAATTATTTTCTTTTTCTTCTTGCATAATATTGTTACGTAGACATAAAAGCACATTCCAGATGGAGAGAGAATGTTCTAGAGCGTTTAAGAATCACGTAGAAAAGCGGAAGACAACTGATTGGCCAATCTAACGCCATTGCACAACGCTCAGTGCTGGCGTCTTTCTGATTGGCTGACCAACCGTGACCGTTCTGGAAATATCTACTCCGGGATATATAGGGATGAGAATCTCATGCCGGGGAGGAAGAAAGATAAGAAAAAGGAAGTCGAAGAACGAAGCTACGTGGTGTACTCCAAGCAAGCTGCTGTCTCAAGAGGTCGGACTGCTGCCTACCGCCGACACGCCGGTGTACTTCCTGGAAGATTCTAGAAGGTTCTACGAACTCCTGTCTCCTGTTCTGCTCCTGCTTTCCCTCACCGTGCTTCAGTTGGTGAGTTTGTAACTGCTGTTTTCTTTATTGTTGTTTTATTTTTGCGCTCTTCTGTAATTATTTTATCGATTAGGCTTAAATAAAGTCCTAAAGATCCTTTGTACCCACGGAAGTTATTCTTTGTTAACCAACAACGCAACAATTAGGTGTCAGAAGTGGGATCTTTAGGTGAAGCCTGAATAATTTATGGTACTTACCAGAAAAATGGAAGAAATATTGAAAGCGATCCAAGCTCAAAACCAGGCTATGCAAGCTCAAACCCAGGCTTTGCAAGCTCAAAATCAAGAAACTCGTGAAGCTATTCAAGCTCAAAACCAGGCTTTGCAAGCTCAAAATCAAGAAACTCGTGAAGCTCTCAACCAGGCTTTGCAAGCTCAAATCAAGAAACTCGTGAAGCTCTTAACCAGGCATTTCAAGCTCAAAATCAAGAAACTCGCGAGGCTATTCAAGCTTAAAATAAAGAAACTCGCGAGGCTTTTCAAGCTCAACATCGAGAGCTAAAAGAAAGCTTGGGGCTTAAATTCAAATGCTTAGAAGATGAAATCTCTGCTGTAAAAGAAGACATTTCCTCTGTAAAAGAAGAAATGGAAGAAGAAATGTCTTCTTTAAAAGAGAGACTTGCTGCTGTCGAAACGGGCCATCCAAGATCTCCGGTTTTCCAGCAAGATAATAACATTCGGGTAGGCCTCTTGTCAAAGTTCCTACCTTTGATGGACAATTATCATGGACCTCCTTCAAAACCCAGTTCGATGTGGTTGCCCAAGCTAACGGATGGAACGTTAGAAACAAGGCAAGCTTTTTGGCTGCTGCACTTCGTGGACCTGCAGTGGATGTACTCCAGATGATTCCGGAACAACTCCGCCTAGACTTCAACTCCCTGATTGACACTCTGGATTCCCGATATGGAGAAGAACACTACCAACAGCTTCATCTAGTAAAGTTCAAGAATATACTACAAGATAAGAAAGAAAGTTTGCAGGATTTGGCCCACGACATCTGACGCCTGGCAAGATTAGCTTTTCCAACGTGCCCGTCTGAAACACAAGACTTTATGGCCCAACAACAGTTTATTGATGCCATCGGAGACCCTGAGACCCAAAAGTTTGCCAGACTTTCAAGTACGACTACTCTACAAGAAACCCTTGTCAAAGCCATGAAGCATGAAGCTGCCCAACAAGCCTCAAGGGGAAGTTATCGCGTGGCAAGACAAGTTAAATAGGATAATCCAGAAAGAGAAAAGGGTCGCTTCTGGACCTGTCGAGCCCATGATCACATGTCTCCAACTTGCCCCCGAAAATTAAAACAGCGCAGTGATACAGGTTGCTGGAAATGTGTAAAAAATGGCCACATACGGAAAAACTGTCCAGATAACTCTAAGGATAAGCCTGAAAGAAAAAGGGGTCGCTGCTGGACTTGTGGAGCCCTTGATCACATTTCCCTAACTTGCCCCAGAAAAGTAAAACAACGCAGTGACACCGACTGCTGGAGTTGTGGACAATATGGCCACATGAGAAGAAACTGTCCGGAAAATTCTAAAACCACCACAGCCCCTAGAAGGAACCATGGGAGACGGAACGATAATGCTGATGCCTTATCAAGAAGGCCATGTGTTCCACAAAGTGAACATTGTGCTTGTGCTGAAGAGAGATTTTGCGTAAGACAAGTTACAGTGCAAGAAAGCGAAGAAGTAGAAGAGCAACATTGGACTGGACAAGCTATAAGAAAAGCTCAACGTGAAGACCGAATTCTCTTGCCAATGATAAATTGGAAGGAATCAGATGAAAGACCATCCTGGGAAGATGTGGCCCCGTACAGTCCTAAAACCAAAGGTCTCTGGTCCCTCTGGAATTATTTGACCCTGCGAGATGGTGTCTTATACAGGAAATGGGAGGGCGAGGATGGAAAGCATGAATCCTGGAAGTTGGTGTTACCCAGATCTCATGTACCTTTGGCTCTCCAGGAGATGCATAGCAGTCCCACGGGAGGTCACTTCGGCATCAAAAAACATTGGCCAAAGTTAGAGAAAGATTTTGTTGGCCAGGAAGTCGAACTGATGTTGAAAAATGGGGCAGAAACTGTACACGATGTTCAGTGAGAAAGGGACCGACAACAAGATCCAAAGGAAAGTTGAAGATCTACAATGTAGGTGCCCCATTTGAAAGGATGCCGACCATTCACCAGTGGGCAGGAGAAAATCTTCACTTTTCCAGTGAGAAAATGAAAGACAGGTACAACGTCAAGACTTCCAACAATACTTTCAAAGAGGGTGAAATGGTTTGGCTCCATAAACCTCAACGGAAGAAAGGACTTTCTCCTAAATTTCAGTACCAGTGGAAAGGACCCTACAAGATCATCAAGTGCCTCAATGATGTCATCTTTCGGATTCAGAAGACCCCGACGTCTAAACCCTAAGTTGTGCACTACAACCGGTTGGCACCCTTCAGGGGTACTGTTCCAGTACAAAGGACTGTTCGGGACGATCAGTCCTAAGGAGGGGACAGTGTTACGTAGAAATAAAAGCACATTCCAGATGGAGAGAGAATGTTCTAGAGCGTTTAAGAATCACGTAGAAAAAGCGGAAGACAACTGACTGGCCAATCTAACGCTATTGCGCAACGCTCGGTGCTGGCGGCTTTCTGATTGGCTGACCAACCGTGACCGTTCTGGAAAGATCTACTCCGGGATATATAGGGATGATAATCTCATGCCGGGGAGGAAGAAATATAAGAAAAAGGAAGTCGAAGAACGAAGCTACGTGGTGTACTCCAAGAAAGCTGCTGTCTCAAGAGGTCGGACTGCTGCCTACCGCCGACGCCGGTGTACTTCCTGGAAGATTCTAGAAAGTTCTACGAACTTCTGTCTCCTGTTCTGCTCATGCTTTCCCTCACCG
Source organism: Cordylochernes scorpioides (assembly GCA_030710605.1). NCBI lineage: Eukaryota > Metazoa > Arthropoda > Arachnida > Pseudoscorpiones > Chernetidae > Cordylochernes > Cordylochernes scorpioides. The sequence continues at coordinate 50,643,364 of CP092871.1, forward strand.
TGCTGCAGTTGGTGAGTTTGTAACTGCTGTTTTCTTTATTGTTGTTTTATTTTTGCGCTCTTCTGTAATTATTTTATCGAATAGGCTTAAATAAAGTCCTAAAGATCCTTTGTACCCACGGAAGTTATTCTTTGTTAACCAACAACGCAACAATATGTTTATAACTGTTTCTATTTTTTGTTTTAAGGGAAATCAATATAGCATTTATTTTTGATTGTAAGAGGAAACTTTATACCCATTGGCGTTGGTGTAAATACAATTATCTCTATCGTTATAAGGAAGAACGTTACAGAATATATATCTATTGTTGTGAGAAAAAGAGATTTATACCCATTGGTGTTGGTATAAATACTATACAGGTGTCAGGGGGCCGCTGGATGGGGGTCTTGGCAGATGTAAGGATGGGTAGGAAGTACAGCCCTACAGGTCAGGAACCGCTGCATGACGGTGAAGGACTCCCGGATTAGAGGTCTGATGCAGCGGCAGAACCAGTACTGGTGGGTCAGCGACTAGGTGTTGGATCCACTGGCGACACGGGACTGTTAGATCGACGTCGGGTGAAATGGATGGAGCAAGGCACACCGAGATAGATTTTCTTTCAAACCCGGTGAACCTGAGATAAATATATTTTAAAAAACTGATATTTTACATTATTTTGATTGTACATATTGCCAGACAATTATTGCTTCTGTACACAGTTCTTTTTTCTCGTTTTTATTCTTTCTTTTATTTTCAATATCATTTGACTATTCTATTCACGGCCTGAATTATATATATATATATATATATATATATAGTGTAAAAACTATATAATAAAAATATAACAGTGATTCTACATTCAAAACTCAAGGAGCAAACTGATAAGAATGATAAATCATATCAAGTAGATTTGGTTAGATTAGCAAGCTAAATCTAAATTAATTATAACAATAAATAGTTGTATAGTTTTATAGTTAAGTTTTCTATTAAAATTATCTTCATTATTTTGATTATTTAAATTCAAATTATAAAATTTGTAAATTGTTATTATTTAGTATAGATAGAGAGAAAAAAAATCCTTTACTTCTAACACATCATCTAGTTAATTATATATTTATAATTAATAAAAATAAAATTTAACAACGTAACGTCTTTTGCATCGGCTTTTACACGTCATTTAGACATACTCTAATCCTATATATAGAATAATAGAAGTGAGAATATATATAATATTATACATTTTAGTAGTTAGAGAAAAGAGAGAAAGACAGAACCATGCACTTTTAATCAAACTAATAATAAGAAAACAAAAAGTTTTGTAAAGAAGGTAGATAAGATTGTTAGTATATATATATATTTTTTTATAATTTTATATTTTATCCTTTTTTTTTTTTAATTATTTTTTATTTTTTTTTTATTTTAAAATATGAATATAAATAGTTGTATTTAGTAATATATCTATACTATTAATTAACTTTTGTTATAAGTTTGGTTATTATGTTTTGAAACCCTAATGGTAGACCAGACATATACAAAAAAAAAATAAATTGGAGTAATTTTTGAAAAAAGAGATCTGCTGAACCGGGAATTCTCAAATAGAAGTCCAGCGGCGTTTCATCCCTTCTCTATTACGTCATAGATCTCTTTTCAACCGGATTTTATGTGTTAATATAAGGTTACTTCAGTGAAACATTTATATGAACAGATATAACAAATTCCACTAACAAATTCCAACTGTGAACCTACCTTGCCCGCGACGCCTTCAACTGTAAACATCTATTTCTGGATGACACATGTTGTGGGGGGGGGGACAAAATTAGACCGTTTGTTCTGAAGTTTTAGAACAACAAGACATTCAAAGAAGAAAGAAAAGATAGTTAATGGAAGAAAACCAAACTTTATAATCTTTACAGCCAGTTAAATTAAAATAACTGATTCAACACTTATTCATCTTTCAATATTCCTTTAAAAAGGCAAATTATTAGAGTTTAATAAAGCTATTAAATGTGAAAATTCACTTTTATTTAATTTCCATTTTCCTCCCCAGAAATTGGAGATTAAACAAAATGAATTCTATACAATATTACTTTAAACATCGTTGTGAAAAATCTTCAAATCAGCTATTTAATTTAAGTTTAACTAATTGTTAAAGATTATAAATTTGTATTAGTTATTATTGAGAGAAATTATAGAAAGTTGATTTAATAAATGGATACTTCAATTTATTTTTTTAAAGTATTTTATAATAGATATACTGTTGAAATATTTTACTTGTCTGATACTAAATTTGTTTTTAATAAATTCCATGTTTAAATTTTTAACATCTTCTATGAAATTTTCTAATATATTATTTATTCTATAAAATCTTAGAAACTGTCCAAAGTATATACCTTTACAACAATTTAATGATATATTAGAATTCGTATTACAGTATTTTATAATATTGAAATTATAATTACTTTTTTATTATAAATTTTAATAGCATTATTTGTAAGGTCTATATTTAGGTCTAAAAAGTTAACTTTTTTGTTTCTATAAATTTTTTCATTGTTCTTAAGTTTCAAGTATTTAGGATAAATTTTAGGTATTAAGTTTTTGAACTGTGGATTATTAAATATTATGATGTCATCTACATAACGGAACATTTGCCAGTTAACATTATTTTGTAGAAAGTATTTTCTTTCGTACCAGAATAATATTAAATTTGCTAATAAAGGACTTGAAGATGTTCCCATGGGAACGCCTTCTGATTGAATATATATTTTATTTTTAAATTCTATATAGTTAAAATTTAAAAATGTTTCCAGTAGAGTTTTTGCTGTTTTAAGATCTAATTTAATTGTTTTATATCTGTTATGAATAATTTTAATGTGGAAAGTTTTGTCATTGATGATTTCGTTAAATAAATTGGTTATTTTATTATTTAGATCTCTTAAATTTATTTTAGAATATAGGTCCTCAAAGTCAAATGTGTGTACTGTTTCAATGTTTGTCCAATTGTTCATTAAATAGTTAATGATTTTTTTATTTGAGTCGATAAATTTATAATTATATTTATTAGATAATTTATTTATAATAAATTGTAGTGTTGAAGCTAATTGTATATCAATGTTTTTTATAACTGAATTTATACCAGATGTGATTGTTCTGAAAGAAATAGGTTTTTTGTGTAGTTTAGGAATTATATAGAACTTTGGTATGTTTGGATTTTTGTAGTGATTATAAATTTTTAGTGAATTTTCAACGTTTTTGATGTCTTTTTGATTTTTGTGGCTGTAGTTCTAGCAAAAGTGTATTTATGATTATTATCAATTTCCTTTTTTAGTATATCGTGGTATAGATTTTTACAAATTATAGATAAGTTATTGGAACATTTATCTATAGGAGTGATAATAAAGTCCTTCTGTAATTTAATTATATTTTCTTTAAAAGAAGGAATATCTGAATTAGGTTTTGTGTATTTAAGTGTATTATTATAATAATTTATAATTTCCTTTTTAATATTATGTTTCCATTCCAGAAAAGTAAATTCTGGAATACTGTATTTTATACTAGTTTTATTTATGAAAATATCTATATCTTTTAATATAGATTTAATTGTATTATTATAATTGTGTTTAATTTGAGGTATATATTTATACCCTTTATTTAAAATATCCTGATATTCTGGATTTAAAAAAGAAAAATTGCTAGTTAATATATGACCTGAGAACTTATATCTATCAATATAGTTGTTGCAATTACATTTAATTTTTTAAAATTTGCTAAATTATTAATAAATTGGTTATAATTGCAAACTAAATTACCTATATTTTTGTTGTATCTCCAGATTGTTTTGAAATTTAAATTTTTTATAGGGAAAAGATTATTAATGTTTTGGTTATTAAAAATATCATTAAACTTAATATGATTAAATAAATTGTTATTAAATTTAATGATAATATTAATGTTATTAGTAGATTGTTTAATTTTTCTGTATTTAAAGATGTCGTGTGTGATATCTATTAATCTGTTAGTCAGATTATGAATTTTAATATATTCTATAAGTTTGATAAATTTATTATTATTTAGTTTAAATAATGTTTTAATAAATTTATCGACGAAGTTGTTAGTATACATTTGTTTTGGGTCCAGTAATTCTTCAAATTCAATGTAACCTAATTTATTGGTAGTTTTACCTCTAGTTTTATTAGGTTTAGTTTTAAATTCATTTTTTTTTTTGTATTTGCAGCTGATTTCATAAGTTGAAATTTCTTCTGTTTGTGGTTTGTATGTGTAGTTTAATTCGTCATTAAGTCCATAAGGGAATAATGTGTTGTGTTTATAAATGTAGTTGTTTTCTAATAATAGTCGTTGTTTTTTGTTTTGACATATGTCTAGTATTTCTATCTTAAAGTTGTTAAAAGTATGTAATTGATTGTGTTCTTTCATATATATATTAACAATTGATTTTTAGCGTGGTTTCTATGTAGGTTTATTCGTATATTTAATGGATTACACGTTTGTCCTATATATGATAATTGACAAATTTGGCATGTTAATTTATAAATAGTATTTACTAATTTACAACTAGTCGTTTGAAATGTGTCATGGTTCTTAAGAGAGGGACAAGTTTGACAATTCTTTCTTAGGCAATTCTTAGCGAGTTTAAATTAACATAAAAGAGGTGCTAACCCTAATATGCTGGTAGTTTTTTTTAGTTTTTTAGTTTGTTATTCTATTGAAAAGTTTTTTTTTTTTAATATATTTATCTTAATTGTTTTTGTGGTGATTAAATTTGTAATAAAATGAATAATTAATCTATAAAAATATAGATATTACTGTTTGTTATCTGTTATATTTTTAAGAATAACTAATAAAAAACATCTTTAAACTAACTAAACACTGAAAAAAACAAAAGTTCTGAAGTTATTTTTTCTAAAATTATTTTTATAATTTACTTTTTCATAATCAAACAATAAAAGATAATTAAAATCTGTATGGAGTTTTATTTATATTAGAATATCTAATATATGATTAAATTTGTATATTATATTATATATAAAAATATATCATAGAGCAAGCTCATATGAATTAATATAGTGTAAAAACTATATAATAAAAATATAACAGTGATTCTACATTTAAAACTCAAGGAGCAAACTGATAAGAATGATAAATCATATCAAGTAGATTTGGTTAGATTAGCAAGCTAAATCTAAATTAATTATAACAATAAATAGTTGTATAGTTTTATAGTTAAGTTTTCTATTAAAATTATCTTCATTATTTTGATTATTTAAATTCAAATTATAAAATTTGTAAATTGTTATTATTTAGTATAGATAGAGAGAAAAAAAATCCTTTACTTCTAACACATCATCTAGTTAATTATATATTTATAATTAATAACAATAAAATTTAACAACGTAACGTCTTTTGCATCGGCTTTTACACGTCATTTAGACATACTCTAATCCTATATATAGAATAATAGAAGTGAGAATATATATAATATTATACATTTTAGTAGTTAGAGAAAGAGAGAAAGACAGAACCATGCACTTTTAATCAAACTAATAATAAGAAAACAAAAAGTTTTGTAAAGAAGGTAGATAAGATTGTTAGTATATATATATATATTTTTATAATTTTATATTTTATCCTTTTTTTTTTTAAATGATTTTTTAATTTTTTTTATTTTAGAATATGAATATAAATAGTTGTATTTAGTAATATATCTATACTATTAATTAACTTTTGTTATAAGTTTGGTTATTATGTTTTGAAACCCTAATGGTAGACCAGACATATACAAAAAAAAATTAAATTGGAGTAATTATTGAAAAAAGAGATCTGCTGAACCGGGAATTCTCAAATAGAAGTCCAGCGGCGTTTCATCCCTTCTCTATTACGTCATAGATCTCTTTTCAACCGGATTTTATGTGTTAATATAAAGTTACTTCAGTGAAACATTTATATGAACAGATATAACTAATTCCATTAACAAATTCCAACTGTGAACCTACCTTGCCCGCGACGCCTTCAACTGTAAACATCTATTTCTGGATGACACATGTTGTGGGGGGGGGACAAAATTAGACCGTTTGTTCTGAAGTTTTAGAACAACAAGACATTCAAAGAAGAAAGAAAAGATAGTTAATGGAAGAAAACCAAACTTTATAATCTTTACAGCCAGTTAAATTAAAATAACTGATTCAACACTTATTCATCTTTCAATATTCCTTTAAAAAGGCAAATTATTAGAGTTTAATAAAGCTATTAAATGTGAAAATTCACTTTTATTTAATTTCCATTTTCCTCCCCAGAAATTGGAGATTAAACAAAATGAATTCTATACAATAATACTTTAAACATCGTTGTGAAAAAATCTTCAAATCAGCTATTTAATTTAAGTTTAACTAATTGTTAAAGATTATAAATTTGTATTAGTTATTATTGAGAGAAATTATAGAAAGTTGATTTAATAAATGGATACTTCCATTTATTTTTTTTAAAGTATTTTATAATAGATATACTGTTGAAATATTTTACTTGTCTGATACTAAATTTGTTTTTAATAAATTCCATGTTTAAATTTTTAACATCTTCTATGAAATTTTCTAATATATTATTTATTCTATAAAATCTTAGAAACTGTCCAAAGTATATACCTTTACAACAATTTAATGATATATTAGAATTCATATTACAGTATTTTATAATATTGAAATTATAATTACTTTTTTTATTATAAATTTTAATAGCATTATTTGTAAGGTCTATATTTAGGTCTAAAAAGTTAACTTTTTTGTTTCTATAAATTTTTTCATTGTTCTTAAGTTTCAAGTATTTAGGATAAATTTTAGGTATTAAGTTTTTGAACTGTGGATTATTAAATATTATGATGTCATCTACATAACGGAACATTTGCCAGTTAACATTATTTTGTAGAAAGTATTCTCTTTCGTACCAGAATAATATTAAGTTTGCTAATAAAGGACTTGAAGATGTTCCCATGGGAACGCCTTCTGATTGAATATATATTTTATTTTTAAATTCTATATAGTTAAAATTTAAAAATGTTTCCAGTAGAGTTTTTGCTGTTTTAAGATCTAATTTAATTGTTTTATATCTGTTATGAATAATTTTAATGTGGAAAGTTTTGTCATTAATGATTTCGTTAAATAAATTGGTTATTTTATTATTTAGATCTCTTAAATTTATTTTAGAATATAGGTCCTCAAAGTCAAATGTGTGTACTGTTTCAATGTTTGTCCAATTGTTCATTAAATAGTTAATGATTTTTTATTTGAGTCGATAAATTTATAATTATATTTATTAGTTAATTTATTTATAATAAATTGTAGTGTTGAAGCTAATTGTATATCAATGTTTTTTATAACTGAATTTATACCAGATGTGATTGTTCTGAAAGAAATAGGTTTTTTGTGTAGTTTAGGAATTATATAGAACTTTGGTATGTTTGGATTTTTGTAGTGATTATAAATTTTTAGTGAATTTTCAACGTTTTTGATGTCTTTTTTGATTTTTGTGGCTGTAGTTCTAGCAAAAGTGTATTTATGATTATTATCAATTTCCTTTTTTAGTATATCGTGGTATAGATTTTTACAAATTATAGATAAGTTATTGGAACATTTATCTATAGGAGTGATAATAAAGTCCTTCTGTAATTTAATTATATTTTCTTTAAAAGAAGGAATATCTGAATTAGGTTTTGTGTATTTAAGTGTATTATTATAATAATTTATAATTTCCTTTTTAATATTATGTTTCCATTCCAGAAAAGTAAATTCTGGAATACTGTATTTTATACTAGTTTTATTTATGAAAATATCTATATCTTTTAATATAGATTTAATTGTATTATTATAATTGTGTTTAATTTGAGGTATATATTTATACCCTTTATTTAAAATATCCTGATATTCTGGATTTAAAAAAGAAAAATTGCTAGTTAATATATGACCTGAGAACTTATATCTATCAATATAGTTGTTGCAATTACATTTAATTTTTTTAAAATTTGCTAAATTATTAATAAATTGGTTATAATTGCAAACTAAATTACCTATATTTTTGTTGTATCTCCAGATTGTTTTGAAATTTAAATTTTTTATAGGGAAAAGATTATTAATGTTTTGGTTATTAAAAATATCATTAAACTTAATATGATTAAATAAATTGTTATTAAATTTAATGATAATATTAATGTTATTAGTAGATTGTTTAATTTTTCTGTATTTAAAGATGTCGTGTGTGATATCTATTAATCTGTTAGTCAGATTATGAATTTTAATATATTCTATAAGTTTGATAAATTTATTATTATTTAGTTTAAATAATGTTTTAATAAATTTATCGACGAAGTTGTTAGTATACATTTGTTTTGGGTCCAGTAATTCTTCAAATTCAATGTAACCTAATTTATTGGTAGTTTTACCTCTAGTTTTATTAGGTTTAGTTTTAAATTCATTTTTTTTTGTATTTGCAGCTGATTTCATAAGTTGAAATTTCTTCTGTTTGTGGTTTGTATGTGTAGTTTAATTCGTCATTAAGTCCATAAGGGAATAATGTGTTGTGTTTATAAATGTAGTTGTTTTCTAATAATAGTCGTTGTTTTTTGTTTTGACATATGTCTAGTATTTCTATCTTAAAGTTGTTAAAAGTATGTAATTGATTGTGTTCTTTCATATATATATTACCAATTGATTTTTTAGCGTGGTTTCTATGTAGGTTTATTCGTATATTTAATGGATTACACGTTTGTCCTATATATGATAATTGACAAATTTGGCATGTTAATTTATAAATAGTATTTACTAATTTACAACTAGTCGTTTGAAATGTGTCATGGTTCTTAAGAGAGGGACAAGTTTGACAATTCTTTCTTAGGCAATTCTTAGCGAGTTTAAATTAACATAAAAGAGGTGCTAACCCTAATATGCTGGTAGTTTTTTTTAGTTTTTTAGTTTGTTATTCTATTGAAAAGTTTTTTTTTTAATATATTTATCTTAATTGTTTTTGTGGTGATTAAATTTGTAATAAAATGAATAATTAATCTATAAAAATATAGATATTACTGTTTGTTATCTGTTATATTTTTAAGAATAACTAATAAAAAACATCTTTAAACTAACTAAACACTGAAAAAAACAAAAGTTCTGAAGTTATTTTTTCTAAAATTACTTTTATAATTTACTTTTTCATAATCAAACAATAAAAGATAATTAAAATCTGTATGGAGTTTTATTTATATTAGAATATCTAATATATGATTAAATTTGTATATTATATTATATATAAAAATATATCATAGAGCAAGCTCATATGAATTAATATAGTGTAAAAACTATATAATAAAAATATAACAGTGATTCTACATTTAAAACTCAAGGAGCAAACTGATAAGAATGATAAATCATATCAAGTAGATTTGGTTAGATTAGCAAGCTAAATCTAAATTAATTATAACAATAAATAGTTGTATAGTTTTATAGTTAAGTTTTCTATTAAAATTATCTTCATTATTTTGATTATTTAAATTCAAATTATAAAATTTGTAAATTGTTATTATTTAGTATAGATAGAGAGAAAAAAAATCCTTTACTTCTAACACATCATCTAGTTAATTATATATTTATAATTAATAACAATAAAATTTAACAACGTAACGTCTTTTGCATCGGCTTTTACACGTCATTTAGACATACTCTAATCCTATATATAGAATAATAGAAGTGAGAATATATATAATATTATACATTTTAGTAGTTAGAGAAAAGAGAGAAAGACAGAACCATGCACTTTTAATCAAACTAATAATAAGAAAACAAAAAGTTTTGTAAAGAAGGTAGATAAGATTGTTAGTATATATATATATATTTTTATAATTTTATATTTTATCCTTTTTTTTTTTTAAATGATTTTTTAATTTTTTTTATTTTAAAATATGAATATAAATAGTTGTATTTAGTAATATATCTATACTATTAATTAACTTTTGTTATAAGTTTGGTTATTATGTTTTGAAACCCTAATGGTAGACCAGACATATACAAAAAAATTAAATTGGAGTAATTATTGAAAAAAGAGATCTGCTGAACCGGGAATTCTCAAATAGAAGTCCAGCGGCGTTTCATCCCTTCTCTATTAAGTCATAGACTCTTTTCAACCGGATTTTATGTGTTAATATAAAGTTACTTCAGTGAAACATTTATATGAACAGATATAACAAATTCAGTGTTAACAAATTCCAACTGTGAACCTACCTTGCCCGCGACGCCTTCAACTGTAAACATCTATTTCTGGATGACACATGTTGTGGGGGGGGGACAAAATTAGACCGTTTGTTCTGAAGTTTTAGAACAACAAGACATTCAAAGAAGAAAGAAAAGATAGTTAAGGGAAGAAAACCAAACTTTATAATCTTTACAGCCAGTTATATTAAAATAACTGATTCAACACTTATTCATCTTTCAATATTCCTTTAAAAAGGCAAATTATTAGAGTTTAATAAAGCTATTAAATGTGAAAATTCACTTTTATTTAATTTCCATTTTCCTCCCCAGAAATTGGAGATTAAACAAAATGAATTCTATACAATATTACTTTAAACATCTTGTGAAAAAATCTTCAAATCAGCTATTTAATTTAAGTTTAACTAATTGTTAAAGATTATAAATTTGTATTAGTTATTATTGAGAGAAATTATAGAAAGTTGATTTAATAAATGGATACTTCCATTTATTTTTTTTAAGTATTTTATAATAGATATACTGTTGAAATATTTTACTTGTCTGATACTAAATTTGTTTTTAATAAATTCCATGTTTAAATTTTTAACATCTTCTATGAAATTTTCTAATATATTATTTATTCTATAAAATCTTAGAAACTGTCCAAAGTATATACCTTTACAACAATTTAATGATATATTAGAATTCATATTACAGTATTTTATAATATTGAAATTATAATTACTTTTTTTATTATAAATTTTAATAGCATTATTTGTAAGGTCTATATTTAGGTCTAAAAAGTTAACTTTTTTGTTTCTATAAATTTTTTCATTGTTCTTAAGTTTCAAGTATTTAGGATAAATTTTAGGTATTAAGTTTTTGAACTGTGGATTATTAAATATTATGATGTCATCTACATAACGGAACATTTGCCAGTTAACATTATTTTGTAGAAAGTATTCTCTTTCGTACCAGAATAATATTAAGTTTGCTAATAAAGGACTTGAAGATGTTCCCATGGGAACGCCTTCTGATTGAATATATATTTTATTTTTAAATTCTATATAGTTAAAATTTAAAAATGTTTCCAGTAGAGTTTTTGCTGTTTTAAGATCTAATTTAATTGTTTTATATCTGTTATGAATAATTTTAATGTGGAAAGTTTTGTCATTAATGATTTCGTTAAATAAATTGGTTATTTTATTATTTAGATCTCTTAAATTTATTTTAGAATATAGGTCCTCAAAGTCAAATGTGTGTACTGTTTCAATGTTTGTCCAATTGTTCATTAAATAGTTAATGATTTTTTTATTTGAGTCGATAAATTTATAATTATATTTATTAGTTAATTTATTTATAATAAATTGTAGTGTTGAAGCTAATTGTATATCAATGTTTTTATAACTGAATTTATACCAGATGTGATTGTTCTGAAGAAATAGGTTTTTTGTGTAGTTTAGGAATTATATAGAACTTTGGTATGTTTGGATTTTTGTAGTGATTATAAATTTTTAGTGAATTTTCAACGTTTTTGATGTCTTTTTTGATTTTTGTGGCTGTAGTTCTAGCAAAAGTGTATTTATGATTATTATCAATTTCCTTTTTTAGTATATCGTGGTATAGATTTTTACAAATTATAGATAAGTTATTGGAACATTTATCTATAGGAGTGATAATAAAGTCCTTCTGTAATTTAATTATATTTTCTTTAAAAGAAGGAATATCTGAATTAGGTTTTGTGTATTTAAGTGTATTATTATAATAATTTATAATTTCCTTTTTAATATTATGTTTCCATTCCAGAAAAGTAAATTCTGGAATACTGTATTTTATACTAGTTTTATTTATGAAAATATCTATATCTTTTAATATAGATTTAATTGTATTATTATAATTGTGTTTAATTTGAGGTATATATTTATACCCTTTATTTAAAATATCCTGATATTCTGGATTTAAAAAAGAAAAATTGCTAGTTAATATATGACCTGAGAACTTATATCTATCAATATAGTTGTTGCAATTACATTTAATTTTTTTAAAATTTGCTAAATTATTAATAAATTGGTTATAATTGCAAACTAAATTACCTATATTTTTGTTGTATCTCCAGATTGTTTTGAAATTTAAATTTTTTATAGGGAAAAGATTATTAATGTTTTGGTTATTAAAAATATCATTAAACTTAATATGATTAAATAAATTGTTATTAAATTTAATGATAATATTAATGTTATTAGTAGATTGTTTAATTTTTCTGTATTTAAAGATGTCGTGTGTGATATCTATTAATCTGTTAGTCAGATTATGAATTTTAATATATTCTATAAGTTTGATAAATTTATTATTATTTAGTTTAAATAATGTTTTAATAAATTTATCGACGAAGTTGTTAGTATACATTTGTTTTGGGTCCAGTAATTCTTCAAATTCAATGTAACCTAATTTATTGGTAGTTTTACCTCTAGTTTTATTAGGTTTAGTTTTAAATTCATTTTTTTTTTGTATTTGCAGCTGATTTCATAAGTTGAAATTTCTTCTGTTTGTGGTTTGTATGTGTAGTTTAATTCGTCATTAAGTCCATAAGGGAATAATGTGTTGTGTTTATAAATGTAGTTGTTTTCTAATAATAGTCGTTGTTTTTTGTTTTGACATATGTCTAGTATTTCTATCTTAAAGTTGTTAAAAGTATGTAATTGATTGTGTTCTTTCATATATATATTACCAATTGATTTTTTAGCGTGGTTTCTATGTAGGTTTATTCGTATATTTAATGGATTACACGTTTGTCCTATATATGATAATTGACAAATTTGGCATGTTAATTTATAAATAGTATTTACTAATTTACAACTAGTCGTTTGAAATGTGTCATGGTTCTTAAGAGAGGGACAAGTTTGACAATTCTTTCTTAGGCAATTCTTAGCGAGTTTAAATTAACATAAAAGAGGTGCTAACCCTAATATGCTGGTAGTTTTTTTTAGTTTTTTAGTTTGTTATTCTATTGAAAAGTTTTTTTTTTTAATATATTTATCTTAATTGTTTTTGTGGTGATTAAATTTGTAATAAAATGAATAATTAATCTATAAAAATATAGATATTACTGTTTGTTATCTGTTATATTTTTAAGAATAACTAATAAAAAACATCTTTAAACTAACTAAACACTGAAAAAAACAAAAGTTCTGAAGTTATTTTTTCTAAAATTACTTTTATAATTTACTTTTTCATAATCAAACAATAAAAGATAATTAAAATCTGTATGGAGTTTTATTTATATTAGAATATCTAATATATGATTAAATTTGTATATTATATTATATATAAAAATATATCATAGAGCAAGCTCATATGAATTAATATAGTGTAAAAACTATATAATAAAAATATAACAGTGATTCTACATTTAAAACTCAAGGAGCAAACTGATAAGAATGATAAATCATATCAAGTAGATTTGGTTAGATTAGCAAGCTAAATCTAAATTAATTATAACAATAAATAGTTGTATAGTTTTATAGTTAAGTTTTCTATTAAAATTATCTTCATTATTTTGATTATTTAAATTCAAATTATAAAATTTGTAAATTGTTATTATTTAGTATAGATAGAGAGAAAAAAAAATCCTTTACTTCTAACACATCATCTAGTTAATTATATATTTATAATTAATAACAATAAAATTTAACAACGTAACGTCTTTTGCATCGGCTTTTACACGTCATTTAGACATACTCTAATCCTATATATAGAATAATAGAAGTGAGAATATATATAATATTATACATTTTAGTAGTTAGAGAAAAGAGAGAAAGACAGAACCATGCACTTTTAATCAAACTAATAATAAGAAAACAAAAAGTTTTGTAAAGAAGGTAGATAAGATTGTTAGTATATATATATATTTTTTATAATTTTATATTTTATCCTTTTTTTTTTTAATGATTTTTTAATTTTTTTTATTTTAAAATATGAATATAAATAGTTGTATTTAGTAATATATCTATACTATTAATTAACTTTTGTTATAAGTTTGGTTATTATGTTTTGAAACCCTAATGGTAGACCAGACATATACAAAAAAAAATAAATTGGAGTAATTATTGAAAAAGAGATCTGCTGAACCGGGAATTCTCAAATAGAAGTCCAGCGGCGTTTCATCCCTTCTCTATTACGTCATAGATCTCTTTTCAACCGGATTTTATGTGTTAATATAAAGTTACTTCAGTGAAACATTTATATGAACAGATATAACAAATACAAGTGTTAACAAATTCCAACTGTGAACCTACCTTGCCCGCGACGCCTTCAACTGTAAACATCTATTTCTGGATGACACATGTTGTGGGGGGGGGGGGACAAAATTAGACCGTTTGTTCTGAAGTTTTAGAACAACAAGACATTCAAAGAAGAAAGAAAAGATAGTTAAGGGAAGAAAACCAAACTTTATAATCTTTACAGCCAGTTATATTAAAATAACTGATTCAACACTTATTCATCTTTCAATATTCCTTTAAAAAGGCAAATTATTAGAGTTTAATAAAGCTATTAAATGTGAAAATTCACTTTTATTTAATTTCCATTTTCCTCCCCAGAAATTGGAGATTAAACAAAATGAATTCTATACAATATTACTTTAAACATCTTGTGAAAAAATCTTCAAATCAGCTATTTAATTTAAGTTTAACTAATTGTTAAAGATTATAAATTTGTATTAGTTATTATTGAGAGAAATTATAGAAAGTTGATTTAATAAATGGATACTTCCATTTATTTTTTTTAAGTATTTTATAATAGATATACTGTTGAAATATTTTACTTGTCTGATACTAAATTTGTTTTTAATAAATTCCATGTTTAAATTTTTAACATCTTCTATGAAATTTTCTAATATATTATTTATTCTATAAAATCTTAGAAACTGTCCAAAGTATATACCTTTACAACAATTTAATGATATATTAGAATTCATATTACAGTATTTTATAATATTGAAATTATAATTACTTTTTTTATTATAAATTTTAATAGCATTATTTGTAAGGTCTATATTTAGGTCTAAAAAGTTAACTTTTTTGTTTCTATAAATTTTTTCATTGTTCTTAAGTTTCAAGTATTTAGGATAAATTTTAGGTATTAAGTTTTTGAACTGTGGATTATTAAATATTATGATGTCATCTACATAACGGAACATTTGCCAGTTAACATTATTTTGTAGAAAGTATTCTCTTTCGTACCAGAATAATATTAAGTTTGCTAATAAAGGACTTGAAGATGTTCCCATGGGAACGCCTTCTGATTGAATATATATTTTATTTTTAAATTCTATATAGTTAAAATTTAAAAATGTTTCCAGTAGAGTTTTTGCTGTTTTAAGATCTAATTTAATTGTTTTATATCTGTTATGAATAATTTTAATGTGGAAAGTTTTGTCATTAATGATTTCGTTAAATAAATTGGTTATTTTATTATTTAGATCTCTTAAATTTATTTTAGAATATAGGTCCTCAAAGTCAAATGTGTGTACTGTTTCAATGTTTGTCCAATTGTTCATTAAATAGTTAATGATTTTTTTATTTGAGTCGATAAATTTATAATTATATTTATTAGTTAATTTATTTATAATAAATTGTAGTGTTGAAGCTAATTGTATATCAATGTTTTTTATAACTGAATTTATACCAGATGTGATTGTTCTGAAAGAAATAGGTTTTTTGTGTAGTTTAGGAATTATATAGAACTTTGGTATGTTTGGATTTTTGTAGTGATTATAAATTTTTAGTGAATTTTCAACGTTTTTGATGTCTTTTTTGATTTTTGTGGCTGTAGTTCTAGCAAAAGTGTATTTATGATTATTATCAATTTCCTTTTTTAGTATATCGTGGTATAGATTTTTACAAATTATAGATAAGTTATTGGAACATTTATCTATAGGAGTGATAATAAAGTCCTTCTGTAATTTAATTATATTTTCTTTAAAAGAAGGAATATCTGAATTAGGTTTTGTGTATTTAAGTGTATTATTATAATAATTTATAATTTCCTTTTTAATATTATGTTTCCATTCCAGAAAAGTAAATTCTGGAATACTGTATTTTATACTAGTTTTATTTATGAAAATATCTATATCTTTTAATATAGATTTAATTGTATTATTATAATTGTGTTTAATTTGAGGTATATATTTATACCCTTTATTTAAAATATCCTGATATTCTGGATTTAAAAAAGAAAAATTGCTAGTTAATATATGACCTGAGAACTTATATCTATCAATATAGTTGTTGCAATTACATTTAATTTTTTTAAAATTTGCTAAATTATTAATAAATTGGTTATAATTGCAAACTAAATTACCTATATTTTTGTTGTATCTCCAGATTGTTTTGAAATTTAAATTTTTTATAGGGAAAAGATTATTAATGTTTTGGTTATTAAAAATATCATTAAACTTAATATGATTAAATAAATTGTTATTAAATTTAATGATAATATTAATGTTATTAGTAGATTGTTTAATTTTTCTGTATTTAAAGATGTCGTGTGTGATATCTATTAATCTGTTAGTCAGATTATGAATTTTAATATATTCTATAAGTTTGATAAATTTATTATTATTTAGTTTAAATAATGTTTTAATAAATTTATCGACGAAGTTGTTAGTATACATTTGTTTTGGGTCCAGTAATTCTTCAAATTCAATGTAACCTAATTTATTGGTAGTTTTACCTCTAGTTTTATTAGGTTTAGTTTTAAATTCATTTTTTTTTGTATTTGCAGCTGATTTCATAAGTTGAAATTTCTTCTGTTTGTGGTTTGTATGTGTAGTTTAATTCGTCATTAAGTCCATAAGGGAATAATGTGTTGTGTTTATAAATGTAGTTGTTTTCTAATAATAGTCGTTGTTTTTTGTTTTGACATATGTCTAGTATTTCTATCTTAAAGTTGTTAAAAGTATGTAATTGATTGTGTTCTTTCATATATATATTACCAATTGATTTTTTAGCGTGGTTTCTATGTAGGTTTATTCGTATATTTAATGGATTACACGTTTGTCCTATATATGATAATTGACAAATTTGGCATGTTAATTTATAAATAGTATTTACTAATTTACAACTAGTCGTTTGAAATGTGTCATGGTTCTTAAGAGAGGGACAAGTTTGACAATTCTTTCTTAGGCAATTCTTAGCGAGTTTAAATTAACATAAAAGAGGTGCTAACCCTAATATGCTGGTAGTTTTTTTTAGTTTTTTAGTTTGTTATTCTATTGAAAAGTTTTTTTTAAATATATTTATCTTAATTGTTTTTGTGGTGATTAAATTTGTAATAAAATGAATAATTAATCTATAAAAATATAGATATTACTGTTTGTTATCTGTTATATTTTTAAGAATAACTAATAAAAAACATCTTTAAACTAACTAAACACTGAAAAAAACAAAAGTTCTGAAGTTATTTTTTCTAAAATTATTTTTATAATTTACTTTTTCATAATCAAACAATAAAAGATAATTAAAATCTGTATGGAGTTTTATTTATATTAGAATATCTAATATATGATTAAATTTGTATATTATATTATATATAAAAATATATCATAGAGCAAGCTCATATGAATTAATATAGTGTAAAAACTATATAATAAAAATATAACAGTGATTCTACATTTAAAACTCAAGGAGCAAACTGATAAGAATGATAAATCATATCAAGTAGATTTGGTTAGATTAGCAAGCTAAATCTAAATTAATTATAACAATAAATAGTTGTATAGTTTTATAGTTAAGTTTTCTATTAAAATTATCTTCATTATTTTGATTATTTAAATTCAAATTATAAAATTTGTAAATTGTTATTATTTAGTATAGATAGAGAGAAAAAAAATCCTTTACTTCTAACACATCATCTAGTTAATTATATATTTATAATTAATAACAATAAAATTTAACAACGTAACGTCTTTTGCATCGGCTTTTACACGTCATTTAGACATACTCTAATCCTATATATAGAATAATAGAAGTGAGAATATATATAATATTATACATTTTAGTAGTTAGAGAAAGAGAGAAAGACAGAACCATGCACTTTTAATCAAACTAATAATAAGAAAACAAAAAGTTTTGTAAAGAAGGTAGATAAGATTGTTAGTATATATATATATATTTTTATAATTTTATATTTTATCCTTTTTTTTTTTTAAATGATTTTTTAATTTTTTTTATTTTAAAATATGAATATAAATAGTTGTATTTAGTAATATATCTATACTATTAATTAACTTTTGTTATAAGTTTGGTTATTATGTTTTGAAACCCTAATGGTAGACCAGACATATACAAAAAAAATTAAATTGGAGTAATTATTGAAAAAAGAGATCTGCTGAACCGGGAATTCTCAAATAGAAGTCCAGCGGCGTTTCATCCCTTCTCTATTACGTCATATATCTCTTTTCAACCGGATTTTATGTGTTAATATAAAGTTACTTCAGTGAAACATTTATATGAACAGATATAACAAATTCCATTAACAAATTCCAACTGTGAACCTACCTTGCCCGCGACGCCTTCAACTGTAAACATCTATTTCTGGATGACACATGTTGTGGGGGGGGGGACAAAATTAGACCGTTTGTTCTGATGTTTTAGAACAACAAGACATTCAAAGAAGAAAGAAAAGATAGTTAACGGAAGAAAACCAAACTTTATAATCTTTACAGCCAGTTATATTAAAATAACTGATTCAACACTTATTCATCTTTCAATATTCCTTTAAAAAGGCAAATTATTAGAGTTTAATAAAGCTATTAAATGTGAAAATTCACTTTTATTTAATTTCCATTTTCCTCCCCAGAAATTGGAGATTAAACAAAATGAATTCTATACAATATTACTTTAAACATCTTGTGAAAAAATCTTCAAATCAGCTATTTAATTTAAGTTTAACTAATTGTTAAAGATTATAAATTTGTATTAGTTATTATTGAGAGAAATTATAGAAAGTTGATTTAATAAATGGATACTTCCATTTATTTTTTTTAAGTATTTTATAATAGATATACTGTTGAAATATTTTACTTGTCTGATACTAAATTTGTTTTTAATAAATTCCATGTTTAAATTTTTAACATCTTCTATGAAATTTTCTAATATATTATTTATTCTATAAAATCTTAGAAACTGTCCAAAGTATATACCTTTACAACAATTTAATGATATATTAGAATTCGTATTACAGTATTTTATAATATTGAAATTATAATTACTTTTTTATTATAAATTTTAATAGCATTATTTGTAAGGTCTATATTTAGGTCTAAAAAGTTAACTTTTTTGTTTCTATAAATTTTTTCATTGTTCTTAAGTTTCAAGTATTTAGGATAAATTTTAGGTATTAAGTTTTTGAACTGTGGATTATTAAATATTATGATGTCATCTACATAACGGAACATTTGCCAGTTAACATTATTTTGTAGAAAGTATTCTCTTTCGTACCAGAATAATATTAAGTTTGCTAATAAAGGACTTGAAGATGTTCCCATGGGAACGCCTTCTGATTGAATATATATTTTATTTTTAAATTCTATATAGTTAAAATTTAAAAATGTTTCCAGTAGAGTTTTTGCTGTTTTAAGATCTAATTTAATTGTTTTATATCTGTTATGAATAATTTTAATGTGGAAAGTTTTGTCATTGATGATTTCGTTAAATAAATTGGTTATTTTATTATTTAGATCTCTTAAATTTATTTTAGAATATAGGTCCTCAAAGTCAAATGTGTGTACTGTTTCAATGTTTGTCCAATTGTTCATTAAATAGTTAATGATTTTTTTATTTGAGTCGATAAATTTATAATTATATTTATTAGTTAATTTATTTATAATAAATTGTAGTGTTGAAGCTAATTGTATATCAATGTTTTTTATAACTGAATTTATACCAGATGTGATTGTTCTGAAAGAAATAGGTTTTTTGTGTAGTTTAGGAATTATATAGAACTTTGGTATGTTTGGATTTTTGTAGTGATTATAAATTTTTAGTGAATTTTCAACGTTTTTGATGTCTTTTTTGATTTTTGTGGCTGTAGTTCTAGCAAAAGTGTATTTATGATTATTATCAATTTCCTTTTTTAGTATATCGTGGTATAGATTTTTACAAATTATAGATAAGTTATTGGAACATTTATCTATAGGAGTGATAATAAAGTCCTTCTGTAATTTAATTATATTTTCTTTAAAAGAAGGAATATCTGAATTAGGTTTTGTGTATTTAAGTGTATTATTATAATAATTTATAATTTCCTTTTTAATATTATGTTTCCATTCCAGAAAAGTAAATTCTGGAATACTGTATTTTATACTAGTTTTATTTATGAAAATATCTATATCTTTTAATATAGATTTAATTGTATTATTATAATTGTGTTTAATTTGAGGTATATATTTATACCCTTTATTTAAAATATCCTGATATTCTGGATTTAAAAAAGAAAAATTGCTAGTTAATATATGACCTGAGAACTTATATCTATCAATATAGTTGTTGCAATTACATTTAATTTTTTTAAAATTTGCTAAATTATTAATAAATTGGTTATAATTGCAAACTAAATTACCTATATTTTTGTTGTATCTCCAGATTGTTTTGAAATTTAAATTTTTTATAGGGAAAAGATTATTAATGTTTTGGTTATTAAAAATATCATTAAACTTAATATGATTAAATAAATTGTTATTAAATTTAATGATAATATTAATGTTATTAGTAGATTGTTTAATTTTTCTGTATTTAAAGATGTCGTGTGTGATATCTATTAATCTGTTAGTCAGATTATGAATTTTAATATATTCTATAAGTTTGATAAATTTATTATTATTTAGTTTAAATAATGTTTTAATAAATTTATCGACGAAGTTGTTAGTATACATTTGTTTTGGGTCCAGTAATTCTTCAAATTCAATGTAACCTAATTTATTGGTAGTTTTACCTCTAGTTTTATTAGGTTTAGTTTTAAATTCATTTTTTTTTTGTATTTGCAGCTGATTTCATAAGTTGAAATTTCTTCTGTTTGTGGTTTGTATGTGTAGTTTAATTCGTCATTAAGTCCATAAGGGAATAATGTGTTGTGTTTATAAATGTAGTTGTTTTCTAATAATAGTCGTTGTTTTTTGTTTTGACATATGTCTAGTATTTCTATCTTAAAGTTGTTAAAAGTATGTAATTGATTGTGTTCTTTCATATATATATTACCAATTGATTTTTAGCGTGGTTTCTATGTAGGTTTATTCGTATATTTAATGGATTACACGTTTGTCCTATATATGATAATTGACAAATTTGGCATGTTAATTTATAAATAGTATTTACTAATTTACAACTAGTCGTTTGAAATGTGTCATGGTTCTTAAGAGAGGGACAAGTTTGACAATTCTTTCTTAGGCAATTCTTAGCGAGTTTAAATTAACATAAAAGAGGTGCTAACCCTAATATGCTGGTAGTTTTTTTTAGTTTTTTAGGTTGATATTGTATTGAAAAGTTTTTTTTTTAAATATATTTATCTTAATTGTTTTTGTGGTGATTAAATTTGTAATAAAATGAATAATTAATCGATAAAAATATAGATATTACTGTTTGTTATCCGTTATATTTTTAGGAATAACTAATAAAAAACATCTTTAAACTAACTAAACACTGAAAAAAACAAAAGTTCTGAAGTTATTTTTTCTAAAATTATTTTTATAATTTACTTTTTCATAATCAAACAATAAAAGATAATTAAAATCTGTATGGAGTTTTATTTATATTAGAATATCTTATATATGATTAAATTTGTATATTATATTATATATGAAAATATATCATAGAGCAAGCTCATATGAATTAATATAGTGTAAAAACTATATAATAAAAATATAACAGTGATTCTACATTTAAAACTCAAGGAGCAAACTGATAAGAATGATAAATCATATCAAGTAGATTTGGTTAGATTAGCAAGCTAAATCTAAATTAATTATAACAATAAATAGTTGTATAGTTTTATAGTTAAGTTTTCTATTAAAATTATCTTCATTATTTTGATTATTTAAATTCAAATTATAAAATTTGTAAATTGTTATTATTTAGTATAGATAGAGAGAAAAAAAAATTCTTTACTTCTAACACATCATCTAATTATTATATATTTATAATTAATAACAATAAAATTTAACAACGTAACGTCTTTTGCATCGGCTTTTACACATCATTTAGACATACTCTAATCCTATATATAGAATAATAGAAGTGAGAATATATATAATATTATACATTTTAGTAGTTAGAGAAAGGAGAGAAAGACAGAACCATGCACTTTTAATCAAACTAATAATAAGAAAACAAAAAGTTTTGTAAAGAAGGTAGATAAGATTGTTAGTATATATATATATTTTTTATAATTTTATATTTTATCCTTTTTTTTTTAAATGATTTTTTAAATTTTTTTTATTTTAAAATATGAATATAAATAGTTGTATTTAGTAATATATCTATACTATTAATTAACTTTTGTTATAAGTTTGGTTATTATGTTTTGAAACCCTAATGGTAGACCAGACATATACAAAAAAAAATAAATTGGAGTAATTATTGAAAAAAGAGATCTGCTGAACCGGGAATTCTCAAATAGAAGTCCAGCGGCGTTTCATCCCTTCTCTATTACGTCATAGATCTCTTTTCAACCGGATTTTATGTGTTAATATACAGTTACTTCAGTGAAACATTTATATGAACAGATATAACAAATTCCATTAACAAATTCCAACTGTGAACCTACCTTGCCCGCGACGCCTTCAACTGTAAACATCTATTTCTGGATGACACATGTTGTGGGGGGGGGGCAAAATTAGACCGTTTGTTCTGAAGTTTTAGAACAACAATATATATATATATGTGATATGATCCTGTCGACTTTCAATGTGACAATATGGTGGTAAATGTGGTGAGGAGAGAAATAATGAAACAACAAGTTTTGAAGATGGAACCCAGCAAACCGAGGGAGAGAGGGAGCGCTAGCGGCTGCCACCGCGGAAATGCACGTCTTGTGTACACAACCGGGGGATAACCAGGAAAGTCGCCAGGTGGTGACGGCCCCCCCTCCTCAGGAATGTGGTCAAAATGGTCGTGAGTTAGTTGTCCAAAGTGTCTCGCTTTAGCTGCTCATCTCTCTCTCGTTGGCTGTTGGTTTGTTTTATTAATCCTGGAAGAGCATATATTATGACATATGGCCCCCGTTGAAGAAGGCAGAACATGGTTTAAGTATATTTAAAGCTGGAGAAGCCAGGAATAGAGAAAATAATTTTACAGTTAAAATTATTTAAGGTAATGGTGACATAGTTTTATGTAAATAAAATATCGTATAGTACACAAGTAAATATTATTTACAAGCAGTTTTACAACACCGGAGAGTTTGACATTTAAGGAAATCTTTGAAAATATCAAGGTTATAAAAGGCTATATACAAAAAAATCTAATGTACTATAAGGGAAGTGATATGGAGGAGTGTGAACAACGAGAAGAAGAGTCACATACATATGGTGAAATTCTGAAGATCATTAAGACTGGGGAACTCTACACTTTAAGATATTTCTCAGGCGGACATGGCAAGGGGAAACTTGTCATGGGCTTTCTATGCTATAAGTGTAGAGTACGAGAAATGAGATTGAGGTTGACAATTGTGTGAGCTCAGGACTGAGGTAAATATAAAACTACATACAATGTTAGAACCTCGGCGAACAGAGCGAGGGGAGACTTGCCCTGGGCCAATCTAACTTATCTATGTAGTTACTTGTGTAGCGAGTCCGAGGGGAAAAGTCCCGTGTGTAGGTGAGGAAGTCGAACGGACTTATATTTAATTTGCGAAAAGTATGCGCGCACAGTGCCGAAAATTGGGACGAGGACTGCGTTGTCCGTTACAAGTGTCAAGCTGCTCGGACACGAGGTGTTTGAACCGTCGTGGGAGCTTGTGCAAGGCGATGATTTCGCGGTGGGTTGAAAGTAAGACCCATGTCTGCGCAAAATGATGACGGACCGGACAGAATCAGCGACGGTGTTTAACGTACCTCCGTGGGAAATATCGGAGGTAGGCTATATCGTGCTGGTTTGGACAATGGACAAACATAGATTTGAAGACAGGGTCCGTGTGGCGAACGTGTGGCGCGAGAAGAAGAAGCGAACTGTGTCGCTCGATGCAGATTGTTCATGTGCGAACAAAAAGGGGTTGATAAATATCTAGCAGTTATTCAATCTGCACCCTGTGACGAACACACCATTGGCTAGATGGTGTGGGTCGGTGGATAGGCTAGAGATGAACTACGAAATAAATTATCATAAATGAAGGGCGAAGGTTAGGATTTTGAAATGACAATATAGAAGTTCGATAATTGGTTAATCAATAATTCTCTATAAAGGTCCTGAGCTGGTATAAAGTTAACAAAGTTGTAAGAATGAGAAGGGCATTAAGGGGAATATAGATAAGAGTCACCAAGGGTTGGTTGTAAGCAAGGTTCACGTGGTGGTTGGAATTCTTCGACGCCTGAATTACAGGGTGAATTTTGAATCGATTAGGGAAAGAAATTATTTTTCGTGAGCCGTGCTTACAAGTAGGAGAGGTCATATACAAATAGACATACAAAATTTTAGGTGCTGGAGGCATATTTTTATAAATAAATTGATTATGCAAAATATATTGTTAATAGTGAAAATCGTAAAGCGTTAATAGGTAGAATTCCTTTTTTTTTATGATTTTTATTTTGTTAAAGAGTTACGTTAAAATGAAAATTATTTAATTAAAGTGACGATTGTTACATCTACTGGTAAGGTAACTAATTAAATGGGTTTCACATAGCTAGATATAATATGGATAATAAGATCACTGTTAATAGGGGTGGAGAGATAAATGGAAATATTAAATATTTTTACATATTCACACATATTGAGCTAATTATGGAAATATTGAGACAATCTACAAGGAATGACTTATTTAAATAATGAATGGAAGGGGTAAAACAATTTCACTTTCAGGTTATGCTGGTTTAGAGAGCAGGTAAGTTCATTGAGAATCGGGAGAGTTCTGTCTGTGACACTGAGTGTACCAGTGTTGTACATCACAGTAGCGGCAGGGATATGGCGGAGTCTTGTCCATGATGGAGGAAGGTGTCCTGCCCTGGCACGGTGGTCGTTCTTGAGTAGATTTAGTGCTGGAAGAAGTGTGTGGCAGCTCCATCTCCGTCGTAGGTGAATACTTCTTCGGGATCACGGTTCAAAGGTTGGCGAAGAAGGGGTTGAGGGCTCGAAGAGGAGTGGTTACAGTTGAGTTGGGTTTGGCCGATCATCGTGGCTTGGCTTCTTGTTTCTTCATACTCCGGTATATGAGGGATTTGCTTCCCGGCCAGGTCTTATCCTGTCGACTTTTCTGTTTTATGATCCTGTCGACTTTCAATGTGACAATATGGTGGTAAATGTGGTGAGGAGAGAAATAATGAAACAACAAGTTTGGAAGATGGAACCCAGCAAACCGAGGGAGAAAGGGAGCGCTAGCGGCTGCCACCGCGGAAATGCACGTCTTGTGTACACAACCGGGGGATAACCAGGAAAGTCGCCAGGTGGTGACGCCCCTCCCCCCCCACTCAGGAATGTGGTCAAAATGGTCGTGAGTTAGTTGTCTAAAGTGTCTCGCTTTAGCTGCTCATCTCTCTCTCGTTGGCTGTTGGTTTGTTTTATTAATCCTGGGAGAGCATATATTATGACATATATATATATATATGGTAATTTAAGCCAACAAACCCATATTGTATATAACTTATGACAAGATTTTAATGTTGTATAATAGAAACACATCTGTAAATGATTATACGCATTATTGACATGTGCCTTTACATCATCATATGTAATGTAATTTGTACAAACAGGATAAATAAATAAAAATATGTAATTGATTAAGAGTTGAGCTAAGCAAGAGATAGAAGTCATAACGTCAAAATCGAGATAGATTTA
Organism: Cordylochernes scorpioides; assembly: GCA_030710605.1. Lineage (NCBI taxonomy): Eukaryota > Metazoa > Arthropoda > Arachnida > Pseudoscorpiones > Chernetidae > Cordylochernes > Cordylochernes scorpioides. The sequence goes on from CP092871.1 coordinate 50,669,618, forward strand.
GAATTCCCACAACAAGGTCTAAAAATGGGCCAGACCACCCACACTCTTGACATCTGGTGGAATGCAAAGCCCCCTCTCACATCTGGTGACATGCAAAGCCCTCTTTCTCAGAAACGGCCCCTGTCGCATAAGGCCCCCCGTCTTAACCTATAAATACAGTCACTTTACAGTCACTTGACAGTTAGTTCGCCATCAGCGGAAGCCCAGGTCAGTTGTCACCAAGGTCCACCTCATCCACCATGTAGTTAGTAAGGACTCTTCTATCTCTCCATCTTTCGCTCCTAGCTCAACGTTTATCTGTTCATGGAACTTTCTTAGTGCAACTGTGTCTTCATTTTTTGTGTGGACATTCCCAAGCTTTCCACTCTGCCTCGACCACGACTGCCTGTACTTTGTGAGAACTGTAAAAGGTCTTCCAAGGTGCAGAGAGGTACTGGAAAACTCCCCATCCTGACTGTTCCTCTCGGTCAACACAGTATAGCGAGAGTCAACACTTCATCATCACAAAGTTAGTCGACAGGAATCAACAAGAGTCAACAGTAACTCAACTCATTACAGATAGTCGACAGATCTATACAAGGCTTACCAGAACTTCATCTCATTACATATATTTATATATATATATATATGTTATAAATAAAGATTAATGATATTTTCTGCTGATTTTGGAATTGTTGAGATTATGCTGTGGTGATTGCAGTCGTGGTTAAATGTTTGATAGAATAATAATAAAAATGGTTTTGATCAGTATTTGCTTTTATTGTGCTAAAGGAATATATAAAAACATAATTTGGTAAAAAGTACTGCCTGGCTTAAGGCGTAAGAATTTAAAAAATGAATAATTTATTTACATAATGTACAAAAGTTTTGAGCCGAACCATTGGGATACTACACTTTGATCTTAGCCAAAAGGCCGAAAAAAATTGGGATAAAACAACAACGAGTTTTAATAGGGGAAGAGTGACCTCTGGCGATCGATTTAACAGAGTATTTGAATCTATGAAAATATATGATATTTTAAATAAAATAATATTTTTATACAACATATATGTATAGACATATGTAAAGGCATACATGTATGACAGCGCAAGTCTCCCTAGGGGAACATAGCGCTTAAAATTGAAATAATTTTTTTAAAAAGGTCAATCTATGTTGATGCGAAAATTTATATGTTCCTACCACCTTATAATGAACTGTTTTGATGGCAGGGTATCCAGGCGCGAGCGCTCTAGCATGGGTAAGGAAGTGCGAGTGGTGATTCGTGAAAATGGCGTGGTTAGCGCGCAGAATTACCGCCTCGTCAATGGTACTCACTCGGAAGGTCCGTAGCAAATTTTCGCAGATAAGACGACGGCAGAAGCTGGTCATCGAAGCGACGTCAGCCAAGGCGCAGTGGGTTGGTCGAGTGAGGGGAGAGGCAGGGGCGACGAGGTCCCTAACACAGGTGCTGATCCACCGGGCAGGAGCCAGAAGGTCGGATGTTCGAAAGATACGGTAGCCGCCGATGATGGGAAGGTTCAAGTGCTGGGGTGGTGTAAGCGTGCGGTGGTCCAGTGCGATGAAGTCAGCGATCGCCTCCCAGATAGTAAGCAGCCGGAGACGTCGTCTCCGGAAACAAGAACCGGATGAAGGGCGATCGAGCTACGTGCCACCAGCCAGGAATATGCCCTACGACTGCCACGTAGCACGACCTGCGCACCTTTAAAACAAGACAATCAGAGCTAGGTCCCGATGTCAATGAGTCTGAATCCATTTTAAGAGACAGGCCTCTCCAGGACTCTGCTGGACAACCAGAAGGTTCGCTTCGGCTCCCGATTTAGATAGATAGATCGACAGTTAAAAATGGATACAGAAAGATAGCATAGAAATATAGATGGCGTATTTTGCGAATTCCAAAAGAGAAAAATATTTTTGATACTTCAAACAGTTATATTCCTCTAATCTCTCAAATTCATTATAGAATTAGAAACCAAATCCGTATTGCCGTTTATAGATATCCTATTCTAAAATTTGAATTTGTATTTTCATTTATTTCACTGTCAAATACTTATTGGTATATAAACAATATAGCAATAAGATCGAAGCTTCAATATATTTGATATATGTGTATTTTTCAATGATCTCTGAATTCTCACTATGTTCATAGAATCGCTAAACACATTTACCGAAAGGATCATATTTGGTGTTGGCTCTATAAACCGATTGAGTACATGCAATAGGCAGAGAGCGCGGTCTCGCAGCTCGTGGGCCCCGCCTGTTACCTCCTACCCTGGCCATACCAGCTACCTCAATCCAGCGGACTCCTCTCACGCGTAGCGATATCCTAGCTCACATCTGTCACCTTCCCTTTGACGTACCTTGACCTTCGCGTTGTGCCCTTGCCTTTGCGAGTGAGCCTAGTGCTTAAAGGCCTCACGATTGCGATATAATTTTATAAAAATCTCAGAGAGAAAAGGCTCTTTCGCAGTAAACTTTTTTATTATAAAAAAAGCGATCTTTCGCAATTTCGCTCTTCAAGTTTAAATATTTTTATATGAAAAAGTAATTCTATATATAGTTACGAGCGTCATTCTTCATCAGTCATCTCTGTCACCGTTTGCTTTTTTTTTGGAATGGCACCCTCCTATTGGTCGGCTACGATCACGCCACCTTTGACCCCCCCTCCCCCACCTTTGCCCCCCATCAAGCCACCCCCCCCCCCCCCCACTCGCTTTTTCGTTTTTGTAACCATTGTGTTGGAGCGGGTCGCTCCATAAATAAATGCATATATTAGTTAATAACCAAATGGAATCCTCTCTTTCTTTTTCCCAGTAAGAGACGCCTACGGAAGCCAACAGTACATAGACAGATAAAGCACATAGGCTATAGTTATTAACTAACATATGCATTTATATAAGGCGCCAATTTGTAATTGTAACAAATAATATTTGAATCAAAACATTCAATCGGGTAAAACACGGGCGTTGCCCGGGTCATTCGGCTAGTGATCTTATAAATAAAAGACAATTCGCTGAGGGAGAGTTATAAAAAGTATAAAAATATAAAATAGTATTAAAAATAAACTCTTTCCTCAACGAATTGTATATTATTTATAATTTTACCGAAGTCGAGTTTTAAGTTCGAGTAGGCAAATAGGATCCTGATGTCAAAGCACTGCTCATGTTCGAGGCTCTATCCCCCGAAGTTTGGTTGAGCTTAGAGGAAATGGGCATCCATCATGATAGCAGTTTCGAAAGTATTGTTGGTAAACTGAACCTATTGTACCTTAAGCACGTGGTATTAGGGAATGCCTTAAATTCATAGAAGGTCTTAAGCAGATAGTTGGCGGTAGACCCGTGTTTTTTGAGGAATGGTTCATGGCCATCAGAAATAAAAAAAAAAAATAGAATACAGCTTTGACAACAGCATTGTGCTCGACCTTTTTCCTCGTAAATATACTTGATAAGTATAGAGAGGCTATTGTTCGCAGTGATGTCCAATCAATAGACAAAGCAGTCAGTGTCATGGCCACGGAGGATAGTGCAGAACACCGTTGCAGATTTAAGAAAGGGGTATATTCAGTAGAAGGAGTTCAGGAAATAAATTATATTACAAGTGATATGAAGATGCTTAGTGCCAGTGTAAACAGGATGAAGCATGAAAATGAGCAGTGTATTGAGGACCTTAGGAAATTGGCAGAAAGACTGACTAAATTGTTGGGCGAAATCTAGCATAGTACACCGAATTGTTAGATTAGGACATTTAGCCAGTGATGAGTCTTCTAGGTTTTCAAACAGCAATAATATTTTTAGTGCTGAGATTGTGAACATACGTTTATATGGCGGATATAAGTTTGAAAACATGGCAATGGTAAAGCGGAGTATTAACGGCAATATGTGACACCTGTTATATGATACAGTAAGCCAAGTCAGTATCATTGAATCAGAAAAGTGCAAGGTCTTTTAAAGAAAATTGAAACGAAATATCCACTTAAAACTTTACGTATAACGAAAAAAATAGTACAAATGTGATATTGTACTGGGATAAAGTTCATAAATTAAGAAAAAAAAAGTTGGCGCCTTATCGGGAAACTGGAAGTTGCTGATGGCTTGCGCCATCTATCAGAATAAATATTAACTATTCGTTGATTTTTAATTATTCTATAGAGCTATACTCTATTGAATTGGCCACGTACGCGTTTCGGGCTGTTGTCCCTCGTCAGCGTGGTGCAAGCTGTACCTCAACGACCAAACCACTAGTCATTCATGCATCTTAAAATTTCATTCTAGCCTTAACTATCTGTTTCGTGATTTTTCAGGATGCTTGAATGACCAATTTTTTTATCGTTGAGGTACAGCTTGCATCACGCTGATGAAGGCCAACAGCCCGAAACGCGAAACGTGGTAAACTTTTCTTGATTATTCAATAATGGGTATTTGGCCAATTCTGGAATAATTAAAAATCAACGAATAGTTGATATTTTTTTCCGATAGATGGCGCAAGCGATCAGCAACTTTCAGTTGCGCGATAAGGAGATGCCTTTACCTCTTTTCATATTTTACGTATAGTGTCATTGACAGGCCACGAGCAGACCTTACACTTGTTGAAACCTGTAGAGTTGGTAAATAAACAGTAGTAAGCTGGGATAGATAAACTTCTGGTTAATGGAGATAAGGGCTAAGGCGGGATTCTGATCATCAATGATATATAAGATTGAATATTCCGTTGCCTCCAGTACGGGAACGTTGTAATGTAATTTCATTGACACCAGAAGACCAAGATACTGTAGACCTTAGCCGCGTGGCCAGTGGACATGAACAATTGGTTTCAAAATCCTTAAATGAGAAACCAGTGATGCTCATTACAAATAAATCTGTACAGTTTCCATCTACTGAGTTTAAAATGATATGTGAGTATAGTGTTGGATCTTTCGGTGGTTTTAGAAAGCCTACTTGGGCCGAGAGGTTAAGGGCGATGCGGAAAGCAAGGGAAACTGTCAGACAGTTCAGGTCAGGTAATTCCGTTAAAAAGGTCATGAATTCTAGGCCACCTTATATTAGAGACTTTGATAAAAGAGACTTGGTAATACAAGCTCTTCCTAAGAATAAAGATTATTCCAGTTTATGATCTGTTCTGTGTGAAATCTAGAGTCTACCACGTCAACCTAAAAGTACGAGGGGTCAACATGCACCATGTGGAGGTTGTGCATATCGATGGAATGAAATCGTTAAGTCAGGAGTTAAGAAGATATTTTATCTCCTGTTTTTCTTTGGCTTATTCCCAGTACAGGGCATGATAATCATAACTGCTTTTACTGTAAGTGCATCACATGTCTACACATGTTAAAATAAGTTCGACTTTGCACTTACAAATGTGCCAATGCCCCGTTTGGTTACTCTCACTCGCTGGTGGGGTTAGACTTTTGCAAGAATCGGGGCTATTAAGGCAATATTTTTTTAATCATAAAAAAGTGCACAATGCTGGAATCGAACCCGGGTCGTAGCGGTCGAAAACCAACGGTTTAGCTATCCTTCCACAGACCCCGCCCCCTTATCTCTTGTAACTGAGAAAATTGAAAGGAATCCTCCAAGTTGGTTCGTTCAGTTTCTCCTCAAACTAGTGTAGCGCCTGTCAGTTTCCATCGTCCCTTCTTAACATGCCCAGCCGGTCCAAGATGAGAGTACATTGCACGCTCCATGTCTATATACAGAGATTTGCGGTTCTAAGATAGTGACTCGTGGCAATTCACTGCAGTTTGTGCAGGAGTTGGTTTTTATCCTGTTGTTGTTCCATGGCCCAAGATGGGAGGTAAATTCATAGAACGACCCAAATGCTTACTTCTCTTCTCTTCAGTTTTTTTTTTTTAATGTAAACGGGATTCCCCCGTGAGCTTTTTCCCGACAGCGGACGGTTTTCCTTACGGGAAATCAGATGTTTGGAAGATTGGTTAGTTTTTTTTTTTTCGGAAGGATACCTTTTGTCAAATTATTTGTGTGACAAAATAAGTCTTTTCAAAAATAAACGTTCTTCCATGATATAACATTAATAAAAAAATAATATATCTAGTGCTAAGTTTCTTGTGTATTTTTTTATTTTCAAGCTTTCGGACTTATCACAATCTCAACAGCAGTTTTAAACTTCTCATTTATGTTGGAAGAGAATGCTGCTTGTTTGTTAAGTGAACTGATCTACGCCTTCTCATTGGACGAATGTGGCCATGTTTGTACATAAAGATGTTACAGTCAGAGTTGTTGTCTGGAGACGCTTAAAGCGTTCTCTGTGTCCATATATGGTTATCTCTGTGTAACCCCGGTCTGCTTCTTATCAACGCTGCAATAAAAGATAAGTACTGTTTTGTTTTTTTTTTTTATAAATAATCCTGTCGCTTTTTACATACGTCCTTCCTTTTTATTTTACTTTTAAGATTTGAAAACAGAGCAATCTATTAATAAATATTTAATTAAAAAGGCTTATATAAATAGCAATGAAAAGTAGGGAGAAAAGATTTTTTATTCAGATAAACGAGTGACAAGCTTTCGGGCAGTCACGCCCTTCAACAGGTAGAAAACTAAGGTAAGGCGAAGGGCGTGACTGCCCGAAAGCTTGTCACTCGTTTATCCGAATAAAAAATCTTTTCTCCTTACTTTTCATTGCTATTTATATAATCAATGGAGAAAGTTTTCATGTAGTTCTAAAAAGGCTTATATTAGATCAAAATATAATTTACGTATTTATCATTTATTAAAACATATTAATGTTAATGCACACATTAATATGTTATAATACCTTGGAAAAGGTTGGCGTTCAGCCAACTCAAATATTGGTAAAATAGATGATATTTTAATCCAATATATGTATTTTTAATTGGAGATTTACTTTTAAGTGTACGCGTTTCTGTGTTTTGAGTTACTCTTACGTTAAGCCCCAATACCTTTTATTATGCGGTTATCTCGTGAAGTAACTTTTTTCACTACTTTTGGCAAAATGAGGCATCATTCAACTATCATTAGATACTATTGAATTCTTTCCTTGGAACTCAAAAATATTGAATTTGTAGGTTGCGTTCACTCGGCTCGAGAATATAGTAAAAATATTGTAGGTTGAAAGTAACAAGAACAAAAATATAAGAAATAAGCACTAAATAAGGTGAATATCGGAAAATATACAACGTGGTTCGGTTACAAAATCACTTTATTAGGTACAGCTCAACAAGAGCAACCTAGTTTATAATAATTGAAACAATGAATAATATGTGAAGGTTATTCACATAATAAACAAAAGGTTAACGCGGGTTTCAATCCCGGTTCATGACTGTCGGGAATCGAGGGTGTTACCCACTTGTCTACCGACCATGCAAGGTGGTAAGTTTATTTTATTTACAAAGTTTTATTACAATCTTTCAAACTTCATAGTCCTCCGACTGATGTAAATTTTTACCGAAAAAAAAAAGTTTCGAAAACTCGGGAATTGGTCTTTCAATAAAATAAACTTTAAGCTTTGTTTTTTTTCTCGTAAACAATAGTAATTTGATAGTAACTAGTAAAAAATAGTATTTATCATTTTTTAAATGAAAATGTGATATTTTATACATAATTTAATCGAGATAAGATACTCTAAATATAATATAGGGAAAATAAATAGAGGTCTCTTGTGTATATATAGGTGAAAAATAATACAAATGTGATATTGTACTGAGATAAGGTGCATAAATTAAAAAAGAAAAAAAATAGTTGCACGATAAGGAGATGTCTTTTTTCTTTCTTAATTTACCTTATCCCAGTACATTATAACATTTGTACTATTTTTTTCACATTGTGTCGCGGTCTCACGCAATTCTGGCCTTAACAAGGCAAGTTTCATGATTTTTCAGGATGTCTAAATAACCAGTTTTTTTGGTCGTTGAGGTACAGCTTGCACCACGCTGACGAGGGCCAACAGCCCGATACGCGTACGTGGTTAGATTGTATTGATTAATTAAGAATGGGTATTTGCCCAATTCTGGAATAATTAAAATCAACGAGTATTGATATTTATTCCGATAGATGGCACAAGCCATCAGCAACTTCCAGTTTCACGGTAAGGATATGCCTTTTTTTTTCTTTCTTAATATAAATATATATGGAAATAGGGCCGTATACATTTATATATATTTTGAAAATAGAGCAATTCATAAATAAATATTTAATTAAAAACATTTATTGGATCAAAATATCGTTTATTTTACTAATATTTCAGTTGGCTGAACGCCAATCTTTATCAAGGTATTAAAACATATTAATGTGTGTCAACAACAAACTCAGCGCCACATAACGTCAACAGTTGACGTTGATCCAATATATGCCTTTTTAATTACATTTTTATATATATGAAAGAAATTTTGAAAAAATGAATTTGAAAAATAATATGAAACAGGCCTCAATCATGGTTTAGTACTTTTTGTTTCACCAGATGGTGCAACACATATAAAATACTCATGTAAGCGATCATCATATACTTCTAAATTTAGTGAATTAATGCTAATTATTTTGATTTCAATGAAATTCGACACTTTGAAAGGAAATAACACAAAGGATATACTACCAGAAATAGTATATTCTATTTAATTATTCTCAGTTATTAAGAAAACAAACCCTATATATATATATAATATTCTGAAAATTGATTACTGTTTTATGAATTCAAGGGATTTTATAAGATTTTAAATACAGTAGAATTTGGATAATCGAACATCTTCATTTATAAAACATCTTTAATTATTTAAATTTTTGTCTAGAATTTTTTATATAAATATAATATACGTTTTAATTCAAATTTTTAGATGATTCAAATTTCCTTTTGTTCCTTTGGCCTTCGAATTGTCCAAGTTCGGCTATATAAGAAAGCAACTTTCTTTGATTTCTTCGGGAGAGCGAATCAAATATGAAGTTAGAAATGACTTACCAGCAACAGCGGAGCAGGCTTGGGGAGGCTCCACGCGGTACGCTGCACCACACAACACTGACTCGTGCTGGGCGAGACTGCTGGTAGACCGTGTTGGGAGGGAAAATGTAAACATCTTAGTTAGTAGACGCATATTGAAACCTTCACACATTTCCCATTAAATCTACAATAATGTATTATTTTGCTTTTAGTCGCAGATCAAGGCGCCTGTGCCAGAGCACAAAATCCTTCTTACCTATGGTCGCAGATCAAGGAGCTTGTGACAAAGGACAAAACCCTTCTTAGCTATGGTCGCAGATCTAGGCGCCTGTGACAGAGGATAAATCCTTCTTAGTTATGGTCGCAGATCAAGGAGCCCGTGACAGAGGACAAAATCCTTTTTAGCTAGGGTCGCAGATCAAGGAGCCTGTGACAAAGGACAAAATCCTTCTTAGCTAGGGTCGCAGATCAAGGAGCTTGTGACAGAGGACAAAACCCTTCTCAGCCAAGTTCGCAGATCAAGGAGCCTGTGACAGAGGACAAAATCTTTCTTAGCTAGGGTCGTAGATCAAGGAGCCTGTGACAGAGGACAAAATCCTTCTTAGCTAGGGTCGCAGATCAAGGAGCCCGTGACAAAGGACAAAATCCTTCTTAGCTAGGGTCGCAGATCAAGGAGCCTGTGACAGAGGACAAAATCCTTCTTAACTAGGGTCGCAGATCAAAAAGCCTGTGACAGAGAGCAAAATCTTTCTTAGCTAGGGTCGCAGATCAAGGCGCCTGTAACACAGCACAAAATCTTTCTTAGCTAGGGTCGCAGATCTAGGAGCTTGTGATAGAGAACAAAATCTTTCTTAGCTAGGGTCGTAGATCAAGGAGTCTGTGACAGAGAATAAAAACATCCTTATCTAGGGTCGCAGATCCAAGAGATTGTGACAGAGGACAAAATCTTTCTTAGCTAGGGTCGCAGATAGAGAAGCCTGTGACAGAAAACAAAAAGATTCTTAGCTATGGTCGCAGATCCAGGAGTTTGTGACATGGGACAAAACCTTCTTAGCTAGGGTCGCAGAATCAAGACCCTTTTACAGATGACAAACACATTCTTAGCTGGAGACGAAGATCCAGATGCCTGTTAGAGAGGACAAAAACATCCTTAGCTATGGTCGCAGGTCTAGAAGCCCGTGACAGGTGACAAAACATATTTAGCTAGTGTCGCAGATCCTGAAGCCCGTGATAGAAGACGAAACATCTTTAGCTAGTGTCGCAGATCCAGAAGCCCGTGACAGGTGACAAAACATCTTTAGCTAGGGTCTCAGATCCAGAAGCCTGTGATAGAGGACAAAAACATCCTTAGCTAGAGTCGCAGATCCAGAAGACCGTGACAGGGGGCAAAAACATCCTCAGCTATGGTAGCAGATTCTGAAACCCGTGACAAGGATCAAAAGTCTCCTTAGATATGTCAGCAGAACCAAGAGCCTGTGACAGAATAAATGATTCTTCTTAGCTATGTTCGAAGATTCAGGAGACTGTGACATGGGACAAAGACCTTCATAGCTAGGGTCACAGATCTAGAAGCCCGTGATAAGGTTATTCCGCCTGGGTTTTGGTTCGCAAATACAGGAGCCCGTGACAGGGGACAAATACCTATTACTGCTATGCTGGAAAGACTCTACAACTCCAATATGTATGGTTCAACGTCCGTCGATGCAGCCGCAGAAATCGTTTATCTCCTAGAAGAACTAAGTCTCACTAAGAAAGCGGAGGGAATACTTTGTGTTCCGACTCCGTTAAACTGGATCGGGATTTTCAGAGTATCGCCAGTTTCTTTCTGCTAGATGAAATCCAGATATCAGGATCGGATGAATCAGCCACATACAGCCGGTCACCCTCTTCTATGAAGCCTGAAGCACTTCAGGCTGGTAAGCCGAAGCTAAGCCTGAAACAGGTCGATTTTATTCTCAGAGACCGACCATTTAAGGACGTCTGCAAAAAGCCTAGAGACTCGGCTCGCTCCATACATGAGACAAAGCAGTTACGCCTGCATTTGGCCAATGGTAGTTATAGGTGGATAATAGAGATGGTAATGAGGCAAGATGGATCAACTTGCTTACTAGAATTCTTTAGTTTAGTTTCAGTATCGGTATGAAAGCGAAACAGCTCAATACATGTTAGATTAAACTGGTGAAACCGCTGAGAGGTTTGACCACTGATGAGATGAATCATCCCATTATTTAATCATCGCAGTAAAAGAAGTATAAAATTGTTTTATTTCAAAAAATGACAATACACGTTAAAAATAAATTGAATATCTAGTAATATAGTAAATCGAATGATATTTATGGAACATTTTATTTATAATCTATTCAAAATAGTAAAAATGAGATATATAATTATAGATTTAGGTAGTAATTATTATGCTTGAATCTTTATAAATAGGTGTATATTATAATACATATTCATAGATATTAATTTGATCTAATTAATTTCACATCTAAACGTATGAATGAACGAACATAAATGAAATACTAATTGAATTCTGAAAATTGTAAAATTGAAAAAACTTGAATTGAGTAAATGGTATCAAACTATTTAATTAATAAAATGATATATTAGGGAGATATCAATATATGATGTGATATTTCTTATTAAAAAAATATTGTTTTGAGAGGCGACCTTTGTCTTTTTAGATCAATATCTTCCCGGCAAAATTTCCATCTATATTATATTTAATATAAAATATTTTTATATCTATAGAATTTTATAAAAATATGTAAAATAGTATCCGATTATATTTAATTTGTGTTATATTGGCGAATCATTATACCAGGTTTTCTCCTGTAGAAGGGCGGCTGTGCCCGAACGCTAGAGAATAAAAATATTTTGAAAATAAACTTTTCCCTGGAGGCCTGATTAATTTTACTCAATATTGATACAAGGGATTATTTTATTGAATACTAGCCGAATGACCCGGTCAACGCCCGGGTTTTACCCGATTAAATGTTTTTATTCAAATAATATTCGTTACAATTATAAATTGGCGCCGTGGATGTCACTCTTGTCTGAGAAGCGATATTTTTATAAAGAGGTGATCTGGCTTTGTGTCTTCTGCTCAAATGAATGTTTTTCTGTTAGAATTTTGTGTTCCTGCATACTAAAAATGAACTGGCTTCACCCGTGGTCTCTGCTTTTTGGAATTTTTCCGGATATAATTTTGTATCTGATAATCAAATATGATACAGCAATATTGTCATCATTTTCTGAATAAAAAACAACTACTTTTTTCCCAGAACCTGTCAATTTATTTTTCTTGACTAAAAATCCGAAAAATATATTTTCCAGATTTTTCTCTATGTCCTGTCAAAACACGTTTTACATGTACATTAGGTCAGCTGATATTACTTCCCATCTTCACCGCTAGAGGCGCTGCTTGCGAGCGATAAAGACCTGAAATTTTCACTATAATTTTTTCCAGAAAAATCCAAAATTTAGCATTTTATATTTTACTAGCCGAATCACCCGGGCAACGCCCGGGTTTTACCCGATTAAATGTTTTATTCAAATACTATTCGTTACAATTATAAATTGGCGCCGTGGATATCACTTTTGTGAAAGGTCCCGCTCCAAACTTTGCCCCTAACAAACAACGCCCCTACACCGTCATTACGTCACTTAAGGTCACTCTTGCTCCATAGCTCCAACAATCCCCGACGCCCCAGTTGGAACTTTACTTCTCGCAGTTACCTCAGTGAGGCGCTGGTTGCGAGGAAATAAGGAAAATTTGTTAATAGCTCCAAGGATATTCGAGATAATATCCTGAAAATTTGCCTATAAGTTTTTCCTGATTCAAATCTATATACTTTTAAAATTTCAACCAGATTTGTTACATATTGTGGAAGTGTATAGCCGACAAACATACATACCTACATACACTGACTTTTATATATAGAGGATTTTGAAACATTTGTCTTTTTAAATGAGGAATATTTAATTTTGAAGCATCTTTCATATTATCATTTCAACCTTTTTATTATCAAAATTTAGATACAACTCTCTGACTAGCAACTATAAAACATGGAAGCCTCTGTTGAACGACCATTCTGACACTAACAAAAGATACCCACATGTTTGTAAAATTAATCTTGAAGAAGAGTTTACTATATTTGGATATAAATTTCATAATTTGGAATATTTCTATCTATATTTACCAAAATATGTTCAGTTATTATTTCCCATTTATAAATATTTGTTCTGACAAACGTTCTAACCGGCCATGGTTCCGCCCAGGCAGCAAACAGGTCCACATTTCCTCGGGACCACACCGTGGACTTTCACCTGCTCAGCCTTCCAATACCGACTTCCTATAAATCCACAAACTGGAAACCCTGGAAAATCTTCCGAGAAATAAATATGCTTGGCGCCATCTCTTATGGATTGGATCTCCTTGTAAATACAACAAAGAAGACACAAATTCGAAGGACAACTTGGGTTTTTGTTCACCTTTGTTCATAGATTCAAAAAACAGAGTTTTTGGTGACATTTGTTCGTAGAATAAAAAAACCTGGGTTTTTGATGACCTTTGTGCAAGGCTCCATGCTCTGTCAATTGGTGACATTTTTACGTAGGAATATTCTTCTGTCTAGACCGCTAAAACAGCCATACACGAAGCAAGAAAGGACTCGAGGCAGGATGGAGTATGAATGCCCTTAGGTAGGATCGCCAGCATTTTTTGTGGTTCTTCCCGCTAGTGTTCCCAGCACAGAATAATTTGATGAGCTCTGTTGTTTTATTCCGACAACTCTCTTATAATCATACTGTCCCAGAAGTGTAACTAACTTCTCAGTGAATCTTATTTCCGAAGAAATCATAATTTCTGAGCTTTATGGACTGTGTTTTAATTGAAAATTGCTAGAGAATTCGGCTTAAAAGGCGGAGTAGTCTGAAAAAGACTGGTTGTAGCAGAACTGGCTTCTGTTTCTGGAGTGGAACGATAACTGGAGTTCGAAGTTCTGAATAATTTCTCAATCCATCTGCTGTGTTTATTGTTTACCTCTCTAATATTGAAACAAAAATAAAGAGGTAGTTAGAAGTAGGGTTATGGCAGCGCAGATTAGCCTGGCTGTGATTCCCTTCCTTGTTCTCCTTCAGGAACACCAGCCGAGTCTGGATGAAGATATTAAGCTTCCAGTCAGGGAGGATGATTGGAAAACCAGAGATCCCCTATCAATACACAACTTGGAAAATTTGTCGCATAAAAGAACATAGCCGAAACAAGATAAAATGGCCGAGAAATAAATTGATAATATAAAAATAAAAAGTAAAACATTACAATTACAGAAGAATCATCAAAACAGAGGAGTATAACTTTAAAATAGGTTAGTAGCTTATGATCAACAAGAGATTGATCAACCTCCATCAATTATATCCTGAGGTTAAAAACATGTATAGAGCTAAAAAATCAACCTTGTGTTGAATATACTGTCTAGTGAGTGAGACAAATGTCGAGTACTAAATGTTGATGTAAAGATATCTAAATTATCCTTAAGACTGAGAGATATTTGAGATTTAAATTATTTCAATTGACAACATACACAAGTCAATGGTGGCATTATAAAAGAATTAAAAAAATAGAGATAATAAATCCTTCCTTTATATATATAAAAATGAAATGCGAAATCGATGTTTGTTATCGCATCACGCAAAATCTACTGACTCAATCATTATGGAATTTCGCATGTAGGTAGCCGAAGATTTCCGTTAACATATAGGCTATTCAAAAAACTAAAAAAGTTAATGTGCTTTTTTTAATAAATAAAAAAACAAAAAGCGTTAGTTCCCGTCTTTTACCGCTAGCGCGCAGCACTGGTCGCGACGATAAATGAATTTGATTTTTTTAAAGCATCGGTGGTTCAGTGGTAGAATGCTCGCCTGCCACGCGGGCGGCCAGGGTTCGATTCCCGGCCGATGCATTTTTTTTAACAATTTTTAAAACTCATTTATATTATCCTTCCTTCCTTATATATATATATAAAAATGAAATGCGAAATCGATGTTTGTTATCGCATCACGCAAAATCTACTGACTCAATCATTATGGAATTTCGCATGTAGGTAGCTGAAGATTTCGTTTGACATATAGGCTATTCAAAAAACTAAAAAAGTTAATGTGCTTTTTTTTTAAATAAAAAACCAAAAAGCGTTAGTTCCCGTCTTTTACCGCTAGGGCGCAGCACTGGTCGCGACGATAAATGAATTTGATTTTTTTAAAGCATCGGTGGTTCAGTGGTGGAATGCTCGCCTTCCATGCGGGCGGCCAGGGTTCGATTCCCGGCCGATGCATTTTTTTTTTTTTTATTTTTAAAACTCATTTATATTATATCTTCTATATAAATGGAAATTTCATAAGTGGTGTTCGCTAAAAACTTTCGTTACAATGCATCAATTTCGACCAAATTTTCAACATTTATGTAAAACGAGATGGAGCGGGTTTTGCTTAACATCAAAATATTTTTCCTAACTTTAAAATACATAACTTTGCTGTTATCGATAAAATACAAAAAAAATCAACAGAGTTAATTTTATTTATATATAAATACAAAAAAAAATCAGCAATTCATTCAACTCAATCTAAAAAAATATTCAAAACAAGCAATTTTAAGATAACACCATATGTAAAACAGTCGGCCAAGAAAACAACAACGATATTACATCTTTCTCACATATTCACACACAATCTTGATTAATAATTAAAACTAATCTTTAGCATTGTTTATTATACTTCATAATATATAATATTCGTTAGGCAAACTTTCACTCGGATAAAACCCGGGCGAAGCCGGGTACACATCCGCTATAGAGATATCCTTCCTTATATATATAAAAATGAAATGCGAAATCGATGTTTGTTATCGTATCACGCAAAATCTACTGACTCAATCATTATGGAATTTCGCATGTAGGTAGCTGAAGATTTCGTTTAACATATAGGCTATTAAAAAAACTACAAAGGTTAATGTACTATTTTTAAAAATTATTTAACTGAAATGGTTTAGTTCCCGCCTTTTGCCGCTTGGCGCCGCACTGGTCGCGACGAATTTGATTGGTTAATAATTTTACACTTATTTTCTTTGTTTACACGCTGCATTATTCAAAAGGTAAGATTATATATATTTATTTAAACTCTTTGGAAATATTATTGTTTAGAAATATTTTTCTAATTTAATTGCTACTACGCTTTTTTAGATAAGTTATATATTTCTCATAAGGAATATTCATTTTATATTATACTAGACGAATGACCCGGGCAACGCCCGGGATTACCCGATTAAATGTTTTATTCAAACACTCTATGCGTTATAATTATAAATTAGGCGCCGTGGATGTCACTCTTGTGAAACGTCCCGTCCAAACTTTACATGTATATTAGGTCAGCTGATATTACCTCCCATCTTCACCGATAGAGGCGCTTCTCGCGAGCAAAAGGGCAAACTCGAAGAATATTCGGGATAGAGACCTGAAATTTTCACTATAAGTTTTTCCAGATTCTACTCTATATACTGTCAAAATTTCAGTCAGATTAGTTACGATATAAATCTTCAAATCGAGCGAGCGTCTATAAATATTTCGATTTAGATCAACTATTCTAAATATTAAGCGAACTATTATTAAGAAACTTTTTTAGAAGATATCAATTTTAAACGTATTTATAACCTTGATAGAGGGCGCTGTTCGTGAGCTAAGTAGAATAATTTGAATATACAGTTTTAATATTTAATTTATATATAATTTAAAATAGCCTATCGTTTTCCTCGTAATTTTTTTTTTACCTATGTATGCAAATTTAGGTACTGTAAAAAAAAAACTTTGCTTCAATAATATATATATATAAAAAAAAAACACCCAGGCTAAGTTTCGAACCAAGGTTGCGGAAATACGAAGCCGTACACCTAACCATTAAGCTACGCTTGGCATCAAAAATATTCGCATGTAAAGCTATTTCAGGCCTTACATATTCCTAACGACCTTTTTGAAATAGTTTTTTGAAACATGGAAATTATAATACTTCAAATAAATAGAAATAGAGTGAACACAAATAAAACATACCAAATATTTCGAATTAGAGCAGTTATTTTAAACGGCGAATTAGATCAGTTATATCTAAAAATAAAAATATATAAATAAATAAAACATACCAAATATTGCAAGAGAAGTTATTTTAAACGGCGAATTAGATCAGTTATAGCTAAAAATGAAAATATATACGTAAATAATACCTACAAAATATTTCAAATTAGAGCAGTTATTATATAAATATTTATATTATATGTGTTATTAAGCGAACTATTATTAGTTATTTTAAAAGGCGAATTAGATCAGTTATATCTAAAAATGAAAATATATAAATAAATAAACCCTACAAAATATTTCAAATTAGAGCAGTTATTATATAAATATTTATATTATATGTGTTATTAATGGAACTATAATTAGTTATTTTAAACGGCGAATTAGATCAGTTATATCTAAAATTGAAAATATATAAATAAATAAAACCTACCAAATATTTCAAATTAGAGCAGTTATTATATAAATATTATATGTGTTATTAAGCGAACTATTTTAAACGGCGAATTAGATCAGTTATATCTAAAAATGAAAATATATAAATAAATAAAACCTACCAAATATTTAAAATTAGAGCGGTTATTATATAAATATTTATATTATATGTGTTTTATTAAGCGAACTATTATTAATAAAATATTGAGAAGATTTAGATTTTAAACGTATTTATAACCTTTTAATACTTGATAGAGGGCGCTGCTCGTGAGCTAAGTAGAATAATTTGAATATATAGTTTTAATAAATGATTTATATATTTTTTAAAATAGCCTATCGTCATCCTCGTTATTTTTTACTTATGTATGGAAATTTTGGCTTGAATTAGTGAACTACTGCGAATTTGTATACCGGACATACAGACCAACAAACAAACATACAAACATTCATTTTTATATATATAGATATTCATATAATCATTTACGATTTAGATTATTGTTTAGAAATATTTTTCTAATTTCTAATTATGTTTTTTTTCTGTATAGCTTGCTACATATATATGGTAATTTAAACCAACAACCCTATATTGTATAATTACTTATAACAAGATTGTCATGTTGTATATAGAAACACATCTATAAATAATTATGCGCATGATTAATCTGTGTCATTGCATCACCATATGTAATGTACTTTGTACAAATTGAAGACAAATAAATAAAACTATGTAATAGATTAAGAGCTAAGTTAAAGCAAGATTGAGAAGTTCAAAAACGTCTAAATTCGAGACAACCCTAAATAGGAATTTAGCGAGTCGTTGCCATCAAGGTCAAAGGGTGCAGACGTCCAAAGTTCACATTCTTAGACAGCTCCAACCCCCCTCCTCGGGAATGGTATATAAACACCTCGGTTTTAGCCGACCGGGGTTAGTCCAGAGTTAGTCCGGAGTTAGTCCGCAGTTAGTCCACAGTTAGTCCATAGTTAGTCTCTTCACCGTCGGCGCGAGCCCTTGTCGCTTATAGCCAGGACCACCTGATCGCCATGTAAAACAGTAAGATCTCTTCTAACTCCATCTTGCTTAGCTCAACTCCTATCTGTTCATGGAACTTTCCTACTACAGCTGTGTCTCTTCGTTTTGTGTGTGTGGTTCCCAAGCTTTCCACTCTGCCTCGACCACGACTGCCTGTACTCTGTGAAAACTGTTAAAGGTCTTCCAAAGTGCAGAGAGGTACTGGAAAACTCTCCACGCCCTGACTGTCCCTCTCGGCTACTACAGGTTTGACCACCGGTTACCACAGCTTATAGCGAGAGTCGACAGGATCTCATCACAGATAAGTCGACAGCAACTATTCATCACATCTAAGCCGGCAGGATTCTACAAGAGGCTACCAGACCTCAAAATATTACAGAGAGTCGACAGGATTCTACAAGGCTTACCAGACCTCACTCTTTATCACATCTTAAGTCGACAGGATGACCACAACGAAGTAAGACCACAACGAAGAAGGTAGGAAGCCTGTCCAGATAGAAGCGAGGAAGAGCAAAGATGGAGGAACAAGCACGCCATTCCAACGAAACGACCAATCAATCTTCCCCCAACGACACAGCCGAAAATCCCACAAAATAAGCCGGTGAGAAGTTTCCCACCTTCGGCCTTACAACGCACCCATCTTCCAGGCAACATGCCGCCGTCACCAAACAGAAGAGACAAGCTTCTACAAGCTCTACTTGGAGCGTATTCCACGTCATCAGTAGGACGACAACTAAAGACCAAGTATCCTGACTGAACAATCCTCAAAACTGTGAGTTTTTAAAAAACTTTCTCCTCATGCTCACAACTTGATTTTTAATAAGTTTAATGTTTATTTCACTGTAATCATTTTAAAATCAATTTTTACCATTTTTATATCATTTAAATTCAAATTTTAAATCTTTTACACCCTCATTTATCAATTTTTACCTCATTTTAAGCAATTTATAAAATTTAATTCATTTTACTTTCAATTTTACATTTAAAAAAATCATTATTATTTTTTTTAGTTACTCGAATCATAATTCTAAACTTATTTGTGTGTTTTTATTAATATCTTATTTTTATACCAAAACACCAATTTCTTAATCAAATGCTCAAAACTGCAAAAATCATTTTTATGTTCAATATTTTATATAAACGCCCCATTCAATTTATAAGTCACTATCACGCCATTGCCCCTTTTACAAAGATAATTTTCGCACTACCATAATCAACGATTTAAAAAATATATTCAAATTTTAATACACATAGGTGAAACGCATTTTTTTTTAAATTGCAAAATCGAAAGATACAATATCTTCAAAATCACAACTAGAAAAGTAACTATCTTTCCCAAAACAAGCTAAAAATAAAATTCCCATCAACTACCACGTCAGTTGCTAAATTAAGTCACAGTCTTCCAAAACTATTACAATCGTTAAACCCCAACATAGCTACACTCCCCCGTCCTTTTCTTTTACATGCATAATTATTAATTATCCACACATCTCTCTCAATAAACTACAACACACTTCCCATCACTTTCTACAATTGGCCACCATCTATTAGCGCGCAACTTAGCAACAAATCGAATTCGAGCAACACAAGCTCCGTCGCCACTAAACGTGCCACATTCACTAACAACCAAGATATCTCGATGTGTTTTGTACAACCACCACTCATGACTAGTAAATTTGTTGTTTATGATGAAACAAGTTAGATGCTGTACCAAAAACAAAGACTTCACGTGACACCTTTCCATTCAATTCACTCACTCGTGTTACACAGCGCATCACAACAATTTTTCTCACTTAAAAGGCCACAAAGACACCTTCATGCCTGTGACACTTCTCACCCCAAAGCGTGTTCACGTAGAAAGTCGCACTTTACCCACATCTAAACCTGACATCATTGAATAACATTTTTTCCGCAACAATGTCGAAACACAGCACTTACGAAAACCGAGAAAACTACCTCTTTCAAATACACCATAAAACTACCAACAAGCTTTCACCACTCTCAAAGAGAGTTTAACCAGTAAACCAGTACTACACTTGTATCAAGTCGGTTTACCATGCCGCCTTTATTGCGACGCATCCATCCAAGGGATCGCCGGCATACTCGAACAGGTGCATCCAGACGGACAAGTACATCCTGTACAATATTTCAGCCGCGCCCTTAGAGCACATGAGAGAAACTACACCGTTTCCGAACTCGAGTGCCTCGCCATCGTCGAAAGTGTAGACAAATTCCGAATATACCTCACCGGTATACAATTTACCATATACACAGATCACCAAGCTTTACAATGGCTTAAAACTATAAAAAATCCGTCAGGACGACTCTTTAGATGGAGCCTGAGACTATCTACCTATAATTACGAAATCCACTACCTCAAAGGCAGCCAACAGTACGAGGCAGATTTACTGTCACGAAACCCCTTTGTAGGATTTATCAGTGCTGATATTATAAAACAGCATCAACCAACAGTATCCACATTCAACATTGATACAAACGGCTTACATACCATTACCCGAAAAGGTGTAACTAAAATAATAATTCCCGAAACCCTGCAAAATACTCTCATGAACAAAGTTCACCAAGAATATAACCACCCAGGCATCTCTCAGATGACCCGCATAATTACTACCCAGTACTACTGGAAAGGTATCTCTAAATCTATAGAAAAATTTGTCAGGTCGTGTCACACCTGCCAAATCATTAAAAGGCCCAAAGGTAAACCCTATGGTGCCCTCGGACAAATTCCACCACCTCAACAACCATTCGACTTAATCTCTATAGATACCATAGCTGGATTTTCGAAATATGGACACTCCAAGAGACATATCTACACGTAATAGTGGATCATTTAACACGATATGCTTGGACCTTTCCATCAAAGTCCACCAGTACCCTAACGTACATACAAACCCTCAAGACTGTATTACTACAAGGATTTCCAAAACGCCTGTTATCTGACAGAGCGCCCGCTTTTACCTCAGAAAAATTCCGTAAATTTCTAATAACACATGGTATACAACCCCTGCTCACCACAAGCAATAACCCACAGGCAAACGGTTTAATAGAACGCTTAAATGCCACCATTACAGACAAACTCAGACTAGCTTATCTAGAAAATCAAAAAGCTTCCTGGACTCAACTTGTTAAACGCGTCACTCAGACGTACAATAACACACTCCATTCTGTCACAAGCCTTCCACCCACCTACTTAATGTTCAATGTTGTCCCCCCAGATCTAATAATTCATCTTAATCCATACCCCGAAATAACTAGAACTAGAGAGATAGCACGCTCTCTTACTCAAAATAAGCATAAAAATGGACACTAGTTAACATACTCTCGAGACACCATGCCGCGTCACCTAAATCTATCGCCACTCTTCCCCCCAGAGGCCCCCAGTCCTTCCATCCCCATGTTCCGCATTCCTTTTAATTCCACACATTTTTCTACAGTCGATTTCTTAACCTAACTTTTAAACATTTAGATATCTGAATTTGAACAAGACCTACCTTAAATTGAACATTTTGATATTTTAATCCTGTGTAAATCTCTATTTTTTTTCTACATATCAAACATTTTACATGTTAAATTGAGATCACAATCTTTACTTATATTCTGTTTTTTTGTATAAAATATTTTATTTTTTATTTTTGCCTTTCAATTATATAATCACTAGTTTTTAATCCAACATTATATATAAAAAAAATCAATTTTATTTTTCATAATATTATTTTAGTATTACGAAAGATATATTTGTTGTCAAAAATCATTTTAATTCTTCATTATTATCACTTTTATATATTGATTGTTTAATTTTATCCACTTAAACTTTATTCAACCACAATGATATTTCTATATTTTATTCATTTTATATTTGTTTTATACCTTTTTATAAAATGACTATGTTATCATTAACTTTCGGGCATACAACAATCTATTTCTCTAACCACTTCAGTGTACTTTACACTACTATCTTCTTAATCATTGCTTCACATCAACGTAGAAAAACGAAAGTACTGCTTGACAATTTTTTGATTTCATAATTTTAACAAACTATTTGATCAAAGTTCCCCAGAATTAAAAATCCCAACTTCTGGCCTGAGCACGTTTCAAAAGTTTACTACAATCATCCCTAGAGCATAATCACCCACGCAAACACAAAGCGTCCACAACTCTCACAACTCAATTTTTTAGCTCTAGCGGACCACAATCAACCTTTGATTTTAAGTCAAGTCAGATCACCTACTGCCGCTACAACAATTCTACTTAACGCATGACTCCATTTCACCCCTTTCAATCATATTAACAACTTGTTCTTCAACAACTTTTCAACGCAATAACCCTACAATTGTGACAAAGCACTGTAACCCTTATACAGGATCACAGGTGAAACATTGCCTCGGAAGACGCACAAGTCTATATCCTCGCTTTGCACCTGGACCTAAGTATTTGAATACCTGTGTAATACTTACAATTGCATATTCTTTAACCAATAACCCTTTCCAACGCCCGCCAACAATCTCTTAAAACATCATCATTATTTTTTATCAAACAAAGGTTTTATCTTAATTTCTCTTTTATATGAATATCATAACTTTTAAATTAAACATAAGTTGTATTTTTTATAATTTGCAGATATATCCAAACAAAACATCTTGTTATAGCCCTTTTTAACCCTCACATTTTAAATTAATTAAAATAAATTTTAATTACTTACCTGTGTTAGAGAGGCTTTACCCGTTTAAACCCGGATAAACCCTTTCACTCCCGGGGCTCATCTATGGTAATTTAAACCAACAACCCTATATTGTATAATTACTTATAACAAGATTATCATGTTGTATATAGAAACACATCTATAAATAATTATGCGCATGATTAATCTGTGTCATTGCATCACCATATGTAATGTACTTTGTACAAATTGAAGACAAATAAATAAAACTATGTAATAGATTAAGAGCTAAGTTAAAGCAAGATTGAGAAGTTCAAAAACGTCTAAATTCGAGACAACCCTAAATAGGAATTTAGCGAGTCGTTGCCATCAAGGTCAAAGGGTGCAGACGTCCAAAGTTCACATTCTTAGACAGCTCCAACCCCCCTCCTCGGGAATGGTATATAAACACCTCGGTTTTAGCCGACCGGGGTTAGTCCAGAGTTAGTCCGGAGTTAGTCCGAAGTTAGTCCACAGTTAGTCCATAGTTAGTCTCTTCACCGTCGGCGCGAGCCCTTGTCGCTTATAGCCAGGACCACCTGATCGCCATGTAAAACAGTAAGATATCTTCTAACTCCATCTTGCTTAGCTCAACTCCTATCTGTTCATGGAACTTTCCTACTACAGCTGTGTCTCTTCGTTTTGTGTGTGTGGTTCCCAAGCTTTCCACTCTGCCTCGACCACGACTGCCTGTACTCTGTGAAAACTGTTAAAGGTCTTCCAAAGTGCAGAGAGGTACTGGAAAACTCTCCACGCCCTGACTGTCCCTCTCGGCTACTACAGGTTTGACCACCGGTTACCACAGCTTATAGCGAGAGTCGACAGGATCTCATCACAGATAAGTCGACAGCAACTATTCATCACATCTAAGCCGGCAGGATTCTACAAGAGGCTACCAGACCTCAAAATATTACAGAGAGTCGACAGGATTCTACAAGGCTTACCATACCTCCCACTTTATCACATATATTTTACTATATATGTTTGCTCCATGCAATAGTTTTATACTTATTAGCATTTATATTGTAAGCAGCTTCTATGCATTTTTAATAACTGCTTTTTTTAGGGGTAGGCTCAATTTATTGGGCAGTTTTTTCAAACAAATTAGACAAAGGTATACTGTTTGATTCTCATAAGGAATATTACGCTCCAG
Organism: Cordylochernes scorpioides; assembly: GCA_030710605.1. NCBI lineage: Eukaryota > Metazoa > Arthropoda > Arachnida > Pseudoscorpiones > Chernetidae > Cordylochernes > Cordylochernes scorpioides. The sequence continues at coordinate 50,693,968 of CP092871.1, forward strand.
GAACCTGGGTTACTTAAATAAATAATAAGGAATATTCATAATATATTATAAAATCATATAATCATTTACGATTTAGATTATTGTTTAGAAATATTTTTCTAATTTCATAATTATGTTTTTTTCTATATAGCTTGCTACGTATATTTTACTATATATGTTTGTTCCATGCAATAGTTTTATACTTATTAGCATTTATTTCTATATAGCTTGCTACGTATATTTTACTATATATGTTTGTTCCATGCAATAGTTTTATACTTATTAGCATTTATATTGTAAGCAGCTTCTATGCATTTTTAATAACTGCTTTTTTAGGGGTAGGCTCAATTTATTGGGCAGTTTTTTCAACCAAATTAGACTTTTTTTTATGCCTTCTTCCATTGTCTTTTTTTTTGTTTTGCTGTCATTTGTTTAGGTAGTATTTATATTTATCTGCTTCATAATATGTAGCTGCTCATATATATCTATATAGGCTCAATTTATTGGGCAGTTTTTTCAACCAAATTAGACTTTTTTTTAGGCCTTCTTTCATTGTCTTTTTTTTTTTTTTGTTGTTTTGCTGTCAATTGTTTAGGTAGTATTTATATTTATCTGCTTCATAATATGTAGCTGCTCATATATATCTATATATGTTCTACTCATATTTATTGTACATATTTTTTCAGCAAATTATACTTTTTTTTTTTACGTCTTCTTCCATTTGATTTTTTTTAATCAGTTGTTTTACGTTTTCATTGAGTTTTATGCATTTTTCCCCTCCTTTCAGATTATTTCTATGCATTTTTTTATTTTGGCCTTAGTCATGAGTCGAGCTTATTTTAATACACTATTTTTGAATTTTTTTCTTCATTCTCAGCCCTTGATGTTTTACATTTTTCAGTTATCCTTATTTTTATTTTTACTAATGCTTTGTGTTTGTAGGTATGCCAAGCCATAGGAGACGCAATCTTTCTCAGCGTTCCAATAGCTCTAGGGTTCAGCATGCTTACAGACTGCGCGAAACCAGAGGACAGAATATTCGAAGATTGCGTGCACAGTCCGCGCGTCAAGCCGCTGTGCGGTCGTTAGAGACACCTGATCCCATCCATTCTCGCTTACAGGCGCATTCAGAAATATATTCTTCTACTCGGAGGAATACTAGAACAAATAATTTTTTCAGCAGCGTTTGGTCTTCTATGGAAAATGCAAGTTTTAATTATTCTGTTGCTGTTGAATACTTTAAGCACCCTTTAATTTCCCTTGGGATGATGGACACTACATGCAGGTTTTGTTAGGGCCTTAAGATGGAAAGATGAGTCTTCTGGAATGTGCTGTTCAAACGGGAAAGTCCGTTTGCCATTAATTGACTTACCTCCCGAGCCACTTCGCAGCCTATTATCTGGAGAGAATTCTGATTCAGTCCATTTTTTTGCGTAATATTCGCAAATATAATTCCTGCTTTCAAATGCCATCATTTGGAGCTGAAAACCAAACCCACTCTGTTACTTTTCCAACCACATTTTCTATCCAAGGCCAGGTCTACCACAGAATAGGTTCACTTATGCCATCTGAGAATCAGCCAAGTAGATTTCTTCAGATCTATTTTGTGGGCAACGATGATGATGGTGATGATGATATTCAGACTGATCGAAGATGCCAGCAAATACAGGGAGTACGTCGTAATATTGTACAGGGTTTGCAGCGCATGTTGCACCAACACAATCTACTGGTTCAACAGTTTAAAACTGCACTTGAAAATCTCCCCAGTGATGCATACAGAGTTGTTGTAAATGCTGATCGGACACCTCCTGGTCAACATCCTAGACGGTATAATGCTCCTACAGCTAATGAGGTTGCGGTTGTCTTAGCTGGTAATCAGTTTGGCTCACGTGACATTGTTTTACATCAGCGAGATAATTTGCTGAAACATGTTAGCGACACGCATCGCTTTTATTTTCTGGAAAGGCCAAGAAGGATATTCTTTTCATATTCCTCAGATCGACCCAAACACTAGACAGCCTTTGTCAAGTAAAGTGTCTTCTATGGATTTTTATGGCTATTTTATTATGGTTCGCCGAAATAGTCCAAATGTCATTGTTCAATTTGGCCATCTCTTTCATCAATTCCTGGTCGATATGTATGCTAATGTAGAAAGTGAACGTTTGCGCTATCTTACGCTTCTCCAGAGAAACTTGCGTGCAGAGAGTTATATTCATTTGCGCAATGCCCTGTCAACTGATGCAAATATTAACCCTAATAGCTTGGGTCAAAGGATCATTTTACCATCAAGTTTTGTCAATAGTCCCAGGTATTTGGCGGAATAAACGCAGGATGCCTTTTGTTATGTTCGGCAAATTTGGGCGTCCAGATCTTTTTATTACTTTTACAAGTAACCCCTCTTGGGAAGAGCTATCTGCAGCGTTGCTACCAGGACAAAAACAGCTGGATAGACATGATATCACAGCTCGGGTTTTTCGGCAAAAATTAGTTAAATTTATTGGGGCTCTAACAAAAGGCCAATTGTATGGAGCAACAGTTGCGTGGATGTATTCTGTTGAATGGCAGAAAAGGGGACTCTCTCATGCTCACATATTAGTTTGGCTAGCAAATAAGCTCCGTCCCACTCAGATAGACTCTGTTATATGTGCTGAGTTTCCAGATCCTATTACATGCTGTTTGTTTTTAGACTAAATTGATACACATCAAGTTAGCATTTTTTCATGCTTCAAAAGTTAAGATTATATTTTTAACGTTTCATAATACTTTTCAAATTAAATCCGGAAATAATATTGCTTTTTCCCATCCTGCAGGTGTACATTACACTGCAACATGCTATCATAACTCTGGCTTTTAGATTTGATATTTATATAATGTGAAAGTACTCTTTGCTACCTTAAGCTCTGAAGAGATTATAATGTGTCTACAGATCCATCATGTGGAAATCACACCATAGTGAAAATGCATTTAGCTGGTAGCAATGTATCACATTTGTAGACATGTGGTGCGCTTACAGTAAAAGCAGTCGCTACCTACCCACCATGGTTATCATTGCCTGCTTCATTTATGATTTTTAGAATTGCATTATTTTTATGCATATTATTTTTAAAAATTTGTGCTAGCAAGGCATGGAATATTGTTAAGTTAATGTAATATTAACAGAAACTTAACCAACCCGTTAAGCGTTAGCTCCAGTCTTTTACCGCTGGGGGCAGCACTGTTAGAGCTAATAAATGCTTTCGATTGGTGCTTACTTTTACATGCTGTTTGTTTTTAGACTAAATTGATACACATCAAGTTAGCATTTTTTCATGCTTCAAAAGTTAAGATTATATTTTTAACGTTTCATAATACTTTTCAAATTAAAGCCGGAAATAATATTGCTTTTTCCCATCCTGCAGGTCTACATTACACTGCAACATGCTATCATAACTCTGGTTTTGGCATTGATATTTATATAATGTGAAAGTACTGTTTGCTACCTTAAGCTCTGGAGAGATTATAATGTGTCTACAGATCCATCATGTGGAAATCACACCATAGTGAAAATGCATTTAGCTGGTAGCAATGTATCACATTTGTAGACATGTGGTGCGCTTACAGTAAAAGCAGTCGCTACCTACCCACCATGGTTATCATTGCCTGTACCACGCGTACTAGGGATAATTAAAAAAAAAAAAAGGAAGCAAGACCGAATACAAATAATTACATTATGTGTGGTTTCAGTTACATTTTGGCTATCTTCAGACAAAGGTACTGAATACATTCAGTAATTTTGTCTTTATATGGCAACAATGCTGTTACTGAAACATCACACATATATTATATATATTTTTTTATTTGGTCTTGCTTTTTTGGTATTTTTAAAATTGCCCTTGACTATTAGAAAATTATGCAAATTTCCTTTTTATTTTTTATACCATTTTAAAAATTATATTCTTTTGTTAAAATATACAATTTCCCACACTTTTCTAAAACTGCAACAATAACTAATACAAAATTCTTCCAAGTCCAGGTATTTCAATATTGCAGAAATATATTACATTTATAAAAGTTGATTAACTATTTAGATATGTAAATGCCGGATTAGGTGCCCTTTAAAATGTTTGCTCTGGCTGTTTCTTCTTGGACAGCCGAGAGTGAAGTGGACAAAGTGAAATTTTCAGGTTGTGCCGACCATTTTCCTTTATTCACACTAAACATTAGATTTTTTTTTTAATTTTTAAGAATAAAAGCCCAGTTTGGTTACTTGCACTCACTGGAGGGGTTGGAATTTTTCAAGAATCAGGAGCCATTGGGGCAATTTTTTTTTTCAGAACAAAGTGTCTGAATCTGCATTCGATGATCCCGGGTCATGGTTTTTAAAAATTAACAGTTTAGACCACTCCTCCAAACAGCACTCTATTCATTATATGTGTTTGTGAAATGGATCCTATATTTCAGATTTTTTTACAAGCATTTTCGATATTGCTGTTTGCAATTTATCTCCATTTTGCTGAAAGAAAATTCATTACATTGAGTTTACAAACAGTTGGGGCCTCTATTCATTCATGAGTAAACCTCGCTCGAACACTACCCAGGCGAAGCCGGGTCCAGTCGGGTAAAACCCGGGAGTTGCCCGGGCCATTCGGCTAGTTTATATATATATATATGAAAAAGATAAAAGAGCAAACTATATACAGTTAGGTAAAGTCCTCCCCCAACGACAAAGAGTCCTCCTCCAAACAGTAAGTCAAGTTCTCATCTCAAGGCTCAGAAAGAACCTGTGACTTGGCAGACACGAGGAGGGTGTCGTCATCTAAGCCCTTGACCGAGGAGCCAGTAGCCCTGCGTGTATCATGTTGAAGGCCTCCCGTATGATGGAGCTGCAGTAGCGGTGGGCCAACGTCGCTAGAGAGACTGAGAGAGATGAATGGCAGATCTTGTGGTGCAAATAGGTTTCGGCCTGGGTGGGATAAATTATCTGAATATCTTTATTAGCATCATATTGACAACAAAAAATACAAGTGTTTTTAAATAGTATAAAAATACTCGTATCATTTTCGTTGAATTTCAATTCAGCGTCTATCATTACTTTTAAGTGAATTTTTATTTTAAAAATAAAAATTGAAAAGAAAAAAATCAAAATATAACACAGGTCTACAAAAAAAAAACTTTTTTTTTTCTGACGGAGAAAACCTGATGTTGATTCTAATGAAACTTTTCATGCTGAATTCAAAAATGAAATCAGAAGTTTTCCATCACCCATAGTTCTTGCAAGATAACTATTTTTTTTCTATAAATAGGTATATACAGTATTAATGCAGAAAATGTTACGTAAGCATTTTTTGAAGTAAACATCATTACATTAGATAGCGCTTAATTTTTGTCAAGAAGAGTTGATATGTGGAGCCAAAAGCTTTATTTTATTTGTTATTAATTAAATTTTGCTCTTTAAGAATCATAAAAATATTAATTTAAAAACAAATTATTGAATTTTTAATTAAATATGTTTATTTTATAATGCAATCTGTTTTGCTTTCATCTAAAAAATAACGACAAGTTCTGGAATGCTATTTGCTGAATAACAGTTTTAATATATATATATTTAAATTGAACCTAACGATTTGTTTAATAGATTTGCATCAGAAGTGACTTGTAAATTTGAAGTGATCAGTTTATTCTTCTCTATCGATTTGCTTTTATAAATCGTGTGCACTAGACTGTGTCAATATGCCGAGGCGTTGCATTGATATTCCTGATAATTTCTGTTACATTTGTGAGGAATTAACTTTCAAAGTTCAAAGAGGAAACTTTACTATCAACTTTATTTTGGCTGTAAAGTCGGTGACCAAGATAAGACTTGTGCTCCTCACAATTGTTGTGAAACGTCATATGCCTTTTGCTGTTCCAATGATATGGAGGGAACCTAAAGAACATTCTTCATACTGTTATTTTTGTTTGACAAAGACTACAGGTATTACATCCAAATCAAGACATACAGTTGAATATCCAGATTTGCCTTCTGCTATGAGACCGGTTCCTCATAGTGATATTTTACCTGTGCCACAGCCTGCTGAAAAATTAATATTTAGCGACGATGATTCAGATAGACGAAAGCAACAGTCGGATGACACAAATTTTGAAGTAGGTGCTTCATCTGAACCTCATTTGTTAACCCAAGGAGATTTGAACGACCTCGTACGTGATTTAGATTTATCCAAAAAAAAATAAACAGAGTGAACTTTTAGGCTCTAGGTTAAAAGGCTGGAATCTGCTGCATAAAGGCACTAAAGTATGCTTTTTTCGCAAGCGTCAAGATGAATTTCAAGAATTATTTTCACAAGAGAATGATTTAGTATATTGCAATGATGTTGTTAGCCTAATGGAAGCGCTTAGTCATGACCATGATACAGAAGAGTGGCGTTTATTCGTTGATTCTTCAAAAATTAGTTTGAAAGCTGTTCTCCTTCACAACGGAAGTTCCCATCAGTGGCAATAGCACATGCATCCAACATGAAAGAGACTTACGAAAACATGAAACTGCTTTTGAAAAAGATAGAATATGAAAGATACAGTTGAAAAATATACAGCGATTTGAAAGCCATTGCTCTCCTGCGTGGTTTACAGCTTGGATATACAAAATTTTGTTGTTTTCTGTGTGAGTGGGATAGCAGAGATAGGGAAAGGCATTACAATAAAAAAAGCTGTCCAAACCGTGAAATCTATACTCCAGGACATATAAATATTGTAAATCCTCCCCTGATCGATTTAGAAAATATTTACTTACCACCATCACATATTAAACTGGGATTAATGAAGAACTTTGTCAAAGCAATGGATCGAAATGCCAGGGGATTTTCATACCTAAAACAAAAATGTTCTAGCAAAAGTGATGCGAAAATTAAAGAAGGCAATTTATTTGGACCTCAGATTCGAGAATTTCTGCAGGATGGGTGATTTCGAAATAGTTTGAATGAAGTTAAAGCAGCAGTATCGAATTCATTTAGAAACGTTTGCAAGAACTTCTTAGGAAGTGTCAAGGATGAAAATTACCGAGACATAGTTGATGATCTGTTGCTTTTCTACAAAGCACTGGGATGTAACATGTCTCTTAATATCCATTTCCTGCATTCCCATCTGAATTTTTTTCCAGACAATCCTGGTGCAGTTAGCGACGAGCATGGTGAGAGGTTTCATCAGGATATATCAAGCATGGAGAAGCGGTACCAAGGTAAATGGAGTCCCGGTATGCTTGCTGACTACTGCTGGACACTCAAGATGGATGTACCACAAGCAAAGTATAGAAGAAAATCCACTGTCACTACTTTTCAATAAAATAAATATATTTCGTTCATATAGGCCTATATATTAAAAACATTTCCAAATTTCAAGTAGGTGTATCTCAAAAATCTTGCGTGATAGAAAAAAAAACTAATGGTATATTGGAATCAGCACAAAGAGTTAAATTTAGATAGGATGCTGTTTCTTTTGGGACAAAGAAAATAATTTTTGATAAACCAGTGTAATGTAATAAGGTTTATGCAAAAATGCTTACGTAGAATTTTTTGCATTTTTTGCTGTATTTATCCCAATACCAAAAAAGGCTGTCATGCAAAAACCATGTGTGATGGAAAATTTCTGATTAGATTTTTGAGTTCAGAATGAAAAGTTACACTAGAAACACCATCAGGTTCTCTCGGGCAAAAATGTTGTTGACCAGTGATATCATTTATTGGTTGAAAATTGATTCAAAGAAAAACACAGCCACATTAAAGTATAATAAACTCCCGACATTTCAGTGACTTGCTGTCACTCTCTTTAGGGGAATGGTTACTTTGAATCCTAGTTCTACGTATATACAAACACGATTTTCTAAAATAGATGCAAAGCGTCATGTATTTGCATATATAGTAGAACCTCCATGAGAGGACATCCGCGCTAGAGGACACCTCTCTACAAAGGACAGTTTTCATTTGCAAAATTACCATTTTTATTATTTAGCAACTCTCCGGTAAGAGGACACGTCTCTCTAAAGGACACTTTGGCTCTGCAATTAGGTGTTATTTACAGGGAGGTTCTACTGTATATACAGTTAAACCTGTCTATAGCGCCACCTCTTGGGACTCACCAAAATAGGGTGCTATAGAGAGAGGGTGTTATAGACAGGTCACTTTTAATATAAAATGTTTACATTTTAATGTTTAAAATCGGGCGCTATAGAGAGGAAGGCGCTATTTAGAGGGGGCGCTATAGACAGGTTTAGCTGTATACAGAACTATAAATGTGCTTTAAAAAAAAGAGACTTCTGCAAATTAAAAGAAATAAAAATATTTTATTTATTTATTTTTTTGCTTATCCCTAGTACACGTGGTACAGGCCATGATAATCATGTTGGGTAGTTAGCGACTGCTTTTACTGTAAGCGCACCACATGTCTACACACGTGAAAAGCAGTTCGACTTTGCACTTACAAATGCCAGAGCCCCGTTTGGTTACTTGCACTCGCTGGTGGGGTTGGACTTTTGCAAGAATCGGGGGCCATTGGAGCATTTTTTTCAAACAGAAAAATGTGCCCAATGCGGGAATCGAACCCGGGTCCTAGTGGTCGAAAACCAAACGGTTTACCTAGCCTTCCACCGACCCCCAAATAAAAATATAAAATTATATACATAACTTTGTTTAAAATATTTCCGTATTTGCATATATAGTGTTGTATATATATATATATATATATATTAAGAAAAAGGCATCTCCTTATCGTGCAACTGAAAGTTGCTGATGGCTGGCGCCATCTATATATATAATTATGAACAACCAACAAACATTATGTAAGATCTGTTTTTTAAAATAAAATATCGATGTTAACCTGGACCAAAACGTTTGATTTATTTGGGTTTGGACTTGATTAACATGAATAACGTCTCTAATATAATTTGGATATCACGTGAAATTAACAAACATGGTTGCTTAAATGATAAAAAAGGTTTCTGAAGAGAGATACGTTTATTTTTATTTTATTTAAGTAGTTTCAAGCTTTCGAGTATCAGGCAGCGTTTTATTCTTTTATATATGTTCTCGTGTAGAAGGGCAGAGATGTCCGAAAGATTGGGACTGATATAATAAAATGAAAAGAGAGAAACTCATCTACAGAAACATTTTTAATCATTTACTTATTTTCCAGAAAATTTAAATCAAATGACACATGATTGCTCTAAATTTTGAGTGTTTCTTTTTCACAGTGGACATATAGTTGAGAATATGAACATAGCAAAGACAAAAATTACCAGTATGGGTTAGAACACAAAAATGAAAAAAACCTAGAGCCTAAAGTAATAGTAACTAAACACACAAAAGCGTACACCCAAGAGTACAACAACAACAATAAAAGAGAGCTAAATAAAAACCCACGATTTGCTATATGAAAACAAAACAGTATTTATCTTTTATTGGAGCGTTGGTAGGGATCGGACCGGGGTCACACAAGTAGGCGAGGAGATCACCAGACATGGATAAATCACACAGAGAACACTTTAAGCGTCTCAACACAATAATCCACACTGGCCACTCGCATCCTCTTAGCCCCCTCTTATATACAAACATGGCCACATTCATCCAATGAGAAGGCGTGAAAGATTGATTCACTAACAAACGAAAACAACCTTCTTCCCGCTAAAAACAGATAAGATAAAACTGCAACTGTTTGTCAAAATAAATTGACAGCAAGGCACTTTTCTATTCCCCATAATATTGAATGTAACAACTAATACCCAAATCATCGATCCAAATAAATGAAGATACTTTCCCAAAGGGGTACAAAGATATAAAAATCCGTGCTAGTTCAACCTGTGAGAGAAAATAGTTCCATTTTTAAAACAACCCAACTTAACCAAATTTAATCTCTCTGAAACAAAACTAACCTAACCTTGCGCAGAACAAATATTTAGGTAGAACATTGGAAATCGGATAATTTGTTTAGTATTTCTCCATCCTTCTTATTCCCACTTCCTTTCTATATCTGTCAGAACAATTTGTATAGAAGAGTAAAGACCTTAATAAAGAGATAGAGAGATAGATGGAAATTTTGCCGGGAGGATGTTCATATATATATATAAAGTCAGCCCTCCCGTCAAAATGGACATCATCTGTTGGCCGTCGCCGCAAACGCCTCGGGTCGGTGACAAAGCCACAACCCCAGCTTTGGCAAACTGAGAAGCATCCACCCGGAGACCATGGTTTCAGGCTAATGGTGTTTTGGCTTTATCTCCGACCCGAGACCGCTAGTTTGCGGCGACGGTCAATAGATGGCGTCTAGTTTTGACGTATTTTTTGACAGGAGAGGTGACTTTTTATCTTTTATATATAGAGAGAGATGTTGGTTGATTGACAAAATATTAAAAACAAAAGAGGCATATCCTGACCGCTCACATAAACATTTTGATGGCAGAGCGCCATCTAGTGGAGCAAAAATCGACTAAACGTTGATCAACTTGTTACTTGATATTTGGCCAACTGACCAGGACCAAAAGCCCGAAATTCGTAAGTGATTGGCTTTCTTGATTTATCAAGTAAATGAGATGGCCAAATATTACGGAGCAAGTTAAACCAGCGTTTAGTTGATTTTTGTTCTACTAGATGGCGCTCTTCCATCTAAAATGCTCATGTAAGCGGTCATGGACCCTACCGGTTCTTTGCGACAACGCCGCTTCCTCCTTCGTGGATCACCTCTCTGGCTCCCGTTGCTCTTCCCTGCAGCTTTTCCCCTAAGGCCACCAAAAGACGTCCTGAGTTCCACCTCTCCAGTGAAAACTCCCTTCCTCTGGCAGTATCTCTCGGCCTAACCACTGGTGGGGGACACGAGAGTCTTACCAGAAGAGTAGTAGCAGCAGCAGCAGCCTGGCGATGATGGCAATGGCGAGAGTAACGACAGAAGGCGGCACGGAGACTTGAAGCACTGACTTTTATTGTCATCTATTACTAAACATTACACTTAAATTAGATAAATAACAACGGGTATTTACATTATATTACATCCCGGGGTCAACATAAAAGTGTATTTACAGTTAACCTCCCCAGGAAACGGGACCACAGCAGTCGGCGACTCCCACATCAGCTAGAGAAGAGAAACAGGCGAAAGCGCCATCTATTGGCGGAGGTTGTAATCATTTGCAGGCCTTGCACGCAACAATATGTCTATTTTGTTTTTAATATCAACACCTGACTTAGTTTTCTTATTTTCTCACACACATATGTATGTATTTAAAAAACCATATACTGATCGCTCACGTGAGTATTTTTTCATTTTCTAAAATGTTCACATTAATTTTATATTTTTTTGAAAATAAAGCAATTCATAAATAAATCTTTAATTAAAACGGCATATTTTGGATCGAAATATCATTTATTTTACCAATATTTCAGTTGGCTGAATGCTAACCTTTATTATGTGACGCTGAGTCTGTTGTTGACACACATTAATATGTTATAATACCTTGATAAAGGTTGGCGTTGAGCCAACTGAAATATTGGTAAAATAAATACTTCTTTTGATACAACATTTGCATTTTTTATTAAAAATATATATCGTTATTTGACAGCCTTGAACACTCTCAAATTTTGGTTTACAGAAAAATGGAACATCTACTGTTTTCAATCTACTTAAACTTGTTGTTGTTTACAGGAGACCCTCGAGTCACCCCCAAGTCTTAAAGAGAGAAGATTTTACATATATTGTAGAAAAAATAGATATACTATGAAAGTTTTTATTTATACACAACACCCAAAGCCTTTAATTTTGACATGTAAAAATATAGTTTTGTCAAACAGTAGAGCTCCTCAAGTCCTTAGTAAACTTTTAAGTCACTTGTTTTCTTGGTTCAACAGTAATGCATTATATTTTAAAATTGAAACCTTTATAATACATGTGAGAAATAAATAAAAATAATCAACGAAATATTATAAAAATAATAGAAATAGGTTCAATTCGCAGGTCTATAACAGCTCCACCTTGTTGCAGCTTCAATCTAGGAAAGCAAAATGTTTCTGTGAAATTTAATTTTGTCGAAATTGGTTCGCCCATAATGGACCATTTTTATAGTTTTTTCTATTCAGTAGAAATCCCCTCTTTCTAAAGAACGCCTAGTTCGGTTTTATCCTCTTTATGCGGTCATTGGGGCTTAAAAATCATTTATTTTGGATAGCCAAAATAAAGATATTTCCACCTAGTTCGGCGGACGAGTGGGTAAAACCCTCGATTCCCGACAGCCATGAACCTGAATCGAATCCCGCGTTGGACCCTTTGTTTTAATATGTGAATAACCTTCATATATTATTCATTGTTGCAAATATCATAAGCTAGGTTTCTCTTTTTGAGCGGACCTAATAAAGTGATTTTGGAACAAGAGGAACAAGGGTACCTAGTGTTAAAACCGAAGTTTCTTTTAAAGAGAGGTTACCTGAGTGCATCTAATTGGTAAAACGGTCTTTTAGTCAGAAAATGATTATGACAATATTGCCGTAGCATGTTTGATTATCAGATGTAAAATTCTTTGCGGGAAAATTCCATAAAGCAGACTCGGGCTAAGCCAGATCATATAAAATAAAATGATGTTCCAAATCTATATATATGTTTTATATTTAAATATTTTGACCCGGGTTCTCCACGAGTAAATATTTAACCAATGAAGAATGCTTTAATAAATATTATTTATTTTATGGAGGGGGGGTTGTATCTTATTATCAATCTAAGGGGAATATAATTTTTAAAATGAAAAATTTTGTAAATAAAACACAGAATTAAATATTTAATACAGTCGAACTCGAATAATTCGAAGCTCAAGGGACGAAAAATGAATCGAATTATATAAAAATTCTAATTAAAAACGTCTTGAATAAAAGGCTTAAAAGTCTGGGGACCAAGATTCGCATTAAAGGCGTTCGAATTATCCAAGTTCTACTGTATTTATTGGATATATCTCATATGGCTACTAATTATAGTGTATGAGAGATGTACTGATATAATTATATTAAATAACATGTGTTAAAGTTCACCTAGCAAAAATTTACTAACAGAAAAACTGGACGAAGCTGAGTCATCCAGAGAGTCAGTAAATAGTAATTATTATAATTTTATTACTCCAAAATATGAAAAAAAAGGTTTATTATATACCATATATTAGTATTTGAAGAGCTTAAAAATTAATCTATATTCAGTTATCTATGTGCAAAATTTACGAATTCTTTATTCAATAGTTTTGGAGGAGAAAAGTAACAAACCTTACATTTTTATTGACAAGGATTAATTCAATATGGAGTGGAAGTTTGCTTCAAAATGTTGTTTTAATAATATTTTCCATGCAAAATTCAGGGTATATCCCAAACCAATCCAATACAATAGTAGAGCGGTCTGGTGATTGATTTGGCAAAACCGCTGAGAGGGTTCACTACTGATGAGTTAAGCCCTCTTATTCAATATCTTATATCATTACAATAAGGTCTGTAGAGATAATATTTGATGATATTATTGAAGAACAACACATTGCCAGTAAATTTATTTGTTACAAATTGTATCAATAGATGGCAATTGATTTTATAAATATAAATTTTGGTAAGACAAACTCTGACTCTTGTAATAACCGGACACCAATTTGGGTATATTCACTAGTCTCTATGAATATGAAAGTCAATGTAATTCAACGTCCTTATACTTTTCCTAATATTTAACCAATCTGAGTAAATTTTAACAGTATATAGAGTTGAGTTGGGAAGATGTTTTTCTCACAATTTCATCCAAGGAAATTTCAATTTATCAAAGTACAGTATAACTTAGATAATTCCAATGTCTTTAATTCATATATTTATCTCGGTCCCTAGAATTTCCTATAAATTGAATTTACGTTTTCAAATATAATTTTTGGATAATTCGATTTTTTTTTTTGGTCCCTTGGGCTTCGAATTGGCCAAGTTCGGCTGTATTAGACTAAGTGACCTATTCTTTGGTCAATAAAGGATCAAATATTGCTGTATCGTGTTTTTTGGGCACAAAACTAAATTCTTTCGGGGATCAATCACTAAGTAAAAAACATACGAAACAAGACCATCGTTTTTAATAGGCAAGAAGAAGATTCTTTCAGCGAAACTCGAACAGAACACGAACAAAGCCAAGTCATATATCTATAAAAGAAAATTTCTAAATCAACTTTAACTATTTTCCAATAAAACTCCTGATAAAACTTATAAATTATATATCCAAGTAGATATCAAGTAGATGTATATGGAGGAAAATAAAGCTTAAAATATAGGCTATTTAATGCATATTCACACACACACAAAAATTAAACTACTAACAAATTTCCCCTTCTTCAAAGAGACATGTTAGTAATCTTGAAATAAGTTGATCGAATAATTTGAATGTTGCTAATTAAATAGCTTATTTTGGGGTCATAAAATGTAATACTAATATGTTTTGCTAATTTACATTTGTTAATATAATGCATTCTTACAATAAAATACTAGCGTTCATTATCACAGGTTTTCGGATTTCGACATATCTTAAAAAGGTATAAGATGCCGTAACTATTTTTTATTAATTGTATAAAGTAGCTTTCGGGCAAGTCCTTTCTCAGTAAACTAAAACATAAAAAAGGTAATAGAGAGATTATATAGTATTTAAACATCAATACATCTTTTACTAGATTGTCCTGTTTTTCAAGACTGTAGAAACGACAATAATTCAATAGTAACAGATCGAGTATTTTTATTTCCAGTAAAGAAATGTATCGTCAAAAGATTCAATAAAAGTTAGGCTTCGCGAAAAGGGAAATAACAATTAACAGGATTGCATCATCCAGGAAGTGAAGGTCACTGCCAAGGACCCATAAAACTTAAGTTCAAAGACCTTCTTCTTCCTGGAAGATTGCAATCATGGCGACAATGAAGGTACTAAGCCAATCACAGTTAAGCATGACAAATCAACAACCAATCACCTTTAAGCATGACCAACTGATAGTGAATCATCAGAGAGCACGCGGAAGGATCTCCACCAATGAGAAGCCGAGAGAGTTAATGACGATAATCTCTGACAAGAAGTGAAAAGGAAGGTAGGTGACCGTGTTAGAAGTAAGGTGTGCTCAACACAGGCTCCAACCAAGGTAGTGTCCGCTCCATCATGTTAAAGGCAAAGTACCTCTTCCAGTCTAATCACTCTCCCTTTCGCAAAGTCTATTTTCTATCCCATCCAGGTGTGCTCGTTCTTCCCCTGTGAAAACCACCATTCGACCAAGACTGCGCCATCAATCACCAATCCAATCAATCCACCAACCACACAATTAACCAGGATTCAACAGGATCTTACACAATCCTATACAACTACACTCCGATCCTACAGTAAGTCGACAGGATCTTACACAACTCAAACGAATGCTACAGTAAGTCGACAGGATTCAAACATCCAATTATTAGAGAGAGTCGACAGGATCTGATGGAAGACCTCTATAATAATTGGATGTTTGAACAACGTCTGATTGATAAAAGGCTTGTTTAAAAGAGGGTCCGCTTAAGATATACTTGTTTTAAGACAAGGTTCGCTTAAGACACGGTTGTTTAAAACAGTGTTATTCTAAGATAGGGCTTGTTAAAATCCAAGTGAAGTAATCCAAGATAAGACCCGCTTGAGGCATAGTTCTATTGAGACAAGGATCACTATAGACATAGTTCGTTTAAAACAAGGTTCCTTCAAGACAGGGTTTGTTTAATAGAGATTGAGGTAGGGCCTGCCGAAGCACAAGTGAAGTTTTACAAATTAAGCCCAATCCAAATAAAGAAAAATTCCGGAAATAAATCAATGGGGGTTACCTACGTTTACAAGTGGTGCCTTCGTGTTCCATTCATGCCTTCTTTTAATGGAAATTGTTAGATTTGTATATTTTTAAAAGCATTATAGATGAATGCTACATAATATGTATATGAAATATAATTTGATGTTTTTTTTTCAAGGTATTTATTCTATTATCTAGTCGGGAAAAAACCCAAAATTGTACCTTCGTCGATAGTTTCCAGATTTAGCTAAAAATGTGATAACCGATTATTTTTAAGTAAGGTTTTAAACCAGCAATAATCGCGCCTCGGAAGATCCCCATGAGCTACGATATCGCCTCTGCGCATATGGTACAATCCCAACCTTTGGCATTACTAAAACGGCTTCGTTAACAACTGTTACATGCAGGCATAACTTTGGGTGTACTATCAAAGAATAGCATGAAACTGTTACAATCGTGAAGTGAGTTAGACATGGTCTTGAAAAAGCCGCCTATAGTTATCCATCTCTCTTATTAGCCAGTCTCGCCCCTTGTTGATGGTCACGGTCCCTCCTTGATGCCAGGAAATTTTCTCCCAAGATGGTCCTCGGAACTCTGGGTCCCTTGAAGACAACTTCTTGCCACGTTGCCTGATAATCCGTAACTGAAGTCTTATCCCTGGATACTTTGAACTCGGCCTTCGTATCGCCTGCAAGGAATCCTGTAAACAAGAATTGTTCTAATGATGAAGTCATTATGTTCATCTATTGTCCAGTGGCCATCTTGTGCAAACGCTGACCAAACCCCATCCCTTGGTATCGGAAGTCGTGAACTCAATCTCCAGATTCTCCGGCTGAAGTCCACGCTCACCACCAACCTGCTTATTATGTCTCACGAGACCTCACCTTTATCAAAGCTGACTATCCTTAACCAACCTTCAGCTCTCTGAGCCCCAAATCTAACCATCTATCGTCTGGAAATAGTCCTTTCTTCCTTCTCAGCATGTGATACCTGGCATCTCTCTTCTACAAGCTCGCTTCAAAGGGACCAAGACTTGCTCTAATGAGAAAGGACCTTATGCTCATCTGTTGTCCAGTGACCATCTTGAGATAGCGCTGACCAAACCTCATCCCTTAATATTGAGGAAGTCAAGAACTCAATCTCTTGGTTCTCAGGATTCAACCTGCTGTTGTCTTACAAGACCCCACTTAGATCAAAGTTGACCATCTTGAACCAACCTCTACTCTCTGAGTCACAAATCCTGCGCACACTAATTAAACGCCGTCTGGGAACAATACCTTTTTTCTTCTCAACATGTGATACCTGGCATCTCTCTCCTACAAGCTCGCTTTAAAGGGACCAACACGAGATAATAGAAATGGCCATTCTTACTTCAATAGCTTCCCTCTCTCGACTGATCATTTGTTGGAGAAAAAATAAAATAATTCAATGGAATACGAGTTATCTATAGAATATCATTATATTCCATATTTACCCATAGTTAGCTCACACAAAAGGATTAGTAAGACATCAGTGTTCATATATTAAACCAAATTGAATGGTCAAAATCTCACAGAGTTGGAGGGATTACGAAGAACACTCACACTTGTCTTTTTAAATAAAAAGATAATTTTAAATTGTAATTCGACCCTAGTATAATTCATAACCAGGTTATTTGGGTTCTAATGAATGTTGAATATTTCATTTTGAAATTTGGGGTATTAGGGATGTAGGAGGAAAGAGTCATTTTCTTTATCAAAGTATTACAGGCTATCTTAAGCAGGCACTTCCTTAAACGAACTTTGTCATAAGCGGACCCCTTCTTAAAATAACATATCTTAAATAACTCTATCTTTAGAGGACACTGTCTTGATGACTGTTTCAAAGAGACCCTGTCTTAAGAAGATCCTGTTTTAATTATTCCTGGCCTGAACGGAACCGGTATTAAGAGGACCCGGTCTTAACGAACTCTGTCTTAAGAGTGCACTTTCTTGATGACCACTGTTTTGAAGAGAATCTTCTTTACGAAGAACCTGTTTTGATGATCCCTGTCTTGAGCGTACCCTGTCTTAAACCAACCTGTCATAGACGGAACCTGTCTATATATAACACATACTTAAACAAAATCCCTGTTTTGATCAAAGCGTATCAAAGTTGAATTGATGGGGGAGCTATATTCAACAGAGTTACAGGATAAAAACAAGAACAAAAATCCTTTATTAAGTAAACTCGTCTCATATATGATTCTTCCAGATGGGTAAGCAGAAGTAAACATAGCAATTATCTACAAAAAAAAACTGAAACTAACATCGGCCTTTCTTCAAGTTGAATCCATCATATGTGTTTTCCCTATTATCTATTCTGTTTTTCAGAATTTGTGAAAATATTATACATTGTTTTTTACTACTCCTGCCATTAGAGCATATGGCGATTTTTTTTCATAACCAAATTTTTAAGGAGAAATTCTCTCTTCTCCTCCAGGGCCGGACTAAACGTGTAGGGTGGAAAGACCTAGCTAAATTCGCTATTGCACAGAGTGCACTTTAAGTTCTCAGATATCAATAAAAAAGCATTATTATGTTCAAATAGTGAAATAATATTTCTCTCTTAGGTAACGCGTCACTTTATGTTGGAGAGTAACGTCACACATTTTGTTTATCTAAGCTGAAATTCGTGTGCTTGCTCAAGATGACAACTGAACTTCCACAAATTCAAAAATTCAACGGCAATAATTTTCATTTATGGAAATTTCAAATGAAGATTATTCTAGAAGCAAAAGATCTTCTCAGTATAACTGATGGCTATGAAGTAAAACCTGATATAGAGGATATTGCAAAATTCTCTGAATGGAAAAAGAAAGATGCAAAATCCAAAATGCTGATCAATACTGCTCTAGAGTTTAAATATCTTCAACAGATTGTTAATTGCCAGACTTCAGCAGAAATGTGGAAGAAATTATCAACAATATATGAACTGAAATCTGAAACAAACAAATATTTGCTGTAGGACAAATGTTTGATGGTAGTGTCACATAAGTCCATGTTTGATTTTTCATCAAGGAATTGAATTCATCGTCCATAGCTAGTTTCCACTTTTTTGAGTTTTGTCCTACAATAGCATCTTCATAGTTCAATGTTTCTTGGTCATGGACATAACAAGCATATGAAATAGCTCTTGTACAGTTGGTTGATGATTGTTCCTTTTCTCTGATTCTATTCCTGAGAGGGTATCGACATGATTCTTCTGGTTTGGAACTGGTATTTGTGCTAACAACACTTTCTTCACTATATATAGTTACCTGCTCTTGTTGGTTATCCTGAATATTTTCTGATGTATTAGCTTCAGTAAATATTACATCTCTGCTTTTGATAATTTTTCTAGCAATAAGATCCCACATTCTATATTTTTTGTTAGTTTCAGTATATCCAACAAAAAATGTACGAATACTATTTTTGTCTAATTTCTTTCTGTTATCTTTTGGTATATGCACATAAGCGTTTACATCCAAAAGTTTTCAAATGTAAGATGGAGGGTTTTCCCTTGTACCATATTTCATAAGGTGTAGAATTTCCCAATACTTCAGTAGTACATCTATTTAAGAGATAGACTGCTGTGTTTACGGCTTCAGCCCACAGTTCAATCGGCATTTTTCTTCCATGTAACAAGCATCTAGCTGATTCAACTATTGTTCTGTTATCTCTTTCAGAAATTCCATTCTGTTCTGGGGTATATGGAGCAGTGAGTTCATGAACAATTCCTAGAGATTTTAGATAATCAGAAAAATTCTTATTTAAGAATTCTGTGCCATTATCTGTTCTGAATCTTTTTATTTTATTTCAAGTTTCAGTCCTAACTTTTTTTACAAATTCTTTAAATTTCTCAAGTACATATGATTTATGCCTAATGAAGTAGGCCACTCTAAATCTTGAAAAATCATCCTTGAATGATACAAAATATAATGATCCACCTGGTGATCTTTTACTCATTGGTCCACAAACATCTGAATAGATTAGCTCTCCTGGATAGGTCGAATTTGGACTTGTTGACGCGTGAAAAACTTTTATATTTTGTTTTCCATAGATGCATGCTTCACATAGTAAAGAATCAGGCTTTTCTCTAATTTTAAGGTTTTCTTCAAAAACATTATTTTCAAACATTTGGGTTAATTTTATAGGATTTACATGACCCATTCTTTAATGCCATATATCTAGACTTAACTGAGCAACATGAGTTTGTGAAGATTGCTTTGCTTTAATAAAATTTCTATAAAGATTTGAATTGTCCTTCATTCCAGTAACTAGCACTTTCGAATTTTGTGTCATTTTATCTGATATACTTTACAAATGAGCGTCAAACCATGTTTTGTTGCAGAAGATTTTGAAAAAAGATTGGTCTCCAATTCAGGTATATAGAGAACATCCAAAAGAGTTGCATTAATTTCCTGACTATCAACATAAGAGAGAATATCAATATTTCCCTTTCCTTTTGCATAGATCTTCTTTCCATCTCCAAGGCACACAGGATGAACACCTTCTGGTATTTCTTCAACGTAGAGAACCATTCTCTTCTGAAAGTCATGTGATCCGTTGCTCCAGAATCTGCAATCCAGGAATCCTTTGTTTCAGCGAGGACGGCACTTGTCTCAGCTGAAAAAGCACAGCTATCATCTCTGGCTGAAGAACTTGGCTGTTGTCCTTTTTGTTCTTCCTTTCTTTTATAACATTCTTTCCGCCAATGTCCTTTCTTCTTTCAATATCCACAGTGTGTGTTCTTCTTTTTTTATCTTTAATGGATTGTTGATGCTGCTGTTGTTTGTTGGAAGCTGTTGAATTTCTGTTGAACTTTGAAAAAGTCATCAAGGCATTATCTGGTTTAAAATTTCCTGAAGAATCCCAATGATCCTGTAAGCTTTCTTCTTTCAGTAATCTTGCCGTCAAGTTTTCTAGAGTCTTTTCTTCTGATGAAACTGAATCCCACGCTGTTATGAAATTCCTGTATTTATCAGGCAAGCTGCAAATTATCTTTGTAATTAGGGCAACATCAGAGATTGGCTCACCTAGATCTTTCATTTGTTGTGCCTGAGTTTCAACTTTGGAAATGTGAGAAGCAATGTTATCATTTGGATTCATTTTATATTCGAAAAATCTTTGTTGCAGCAAATATTTCGAAATTATAACCTCTGTGAAATCTTTAGGACAAATTAATAAAGCCTCCGAGGTTGTGTTTCTTTTTTAAAACATTTAATAACGCTCAAGCTTTCGGGTATGGTGGCCCTTCTACAGGAGCAACGCGAATTCGCGTATTCGGAGTATTCGCGTTGCTCCTGTAGAAGGGCCACCATACCCGAAAGCTTGAGCGTTATTAAATGTTTTAAAAAAGAAACACAACCTCGGAGGCTTTATTAATTTGTCCTAAAGATTTCACAGAGGTTATAATTTCGAAATATTTGCTGCAACAAAGATTTTTCGAATATAAAATGAATCCAAATGATAACATTGCTTCTCACATTTCCAAAGTTGAAACTCAGGCACAACAAATGAAAGATCTAGGTGAGCCAATCTCTGATGTTGCCCTAATTACAAAGATAATTTGCAGCTTGCCTGATAAATACAGGAATTTCATAACAGCGTGGGATTCAGTTTCATCAGAAGAAAAGACTCTAGAAAACGACGGCAAGATTACTGAAAGAAGAAAGCTTACAGGATCATTGGGATTCTTCAGGAAATTTTAAACCAGATAATGCCTTGATGACTTTTTCAAAGTTCAACAGAAATTCAACAGCTTCCAACAAACAACAGCAGCATCAACAATCCATTAAAGATAAAAAAAGAAGAACACACACTGTGGATATTGAAAGAAGAAAGGACATTGGTGGAAAGAATGTTATAAAAGAAAGGAAGAACAAAAAGGACAACAGCCAAGTTCTTCAGCCAGAGATGATAGCTGTGCTTTTTCAGCTGAGACAAGTGCCGTCCTCGCTGAAACAAAGGATTCCTGGATTGCAGATTCTGGAGCAACGGATCACATGACTTTCAGAAGAGAATGGTTCTCTACGTTGAATAAATACCAGAAGGTGTTCATCCTGTGTGCCTTGGAGATGAAAAGAAGATCTATGCAAAAGGTAAGGGAAATATTGATATTCTCTCTTATGTTGATAGTCAGGAAATTAAGCTATGGACGATGATTTCAATTCCTTGATGAAAAATCAAACATGGACTTATGTGACACTACCATCAAACAGAAAAGCTATTGCATGCAAGTGGGTATACAAAATAAAGCAAAATGCAGATGGATCAAATAAAATGTTATTTCTACATCAAGCTTCATACATTGAAAGAACACTTGAACATTACAACCTTATTGAAATTAAGTTACAATCTGTACCTTCTGATCCTTACTCAAAACTAACAAAAGAGATGTGCTTAAAGGATAATCAGGAAATTGAAGAAATGAACGAGATTCCATACAGACAGACAATTGGTAGTTTAATGTACCTCATGACTGGAACTAGACCTGATATTGCCTACGCAGTCAGCAGGGTTAGCCAATTTATGAACAACCCAGGACCTTCACATTGGACCGCAGTAAAGAAAATATTTGGATACTCAAAAGCTACGAAAAACATCGGTATTTGTTTTGGTGGGAGTTCCTGCAATACAACTTTGATGGGTTTTTCCGATGCTGATTTTGCTGGAGACCTAGACACAAGAAAATCAACCACCGGATATGTGTTCATGTTGAATAATGGATCTATTTCTTGGTGCAGTCAAAAACAGATTTTTGTGTCTCTGTCAACAACAGAATCTGAATATATTGCGGCTTCCAAAGCAACGAAAGAAGGAATTTGGCTGAGACAACTTCTACGCGAGCTACATCAAGAACAAGTAAATTAAAATCTATAAATAAAAGAAGACAAGTTTCTTTAAACAATTTTAAATGAACGCAAGCTTTCGGGTGAAAACCCTTCAACAGGCAGTATAAAGTGAACGCGACGATACAAACATGGTACATATGGCAGACAAGAATATATACACTTATGATATTTACATAACTATGGTAAAGAGAGTTGCAAATAAGAAATTTGCATCATTCTGAAACAATGCATATGGAGAATCTAATTTTCAATAAAGATGCTAATTACATAATTGGAAACTGGAATTTCTTTGAAATATGGTACATTACTGATATAGGCAACTATAGGTAGAACTACATTAAGGCCAGGAGAGCGTGATAGGCTTCGGGGAGGTCGATTTTTCTATTGATGTTGCCTTGCTTATAGGATTCTATAGATTCAAGTATGAGTCTTTGATGTTGGTTACGGATGTATCTGTAATGTATTGTAGGGTGTGTGATGTTAAAAGTATGGCCTGTTTCCTGTATGTGTTGATATATGAGAGATTTGGAGTCACGGTTAGATATGTTACGGGAGTGCTCAGACATCCTGATGGCAACGGTTCTACCCGTCTCACCCACGTAAGTGGCAGAGCATTGCTCACATGAGACGGAATAGACCGCGCCATCAGAACGTAGGGGATCCATGGGTACAAGGGGCTTAGTGTAAGGATGTCGGAGGGATGTGAGGAGGTTGGGGGAGTTTTTGTAATAGGTACGGATGCCGTATGATTTGAGGTGTCTAGCTATATCAACTGCGGGGGGGGAATAGGGAAGGAAACAAATAGATCTATAAGTTGTGGATGAAACAGGGGCGCCCGGTGTGTATGTGTGTCTATTGATAAAAGCAAGGGGGAAGGAAGCTCTGGAGAGGTGAGATATGATATTGTTTTTTTCTATGGTTTTAAAAATATCTAGGGAACAGTGGGTATGGATTCTTTTAGTGAGGGTCTTGACTATGTTAACTTTATGGGAGGTGGGGCAGTGTGAATTACCCGAAAGCTTGCGCTCATTTAAAATCGTTTTAAGAAACTTGTCTTATTTTATTTATAGATTTTAATATACCTTTCTAAGAAGAATCTCTTATTTCTTATTATTAAAAGAACAAGTAAAGCCTACAACAATTTTTTGCGACAATCAAAGCTGCATAAGACTTGTTCACAACCCAGAATACCACAAAAGAACTAAACATATTGATATTTCGTATCACTTTATCAGAGATCAATTTCAAAAACATGCAATTGACCTTCTTTATGTCTGCTCCAATGATCAAGCTGTAGACATACACTGGTGTCCAAAAAATAAGAAACTTAACCAATATTGAAATTTCTCAAAAGCTAATTTATTAACAAATATAAAATTTAGTATAAAAATAGTTTAAACTATGGAGAATTTGACTAGCTATATAAAAATTTAAAAAATATATTTGAAATTATGAAATATGCAAATTATTACCAACATACCCAAAGCTAAGGTTCCAGATCTTAAAGAAAAAGGATATCAATAGGGAGTATGATCACCTCTAACAGCTATCAAGGTCTCACAGCGAACCCTCATACTGTTTACCAGGCTTTGGAGGAGGTCCAAGGGTAGTAAACCCCACTCCTACAATAGAGAAGTTCTTAGATCAACGAGGGTTCTGGGAGAGGGGTGACGAGCTCCAATACGCCTCCCTAGAGCATCCCACACATGCTCTATTGGATTCAGGTCCGGAGATCTGGCTGGCCAATCCATCCTTCGAATATTCTCACTCTGGAGATATTCATTGACTAGCTTAGCTCTATGCGGACGAGCATTATCGTCCATAAAAATTAAATTGTGACCAATTTTATCTCTATAAGGTCTTAGATAAGGCTCAAGTATCTCGTCCCTGTACCTTTGGGCAGTTAAAGTGCCCCCAGAAAAAATGTGGAGGGGTCGGGGTCTGCTAGAACTGATGCCAGCCCAGACTAAGAGACTGCCCCCTCTAAAACTGTCTATTTCCCTGATGTTACTGGGATGATAGCGGGTTCCAGGCTCCCTCCAGATGAAAACTCCAGAGAATCTGTGTTTAAACTAAATCTTGACTCGTCACTGAAGAGAACATTGGCCCACTGATCATGAGTCCAGGCGTGATGTTCCAAGCACCAATTCAAGCTGGCTCTCCTGTGAGCAGAGGTTAAAGGGATACAGACCATTGGTCGTCTTGCATAAAGAGCACCTTCGTGAAGCCTTCGGTAAACAGTTTGTCTTGAAATTCTCGTTCCAGTAGCACTTGAGAGTTCATTAGAGAGTTGGATAGCTAAAAAAATTATAATTGGACAATTCTTAGATGGGGTAAACGACACGCCAAATAGCACACTTATAAAGACAAGGAAAAATTTGCATATTTTTAATTTTACCGAATCGAATGGTTGCGATAAATGAATTCTACGACTTAAAATACCTAATTAAATTACTTTTTAGCTTTTAGCGTTGTATATTTTAAAACATATCATTAAAAAACAAAAGTTTCTTATTTTTTGGACACCAGTGTATTTACGAAAGCTCTACCTCCAGAAAGGTATAGAAGACTAAGAAGCCAACTTGGACTGTTTAAAACAACAGAGTGCTTGTTAGGTGGGAGTGTTGTAGAGTAACGTCGCACACCGGCTGTTGCTTAGCAACGCCACCTTCCTACCAGACATCACGTGACCTGACGCCACTCCGACCAACTGTACCTGTGAAATTTTTAGTTTACTTTTGTTGTCTGCCCCTACGTTTGCCTTTTTTGACTCTCTTTGTTCCTTGTCATCTTAATATAATATTATTGTTAATTAAACAATACTTTTGAGATACAGCCTCTGATTCTCTTACACTTTACAGTCATTTAAAAATCACCCTTGAAGTAAGACTCTATAGTAGTTGATATAAGAAATGATTAAAGGGTAAAAGCAGAAGAATATCTTATATACGAATCTTACCTTACTTCAACTAACCTTTATTACAAACCGACTTTTAACAGATATATATTCCAAATATAGAATAAATATTTTCTATATATATTTTATATATTATTTATTTAATTATCCCATGTTCCTGGATTGAACAGAAGTCTCCAACTACCCAGGATATGTCCTACTGACCGAAGTCTTCTTTGCTATATTTGCAATTCCAGTAGAAATCCAATTCATTAGGTGACTCCCCATTCAGATTTATTACTTGCGATATTTTTTAAGGATGCTGGACTTAGGTTGGTGATCCCTAAGAAGGTGGCCGTCAGGAAATTTTGGTTTCGTAAGGAACATTGACCGATGAGAATTAAGATGATAACCCTAACATAAACAGGAACCTTCAATAGTAAAGGGACTGATAGATTGATGAAATATTTTACTGAAATAACATTGTGACTTTATGTGCTTATATAACTTTCAAGTAATATCCATAAATGCTATTTACGGTGTGAAAGGAAATAAATAATATTTATGAACAGTAAAAATGGTGGTAAATATTATAATTATGAAAGGCTCATTTTAAATGAAATATTTTTGTATAGGTACCTAACAATATTTCGACCAGGATAATCGAATATCGTTTTACAAAGAGTATGAATCCTTTTTTCCAACTGGTATGTATCAGGACAGGCCCTTTTAAACAAGGAGAGTGACGGACTGTGGACAAAAATTACCGTCACTTTTCTTTTTTTAAAAGGCCCGGTCTTCATACTTACCAGCGGGAAGAAAGATTCAAGAGGCGTACTCCTTGTAAAATATAGATAAATGGCCCTGACGAATTTTCGGAAGATACCAATGAAAAAACTAATAAGCAAAATTAATCTTTTCATCATCAATCAATTTCATATGAAATTATTTATTTATTTGCGAAATTAAAAAAAAAAATGCACTCATGGGGGCAAAACTCAAGGAAGTGGAAAGTCTTTAATATCACCGGTTTGTTAAAACTTGGTTATCTCGTGTTTTTTCGATAAAGGTCGCTGTGTATCAAATATCTTTTATTATCTGAATCCCGATATACATGCTGAAAGGTACAACTTTATTAAATTTTGTCCATCAGTGTAAATCTATGCATTCAGTATTACTCTTTCGCAAGCAATTCCCAAATCTAAGGCATCGTCCAATTATAAACAAGGTTTTTTTTTTTTAAGAAAGTCGATGTAAGGATCTAAGGACAAGTGTTTATTCATTCCTGGATAAAGCGCGATATTTCAAGCATACTTAGTCGATTAGCTAGAGGGAAAACTATTTTGAGACTGGATTAAGAATATATTATGAAAGTGGCAATTTTTTTAAAATTTGAATTGTGATTATTCAATTGATTTTATTATATGTGGGGGTCGGTGGAAGGCTGGTTAAACACTTTGGTTTTCGACCACTAGGACCTGGGTTCGATTCCCGGCCCCCGATTCGTGCAAAAGTTCAGCTCCACCAGCGAGTGCAAGTAACCAAACGGGGCTCTGGC
The DNA here is from genome assembly GCA_030710605.1 of Cordylochernes scorpioides. Classification (NCBI taxonomy): domain Eukaryota; kingdom Metazoa; phylum Arthropoda; class Arachnida; order Pseudoscorpiones; family Chernetidae; genus Cordylochernes; species Cordylochernes scorpioides. The sequence goes on from CP092871.1 coordinate 50,721,044, forward strand.
ACATTTGTAAGTGCAAAGTCGAACTGCTTTTCACATGTGTAGACATGTGGTGCGCTTACAGTAAAAGCAGTCGCTAACTACCCACCACGATTATCATGGCCTGTACCACGTGTACTAGGGATAAGCAAAAAAAAAAGATTTTATTTAGAAGTAACAAAATATTAATTAAGAAAGGGGAATTATTATAACGATGTCATGAAATATATGTGGTCTTATATATATTATACTAGCCGAATGACCCGGGCAACGCCCGGGGTTTACCCGATTAAATGCTTTTATTCAAATACTATTCGTTACAATTATAAATTGGCGCCGTGGCTGTCATTCTTGTATAATATATAAATGAGTTTTAAAAATTGTAAAAAAAAGGGATAGGCCGGGAATCGAACCCGGGCCACCCGCGTGGCAGGCGAGCATTCTACCACTGAACCACCGATGGTTATGAGAAATGGCCATATTTGGGTATTTATTCCATTCGCAAAAGCAAACGGTGACAGAATTGATTAAGAAAGGGCAATGCCAGGGTTTTACCCGATTAAAGGCTTTTATTCAGATACTATTCGTTACAATTATAAATTGGCGCCGTGGATGTCATTTTGTGAAACGTCTCGCTCCAAACTTTGTGTCTGAGAAGCGATATTTTTATGAAGAGATGATCTGGCTTTATGTCTTCTGCTCAAATGAATGTTTTTCTGTTAGAAATTTGTGTTCTACATTCTAAAAATGAACTGGCTTCACCCGTGGTCTCTGCTTTTTGGAATTTTTCCGGATATAATTTTGTATCTGATAATCAAATATGATACAGCAATATTGTCATCATTTTCTGAATAAAAAACAACTACTTTTTTCCCAGAACCTGTCAATTTATTTTTCTTGACTAAAAATCCGAAAAATCTATTTTCCAGATTTTTCTCTATATCCTGTTAAAACACGTTTTACATGTCCATTAGGTCAGCTGATATTACCTCCCATCTTCACCGCTAGAGGCGCTGCTTGCGAGCGAAAGGGCAAATTTGCAACGCAATTTGTAAATAACTTGTATACATACTTGTATACTTGTGTACATAGACCATAAATCTGTACAAAGACAGGAAAAGCACATATATTTTAATAATATAAATGAGTTTTAAAAATTGTAAAAAAAAAATGCATCGGCCGGGAATCGAACCCGGGGCGCCCGCGTGGCAGGCGAGCATTCATCCACTGAACCAAAAGCAAACGGTGACAGAATTAAGAAAGAATTGTGCATGACGCTGATAATAACTGTATATATTAATGATACAGCAACATTGTCATCATCATTTTCTGAATAAAAAACAACTACTTTTTTCCCAGAACCTGTCAATTTATTTTTCTTGACTAAAAATCCGAAAAATATATTTTCCAGATTTTTCTCTATGTCCTGTTAAAACACGTTTTACGTGTCCATTAGGTCAACTGATATTACCTCCCATCTTCACCGCTAGAGGCGCTGCTTGCGAGCAAAAGGGCAAATTTGCAACGCAATTTGCAAATAACTTGTATACATACTTGTATACTTGTGTACATAGACCATAAATCGGTACATAGACAGGAAAAGCACATATATTTTATTAATATAAATGAGTTTTAAAAATTGTAAAAAAATGCATCGGCCGGGAATCGAACCCGAGGCGCCCGCGTGGCAGGCGAGCATTCTACCACTGAACCAAGAGCAAACGGGGACAGAATTAAGAAAGAATGCATGAAGCTGAAAACTGTATATATTAATAATTAACTATCTAATGTTTATAATGAGTATTTTATATAAGCATATATAATGAATTTAACTATCCTTTTTTTTATTTTGAATATAAACATATTCCTGATGATATTTAAATCAGATTTATGAATTATGACAGATAAATGATTATATTTATTGATTTTGGCAGCTCTTTTTGTAATTTCTAGGTGTTTCAGATAGGAAATTGAATATTCGAAATTATAAATCGTTTGTAGTCTTGAACAATCGCTGAAAAAAATCAATCCGCAACTCCCAACAGTTTCCGACTTGACATCTTGCAACACACACACACACATATATATATATATATATCTCTATATATAAAAGTCAATTTCTGTCTGTCTGTTTCGCGATAAACTCAAAAACTACTGAACCAATTGGTACCAAATTTTGCATGTCGCTTTTTATAAACCTGAGGAAAATTTTCGGCTGCATTTTGATTAGTATTTTTGGCTATTTATTTTTTTCATTTGAAAAACTTTTTTTACGCGGACTAATCCGGAATGGAATGAATACCTAAATATGGCCATTTTTTTAAGCATCGGTGGTTCAGTGGTAGAATGCTCGCCTGCCACGCGGACGGCCCGGGTTCGATTCACGGCCGATGCATTTTTTAAACAATTTTTAAAACTCATTTATATTATCTCTATATATATATATAAAAGTCAATTTCTGTCTGTCTGTTTCGCGATAAACTCAAAAACTACTGAACCAATTGGTACCAAATTTTGCATGTCGCTTTTTATAAACCTGAGGAAAATTTTCGGCTGCATTTTGATTAGTATTTTTGGCTATTTCTTTTTGTCATTCAAAGAACTTTTTTTTACTCGGACTAATCCGGAATGGAATGAATACCTAAATATGGCCATTTTTTGAAGCATCGGTGGTTCAGTGGTAGAATGCTCGCCTGCCACGCGGGCGGCCCGGGTTCGATTCCCGGCCGATGCATTTTTTTTTTACAATTTTTAAAACTCATTTATATTATTTTTTTTACACAAATAAATTTACTGGCAATGCGTTTCTTTTAAATATCATCAAATATTATCTCTACAGACCTTACTGCAATGATATGAGTTATTGAATGAGAGGGCTTGGCTCATCAGTAGTGAACCCTCTCAGCGGTTTCGCCAAATTAATCTCTAGACCGCTCTACTATTGTATTGGATTGGTTTTCTTATATACCCTGTATTTTCTATGGAAGGCAGCTTAGGGGTGTTTAGTGAACTATGAACATAAGCTTATAGGTCTGTAGAGGTACATACATATAATTTAAAGGTATTCCATCGAGCAAAGCTCTTCCGCAAAATATGTTTTCATAATCAATATATATTAGTAAATTAAATTTAATTGCCATCTATCGTAAAAATTTTACACAAATAAATGTACTGGCAATGCGTTTCTTTTAAATATCATCAAATATTATCTCTACAGACCTTACTGCAATGATATGAGTTATTGAATGAGAGGGCTTGGCTCATCAGTAGTGAACCCTCTCAGCGGTTTCGCCAAATTAATCTCTAGACCGCTCTACTATTGTATTGGATTGGTTTTCTTATATATCCTGTATTTTCTATGGAAGGCAGCTTAGGGGTGTTTAGTGAACTATGGACATAAGCTTATAGGTCTGTAGAGGTAAATACATATAATTTCAAGGTATTGCATCGAGCAAAGCTCTTCCGCAAAATATGTTTTCATAATCAATATGACCCAGCCAACATATACAATCCAGACGAAACAGGATTATTTTTTCAGTTCATTTCTGACCGAACACTTGCTCACAAAGATGAAAACTGCCGTTGTGTCAAAAGGATGAAGCAACGAATCACTGTTCTACTGTGCTGCAACTCTACTGGAATAGAAAAGCGGCGATTGCTGATTATTGGAAAATCGGCAAAGCCTCGATGCTTCAGAAACTTTAGTCCACACTTCTACTGCACTTACACATCTAACAGCAAAGCATGGATGACCTCTAGCATCTTTCGAGAATGGCTACTACAGTTCAACAAGCAGCTTGTCTCTGAAGGACGTCGTATCCTACTGTTGTTAGATAACGCTACGTCTCACTGCTTCCCTAATGATGGTCTCAGCAACATAAATATAGACTTCCTTCCACCAAATATGACTGCCAGTCTGCAACCACTGGATAGTGGCATCATCAAAAGTTTCAAGGGTCAATATCGCAAGCTTCAACTCCAGAAAATGGTGGAATAGGCGGAAACCCATCTACCCACAGAATTACGTCTGGATTAGGCTGTGCGCTATTGTAAAATGGCTTGGGATTCTGTGAGCCCTGATTCCATCAGCAACTGCTGGAATCACACAGGCATTCGCTTCACTTCTACTGCTGCAGTTGAGCCTCTTAATTATGGAAATCTGCTCGATCGCATTCGCGACATCTTCGCTGTTACACCAGAGAATTTGATGACTGAAAGGGAGTTTCAACTGGTTGATGATTCTCAGGAGGCGGAAATGAAGCTAACAGATGACAATTTGCTGGAGTCCACTGTTACAGCGAAAGAAGAACTTGGCGATGATGATGATGCAACGGTGACCCAGCGCCTACCATCGTTAAGGGAAGCCAGAACAGCTGCTGAGACAGTTTTGTTGTTTCTTGAGCACTCCAAGAGAGCAACATCTGACGACGTCAATCTATCTGCGGATTTGTTACGCCGTGTCTATACCATAAGTGAGGGGAAGAAAACACAAGTTGCAATCACAGACTTCTTTAAGAAAATGTAATTACTTTTTTATGAATAAATTATAAATTATTTTTTTTTCTATTTATCATATTAATTAATTAATGCCGGTTTTGCATTCTATATATTGACTTAAAGTATAAATTGTTATAAATAATTTAATGTATCTTTAAATTTCACATTTTAAACGTGTTCGATACAACGCCACCCTCGCCTTACGCCGCTTTTTTTTGCTAATTCCGGATGGTGGCGTTATAACGAGAGTAGACTGTAGTCACGACCGTCTTTCCTCATCGGCAGGCCGCCTCTGTCACGGATGCGCGCGCACAGGGAGGTCACGTGCTCGCCGGCTCCCTCGAGCCGGATTTGAACCAGCGACCTAAGGATCACCGTTGTAACATCTACAGTCGGGTAAAACACGGGCGTTGCCCGGGTCATTCAGCTAGTATATATATATGCGTGAGTTTTTTTTAAATATTGTTTTCTAATAAATAATTAGTTAGATTATATTTTGAAAAAAGGAAAAAAAAGTAACACCAGCAAAGCATCGGCAGTTACGCATCCTTTTTTTCACCCAGCCTATGACGCGTAGCTGCCGATGCTTTGCTGGTGTTACTTTTTTTTCTTTTTTTTTAAATATAATCTAACTAATTATTTATTACAAAAAACATAAAAAAAACAAACCTCACACATTTAAATCAAATAAAAAAAATTATTAATCTTAAAATTTTCATAACTATACTATTTGATACAGAATTAGCTTGCTGATCTACTCAAAATTATTTCAAAATCTGTAGTTCTTAATATTTTCCTTTTCCTCTATTTTCCAAAAAAAAAAAAAAATTATTGATATATATAGTTTGAAAATAAATATAGAAATTGGTTCATTCCCGGCTACCCCGACCACCCAGAGGTCTAGCATAGGTACACTTGCTATGTTAATTGAATTGAGTGAGAGTTAGAAATATCACTAGCCGAATGACCCGGGCAACGCCCGGGGTTTACCCGATTAAATGCTTTTATTAAAATACTATTTGTTACAATTATAAATTGGCACCGTGGATGTCATTCTTGTATAATATATAAATGAGTTTTAAAAATTGTAAAAAAAAAAATGCATCGGCCGGTAATCGAACCCGGGGCGCCCGCGTGGCAGGCGAGCATTCTACCACTGAACCAAAAGCAAACGGTGACAGTTGTGTCTCGCGCATTGGCGGCGCCATCGTAGCGAACCAATAGGAGAGCGCCATTCCAAAAAAAAGCGAGTTGGGGGGGGGCATGATAGGGGGGGGCAAAGGTGGCGTGATCGTAGCCAATCAATAGGAGGGCGCCATTCCAAAAAAAAAGCAAACCGTGACAGAGATGAGGAATGACGCTCGTAACTGTATATAGAATGCTTCTATCCGGCCTGGAAGCTTATTGAAATCAATTTACAAAATTTGAAATAAAATTTGGAAATTTGTCCTTTCCTGGCCATCCTGACAACTCATAAGTCTGAAATTTGTCAATATGCATTGTCATCGGGTTCGGAAAAGTGTACCAAATTCCTACGTGCTCTAGAAGTATATTAAAATTGATTACACGATTTGTGGACAGACAGACAGCCGAACCGGTAGGCATGGAAACAGGTAAAATACAAGCTTTTAATTACGATGCACTAGCGCGCCATCTGTTATCAAATTACAAAACTATTTTAGAGGCGTAATATTCTTTTTAAAATAAAATTATTTCTACTGTCCTTACTGCAATGGAAAAATTAAAGGGAGGGCCTGGCTCATCAGTGGTAAACCCTCCCAGCGGTTTCGCCAGTTTAATCTACCATACCGCTGTTATATTGCATTTTTGGAACTTCCTTTTATAGTGACACTGATGCGTGACTATTCGAATGGGTATTTTAGATGAACTATGGACATATGCTTTTAGGACAGCAGAATTACATTTAATTATAAATACATAATATGCTTCGAGCAATCGCTCTTCCGCAAATATCAAATTGTGTCTTTTATTTGAACAATTATATTACGATGCACTAAATTACGATCCAAAAATGCAATATAACAGCGGTATGGTAGTTTAAACTGGCGAAACCGCTGGGGGGGTTTACCACTGATGAGCCAGGCCCTCCCTTTCATTTTTCCATTGCAGTAAGGACAGTAGAAATTGTTTTATTTTAAAAATAATATTACGCCACTAAAATAGTTTTGTAATTTGATAACAGATGGCGCGCTAGTGCAACGTAATATAATTGTTCAAATAAAAGACACAATTTGATATTTGCGGAAGAGCGATTGCTCGAAGCATATTATATATTTATAATTATATGTAATTCTGCTGTCCTAAAAGCTTATGTCCATAGTTCATCTAAAATACCCATTCGAAGAGTCAAGCATCAGTATCAATATAAAAAGAAGTTCCAAAAATGCAATAATGCTTACCTGTTAGCATGTAGAAGGCGGAATAAATTGATACCAAAAATGCAATATAACAGTGGTATGGTAGATTAAACTGGCGAAACCGCTGGGAGGGTTCACCACTGATGAGCCAGGCCCTCCCTTTCATTTTTCCATTGCAGTAAGGACAGTAGAAATTGTTTTATTTTAAAAAGAATATTACGCCTCTAAAATAGTTTTGTAATTTTATAACTGATGTCGCGCTAGTGTATCGTAATATAATTGTTCAAATTAAAAACATAATTTGATATTTGCGGAAGAGCGATTGCTCGAGGCATATTATATATTTATAATTATATGTAATTCTGCTGTCCTAAAACCTTATGTCCATAGTTCATCTAAAATATCCATTTGAATAGTCAAGCATCAGTGTCACTATAAAAGGAAAACCAAACAATGCAATATAACAGCGGTATGGTAGATTAAACTGGCGAAACCGCTGGGAGGGTTCACCACTGATGAGCCAGGCCCTCCCTTTCATTTTTCCATTGCAGTAAGGACAGTAGAAATTGTTTTATTTTAAAAATAATATTACGCCACTAAAATAGTTTTGTAATTTGATAACAGGTGGCGCGCTAGTGCATCGTAATATAATTGTTCAAATAAAAGACACAATTTGATATTTGCGGAAGAGCGATTGCTCGAAGCATATTATATATTTATAATTATATGTAATTCTGCTGTCCTAAAAGCTTATGTCCATAGTTCATCTAAAATACCCATTCGAAGAGTCAAGCATCAGTATCAATATAAAAAGAAGTTCCAAAAATGCAATATAACAGTGGTATGGTAGATTAAACTGGCGAAACCGCTGGGAGGGTTCACCACTGATGAGCCAGGCCCTCCCTTTCATTTTTCCATTGCAGTAAGGACAGTAGAAATTGTTTTATTTTAAAAAGAATATTACGCCTCTAAAAAAGCTTTTAATTAAAAATAACTCGAGCACAAACGGTGATCTTTGGCTACTTGTTGTGCCGCAAAGCAGAAAAGAGGAAATTATTAAGGAATACCATGACCATATGATCTGTGGCCACTTAGGAGTTGCAAGAACCACACACCGAATAAAGAATAAATATTATTGGCCCTGTATGTTAAAAGATATCCCGAACTACGTAAAAACATGTCAACTTTTCCAAAGTCGTAAAGGAACAAACCAACTTCCTTCAGGATTTATTCAGCCTATACCTCCAGCAAATTACCCATTTGAAAAGAGTTGGTATAGATTTCGTGGTCTCACTTCCATCCACTAAACCTAGCGAAATATTGATAGTGGTTTTGACAGACTACCATACAATATATACAGAGACAAAAGCAGTTACAGCTACCCCAGCAATAGAAATCGCTAACTTTATTGTATAGAAGGTGCTTTTATTAGTCAAGGAGCGCCTCGTGGTGCCGCGATAGGGTCTCACAGTTCAAAAGAAACCTCCTAAAGAAAATCAAAAGAACTGCTTTCCTTCCAGCTACCATCCACAAACAAATGAATTAACAGAACGTTTGAACAAGACACTAATTAACATGTTGAGCATTTATGTAAATGTGGATCAGAAAATTGAGATAAAATACTGCCGTTTATTACCTATGCATACAATTCGACATTGCAAGAAACAACTGGATTATCGCCATTCTTTCTTCTACATGGTAGAGAGCCCGTTTCTCTCCTAGATAACATCCATGTCGAAATTGAAACTAACACCGGTGATTACGAAGAATGTTGAAAATATTTCTTCTATATGTAAATATATACTTCGATTAACTTTATTATATATGTAAATAGTATTTACCATCTGTTCCCTTTTGTTTGTATTTGCCTTTAAAAAAGGGGATGTTGCCTGTGCCGGCAGAAGAACTCGTGACTTGTGGCTAGAGGAGAGCGCGCTACTAGCTGTTACAATAAACATGTCTCTTTTACAAGTCTTTTAAAACTCGTCCAAGTTCATTTCTGGAGTCTTCATCTTCTTGAAGCATTACATAGCAAGTTTTAGCCGTGTTACAGCCATATCGGGGACTACCTCCGCGACAATGAATGTGTGAATGACCTACTGAGGAAGTACATAATTGCAGAGAAATAGGTATCCACAACACTAAAAATTTGCGAGAATGGATGAATAAATATTACAAAGAAAATAATTGCGATTGTAAATACATCACAGGAGATTTGATATCCATATGAACACCAATAAGGAAAGTAGCGAAGTGCAAAAAGCTTCTAAGAAGATACTTTGGACCATATACAATATCAGGGAAACTATCAGGAGTGAACTATCTAGTAACACCTGAAGATTAACGTAACATTGAATCACACGTTGTTCATATATCAAGAATGAATACCTACTTCCAGAGAATTCAATAAGACTACAAGGACGTGGTGGAGCCTGAAGGAGGGGGTAATTTTACAGAATAATCTGTGGTGGCCTACTCGGTGAATCATCATCAATGTCGCGTCATCATCGTGACGCTAGGTCAGAATTTAATTTGTAAAAGGTTTATTTATATCTCTCGGTTGTATGTATTTAGACATCTGGCGAAATTTGTAAATACTTTTCTCGTTAAAATAAAAGCGTTTTAATACTTCCCGCTCTGTTTACAATACAGCAATGGATCAGTCTACAGTCGAGACAAAGTCAATCGTACAGGAAAGCGCAACAATATCCACAAAGGATCGAAGGAAAACTTCACAATTTGCCAAAGTGCTGTTTAGCTGGCAGAGTGGCTAGGCCAAATATATGGTCAAAATATAAATGGAAATTATGCTGGGAGGAAATTAATCTATAAAAATAAAGGTCGCCACTACCGTCAAGATGGACTCTAATAGATGGCGATTAGTTTTCAAGCGATTTTTCTGATTCATGCAACGTATATGGCATCCCTTTGTCCTCAATCCCGATCTCACCAGTCAACTCGGTGAAACCGTCCTGTATGTAGCCTCCAGTACCAAGATAACTGTGGTCATGGTCACCCTAATTAATGAATTGATTCACTGAATTATTTTTTTCCTTAAAATTGAATTTTAGTTCACTAATAATATCAACCCTAAGTTTGTCATTCAATAAATAGTGTATTTTAAAGACAGCAAATATTCAAAACCTAATCGTATTTATAACCTAGAATTTATGCTAAGGTATATCTCCTGATCGTGAAACTAAAAGTTGCTGATGGCTGGCGTCATCTATCGGAATAAATATCAACTAAGACGGCGCAGACAATCAGTATATTTTAGTTGTACAATAAGGAGATACCTTTTTATTAAATCATCAATCTGATTCCAGTAAAATTTCACTTTTGTTCTATTTATTTTTCTCCTCTAGAGTTTATGGTTAAATCGAGAATGATTTAACATATTTAAAAATTTTTTTCCACTATCTGTGTACTCTATATAAGCCCTTTATAAATCTATCGAATGTATATTATCTACTCTGTACGCTTACTCTTCAGGTACTGTGGAGATGATGTACTTTAGGAAGATTTTACTTTGCAACGAATTGCTACTGCTACTAAAATATACTAATTGAACAAACAGTATAAAAATAAGCTACTGACATATTTTAGGATTTTTAAAGCGCTTTAAAACATAACTCATAATCTTAACGATTTCCTTTTATGCATCAAGGAATGCCTGTCGCCAAATATGGCAAAGAAACGGCTTTCCAAGAAATTGTAAATCTTAAGGAGATAGGAAACCCGTCAATTAGCGAACTAATTCACATTTTCCGAACTCGTAGCAATGGCAGTGACTCTTTCCTGATATATTTCTATATATTGTTACGTCGTACCCAGGCGCTATTCGTGTACTTTGTCTACTCAGGAGGCCACAAAGATACACATGTGAATTCGAAGGGATTGCAGCTAAAGGTAGCGCTTTATTATGTCTCACTAACAGAAGGAATACAATGAGTGGGACTTGACTTCAACTCCCCGTCAGAAATATCCTTGGCGCCGTGGATGTCCTCTTGTGAAACTTCCCGTTACACACTATTCAAGTCCAGCCTGGACTTACACCGGCTTGTAGGCCGCTCCGATGTCAGGCTCTCCTGGCACCTCCTTGCAGGAATATCCACACGCCCGGAGGCAAGTCGCTACGTCTTCTCCTTGCCGCTGATGTCACCCGACTCTGTCCTCCCCCACACAGGAATGCTGTTTTTGGCGCCTGCCACATGGCATCAGGGGAAGCTGGAGTCCACCCCTCTTTCGTACCGATAAGGACTGATTTCACCAGAGGCGCAGATCGGCGGCCCTTTGATCTCCCTGATGTCTCTGGCCACATGAGGGTCGTCAGCCTCCCGGAAGCGTAGCGGCAGGATCAGCGCCAATCCTTGTTGGTAGAACCACATCCTAACTCGGACTTTCTTCCCACTCTCAATCAGTTCCAACGCCACTGATTTGTCTTTCTGTCTAGCACAGGGCGGTTGTTCTCCACATAATGGCGGGCAAATTTCACTGCCTTCGATGGTTTCATTTGATATTTGGATTTTCACTTGTGAACACTCTTAGCCGCGATGTACATTTTCAAAAGGTTGAGAGCTTTTGTATTACGCTTTCGCCGCTTCTTCCCACGACGGGGCTGTAGATCGTGGATATCTACAGTGGATGCGCTTTCCTGATTCACGCTGAACGTATCGTGTCCTTCCAGCATGTATTCTTCCTTGTTTTACAGAGGGGGTCGGGAAAGTTCCTTTCTTCTGTCGGTTTCCCATTGTCTTGCTTTAAAATCTCTCTTTTTCCAAACCCTTCAGACCTGGGCCTCTTCATGACGACCCCGCACTGGGCTGTGAACTTCTTAAAGCTGCTGGTGGTGTCGGATCCCGTGGTAGTGTCAAAGTCGGTAGAACTCTTTCTAGGCGGCGGCTGTTGGATCTGCATCTTGTCGGGCGAAGAAACGAGGATCATGGGTACACATTCTTGGCACACATTTTCAGTTTGAATTGCAGGCTCCTGCGCTCACACATTGCGCGCGACTTACGCGTCACAGACATTGTCGCCGGACTTCCACAGAGCGTCCAATGCTCTATACAGCTCAGTCGGATCGCTGGCTCCAACTTCGGGGTGCTTCGACCATCTAGCCTTGTCGCACTTCCACAGAGCACCCAGCACCCGTCCAGTTGGATCGCCGCTGTAGTCCCTGACAGTCTGTCACTGTCGCAGAGGTTAGCCACGCTGTCGCACTGCATATCACCAAGATAGTTGTTGTTTTCCTGGAGTATTTCAGAATGAATCCCAAGGGTTCGATTTCCGCACTGCGTATCACCTAGAGGACACTCTTCTTCCGTCCGCTTTATTTTATACAAAACACTCGTGCCACAGCCATTGTCGGATCCGATCAGCTCGCCCTCCTCCACAACACAACCAGTCGGGATCATTTCCTACTGTCGACATTCTTCGGACTTCTGGACCACGGGAGAATCTTTTAGCGTAGATTCTGGCAGTCCACTTACGACGTCTCCCGACATGATGGACATTGTTGTGATGGTCTTGCTGAGATCTTCATCACCTGGACTCGTCTTTTGTCTCCTCAGACATTGAGTACTTGGGCTAATAGTTGCTGTGATTATTTTTGAAAAGCCATCAGAATTTTCTGGCTGAGGTACGTTGACCTTAACTTTGCCAGACATGGGTGTGGCAAAACGTTTGACATTCCGATTATGCTTAAGTCGGCTCAATCGAGATTCCAATGGAGTAATCCCTTCTTTAATCGATCTAACGTCTTCTCCGACCACATCTAATTTCTGGTTTATCAGACTGAGCAATTTCTTGTATTTTTCAAATTCGGGGGTCGGTTAGTTTTCCATTTGTCTTTTTAAATTGGCGCAAATAAAATATTCAATTAAAATTAACTAAGCTGCAATCCCACTTCTGACACCTAATGTTACGTCGTACCCAGACGCTATTCGTCTACTTTGTCTACTCAGGATGCCACAAAGATACACACGTGAATTCGAAGGGATTGCAGCTAAAGTTAGCGCTTTATTATGTCTCACTAACAGAAGGAATACAATGAGTGGGACTTGCCTTCAACTCCCCGTCAGAAATATCCTTGGCGCCGTGGATGTCCTCTTGTGGAACCTCCCTGGACTTACACCGGCTTGTAGGCCGCTCCGATCTCAGGTTCTCCTGGCACCACCTTGCAGGATCATCCATACGTCTTCTCCTTGCTGCTGATGTCACCCGACACTGTCCTCCCCCACACAGGAATGGTGTTTTTGGCGCCTGCTACATGGCAGAGGGGGCAGCTGGAGTACACCCCTCTTTCCCCAACTTTACTTTAGTATCTTGGCCTCGTCATCCATGTAACAATATAATGTCAAATTCTCATCTAGATAGGTCAAGTATTGTGGAAACGTAGGCGGGAAACACACATACACATTAATAAGCAAACATTTCATCTTTATTTATACCGATTTATATTAATAATGTATATACAGTGTTAAATTCATTTTACATATGGCTAAATTAAAAAATAAGGCTCATTTTGGATTTAATAAGATTTTTTATTCATCCAATATTTCGATGGACGTTTGGTCCCTCGAAATATTGAATATAATTTTTAAAAATGTTAAATCTAAAATAAAGCCTTATTTTTTAAATTTAGATATTATGGATTGCTTAATATTCATAATTCGTCGAAATATATTACAAAAAAAATGTTGAAATTTTGTTTGATTATTGTTCTTCGTTCTGTTCTGGCAAAATGTCTGGAAAGTTGAGTGGAGATTGAGGTTTATCAAAAATTTCATATAGCTCCTCACAGACATCAGGGGGAATTTTTTTTCCACACTCATTTATTATGGTCAACATCTTTGCTGTGTTGAACCTAACATCACGACTTTTGCTCTGGATATAGGCATCTTTGGCTTCGACCTCTGCCAGTTGTCTCTCTAATTCTTCAATCCTATTCATATAACTTCTCTCAGTTTGGCTACGCTTGTTTCTGCATGTATTAGCATAACCTCTATTCTTCAGCGTTCTACGTCTTTTCTTGAGGGCTGTGGTCTCTTTCTCAGATAATTTCATAGACCTAATGCGTTCGTTGAGTTCTGGTACAGACAGCGTTATCAGATCATTGTCGGAAATGGTACGAGAGGATGAAGGCTTGGAAGTTTGGCTGAAAGCAGCTTCCACCTACACAAACAATGTCTATTAATTTGAATAGTCCATTTAGATATAGAATTCTATTATTACACTATTTAAAATATGAAAGGTAATGTTAATATACGACAACATCTGAAATATAAAACATATGATAAATTTTAGATTTCAAATATCAGCATCAAGTTAGCGTTCTATATCGCTGGAAATTAAGAATATTTAAAATTTCCCCAATTAGGTTATATATAGAATTTAGAATAATTAAAAATTTATATATTTGTTAGTTAATTCAAAAAATAAGAGGTTTGTTTCAATATATAGTTAATAAATAAATTAGAATAGGGAAGACTCCCAGCGGGGCTTCGGCCGTTACGCGTCATAAGCTGGGTAGAAAAATTAATATGCGAAAAGATTGGTTTGTCGAAAAGAGAAAAGAAAGATACATGATAATAATTTTCCAATGATTAAATATAAACTAAATTGAGGAAAAAAAATCATTTTTATCTTTTCTCTCTTATATAAATAAAAAAAGCTAGTAATTTTTAATTTTAAAATTCAATTTTGTGACTTTTAAAGCCCATATTAATGACAATCTAGTGTAAAGTGGAGAGAGAAAACAATATATATATATATATAGATGGAAAATTTGCCGGGAGGAAATTAATCCATGGAAGCAATGGTCGCCTCTCCCGTCAAAATAAACGTCAGAATCTGACGCCATCTATTGACCGTTTTTGACGGGAGAGGCGACCATTGCTTCCATGGATTAATTTCCTCCCGGCAAATTCTCCATCTATGTTTTGCCAATAGATTTGGCCCAGCCACATTGCCAGCAAAACACCTCTTTGGTAGATTGTGAGGATTCCATTAGATCCCGTGTGGATCTCATGGAATAAAGTCCGCCCTAGACTGACGAGGGCCATTAGCCCGAAACCATGGTCTCTAGGTGGACGCTTATCAGTTTGCCAAAGTTGGTGTTGTGGGTTTGTCACCGACCCGATGCCGCTAGTTGCGGCGACGGTCAATAGATGGCGTCAGATTCTGACGTTTATTTTGACGGGAGAGGCGACCATTGCTTCCATGGATATATATATATATAAGTAAAATCTATTTATACAGATACCATTACTGTACAAGGGATGAATATGTTTCAGTGATATGTGTATATTAAACTCTAACAAATGTAAAAATTGTGAAGCCTGAATATCAAATATATGTCTCCTTTGAATATTTTATATATTCTCTCAATATATTATATATGAAAACATCTTCCACTCTACACCTTCATATAAAAGTATTATATGTATTTTGATTATTCCATATTTGCTTGAATGTAGCTGAATATATATATTAATATATAGTCTCTCATAAAATACTGAAATTAGACAAATAACATACAAATTTGAATCTTTTAGAGTGTGTCTAAAATATTAATATATACTAATTGAATGAGCCAGATTCTTCCTGCGTGTATGTTTTTCAGACAAAAATCATTTTGCCCAATGCTATTTATTTATGATTATATATAATTTTAACTCTAAAAGAGAGAAAGGGAAGAAGAAGAAGAGAGAAGAAGTAGTCATGAGGAGCTTACAATTAGTAAATCATCATTACTATAATCATATTTTAGAATTTCTTATTTTAAAATTATTTATCTTAAGAATGATGATTAGATATATACATAATATTTGTTAGGTATTATTGGTCTATCATTCACTCTAGAAAAGCCCAAGCAAAGCAGGTTCTACACTACTAAGTAAATATAGGTTTTGTCACGAATATTATTTAAGGTAAAACAGCATTTTATTTTATACATATACACTCAGGTAAAACATGGGCCTTATCTTGTTCATTCGGTTAGTTATATATATTCTGATCAAATGGGTCATGATTCTATTATTTTAAAATGTGGAACATTTAAAAAATAATCGCAAATGTCATGGCGAGTAAGTTGAAGAAAAAATTGGATGGATTTTATACGAATTGAGTGAAAATGAGCGTATTGTGGGTGGGATATATCATATATTGGGACAAGAATTGGAAAAAAGCTAAATATTATATTACACTGGTCTACACTGAAAATATGTTTTGATAATGCATCAGTTTCTGACTTAATTTGAGGTGCCAATCAAGAATATATTGTTAGGTTTTTATGTATCTCATCAATTTTTAGAGATATAACATATACATATTTAGGCCATAATGTGGTACATCAGTCCATAAAAGCGGTACGAAAAACACATTGAACCCAAATAAAAACTGAAAATGTCATACCAAAAGGTACTTTATTTACTGTAGTATAAGAACACAGAATCTATACAAAAAAAAAAGTAAAATGCTACAGTCAATCATTCATGAATTTCAACCTTTGAATTTATCTTATAAGTGTATTCTGTCAGGCCGCGGGATAGAATCCAGCAGTAATCTGCCATCATGTGGCAGTCCCAGACACCTTGATATCTCTCTTCCATCACTTTCATGTCTTGATGGAATTGCCCGCCTTGTTCATCACTAAATGACCAGGTGACTATGCAAGTAGTGAACCTTAATACTCATATTCACACCCAAAGCTTCATAGCTTTAAAGCATATTTTGGACAAGCTCTTTGTAATTATCGTCTCTTTTATTATCTAAATTTCCATGTACTACAGCCTTAAAGCCCGACCATGCTGCTTCTTAAATTCCATTCATGGTTATTAGAGAATATTTGTCATTAAGGAGCATCTTGATTTGAGGTCGGTCGAAAACTCCTGCTTTTATTTTTTCTAGGCTAATATTTGAAAAAAAAAAACGATATATATATTTGAAGCATTTTCTCCATATTTTTATCTAGAGCCATTACAAACTGCTTACATAAACCTAGCTTTATATGTAATGATTTTTTCCCGAGACACCAAAGGTTTGCTAATCACATTAGCTTTTCCTACTGAAAGTTCATCTCGAAGAGGCCATTTGTTTGTTTGCCAATGTATTTGTCGTGCCCTGCTATCCCACATGCATAAAAAACTAGGATACTTGGTGTATCCACTTTGAAATCCCAGTAAAAAGTTAACCATTTTAAATCACAACGCAAATAAACCAATTATACTCATTTTATTTGATTTTATTCAAAATGGTTTTCATATTTACAACATTCTCCTTAATTTTGGTTGTATACGCTTTTGGAATAGATGCATATTTATTTCCATTATGAAGTAAAACACATTTGAGGCTACTCACGGAACCATCGATAAATAGACGCCAATCTTCCGGACGGTATTCCTCTAGTTTTAAAAGGTGTAGTAAGCCTTTTACATTAGTGCAGTAAACCAGATTTGCATCCTGCTGATAGAAAGGTAGGAACGAACTTTCTCTTGTCCGATAAAATGTTACATTGACACCGCTTCGAATTGGCTCATTTATTTTAATTTTGATGCAATCAGTTCCTCATCTTGCTTTGAAAGTCTCAGGTCACGTATCAAATCGCTCAGTTTTGGTTGTGAAAAACGTTTTGGACATTCTTGTTCTCCATAGCTCTCACTATCAGAATCAACCAGTTCAATATCTTTTTGTGTGGTGGCTTTTGATTCATCATAAAGAGGATTATTAGCACTGGATAAAAAAACCTGGGAGGGGACTATTTGGGCTGTGTGGTATTGGAAGACTAGCTGAATATAGGTCTTTGTATATAAGCTTTTCTTATCAAGTCTTGTACGCAAAATAACATTTATTGTCGTAATTTTTTTGGCTTTCGCTAAACCACAGGAATCCCAATGTATGATGATGATGATAGTATTGATGATGAAACTGCTGAGAGGGTTCACCACTGATGAACCAAACTCTCTTATTTAATAACTCTTTGCAGCAAGTGTGTGAGAAACAGTGATTTAATTTATTGAATTTAGTGATCTATTTGGTTCAGTGATTTATTTAGAGCACATTTGTCATGATTAGAATTTTAACTTGGCTCTAGCTGAGCCTTATCCCTACCATGTATGCCCCCACAGTCCTCCACGCAGCGAAAAAGCCTCTCCCCACCGCCTATCTGGACCATCCATGTGTATGTGGGTTCTGGAGAGATAATATTCGCGATGATATTATTGAAAAGAAAAACATTTACACAAAAAAAAAATTGTTAAAAATTTAAACGATATATTCCAATTGAATTATTAATTTGATATTTTGACGCGTTTGATTAAATAGGTGTAAAAGTCTGGTATAGATAAGAGCTCATTCGAAATTTTTTTTAAATAGACTAATTTATTTTCAAACAAAATAATCATACAATATATGCATTGTGATATTTGAACCACAGATAAACAAATTTAACAAGTACATCAATATTTCGATGTTTATGCGATGGGCAACAAGCCGAAACGCCTACATGGTTAGCTTTTCTTGAGAAAGAAAGAAAGGTTACACTGGTCAACAAGATTTTTGCACAAGAGAACCTGATTATATTTCTAGTGTAACTTTTCATGCTGAACTCAAAAATCTAATCAGAAATTTCCCATCACGTATGGTTTTTGCGTGACGGTCTTTTTTAGTATTGGGATAAATACAGTAAAAAATGCAAACAATGTCACGTAACTGGTTTATCAAAAAATATTTTTCTTTGTCCACAAAGAAATACCATCTTATCTACATGTCCTGAATCCAAATATACCATTAGTTTTTTCTATTACGCAATATTTCTCAGATACACCTACTTGAAATTTGGAAATCTTGTTAATATATAGGCATATATGAACGAAACATATTTATTTATTGAAAAGCAGTGACAATGGATTTTCTTCTATACTTTGCTTGTGGTAGATCCCTCTTGAGTGTCCAGCAGTAGTCGGCAAGCATAGCGGGACTCCATTTACCTTGGTACCGCTTCTCCATGCTTGATATATCTTGATGAAACCTCTCACCATGCTCATCGCTAACTGCGCCAAGATTGTCTGGAAAGAAATCTAGATGTGAATGCAGGAAATGGATCTTGAGGGACATGTTGCATCCCAGTGCCTTGTAGGAAAGCAACAGATCATTAACTATGTCTCGGTAATTTTCAACCTTGACACTTCCTAAGAAGTTTTTGCAAACGTTTCTAAAGGAATTCCATGCTGCTGCTTCAACTTCATCCAAACTATTTTGAAAATTTCCATCCTGCTGCAATTCTCGAATCTGAGGTCCAACGAAAATGCCTTCTTTAATCTTCGCTTCACTTATACTAGAAAATTTTTGTTTTAGGTAGGCAACTCCACTGGCATTTCGATCCATTGCCTTGACAAAGTTCTTCATTAATCCCAGTTCAATATGTAATGGTGGTAAGTAAATATTTTCTGAATCGATCAGTGGCATATTTGCAATATTTTTATATCCTGGAGTAAAGATTTTACGGTTTGGCCAGATTTTTTTAATGTAATGCCTTTCCCTATCTCTGCTATGCCACTCACACAGAAAACAACAAAATTTTGTATATCCAAGCTGTAATCCACGCAAGAGAGCAACGACTTTCAAATCGCTGCATATTTTCCAACCTATCTTTCATATTCTATCTTTTCAAAAGCAGTTTCATGTTTTCGTAAGTCTCTTTCATGTTGGATGCATGTATTTATCCCAATACTGAAAAAAGACCGTCAGGCAAAAACCATGGGTGATGGGAAATTTCTGATTAGATTTTGAGTTCAGCATGAAAAGTTACACTAGAAACACCATCAGGTTCTCTTGTGCAAAAAAAAAAGTATTTTTTGTAGACCTGTGTTATTGGCCAATTTTGAGAAATATAAAATACTAGCCGAATGACCCGGGCAACGCCCGTGTTTTACCCGATTGAATATTTTCAATCAAATACTATTTGTTACAATTATAAATTGGCGCCTTAAATAAATGCATATATTAGTTAATAACTATAGCCTATGTGCTTTATCTGTCTATGTACTGTTGGCTTCCGTAGGCGTCTCTTACTGGGAAAAAGAAAGAGAGGATTCCATTTAGTTAATAACTAATATATGCATTTATTTAAGGAGCGACCCGCTCCAACACAATAGTTACAAAAACGAAAAAGCGAGTGGGGGAGGCATGATGGGGGGGGGGGGCAAAGGTGGCGAGATCGTAGCCAACCAATAGGAGGGCGCCATTAAAAAAAAAAGCAAACTGTGACAGAGTTGATTAGGAGATGAAGAATGACGCTCGTAACTGTATATAGAATTACTTCCAGTTTGCGTGCTTTTTTTTTAAAGATAGATGACAGTGTGTTATCAGCAACATTCAATTGAATGATCTGGAGCCGAATTCTTTAAGCAAAAAATGATATTTTTATAACCACTCTTAAAATAAAGTAAGTTGTTAAATAAAAGGTATATCCTTTATTGTTGGAGATATCGAGAGATCTTCTACAGGTTGTAATAGATATAACTGTGTTATACACTCATGGACAAAACTTAAGGAAGTTGTACCTTTTAGCTTGTATATCGGGATTCAGACAATAACTCTGAAAGATATTACAGTGACCTTTATTGAAGACACACGAGAAAACCAATATACACTCATTGAAAAAACTTAAGGAAGGTGTACCTTTTAGCATGTATATCGGGATACAGACAATAGCTCTGAAAGATATTACAGTGACCTTTATTGAAGACACGCGGGATAACCTAGTGTGAACAAAATTGTCTCTGTCTTCTTTAAAACAGACTTTCCACTTCCTTAAGTTTGTTCTTGAGTGTATATCTATCTATAGCCATCCAGTATATGAGAGTCATGCTCAAAAGGTTTCAACTTTTCCACTAATAAAAGACACGCTGCTCCATACATTCTATTGTCTTTATATTAAAGAAATACCCGTTGGTTCTCATATAACAATCCTATTGTGAAAATTATAAATTTATTCTCCAATCCTACATTTATAGCTTAGGTAACCCCTTCCTATAATTATCGTAAACCTGTTTTAAGAAGCCACACTTAAAGAACCTAGGCAAGATGGTTGAATTTCACGAGTTTGTCTCTTACACACACACTACATGATAACTTACACTCATTGACAAAACTTAAGGAAGTTGTACCTTTTAACATGTATATCAGTATTAAGACAATAAATCTTAAAGGTATTTGATACAGAGGAAACTTAATTGAAGACACACGAGATAACAAATTGTGAATAAAATTGCCTCTGTCTCCTTAAAAAGAAAAGAAAGAAAGATGATCACGACATCAAAGACTTTCTACTTCCTTAAGTTTTGTCCATGGCTGTATTTTTATACAACCACATAAAACAGTTTTATGTTGAAAATTGTTGTATGTAAGCATATAGTGATTACTAGGAATAGTCTCAAATATTATTTTAAGATGAAAAATTTGAACTTGTACGTGGGATAATCACACTCAAATCTTAAAGGCCACGATAGTCACGGCGGGTATTAGTTAGCGACTGATTTTACTGTGAGTAAACTACATGTCTACAGATAGATAGCAGTTCGAATTTACAAGTATGGCAGAGTTCCGTTTAGTTACTTGTACACACTAGTGGGGATGGACTCTTGTAAGAATCAAGGGCTATCGCAATACCTTTTTTAATTCTAAAAAAAAAAAAGCCCAATGCGGGATTCGATCCTGGGTCGTGACTATCGAAAAATCGACGGTTCAAACCACCACACCATTCCTAGTTATTTCTGAACTATAGAGAGGGGCGTTGGGTGAAGCTTTATTTTTTTGTTGAACAAGTAAAAGGCAGTACACCGTTCTTCTATTAGGTGATGGGAAAAACTAAAATATATACTCAATAATCTTGTGATATCTTTTCAAAATTCTTTTAATTTCTATCTTTCGAGCTTGAACTCCCTTCTACAGGAGAAAACATGGTATAATGATTCGCCAATAGAACACGGAGTTAAATTATAATCAGATAATATTTACATAATTTTATAAAAATTCTGTAGATATAAAAATATATAAAATAGTATCTGATTATATTTTAACTCGTGTTCTATTGGCGAATCGTTATAATGTGTTTTCTCCTGTAGAAGGGTGTTCGTGCCAGAAATCTAGAGATTAAAAGGTTTTTGAAAATATACTTTTACCCGGAGGCCTGATATTTTTAATTAATATATATATATTATATAATCTAAAATATTATATAATCAAAAAACTCTAAATATTTCTATATTTTAAAAATATATATTTCATTTTATTCATTGATAATTTTTATTTTTGTTATCATCGTTTTTAAAAAAGACTTTCAGTTTTAGTTGTATAATTTTGTTGTAAATATGCGTAGTTAACCAATCAACCCTTTTAAATCACTAATATAGGATTAAATTATAAATTCTATATAATGTGAAACTAACAAATGTGTAATCTTTCCTCAAGTAATTGAAAATAAAAGCTACTTGACGGTAAATATTTATCTTTTTTTTATCACGACTGCACCTCAACCCTTTATCTTATCGATCCTTTGTCTTATCAAGCCTAATCTAACAACAACACAAAATATTCATAACATATATATATATATATATAGATATAAGGGATTATTTAATTGAATCTTGATATGTAAATATATCCTTGTCTCTCTTTTATAATATTCTCTCAATTCAGTCTTAATAGAGTTTTCCCTTTAGCCAATCAACTAGGGTAGGCTTGAAATCTCGCGCTTTGTCTAAGAATAAAGAAAACACTGTTCCTTAAGACCCTTGCATCGACCTTTTCAAATAAACCATGTTTTATAATTGGACGATTCCATAGATTTGGGAATTGCTTGCGAAAGAACAATGCTTGATGCATAGATTTACACTCATGGAAAAAACTTAAGAGAGTTGTATCTTTCAGCATGTATATCGGGATTCAGATAATAAATCTGAATAATAACTTTCTGTCGCCACTGGACATACGTCGGACCTGGAGGCTATTGGGTTCTGCACTGACTGGAGTATAGAAGCTCCATCTATGCTTCTTTCCTGTGGTGATTCTGGATAAGACCGGATAATCAAGTGTGAACAAAATTGACTCTCCCTCCTTCGCAAAAACAGACTATCGGCGATATCAATGACATTCCACTTCCTTGTGTTTGTTCATGAGTGTATTCATCTCGTGAAATATAAATAATTCCATTTGAAATTCATTAATGATGAAACGATTTTATTATGCTCACTATTTTTTATTGGTATCTTCCAATAATTCGACAGGGCCATTTGTCTATATTTTACAAGTAGTACGCTTCTGGAATCTTTCTTTCCACTGGTATGTATGAGAACCGTTTTTTTTTTTAAGTGACGGTAATGATGTTTGTCCACAGTCCGTCACTCTCCTTGTGTAAAAGGAACTTTCCTGATACATACCAGGGGGAAGAAAGGATTCATACTCTTTGTAAACGATAAGCGATCAGCCTGGTTAAAATATTGTACGATACAAATACACAAATATTTTATTTAAAACTAGCGGACGTACCCGGCTTCGCCCGGGTTTTACCCGAGTAAAGGTTTGTCTAACAAATCTCTCGATAAAGTGAACATTTTTTCCCGGTCCCTTGAAAAATACTCGATAAGTTGAATAAAATCAATATTAATTGGTTCCCTCGGTAATTGGAAGTTAAAGGAATAGTATCTTGCCTTGGAATTGTATCAATATTCTTGTCTCAAATAAATTGCCGTGTCATCCTGAATTTTGTCTTTCCTAATTTTCTACATTACAAAATCATCGTATCATCATGATAATATTTAGAGCAGATTGTTGAATTATAACATATAAATTAGAATATTTATCTTGATTATTTTTAGGCGAAAATTTATTTTAAAAACTTTATTTGCTAGAAACCTTCCCAGTACTATACTAAATAACTTCCCAAAGTTTCATGGCGTTCCAATGAGTGGTTTGGTCAGGCATAAAAGACAGACAGAAACACATACATTCATTTTTATATATATACTAGCGGATGTACCCGGCTTCGCCCGGGTTTTACCCGAGTAAAGATTTGTCTAACGAACATTTGTTAAAACAATTCTCTATAAACTTATTAAAAAAATAATTGATATATTTTGATGATTTGAAACTCGTAAATTTGAATCTCTCGATAAAGTAAACATTTTTTCCTGGTCCCTTGAAATATACTCGAAAAGGTGAATAAAATCAATATTAATTGGTTCCCTCGGTAATTGGAAGTTAAAGGAATAGTATCTTGCCTTGGAATTGTATCATTAGTCTTGTCTCAAATAAATTGCCGTGTCATCCTGAATTTTGTCTTTCCTAATTTTCTACATTACAAAATCATCGTTTCATCTAGTGAACATTTTTTCCCGGTCCCTTTTGAAAAATACTCGATAAGTTGAATAAAATCAATATTATTTGGTTCCCTCGGTAATTGGAAGTTAAAGGAATAGTATCTTTGCCTTGGAATTGTATAATTATTCTTGTCTCAAATAAATTGCCGTGTCATCCTGAATTTTATCTTTCCTAATTTTCTACATTACAAAATCATCATTTTATCTATTCTCCCAATATATATGTTATAGATAAGTGAAAAAACTAACTTTGACTTGTGCGCAATTAATAGGTAGAAAATCTTACTTTTGATAAATAATCTTTAAGATAATGAACTTAGTGATAATAAAACTTATAGATAAAAATACTTGTTAACATCGTCGCAATGGGGGCGCTGCTTTCGAGTTAAATCTACAAATCTGCAAATAACTCTAAGGATATTCAAGATATCCAAGAAATTATTTTTCAAAAACCTTCCCAGGGATATACCTAATAATATCCGAAAAGTTTCACGGCGATTGGATGTATGGTTTTTGAATCTATAGAGTACAGACAGACAGACATTCAATTATATATATATATATATATATGTCATAATATATGCTCTTCCAGGATTAATAAAACAAACCAACAGCCAACGAGAGAGAAATGGGCAGCTAAAGCGAGACACTTTAGACAACTAACTTACGACCATTTTTTGGCCACATTCCTGAGGGGGGCGTCACCACCTGGCGACTATCCTGGTTAGCCCCCGGTTGTGTACACAGGAAAAAACAGTCGTTCAGCTGATAACGTCTCGCTCGCTCTCTCTCGGCTGGCTGCCTGGATGATTGCTCTAACAACTCGTCGTGTGATTATTTCTCTCCTCAACACATTTACCACTATATTGCCACACTGAAAAGTCGACAGGATAAGACCTGACCGGGAAACAAATCCTTCATATACCAGAGTATGAA
Source organism: Cordylochernes scorpioides (assembly GCA_030710605.1). Taxonomy (NCBI): domain Eukaryota; kingdom Metazoa; phylum Arthropoda; class Arachnida; order Pseudoscorpiones; family Chernetidae; genus Cordylochernes; species Cordylochernes scorpioides. Next base: position 50,746,209 of record CP092871.1, read on the forward strand.
GAAAACAAGAAGCAATACCACGATGATCGAACAAACCCACAACCAAGTTCCACAAGAACCAACGACCGACTCTACTGTAGCCGCTTCCCTTCGAACTCTCACCCTCTGTCTCGACCAACTTTTAAACCGTGAGTCTGAAGAAACAATCACCTACGACGGAGATGAACCTGCCGCACACTTCTTCTCACAACTTGAGTCTCAGCCGAACTTCCACAACTTAGAGCCAGCACGCCAAGCTCGAAAGGCTCTATCATCACTCAGAGGCGAACCTCGCAAAATTGCACAAGACTTAGCGCTACTCAATAAGACTTATGAAGAGGTCAAAGAGTCACTCTGCGCCGTCTATCCCCGACGCCCTAGCTTCACCCTTCAAGAGTTCTATGAACTTAAATGCACGTCGATGGCCGAGATTGAGACCTACTACAAGAACAAGGTCCGAATAGGATTAGAGATCAACCTCCCTAAGAGTGCCATCGTGCAAGCACTATCCAACGGTGTGCCACGTAACTATGGCAACCTTTTAAAGATGGCACAACCCTCGGGACCAGAAGAATGGTTGTGCTTAGCCCAACAGCTGACCTACGAAGGGGATAACACCAGCACTAAAGCTGCCCAACAACGATCACCGCGCCAGAGCAGAACACCTTCCACCACCGTGGACAAGACCCCACCATATCCTTGCCGTTACTGTGGCGGACAACACTGGCACGCACAGTGTCAGCAGCGAGGGCCCTACCAGCGGACTTTTCGGACCTTTACACCTGCGGTCCACAGCGTCGAGCAACCCCAAAGATCGACTGGGCCTGCAGGTGTCTACGAGACTGCAGCAACGACGAGCTCGGGAGAAACCAAGTAATGCCAGCTTCGGCAGCAGAACTCCTCCGAAGCTCAATGAACCTACCTGCACTCTAAACCAGCATACGCCTGTAAGTGCAATTATTTTAACCCCTATCATTCATTCTTTAAAGATGCCATTCCTAATTGACTCTGGAGCCAATGTTTCCATAATTAGTTTAAACCAATTTGAATATATTAAAAATGTTAATAGTTTCATTTGTTCCACCCCTATTAACAATGATGTTATTATCCGTACTATATCTAGTCATGCCAAACCAATCGGATTAGTTACCTTACCAATACAATTTAATAATTTTAATTTTAATGAAACATTTTATATTTTAAATTCACCCCTTGAACATGGTATCCTATCTATTCATGTTATGCAATTCTTAAGATTAACAATAGATTTTCATAATCAATTGATACTTCAAAATAGTGTTCCAGTACCTAAACATTTGTACCATTTTGTATGTGACCTTCCCACTTGTAAGCACGGCTCGCGAATAATAACTTCTAACCCTAAACTACCCATAATTCACTCGGTTAACTTAGGCGTTGACGATTTTCAACCTCCACGTGAGCCTTACTTACAAACAACCCTTAGTAATATTTATCAACCTTCCCCTGAATGCCCCTCTCACCCTTACAACCTTAATAGCATTCCTACCAGCCCATGCGCCTCTAGAGAATTAATGATTAAAGAATTTATCGAACAACGCCCAGAACTGACTATCCCTTATCAGCAATTATTGTATTCTTTTAAAGATATTTTCCCTATCAATAAATTCAATGTATTACCACTCAACATAACCCCTGTAAAACTCAAAATTATTTCCGATAAGGTTATTTCCCTCCGACCATACCGAACTCCCTATGTCTACCAGAAGGAAATTCAGGACCAGATATCTCAACTTCTAAAACATGACATAATCACCCCCTCCTCTAGCCCATATTCCTCTCCTGTGACACTCGTTCGCAAACGCGATAACACCATGCGTCTCTGCATTGACTTCCGTCGCGTGAACGAACTAGTACCCTCGGTTTTGCACCCTTTGCCATTGATAGAAACGGTACTGGATAACCTGTCGAAAGCCAGAGTATTTAGCACCGTTGACATAAGCAATGCATACTATCAAATCTCCATCGCGGAGGAGAGTCAACCACTACTCTCTTTCGTGACTCAACAAGGGCAATATAATTTCAAACGCTTACCCTTTGGGTTCAAATCAGCACCCCAAATTTTCGAACGTGTGATTACCCAGTTGATCCACAAACACCACCTCTCTTTCATAGCCCATTATTATGACGACTTCGTTATTTTTTTTGACTCCTCAGAACAACACCTTACGCACCTTCGACTTTTCTTTAAATTCTGTTTAGAGGAAAATCTTCAACTTAACCTTAAAAAATGTAATTTTTATCAAAATGGAATAGATTTTCTCGGCTACCACATCACCGCAGGGACTTACACACCTAATATTAAAAATACCGAAATCATCAACGCTATTAGAACTCCTATCAACGTTAAAACCCTACAATCATTTTTAGGAGCCGTCAACGTATATCATAAAAATCATCCCAGAATATGCTAGACTTCGCCACCCCTTAAATCAATTACTAAAAAAGAACGCCAAATGGCTTTGGAGCCCGAATTGTCAACAAGCCTTTGATAAATTGAAGCAACACCTCGCAACACAACCTGTGTTACATCTATTTCAAGAAGGGCTCCCATGCCAGGTCTATTGCGACGCTTCCACGCAGAGCATCGCAGGTGTACTCAAACAAGTACATCCTGACGGTAACATCTACCCTGTACAATATTACAGTCGCGCCTTGCGTTCCGATGAGCGTAATTACACTATATCTGAACTGGAGTGCTTAGCCATTGTAGAGTGCGTTGACAAATTCCGAGTGTACCTCCTAGGTACAAGGTTTGTCATCTACTCGGATCATCACGCCTTACAATGGCTAAAGACCATAAAAGACCCCACCGGACGCCTCTTTCGTTGGAGCCTTCGACTCTCAGCTTAGGACTATGAGGTCAAATACCTCAAGGGCTCGCGTCAGTACGAGGCGGACCTACTCTCCCGTAACCCTTTCTGCGGATTTCTATCCACAGGTCAAATAAAAGATCATCAGGGCGAATTACGGAGGGACACAAGGTATATCCTCAATGACAAGGACCTTATGACCATCATACGACGGGGTGTCACTAAAATAATTGTTCCACCATCACTCCGTGGCACCCTACTACAACGAGCCCATCGCGATTTCAATCACCCCCGCCATTTCGCAGATGACCAGACTGATCGCAGCCCAATACTATTGGGACGGCATGACAAATGACATCAGGACACATGTAAGAACCTGTTCAGTATGCCAACTGGTCAAACCACCAAAAGGGCCTATCTACGGAGAATTGGGACAACTCCCCCCAGCGGTCCTGCCGTACGAACTAGTGTCACTAGACACTATTTCTGGATTCGCGAAATATGGGAATTCTCAGACCTTCTTACATGTCGTAGTGGACCATGCCACACGGTACGCGTGGGCATTTCCATAGCGGTCCACCAGCATTCTCACCTATACCCAAGTGATTAAAAAGGTGATGCAGTTTGGTTCTCCTAAACGACTTTTGACGGATAGAGCTCCTGCCTTCACCTCTCCGAAATTTCGTAGATTTTTGATTAGACATAACATTGGCCAACTTCTCACGACAAGCAACAACCCTCAGGCCAACGGATTAAGTGAACGACTAAACGCCACGATTACTGGCAAACTTAAACTGTTGCGCCTCCAACAACCTAAGACGGCCTGGACCAAACTACTACCTCAGGTCCTTCAGGCTTATAACCATACCCCACATTCTGTGACCGGGTTTCCACCGTCATGCCTTTTGTTAGGTAGTTTCCCGCTACAACTATCCGAGCATGTACAAAACTACCAAAAATCGACGACGCCAGAGAATTGGCCTATCAAAGGACACACGAACGACACTTACGCGACAAAGCGAGATTCGACCAAACACATAGAGCTTCCGATTTTGAAGTAGGCGATCTCGTTTTGGCAAAAACATACCACCATCCAGACACTGGTAAACTGGCACCTTTCTTCTCAGGACATGAAATACTGGAGATAATTTCCCCTAAAATCGTACGGATCAACCGCTCCAACCGACCTCTAAGTGTCGTGAGACAGATACAATTCATGTCAACAAATTATGTCGTGACTATATATGTTGATAATAATAATATAATAATAATAATTATTATTATCATTAGATAATGATAATGATCATAATGATGATGCGCGCGCATCCGTGACATGAGGAATTGAGGAATTGTTGACGGTGGAAAGACGGTCGTGACTATATATGTTGATAATAATAATAATAATATAATAATAATTATTATTATTATCATTAGATAATGATAATGATCATAATGATGATGCGCGCGCATCCGTGACATAAGGAATTGAGGAATTGTTGACGGTGGAAAGACGGTCGTGACTATATATGTTGATAATAATAATAATAATATAATAATAATAATTATTATTATCATTAGATAATGATAATGATCATAATGATGATGCGCGCGCATCCGTGACATGAGGAATTGAAGAATTGTTGACGGTGGAAAGACGGTCGTAACTATATATGTTGATAGATAGAATATATATATATAGATTAGCATTTCATCATTATAATCTTGTGACGTGGAAAATTAGAAAAGACAAACCTCAGGATGACACAGCAATTCATTAAAGGCAAGCACAAAAATAAATATTTATAAGATACAAAACAAGCAATGAGGAAAGTTTCCCCACAGTAGAAAAATATGAATATTAAAAATAATAATATGTACATAAAATATAATGAAAACTTTTCTTCAATATTCATTACCATTTAATTGTTTTCAAAGATTATATATTTCCTTTCACACCGTAAATAGGATATAACTTGAAAGGTATATGAGCAATGAAGTCACAATGTTATTTCAGCTAGATATTTCACCAATCAATTATTCTCTTTACTATTGAAGGATCCTATTTATGTTAGGGTTATCATCATACTCATCATCCGTCAACATTACTAAGCATTAAATTCTTGAACTTCCTTATAAATAAAGATATTTAAAAACAATATTAGGAAGTGAAATTCAGTAGGGATCCTCGCAAGGATCTTTAATGATGCAGTATAGGTCAAATACAATGGTATAAAGTTGTATGGAAGATGGAACTGCCTAAACTGCTGAATGGTCTCACTACTAGTTATGCGTCCTCTCATTTTTTTTAGCATAGAGAAAGAGATTATTTAAGATATAATGGCGCGAAAATCGCATTTAACGGTCCTAGTAACTATAATAAATTGGTTGCGAGTATTGGAAAATGATCAACATATATAGTCACTACCGTCTTTCCTGGCCTCTGTCACGGATGAAATTTAAAAATTAAAAAAAGATGCCGAAAACCCAGGATCGAACCAGGGACCTTTAGATATGCAGTCTAACGCTCTCCTAAATGAGCTATTTCGGCTTATTTTATTTATTTCTATAGAAGCTTCTATCTTCATAATTATGTATATTTTCAAAAAGTCAATTCACACCTCTTCGCTGGAGACCATGGGAATACTGGCTAATTCATTATGCTAACATAATTATAAATAGAAGTATCAGAGTCATCAACAATTCTGTCATCGTTTGCTTTGGTGAATGGAATAAATACCCAAATAGGGCTATAGATTATAAACACAAGGTAATAAGACCAAATCTAATGATAAGGCAAAATTTGGAATATAATATAGAAGTAGAAGGTAATAAGACCAAATCTAATGATAAGGTACAATTTGGATTATAGATTATAAACAGAAGGTAATAAGACCAAATCTAATGATAAGGCACAATTTGGAATATAGATTAGAAACAGAAGGTAATAAGACCAAACCTAATGATAAGGCACAATTTGGATTATAGATTAGAAGGTAATAAGACCTAATCTAATGATAAGGTACAATTTGGAGATTATCTATATATATATATATATATAAATTAATGTTTGTATGTTTGTTTGTATATGTCCGGTATACAAATTCGCAGTAGTTCACTAATTCAAACCAAAATTTCCATACATTGGTAAAAAAAATACGGGGAAGACGATAGTCTATTTTAAAAATATATAAATCAATTATTAAAACTATATATTTTTAGTCAGAAAATGATGATGACGATATTGCTGTATCATGTTTGATTATCAGATACAAAATTATATCAGGAAAAATTCCAAAAAGCAGAGACCACGGGTGAAACCAGTTCATTATTTTGTACGCAGGAACAAAATTCTAACAGAAAAACATTCATTCGAGCAGAAAACAAAATCCAGATCATCTTTCTATAAAAATATCGCTTCTCAGACACAAAGTTTGGAGCGGGACGTTTCACAAGAGTGACATCCACGGCGCCAATTTATAATTGTAACGAATAGTATTTCAATAAAAACATTTAATCGGGTAAAACCCGGGCGTTGCCCGGGTCATTCGGCTAGTTTTATTATAAACATAAGAAACAATCAGTGTTTTCTTTAGTATTGTAAGATAAAGGCCTTTCGTATCCCATAAATTATAAAAAAATACTTTTCAAGAATTTATTAGACCTAGATAGCATAGGCGCTTCTTCTTGAGATTTTGAAATCACACTTGAAGTGGTAAAATAATAGATTTGTAATGTGGTGAAATAAAAATATTGAAGAATTGGAAACCTTTTGAAAATGCAATATTTTCCCCACACATCCTGCACATGAATCAGAATTAGAAAAAAATGCCACGATTCTCTTGCTATTTCTCTCTCTCTCTCTCTAGATAGAACTCTTTAGGATTAAATCAAATGACTAATACAATAGGACTTATTTGGCTATAAACTAAGACCGAAAGAGAAAAACAAAAATGTCATCAACGCTATGCGCTTTCACCTAGACATTATCTCTGGGTAATTGACAAAAAGTAAATATTTTCACTACAACATGATCATATTCACAACAAATAAAAATATAATTTAAATGCTTGTCCACAAAAAATATAACACACTCATGATTCACCAGAATCAAGCTTCAGACAAAAGTACAGAAGCCCCATTCAATATATCAAACAACATTTTAAGAAACCTTCAACTACAACTTCCATCTAATTTAAACATACCAAGAAATTCTTTAGATATCAATATGATGTCAGTCCCCGATTCCGAGCTCTGGCTCTGATGCTAGATACTAGTTGGGAGATCTTGAGATAGTTGGTAAAATCCGGAACACTACCTCTGATTTGAAGGAGAAGAGAAAATATCTTTATTAACGGGGCTGCTAACCAAAATAAAAAGGAGAAGGAGAAGAGAGAATTTGCGATAGAAATACCCACACAAAATACCTAACCTAGAAATTTTACCCAATAATGTTGTTTACATCGAACACTCCGGCCAATTAGAGGATTTTTTTAGAATTTGGTCAAATATCCCCGATCTCTCAAATGAATTCATAGAATCAGGGCCAGGGTGTGAGTATATAGGATTGCTATCGTCTTTACCTTTAAAGAATTTATTCGAAGTTGAAATAGATGAATTTTGAATATTTTTCTTATATCTTTCTTCATCTTTCTTCTAGGAAAGTTGGTTAAGTTCAATTCTGCCAACTCCAGCAGCTGTCATCCTGAAGGTTTTGGGAGGAAGTTAACCTATTCTCAGACTCGTCCTGTGTGAATAGCCAAAAAAATGTGAACAGTGCTCGAATGTAACATCTGTAAACTGAGGCGAAATAAATAAAGTACAGAAGATACTACTAAATAAACAAAAATGACATGGACGCTCTTTACTGGAGGTACAGTAGAACCTCCATGAAAGGACACCTCTCTATAAAGGACAGTTTTTATTTTCAAAATTACCATTTTTACTATTTAGCAATTCTCCGGTAAGAGGACACCTCTCCCAAAAGGACACTTTAGCTCTGCAATTAGATGTCCTTTACAGGGAGTTTCTACTATATAACCCTTTTTTAAAACTGCCAAATAAGCATGCCTTCGAATTGTGAGCTAAAAATATGTTGAACGAGATTATTTTCAGTCTCGTATATTTCAGAGAGTATTGTTTGGAATTCTTTGAAAATTTAGTTCTTTGTTTGAATTTGGCAACTTACATTATGAATTTTTAAGGGTAAAATGTCTTATAAACTCTCAACACTCAATCATTTGTGAACAATTATAGTATAGCAATATACTCTATATATTGAGGTTTAAATACATATATACTGGTAGATAATGCACTAACCTTTTTTGTTTTTACCATTTTTACGAATTCTTTTTAATATAAATGTTTTCTCAATATGTTAATATTAAAGCAAAATATTTTTAAAACTGCCGAGAAATTTTAAGAGCAGCATTAGTTGGCAGATTTTATTTAAATTGATTATGTTAAATTATTCTGTAATTTTCAAAGAAATTTCAAAAAAAAATATTAATATTATACCTGAAATTCACCTTAGTAGTTTGCTTAATATATAGTTTGCCTAATGAAGATTTGTTGAAACAATATTTTCGGGGCGAACATCCACTCCTTACTGAATCTATTATTGTCAAGATAAATTATGGTTCTCAATTCTTTCCACTGAACCTACTGAATAATCCATTGTAAATATTTATGTATGTAAATATCTGAATATATAACATTTTAACTATTTAAATTTTAAAATTAAACAATAATAAGCCATAATTTATATTCTAGAGTTATAAAATTAAAATAATTATTTTATGCCGACTCTAAATGACCCAGCCTCTATCACTCGGCTTCTCTCCTAGTGAATTTTGCTTTTAAAAGTTATGTATTTAAATTATATAATTATTACGCTAATTTTAGTGTTTACAGTAGAATCTCCCTTTAGCGGACACCTATCTATAAGGAACAGTTTTAATTTCCAAAATTACCATTTTCACTATTTAGCAACTCTTCGGTAGAGCATACCTCTTCCTAAAGGACACTTTAGCTCTGTAATTAGGTGTCCTTTACAGGGAGGTTCTACTGTATATATAATTCTTACTATCAACATAATAATTTTGTTTTTCATTTGAAATATTTTATTTTCAAATTATTTCAATTTAAAGTAATAATAATAAAAAATTATCATAATAAAAACAAAATTTGCTAAATTTTTCGTTGGGTTTACCTTTACTCGGGAAGAACCCGGGCGTTGCAATGTTCTTTCGGCTAGTTATACATATTAAAATCAGATGGGTCATCGTTCTATTATTTAAAATATGACTCAATTTTAAATGTATTTCATATAATTGAATTATCATCGCGATTAAGAAAGTTGGGAAAATGCTGAAATAGCAAAGAGAGATATATTTATAACACAGGTTCTTGGAGCGCAGAATGAAATAGCAAATGTGATAAACACTTTTATATTAAAAATAAAAATGGAGCTATATTTGGTAGATTCCATTATATATATTAAGGAAACAAATAAAATATTAAGTATAAAATAATAAACAAAAAACTTATTCTGAAGATAAGTTTCTTGCTACAATCGGCGACGTTTTATTTAATACTAGCCGAATGACCCGGGCAAGTTCTGGATGGACCTTAATCCAGATAGTGGTATTCAAAGGACTGTACGAGTGCATTCTTTCGAATGGTAACAGACGACAGATACACTTTGATCTTAGACAACAGGCTGAGAAGCGATATTTTATATATAGAGATGACATGGCTTCGTCTGTCTTCTGCTCGAGTGAATGTTTCGCTGTTAGAGTCTTGTTTCTGCCTACTAAAAATGATGGTTTGGCTTCGCCCGTGGTCTGCTTTACTGAATATTACCCGAAAGAAATTTGTTTATGACAATTCAACAAGATACAGCAATATTGTCATCATCATTTTCTGACTAAAAATAATCATTTTTGCCCAGTACTTAATCTAATTCAATTTTCTCTGCTGAAAATGCACAATAAACTCTTTCAGCTTTAACTCTATGTCCTGCTGAAATTTCAGCCAGATTATATACTTATTGAAGACGTGCATTGCCGACAAATATCCCTATATATAGTCACGACCGTCATGGGCGGGCTGTCACGGATGCGCGCGCATCATCATTATGATCATTATCATTATCTAATGATAATAATAATAATAATAATAATTATTATTATTATTATATTATTATTATTATTAACATATATAGTCACGACCGTCATGGGCCGGTTATGTCACGGATGCGCGCGCACAGGGAGGTCACGTGCTCGCCGGCAGCCAACGGGCGCACGCCGCCGGCATTACGTCATCCCTATATATAGTCACGACCGTCATGGGCCGGCTGGCCGGTTCTGTCACGGATGCGCGCGCATCATCATTATGATCATTATCTAATGATAATAATAATAATAATAATAATTATTATTATTATTATTAACATATATAGTCACGACCGTCATGGGCCGGTTATGTCACGGATGCGCGCACAGGGAGGTCACGTGCTCGCCGGCAGCCAACGGGCGCGCGCCGCCGGCATTACGTCATAGATTATAAACACAAGGTAATAAGGCAAAATAAAAAAATAGTGTGTGATAAGGCACAATTTGGATTATCTACTTATATAATTGCCTTATTCTGTCTGTGTGAAGTTCACTGTGTGAAGTTCACGGATAGATTTTGATCAGAATGGATAAAATAAAAAAATTTCAAGGGATGGGAATCGAACCCACGACCTTCCGCTTACCGGGCAGATGCCATGACCACTAGGCTACCCTGGACATATTTTTCCGTTCACATTTTTATTTTTATATTTTCAAGACCCACACAGTTTGGGGCGGGACGTTTCACAAAAGAGAGATCCACGGCGCCAATTTATAATTGTAACGAATAATATTTTAATTAAACATTTTTAAAATATATACGCACTCGGGTAAAACCCGGGCGTTGCCCGGGCCATTCGTCTAGTCAACATATATAGTCACGACCGTCATGGGCCGGCTGGCCGGTTCTGTCACGGATGCGCGCGCATCATCATTATGATCATTATCATTATCTAATGATAATAATAATAATAATAATAATTATTATTATTATTATTAACATATATAGTCACGACCGTCATGGGCCGGTTATGTCACGGATGCGCGCACAGGGAGGTCACGTGCTCGCCGGCAGCCAACGGGCGCGCGCCGCCGGCATTACGTCATAGATTATAAACACAAGGTAATAAGGCAAAATAAAAAAATAGTGTGTGATAAGGCACAATTTGGATTATCTACTTATATAATTGCCTTATTCTGTCTGTGTGAAGTTCACTGTGTGAAGTTCACGGATAGATTTTGATCAGAATGGATAAAATAAAAAAATTTCAAGGGATGGGAATCGAACCCACGACCTTCCGCTTACCGGGCAGATGCCATGACCACTAGGCTACCCTGGACATATTTTTCCGTTCACATTTTTATTTTTATATTTTCAAGACCCACACAGTTTGGGGCGGGACGTTTCACAAAAGAGAGATCCACGGCGCCAATTTATAATTGTAACGAATAATATTTTAATTAAAAATTTTTAAAATATATACGCACTCGGGTAAAACCCGGGCGTTGCCCGGGCCATTCGTCTAGTCAACATATATAGTCACGACCGTCATGGGCCGGCTGGCCGGTTCTGTCACGGATGCGCGCGCATCATCATTATGATCATTATCATTATCTAATGATAATAATAATAATAATAATTATTATTATTATTATTATTAACATATATAGTCACGACCGTCATGGGCCGGTTATGTCACGGATGCGCGCACAGGGAGGTCACGTGCTCGCCGGCAGCCAACGGGCGCGCGCCGCCGGCATTACGTCATAGATTATAAACACAAGGTAATAAGGCAAAATAAAAAAATAGTGTGTGATAAGGCACAATTTGGATTATCTACTTATATAATTGCCTTATTCTGTCTGTGTGAAGTTCACTGTGTGAAGTTCACGGATAGATTTTGATCAGAATGGATAAAATAAAAAAATTTCAAGGGATGGGAATCGAACCCACGACCTTCCGCTTACCGGGCAGATGCCATGACCACTAGGCTACCCTGGACATATTTTTCCGTTCACATTTTTATTTTTATATTTTCAAGACACACACAGTTTGGGGCGGGACGTTTCACAAAAGAGAGATCCACGGCGTCAATTTATAATTGTAACGAATAATATTTTAATTAAAACACTTTAAAAATATATACGCACTCGGGTAAAACCCGGGCGTTGCCCGGGCCATTCGTCTAGTATATATATACTAGGGAACTCTCCCAGCGGTTTCGCCAATTTAATCCACCAGACCGCTTCTCAGAGTTCTAATACTGTATTGGATCATTCTGCTTTTATATTCTACACTGAAGGATGGAACAGTAGAAGTAAGGACAGTAGAAGTTCGTTTTATGTATAAAAGAAACATTCACGTTTTTAAATCCTTTTATTTTATATGTATAGATGGCGCGTTATTGCTTTGTGTTAATATATATATATTGGTTCTGAAAATAAAGCAATCCAATGTATGCCTTTTTAATATACGAGGGGTCCCATAAGTCCGTGGCCCGACCACGAGAACGAAATCTTAGAAACTAATAAATTTCAGCATGTATACCTTAAAGCCTTGTATAAAGATATGTACATTTTTATGTTTCTACAACTAACCGTTTTTTTTTTGTTATAGGTTCTGAAAGAGAACAAGAAACAGATATCATCTAAAATGTAGACAAACGAGATTCGGGCTGTAATAAAATATCTTTGTAAGAAAGGAATGTCGTCGAAGGAAATCTATGAAGATATGGTGGATACATCAAGAGAAAATGCTCCTTCCTATAGCACAGTAAAAAAATGGGTAGCTGCGTTTAAATTCGGGAGTATCAGCACCGAAGACGAACATGGGCCAGGAAGACCTGTTGAGTCAGTTACTCAAGAAAACATCGACAAGATGCATGATTTGGTTATGTTGGACAGAAGAATGACAGTTCGTCAGATAGAAGAGACCTTGGGTATTCCAAAAACAACAGTGGATCGGATCATGAGAGAACACTTGGGCCTCAGGAAGCTTTCTGCCCGTTGGGTTCCCAAACCTTTGACACCTGATCAAAAGGCTGTAAGGAGAAAGTAATATTCGGACAATTTTGCGTTATTTGAAGCCAATCCAGAGGAATTTGTTAATAGATTTGTTACCATGGATGAGACCTGGCCCATCACTTTACACCAGAGTCCAAACAACAATCCATGCAATGGAGACACTCCAGTTCCCCTCCCCCCAAGAAAGCCAAGACCGTTCCATCAGAAGGGAAGGTTATGGTGTCTGTCTTTTGGGATTCCGAGGGTGTACTTCTTCTAGACTTTCTGAATAAGGGTCAAATCATCACTGGCGATTATTATGCAAATCTCTGCAAACTACGAGAAGCTATTAAAGAAAAAAGAAGAGGAAAGCTGTCCAGGAAGATTGTTCACCATCAAGACAATGCTCCGAGTCATCGGTCGCTGCAAGCCATGGGTACTATTTATGATTCTGGCTTTGAACCTTTACCACATGCACCCTATTCACCAGATCTAGCTCCGTCTGACTTCAACAGATAATATTTTATATTTCCTCATTTGAAAAAAAAATCACTTTCTGGCATTCATTTTAGGTCAGATTAAGAGGTCATTGATGCTGTAACCTCATTTTTTGAGTCACTTGAAACATCGTTCTTTTTGGAGGGTATAAAAGCATTAGAACATCGCTGGAAAACGTGTATAGTCCTTAAAGGGGATCATGTTGAAGGATAAATCATAATCATTTTATTATTCATTTTCTTTATATGTCGGGCCACGGATCTATGGGACACTCCTCGTATATATATTCATACACTGACTTTTATATATATAGAGAGATTTACATAATATTATATATTTTTTTGCACATAATTTTCTACTTACCGAAAAATATTATGTGAAGAAATATATCCTAATAATAAATTTTATCATTAATATACATAAGATAGGGTTAGAAATATGTATATTAGTAAAACATATAGTTTCACACATACTAATATTTCAGCTAAATTGATATAAAACTTTATAATAAGTCTTAGAACTGGTTGTCGTTCTAGATATATTCATATACGGGCTAAGTTCTGATTTTATTATCAATCATTATTTAGCAATATAGCATCACATATATTTACCCCAAAATAAGCTGGTTAGTCTGATATCTGAATAGTCTTAGTTCTCATTCCTTTCATAAAAAAGCCATCACCTTTTCTTTTACCCAAAATCCCATAGATTTGTCTTCTTTCTTCTTTCCTATCTCCACTCAATCAAATCAGGATATTAAACACCAACCATCATGATTAGATGAAGTAGAAAGTGTTTGCTTTTTTCATTAAGACTGGGAACACTACTCAGTAGCAGGCCACTGTCCTAGCTCAAAAAAAAAAATGGCCGCCTCTGAAATAAGGAACAGATGTCATGTGCAGTCGCTCCTAACATGGGGTACAAACGCTTCCCATCCTGTATCACTGAATTAGGAGTCTTTATACTATCAGCTGAACCAGCTGAACCCAGGTTTTTTAGCGAGCTTGTTACTGCTCCCCCTTCTTTTTCATCCGGGTTTCGGACAGGCAAAGGCTCAGGTTCTAGGCTATATTTGTTATTTATTTAAATCAATTAAGTGTTGTTTAACCTATATTTTAAACTGAATTTTTTATCTATACATCAACTAGATATATTAATCATATTTTTTATTGGTAGAGTTGAAGTGGCTTTTGAACTTTTTTTTTCTATTTATATATATGGCCTGGCTTCGCCCTTTTTGTCGAAGTGAATGTTTCTCTAAAACGATATTTTTTCTGTCTACTAAATATGATAGTCTGGCTTCGCCCGTGTTCTGCTCGAGTAAATTTTTCCCGAATGTAGAGAGATATTTATAACCCAGGTTCCTGGAGCGCAGAGCGCCAACTACCCAAACCCGAGTTTATTTTTTTTTTTTGCCCATTAAACATGAAGAAAAAATATTATCATAATAATTTATTGATAAAAAATGTACTAGTACAATAGTATTCGGTAAATTAATTTTGATTCGATGAAAAGAGGGACAAAACCTCTTAAATATTTCTCTCTATATTCTCTTAAAATCTCAGCCAGATTGGTTAAATGTTAAGAAACAAATATCTCTCTATATAAAAGATGATTTCATTTTTTATTATTTTTTCAACATAAAGGTTAATCTTGAATAAAAGGGTAGCCAAGGCCGGGCCCATTAATATTTCTTAAAAATAGGCACTTCGGTGAATTGAAGTTTTATTTTCTTAACGTTTCAACAAAAATCTTTTGTCTTCGTCATCAAAAGATTTTTTGTCGAAACGTTGAGAAAATAAACTTAAATTGGCCAAAGTTTTTATTTTTAGAAAGAAAGGTTATTGTATGAATATTTATTTATTTACTAGCAAATGTACCCAGATTTTCCCGGTTTTTACCTCATTGAAAGATTACCTAACAAACATTTTTTAAAACTGTATATTCGGGACAAACATCCATTCTCAACTAAATCTATTATTTACAAGATGAAAATATATGTCTGTTACTGTCTTCACAACCCTAACTATAATACTTAATACACTAATGGAAAATTGTGCATATATGTAACGGAATATATAGATTTACATATAAGTTATTCATATTCTCAAGTTAGACAATATACAAATTATTTTGCATATTTTGGAGTTATAAAATTATAATTATTATATACTGACTCTGAAAACCCAGCTTTGTAGACCCTCTTCTAGTGTTCCAGGCGTAAATTGTTTTAACAAAATTTTATTTTAATAATTTTACTAGCGGACCCGCCCGGCTTCGCCCGGGTTTTACCCGAGTAAAAGTTTGTCTAACGAATCTCTCGATAAAGTGAACATTTTTTTCCCGGTCCCTTGAAAAATACTCGATAAGTTGAATAAAATCAATATTAATTGGTTCCCTCGGTAATTGGAAGTTAAAGGAATAGTATCTTGCCTTGGAATTGTATCATTATTCTTGTATGGATGTACCCGGCTTCGCCCGGGTTTTACCCGAGTAAAGGTTTGTTTAACGAATATTTCGATAAAGTGAACATTTTTCCCGGTCCCTTGAAAAATACTCGATAAGTTGAATAAAATCAATATTAATTGGTTCCCTCGGTAATTGGAAGTTAAAGGAATAGTATCTTGCCTTGGAATTGTATCATTATTCTTGTATGGATGTACCCGGCTTCGCCCGGGTTTTACCCGAGTAAAGGTTTGTTTAACGAATCTCTCGATAAAGTGAACATTTTTTCCCGGTCCCTTGAAAAAATACTCGATAAGTAGAATAAAATCAATATTAATTGGTTCCCTCGGTAATTGGAAGTTAAAGGAATAGTATCTTGCCTTTGAATTGTATCATTATTCTTGTCTCAAATAAATTGCCGTGTCATCCTGAATTTTGTCTTTCCTAATTTTCTACATTACAAAATCATCGTATCATCATGATAATATTTAGAGCAGATTGTTGAATTATAACAGATAAATTAGAATATTTATCTTGATTATTTCTAGGCGAAAAGTTATTTCAAAAATTTTATTTGCTAGAAACCTTCCCAGTACTATACTAAATAACTTCCCAAAGTTTCATGGCGATCCAATGAGTGGTTTGGTCAGGCATAAAGTACAAACAAACAGACATACATTCATTTATATATATATAGATATTAACAGTAATTAAACGTAACAGTAAGAAAATGTTGATTTTAAAATATTTTAATTTTAAAATATTTTAATTTTTTCATATTTTAAATATGTAAATAGAGTCTCTTAAGAAAGACCACCTAAAAACATGAATCAACTTGTTTCTCCTGTTGGTGGTCTCTCATTGAAGATTCTAATTGCTATTAAAGAATCTCTAATAGACCTTTAATAAGAGACTGCCTCTTGGAGAGACGGTGTAGCTACGAAATGGATATTCCCGGCTTCGCCCGGATTTTACCCGAGTAAAGGTTTGTCTAACGAATCTCTCGATAAAGTGAACATTTTTTCCCGGTCCCTTGAAAAATACTCGATAAGTTGAATAAAATCATTATTAATTGGTTCCCTCCGTAATTGGAAGTTAAAGGAATAGTATCTTGCCTTGGAATTGTATCATTATTCTTGTCTCAAATAAATTGCCGTGTCATCCTGAATTTTGTCTTTCCTAATTTTCTACATTACAAAATCATCGTATCATCATGATAATATTTAGAGCAGATTGTTGAATTATAACAGATAAATTAGAATATTTATCTTGATTATATCTAGGCGAAAAGTTATTTCAAAAATTTTATTTGCTAGAAACCTTCCCAGTACTATACTAAATAACTTCCCAAAGTTTCATGGCGATCCAATGAGTGGTTTGGTCAGGCATAAAGGACAAACAGACATACATTCATTTTTATATATATAGATCATAATAACTTTAATTATCATCATTTGGTATATCATTCGAAAAATTAATCTCACTTTTAAGTTATAATATTGTAGCAGATTTTATTAATATATACTTTAATATAATGTAATAGATTAATATTTCTCTCTCTATGAAAATATTTTTATTTTGATACAATATGAAATTTCTCATTGCCTCTCTGCTATTTTATTAGTTCGAATTTGGTTTTACTTTGAATACTTGGTCTAGCCATAAATATTGTTACAAAACCAAATCAGTGATTAAAATTTTAATTTGACCGCGTGAATTATTCAAAATACAATAGTTGTTATTTGAATATCTCGTGCACACGTGTTTAGAAAAAAAACGTAATATATTTGTTTTTTTATAAAGGACTAGCGGACGTACCCGGCTTCGCCCGGGTTTTACCCGAGTAAAAGTTTGTCTAACGAATCTCTCGATAAAGTGAACATTTTTTTCCCGGTCCCTTGAAAAATACTCGATAAGTTGAATAAAATCAATATTAATTGGTTCCCTCGGTAATTGGAAGTTAAAGGAATAGTATCTTGCCTTGGAATTGTATCATTATTCTTGTATGGATGTACCCGGCTTCGCCTGGGTTTTACCCGAGTAAAGGTTTGTTTAACGAATCTCTCGATAAAGTGAACATTTTTTCCCGGTCCCTTGAAAAATACTCGATAAGTTGAATAAAATCAATATTAATTGGTTCCCTCGGTAATTGGAAGTTAAAGGAATAGTATCTTGCCTTGGAATTGTATCATTATTCTTGTATGGATGTACCCGGCTTCGCCCGGGTTTTACCCGAGTAAAGGTTTGTTTAACGAATCTCTCGATAAAGTGAACATTTTTTCCCGGTCCCTTGAGAAATACTCGATAAGTTGAATAAAATCAATATTAATTGGTTCCCTCGGTAATTGGAAGTTAAAGGAATAGTATCTTGCCTTTATTTATTTTATTTCGTCTCAATTTACAGGTGTTACATTCGAGCACAGCTCGCGAGTCACCTTGTCCTGGCTATTTACACATGGCGAGTTGGTGGAGTAGAAGTGGTCCCCCTAGGCCTTGCAGGAGGGCAGCTGTTGGGCGATGAGCTCTTGACTAAGTGTCAGGGCCGGGTCGTCGGAATCGTTTGAATTTTGCATTTGGAGGTATAATTTCTTAACGGAAGTTTGGTACATATCTTCTAGATCGGGTTGGTTCAAGTCCTCCTTCAGTATCTTGTTTGATAGGTTGAATGGAGCTCCTATACTTGTCCGAAGGCAGATTCTCATAAATGCGTTTATCCTATTTTTGTTTGTGGTTGTAATATATTTACACCAAATTGGGAGTGCGTATGTTACTATCGGGAGGATACAACTTCTGTATAGAGTAAACTTTTGTTTTGTAGTCAATTTGCTTCTATAGTTGAACAGGCTTGATAATGTTATTTTTGCGATTTTTGCTTTCTTTATGATATTTTTGACATGCATGTTGAATTTCAACTTGGAGTCTAAGGTAACTCCAAGATATTTAACGCTGTCAGTCCAGTTAATAGGGCTCTGGTTTACCTTTAGGATGGATTGTGGTTTGAATTTTTTATTGTCTAGTGGAGGAAAAATTATTGCCTGAGACTTTTTTGGGTTGATGTCTAATTTCCAATCGTTGCACCATTTGGTTATACTGTTTATGTAATTTTGGAGTTGTGTAGTTATTATTCCTATTGATTTGGAGTTTGCTAAAATTGCTGCGTCATCTGCGAAAAGTTTTATTTGACATTTTGGATGTTGAGGGAAATCGTTGATGTAGATGTTGAATAGGTAGGGTCCAAGGATAGAGCCTTGAGGGACTCCAATCTGGGTTGGTTTTGCCGTGGTTATATAATTCCCTTGCTTAATTGAAAAGGTTCTGTCCTGGAGATAGTTTTTCAAGAATTTGATAAAATCCCTTGGAAATTGATTTTTTGTTATTTTTGCTATCAAGCCATCATGCCATACTCTATCAAAGGCTTTGGTAAGGTCTAGAAAAACAGCACCTACTGCCTCCTTGTGGGACTTTCTTATTTGGATGTAGTCTATTACTGTGGTTAGCTGGTGGGTTGTGGAGTGTCCTTTTCTGAATCCAAATTGTTGAGGAATGATAAAGTTAATAGAATCCATGTATGTCTGCAATCTGCGAAGAACAATCCTCTCGTATACCTTACCGATGGTAGAGAGAAGGCTGATTGGTCTGAGATCTTCAGGTGATTTGACAGGTGATTTTTTTGGAATGGTTATGATAATGGCATGTTTCCATGTCTTCGGGAAGTAGCACAGGTGTAATGCAGCATTGAAGATCCCAGCGAGGAAAACTATCCATTTGATAGGGAGGCTTTTAGTCATTTGCGGCGTAATATTGTCGTGGCCTGGAGCTTTGTGATTACCTAGGTTTTTAATCACTTCCTTGACTTCATTTGGCGTTGTCATTGATAGTATATTCTCTTTGGGATGATGGCAAGTGTTATCTGTTAGGTAAGACGGAACCTCATCCTCCGCCTTGGAAAAGTGTTTGGAAAAATGCTCTGAAAGATCATTTCCAATTTCTTTGTCGGTCAGCAAGGTTTTTCCATTTGCATTTAAACTAGTGATTTTGTCAGTTTTTTTCCTAATGGGTTTTGTTTTTTTCCAGAAGTCTGTTGGGCTCGATTCAAGTTTGCTTAAAAAACTATTCCAATTTTCAGATTTCTCTGCTTCAAGGGCTTGATTTACCTTTCCTTGAAGATTGAGGTAAGTAGCTCTATGAGCTGGATCCCAGGTTGATTGCCATATTTTCCTAGCTTTATTTTTCTCCCTTATTAAGGCTTTGGTGTTTGGGTTCTTTATTAATTTGGAAGATGAGACTATGGTGTTTTTAGAGTAGCTATTATTAATTTTCTCGTTTAAAATTCCAACTGCTGAATCAATGTCTACTTCAGTTTTCAAGGGGAGTCTGGGGGGCGTGGTGGAGATTAGATCTTGTTGAAAATGAACCCAATTAGTTACTCGGCTGAGCTGGGTTGTGAATTCATCCTTTGGGCAATTCAATTCAAAGATTACAGGGAGATGGTCAGATGATAAATCGTCGGAGGTTCTGGCATTTGGGGTCCAGGGAATGTTTTTAAGTACAGCGAAGTCTAGGAAATCGGGATTGCCGAGTGGACTGTAATGCGTGGGTGACGAAGGTGCGACAATGTCGAGGCTTTCTCTTTCAGAGAAATTGTGCAGCACGATTCCACTGTTATTTGAAGTCCTTGATCCCCAAAGAGGGTGTTTGGAGTTCCAGTCTCCTGCAACGATTATTGAGTGGTTGTGTTTTATCAGTTGGTTCAAATCTTCTTCCAATAATGGTTCATCAGGCTTCTTATAAATTGCTGTGATTTGCAAGAGTGTTTTTCCATCTGGTTTTATCAAAATTGAAGTATTTTCCAAGTTTAAAGTATGAATCAGCATATTTTTATATTTAAAAAAGGATTTTATGACGATGGCTGTTCCCCCACCTTTTCCTGTAATTCGATCAGTTCTAATGGTTTAATAGTTCCTGAACTTTAGATCAATTGAGGGTTTAAGGTGAGTTTCACTGAGCAGAGCAATGTCAATTGAGTTATCTTCTAAAAAGTGCAATAATTCTTCTTTCTTTGATCTGATTCCGTTACAATTCCAAGCAATAATTTTAAAAGGTAATTTTCAATTCATTGTAGGTATGTTTTGATTACTTGCATCAATTTTTCACACAGGTCCTTAGTTTCAGAACGAGAAGTTTTTCTTGTCACAACCTCAGCATTGCTTTGGTTTTGTTGTTCCACCATTTTCGGCAGTGTTTCAGATCTTTTTGAAATCGGAAGTGGGTTGTTAGGTTTGTACTGACCAGGGTATCTTGGCTGTTGCTGATGTACTCTTGGAAACTTAGGGCATCCGCGGTAATTGGCTGTGTGCGCTTCTTCGCAGTTTGCACACTTTGGGGGAAGTTGTCTTGACTTTCTTGGGCAGTCCTTCGAATGGTGCTCCTCGGCACACTTGACGCATTTTGGTTTCAGGAAGCAGTTAAGTTGACCGTGCCCGAAACCCTGGCAGTTGAAGCATTGAGTCACACGGTTTGTTGTTCTGAAAGATTCTACTGCAATTTTCTGATAGAGAAGTTCAGTTATTCCGTAAATTTTCTTGTTGTGTTCATTTTTCGGTAATTCTACCAGTACTAAATTCATTGGCCTTTTAGTTGATTGTCTATGAAGTCTCTTCACAGAGGTCTCAGTAAAGCCCATTGTTGCAAGTTCTATTGCTATATCTTCAGTCTTGTAGGCTGTTGTCACGCCCTTTAATACCACTTTGAGCGGTTTTTCTTCTTGGAGTCTATAGGAGTAGCCGCCATTATTTTTTTGAACATATTCCCTGATTTTTTTGAAGTCTGAAATATTTTTGGCCTTGATAATGTGCTTATTTCCTGAGATCGTACATTGGAATTTATCTGTGCACAGGTCTTTCAGCTCTTGGCAGAGCAACTTCCAGTCTGTTACATTTTCTGCTATTACAGGTGGTATTCTTGGCTTTTTTGCATGTGTGACTTTTGTCCAAGGACCATCTTCATCAATGTCTTCTTCGTTAACCTGAGGAGGGGTAGCTGCGGACGTTTCTTGAGGGACTTCAGTTACCTCGTTCATGGAGACATCGTTTTCATTTTGCTGTGAGACAACTTCCATTCTCGGTGTCTTATGGCTGCGTGATGTTGAATCTGATGGAGATTCGCGAGTTCGTTTCTTTGTTGAAAGAGTTTCTTCTACTTTGTACTCGATGCCACATCTTTCAAGAATTTTCAAAAGTATGTTGGTTTCGATTATACTGACCTTTTCGCCAGCTGGGCCGATCGTTGATTTGATTACAACAGGCTGCATTTTTTCCTGAAAAAATTAGCAGCAATTTCTGTTCTTGCCTTTGAATTGTATCATTATTCTTGTCTCAAATAACTTGCCGTGTCATCCTGAATTTTGTCTTTCCTAATTTTCTACATTACAAAATCATCGTATCATCATGATAATATTTAGAGCAGATTGTTGAATTATAACAGATAAATTAGAATATTTATCTTGATTATTTCTAGGCGAAAAGTTATTTCAAAAATTTTATTTGCTAGAAACCTTCCCAGTACTATACTAAATAACTTCCCAAAGTTTCATGGCGATCCAATGAGTGGTTTGGTCAGGCATAAAGGACAAACAAACAAACAAACAAACAAACAGACACACATACATTCATTTTTATATATATAGATTGGGGTGTTAAATAAAACCCTATAGCTGTAATAGCCATAAACAAGGTAGGCCAAAGTCCTTCATCCATTTTTAAAATTTTACAAAATTTGAATATTACGCGTCAATTTTTTATCGAAACATTGAAAGGTTCAGCAAGGCTGGCACTATTAATGACCTTGAAAGATCTGGTCGACCGCGCGTGCAACGAATGCAAGCAGCTATAAAAGCCATTCGCGAAAGAATTCGTCGAAATCCACGCCGCAAACAAAATATCTTAGCAAAGCAGATAGATTTAGCTCCAAGAACCGTTTCCAGGATAATCAACGAAGACCTTGGACTGAGAGCTTTCAAACGACGCACAGGTCATTTGATAACCCCTGCTCTTAGAGATATTAGAAGCGTTAGATCAAAAATGTCTTCGGCGCGGCATGATGGTCGGTGGCATGAGAGAATCCTTCTCACAGACGAGAACGTTTTCACTGTCGATAAAGAGATTAATCGCCATATTGATAGGATATATGATCGTAGCTCTCTAGAAGCTTCTTTGAAAGTAAGAAGACTTAAAAAAAGTCACCATCCTTCTTCTGTCATGGTTTGGTGGGGGGTTAGCTACCAAGGTGTAACAGATCTCCACTTCTGTGCCAAAGGGGTAAAAACTACAGCTAAAAACTATCAAAGAGATATTTTCGAACAAATAGTAAAGCCTCTGAATGCAAAAATGTTTAATGGAGATCATTGGATTTTTCAACAAGATTCAGCCTTTGTCAAATAAAGTGTCTTCTATGGATTTTTATGGCTATTTCATTATGGTTCGACGAAATACTCCAAATGTCATTGTTCAATTTGGCCAGCACTTTCATTAATCCTGGTCGATATGTATGCTAAGGTAGAAAGTGAACGTTTGCACTATATTACGCTGCACCAGAGAAACTTGCGTGCAGAGAGTTATATTTATTTGCGCGTTGCCCTGTCAACTGAGGCAAACATTGACCCTAATAGCTTGGGTGAAAGGGTCATTTTACCATCAAGTTTTGTCAATAGTCCCAGGTATTTGGCAGAATATACGCAGGATGCCTTTTGTTATGTTCGGAAATTTGGGCGTACAGATCCTTTTATTACTTTTACGAGTAACCCCTCTTGGGAAGAGATATCTGCAGCGTTGCTACCAGGACAAAGACAGCTGGGTAGGCATGATATCACAGCTCGGGTTTTTCTGCAAAAATTACTTAAATTTATTGAGCTCTAACAAAAGGACAATTGTATGGAGCAACAGTTGCGTGGATGTATTCTGTTGAATGGCAGAAAAGGGAATTTCCTCATGCGCACATATTAGTTTGGCTGGTAAATAAGCTCCGTCCCACTCAGATAGACACTGTTATATGTGCTGAGTTTCCAGATTCTATTCAATATCCACTATTGTATAAAATTGTGGTTATTAATATGTGTGTGTGTGTGTGTGTGACCATTGGACCTTGCGGTGAGTACAACCCTGTGTCCCCCTGCATAAAGAATAGTATATGTTCGAAAAAATAACCTAAACAGTTTTTTTCTGGAAACCTAGACTAATGAGAATGGTTATCCTTTATATAGGAGACGCGCGCCTGAAGCAGGTGGCTTCACTGCAAAGGTTAAAATACTTGGAAATGAAGAGGACCCAATTGACAATCGTTGGGGTGGTGCCTTATTCTCCAAGGCTATCGAATATGTTTTGTGCGCATATCAATGTTGAGTACTGTAGTTCTGTTATGGCGATAGAATATATTTGCAAATATATTAATAAGGGCAGCGAGATCAAGCTATTATTACTTTACGCAGAGAAGGTAGAGGCCCTGATCCTCAAAATTAGGTGCGAATGTATCAGTGTGCCAGATACATAAGCAGCAATGAAGCTGTTTGGCGTCTTCTCAGCTTCCCTTTACACCAACGCCATCGAGCTGTTATCCATTTAGCTGCGCATCTTGAGAATGGAGAACGGATATATTTCAATCAAAACACTCTTGCCAATAAAATGCGTAATCCACCAAAGACAACCTTGACTGCATTTTTTTCATTGTGCCAAACTGATTCCTTTGCTAGGACCCTGCTCTATCCAGATGTTCCCCAATACTACACTTGAAATTCTTCTGCCCATAAATGGAGAAGGCGAGTTCAAGGCAAACCGGTTGAAGGATGGCCAGGTGTGAAGAGATCAGACACTATTGGGCGGGTTTACGCATGTTAGTAACTTTGAATGCTTTTGTTTACGTATGTTACTACATAAGATCAAGGGACCAACTTCTTTCACATATTTGAAAATTTTTAATGGCAGGCAATACGAAACATTTAGAGATACATGCGCAGCTTTTGGATTATTGGAGAATGGTAACCATTTGGTTTTCACAATGGATAAGACCATTCTTTTTCAGGCTTCTACAAGAGTAAGGCAATTGTCTACCATATTAATTTCTACGTGCACAATTTCAAACCCTCAGCAGTTATGGATTACATATAGAGACGAGATGGCAGGTTATATTCTTCATCGTTATCAGCTTCTAGATTCCTCCATCAGGTATAATGATCTGATATATAATGAAACATTGTGTGACATTGAGGATCGTGTCGTATCTATATGTGAGAAGAAGCTGCAGGAATTAGGCTTAGAAGCGCCCAGGAAAAATGTGGTTACCAATTCTGACATTTTGAGATACCTTGCATATGATACGGCAGAACTTGAAGACAATGTTGCATCCATGAGATTTTCAAACTATTTCCAGGATGAAGATGAGATTTTGATGCTGTTTTAGCAAGAATTAATTTGTTACAACCCCTAATTATTTTTTTAGATGCGCCGGGTGGAACAGGTAAAACATTTCTTTTGAAAATTCAATTAGTAATGGTTAGAAAGGAACAAAATATTTCCATTGCTGTTGCTTCCTCAGGGATAGCTGCTACATTGCTTGCGGGGGAAGGACTGCATATTCAGTGCTGAACTTACCTCTAACTTTTGCAGAGGGCCAGACTGCTGTCTGCAATATACGAAAAGATAGTCTAAAAGCTTCACTCTTACGTAGCTGTAAGTTGCTGGTTTGGGATGAGTGCACCATGGCCCATAAAATTGCCTTGGAAGCCCTTGATCGGACATTACAGGATATCCGTGATGATCCACAACCCATGGGTCGTTTAGTAGTGCTTTAGGCCGGTGATTTCCGACAATCTCTTCCAGTAGTCACTAGAGGTACACCTGCTGAAGAGCTGAATGCCTGTTTAAAGTCTTCTTATCTTTGGAGCCATATTGTGAAAATGCATGTCACAGTCAACATGAGAGTTCAACTCCATAATGATACCACTGCTGCACAATTTGCAGACGAAATCTTAAAGATAGGAGAAGGGCGACTAGAAACTGATTCCGAGGGTAACATCCAGTTTTCAAATACTTTTTGCCAAGTGGTGGAATCTTCAGAAAGTCTGTATGAAAAAGTTTTTCCTAATTTATGTGTAAACTATTTATCTGAAGAATGGTTATTTTAGCCCCCAAAAATAGCATTGTGATAGAAATAAATAATGAAATATTAAATTTAATCTCGGGTTAAAGCAAAGTCTATAGATCAATTGATACAATGGTTGATCCTGATGAATCTGTATCGTATCCCCCCAAATTTTTGAATTCACTGGAATTGTCTGGTACACCTTCACACAAAACTGTATTAAAAGTTGGTGTGCCAGTAATTTTAATACGAAACCATGATCCACCCTGTCTATGCAATGGCACTATATTATGCATCACTCGAATGAACACTAATGTTCTCCAGGCTCGAATTTTAACTGGCTCTTTTCGAGGGGAAGAGGTCCTGATTCCTAGAATACTTATTATTCCAAATTATCTGCCTTTCTAGTTTAGACGCTTGCAATTCCCAGTTATGGTTGCCTTTGCTATGACTCTCAGAGTCAAACATTGCAAGTAGTTGGTGTGCATCTTGAGTCTCCCTGTTTCTCGCATTGACAACTCTATGTAGCATGCTCCCGCGTTTCCAGTCCAAGAAATTTATTTGCCTTCAGTTATACGTTTAGCAAGACGCGCAATAATGTTTATCAGAGGGCTTTGATCTAGATTTTGACAATTTTTAAAGAGATTCTTCGAATAATGATTTTGGGAAGCTTGACCTTTGTAAATATATTTTGTCAATATTTTGTTCATCATTATTTCTCTACTGTAGTTTCATCAATAAAGATTTTTTACTTTATTTTGTTTTCCCCCCATTTAATTAATTTGCATAACTCTATTCTAGAGAATTGTTATTTTTATGGTGTCAACATTTCTGGTTCAATTTGAGTTTTTGTTAGCCTCCAACACACCTTATGATAGCTCATTGCATTTATCAGGATAACTTTGAAATTTACACCATTAGTATTTTTATGACTCTGCAATAGTGAACAGAAAGTTAATTCTGCATACTCATAATATATACACAATTGTATTACAAGTTGTTTCAATACAATTCTTCATTCCGTATTTTTTTATTATTATATTAGTTTGCAGAATTTATAAAAAAATTGGTTTGTGTTATGTACATTAAGAATTTGTTTAAAAAAAGGTCAAAGTTTTATATATATAAAAAAAATTGGAACACCATTTTTCTCCCAATTAATTTAATGACCGCTTCATGTATGATTTTTAGAATTGCATTATTTTGTATGCATATTATTTTTAAAAATATATGTTAGCCAGACATGGAATATTGTTAAGTTAATGTACTATTAAAAAAAAAATACATCCCATGAAACGTTAGCTCCAGTCTTTTACCACTGGGGGCAGCACTGTTAGAGCTAATGAATGATTTCGAATGGTGCATACTTTTACATGATGTTTGTTTTTATATTAATTTTATTCATATCAAGATAGCTTTTATTTTTCATGCTTTTAAAAGTTAAGATTATATTTTTAACATTTCATAATACTTTTCAAATTAAAGTCTTCGGAAATAATCTTGATTTTTTCCCATCCTGCAGGTCAACATTACACTGCAACATGCTATCATAACTCTGGCTTTTGGCTTTGATATTTATGTATTGTGAAAGTACTGTTTGCTACCTTAAGCTCTAAAGAGATTATAGTGTATCTACAGATCCATCATGTGGAAATCACACCATAGTAAAAAAGAACGCATGTAGCTGGTAGCAATATTTGTGCCCTGTGTGAAGCTAGACTTCAAAATTTAATTTTTTAAAAATATATTTCAAATGTTGGCCTTATTTTCACATGTTACTGACCCATAATGCTGATCCATATAGGGTTAACTAATAATTAATTTGACATTTTACTTTTATTCATGGCATTGGCAATATATTTATACCTTTTTAGGTAAAAGAATTGAGGTATATTTGAAATATAGATAAAAGTCACAAGGAAGCAAGACCAAATCCAAATAAATAAATTATGTGTGGTTTCAGTAACAACATTGTTACCATCTTCAGACAAAAGTACTGAATACATTCAGTAATTTTGTCTTAATATGATAACAATGCTGTTACTGAAACATCACATAATTTATTTATTTTTTATTTGGTCTTGCTTTTTAGGTATTTTTAAAATTGCCCTTGACTATTAGAAAATTATGAAAATTTCCTATTTATTTTATATACCATTTTAAAAAGTACCTTATTTTTAAAAATAACAAATTTCCCACACTTTTCTAAAACTGTCAACAATAACCTAATAAAAAATGCATGTAAGTACGGGTATTTCAGTATTGCAGATATATTACATTTATAAAAGTTGCTTAACTATTGAGAGATGTAAGTGCCGGATAAGGTGCCTTTAAAAATCTTTAATCTAGCTGTTTCTTCTTGAACAGCCGAGAGTGAAGTGGAGAAAGTGAAATTTTCAGGTTGCGAGAACCATTTTCCTTAATTCATATTAATCATTAGATTTTTATTTTCATTTTTTAGATACCAAAGCCCAGTTTGGTTACTTGCACTCACTGGAGGGTTGGACTTTTTAAAAAATCAGGGGCCATTGGGACAATTCATTTTTTCAGAACAAAGTGCCCAAAGCTGGATTAAATGATCCTGGGTCGTGGTTTTCAAAAATCAATAGTTTAGACCACTCTTTCAAACAGCACTCTATTCAATAGATGTGTTTTTGAAATTTATCTTATATATCAGATTCTTTTTACAAGCATTTTCAATTTTGTTATTTGCAGTTTATCTCCATTATGCTGAAAGAAATTTAATTACTATAAGTTTTTAAAACAGTTGAGGGCTCTATTCATTCATGAATAAACTCCACTCGAACAATACCCGGGTGAAGCCGGGTCCAGTCGGCTAGTTAATATATAAATATATATAAGTTAACGTATGCATGTTTATTTATATAATTATTCCCTACACATTTTCCCAATTTTTAACTATCTCTTGCTGAAATTTTTACAGTATATAGAGTTAAGTCTGGAGAAGAAATTTTGGCACATTTTCAACCAAGGAAAATTAAAATTACCCACATAGTAAACTAATGTATTTATTTTTAAACAGAAAATGATTATAACTATAATGATGAATCTTGTTCTTAATGGGCTTAAACATGCTATTTCGGCCAAACATTTACTTCGAGCAACATATATAAATAAGAAAATGAGAAAGGGCAACTTCATTCTTTTTTTTTTCATTGAAACTTATATTTAAAAAAATTAATATATATTAATAAGTTGCAGTTTAAAATATAGGCTATTCAAAGCCTATTCAAACTAAACCAATAACTAATTTACATATTTTGTCATATAAAATGATGGCTAGATTCGGAGAGAATTAACCTCACAATTTGAAAATAGCCAAATATCGGATTAAATTACTTATTTTGGGATAATAAAATGTAATGCTAATATTGCTACATTATGTTTGCTAATGATACATTCTCATAATAATACTAGAACATGAGCCAGTTCTATAAGCAGATATTTAACAACATCCAGTTATAACCAATGAATTAGGTTTTTTTTTCACTTTATAAAATCTAAAAATTAAAATATACAAGTACTGTATCAGAGTCATCAACAATCAATCAACAATTCTGTCACCGTCTGCTTTTGTGAATGGAATAAATTCCCAAATATGACAATTTTTTATAAACATCGGTGGTTCAATGGTAGAATGCTCGCCTGCCACGCGGGCGGCCCGGGTTCGATTCCCGGCCGATGCAATTTTTTTTTACAATTTTTATAACTCATTTATATTATTATATTAAAATATACAAGTATCAGAGTCATCAATTTTCTCTCATCGTTTGCTTTTGTGAATGGAATGTTTTTACGCAATATGCGTAAAATACGTAACTAATATGACTGAAATTTTGGCATTATGTATAGTAGAATCTGGAAAAACTTATATTGAATATTTCAGGTCTCTATCCCGAATATTCTTCGAGTTATTTGCAAATTTGAGTTGCAAATTTGCTCTTTCACTCGCAAGCAGCGCCTCTAGCGGTAAAGATGGGAGGTAATATCAGCTGACCTAATGTACATGTAAAACGTGTTATAACAGGACATAGAAAAAAATATGGAAGAGATATTTGTCGCATTTTTAGCCAAGAAAAATTGAAATTGACAGGTTCTGGGCAAAAATAGTTGTTTTTTTTTTAATCAGAAAATGATTATGACAATATTGCTGTATCATATTTGATTATCAAATACAAAATTATATCCGGAAAATTTCCAAAAAGCAGAGACCACGGGTGAAGCCAGTTCATTTTATAGTATGCAGGAACAAAATTCTAACAGAAAAACATTCATTCGAGCAGAAGACATGAAGCCAGATCATCTCTTTATAAAAATATCGCTTCTCAGACACAAAGTTTGGAGCGGGACGTTCACAAGAATGACATCCACGGCGCCAATTTATAATTGTAACGAATAATATTTGAATAAAAGCATTTAATCGGGTAAAACCCGAGCGTAGCCCGGGTGATTCGGCTAGTGAATGACATACGTGTGAAATGGAATATTTCACAAATAGTTTGACTTTCAATATTGCATATTATGGTGAAAAACTGATTATCACGCGATATAATTCTTCACACAATTTTTAAAATCTATTCTCCCAATGTAAATGATTACATCTTCAACCCTATAACCACATATTTTAAATCCTATGAAAGCGCTTTTTATATATTTGACCATTTTACTTCTTTTTTTTTTCAAATTACTCACTCGGCACGACAATAAATATTTTCGAAATATTTCAAATAAGCTAGCCGAGTAACCCGGCCAATGTCCTGGGTTCACCCGAAGGGCCTGTGAACTAGGAGTATAGATAGTGGTTTAAATATTGCAATAGGTATATTCTCTGATTTTCCTAAAAGCAGCCTTTCAAGTGAAGTTAAGTAAAAATACCTTCAAATAAAGTATATACATTCAGACATATACGCACACGGATAAATCCTAGAGCCAGCGTCAAAGATTCTACGATAAAGGCCCTTAAAAGATACCCTTTGTATTTGGTTTACAATTACTCAGCTCAGTAATTCCCTGGGGAGTCTTTTGGTAGCTCCTACTGCCACCGAAGGAAAGTTTATTCCTGATTTGTGTCTCTCTTTTATATGAAATCCAGGAGTTGATGACTGGAAACAGTGTGGAGGCTAAGCACTTTCAGACTATTATTCAGAACTACAATAGGGATAATAAAAAAATGCAATAGTTCCTTTGCTTTTGTTCTCTTGGGTGCGCAGGGTGATGTCTTTTCTGGATACCTGCCTTTTGGCTATCGAATATATTGACAGATTTATAATTCGACTGGGCCTCTTAATCCTCATGACAACAGAGCCCCGTCTTATGCCCATTTTATATTTTGGGTTCTGAGGCAACGAATGAGATGCGTATCAGAGCGTCGGTGTCTTTTTTTGGCATACCTTAATTATATATTAATTCAACTGGATTCTGTGCTTAGATGCGTGAATCAATATACTTCTGCTTACAAGCAGATGTGCGAGGTGGAACTGAATGAGGAACACCAGGCGAGAACCGGTAAATGTGTCAGGTTCATATGCTCATCGGGCAAAATCATTGTATGGTCAGTATGATGCACCGAGTATAAGGAAGGTTGCGGCCCTTTTTCTCAACAAATATGGCTATGTTCTCTCTAATGTGGGCCCTGGAAACGTCTTGGCCTACGCCGATTAGATTGTCTTGCTTATCCGCAAGGATGAACAGTTAACTCGTCGAATTCATCTTAGACGATTCCCGGAATGCTTTTTAGGGATCTACATCAACTTCGAAAAGAGCAAAGGCCTATGGTGAGGCGCGTGACAAAATCGCACCGACACTCCGCTCGGTTTCTGCTGAACTTCTACCCATCTCTATATTCTCTGATGCCTCGTGACAACAGGAGAAAGAAATTCTGGCCAGGAGAATCACCTTACTGAGCTCGTCGAGAATGCCATCGAAAAGTGGTCTCCCTTTGTTCGCGGCCTCTACCTAGTCGGGCGGGCGAGAGCGACCAACAGATTAGTGTTATCCGCCATGGCGCATCATCTTCACGGTTACCTCCCCACAGATTAACCATAGCCAAGTTGCAAGTCCGACTGGTTCACTTTGTCTGGGGACCTCAGCGTACTGCTTGATTGCCGGGCAATGTTCTTGCAAGATCAGCCTCCGTGGGCGACTTCGGGCTAACTGACATCAGCCCGCAGCTTCGACTAGCTTGTTTGAGGGGAGTGCAGGCCGCGCTGCGTGGAAAGCCTCAATGCCTACTCTTGGCTCGCTCTGAGTGAAACGTGGCTGACTTCCCTACCATGAAATCCACTTATACGCCCGCAGGCTCCTCAATCTCTGGGAGGCCGTGTCGCAGATTTTAGTACCGGACCACCGGGTACTGCCGCTACATCAGCTCTCAGATCTCCATATCATCGGAGACTGCAGGTTCCTTCAACCTCCAGCTCTTTTGGTCGTATCAACGCGGGGGTGCGCGTTGGTGCGATCACCAGCTCCTCATCCCTCTCTCTGCACCTCCACCCGCGCCGCCCTCACTGAAGTCGCGGCACTCATCACCTTCTGCAGCCGTAGATCAGAATCGGCACCATTCACACCGGGTCGACAACATTGAGAGCGCCATCGAGCTACGCAGGACGGCCACCGCCTTCCAGACCCTAACCATCCGCACTGCCCGCTGCATGCTGGAGCGTCTACGCCTGACTGCATTGCCCATCACCCAGCTACTGGGACGGTGGCTCCTCCACGTCAGCATCCCCATCCTCATCTTCATCAGCTGTCTTCTCTCCGGCGATGTGTCTTCTCGGGGCACAATGCCGACGTTGCCGTGCGGCTGGCCCTGCACGCTCTTCTCCATCCAGCACATCCGGCCTCAGCCGGGGAGTCCTACTTCGCCTGTGGGTCCGGAGACCTGTCACTGGTCCACCGCTACTGATCCTGTAGGCGGATTAGGCCTGTCATCCTGGAAGCCTTCACGTTCATCTAGCGGCCCCCTTAACTTCAGGGCTGAATCTTCGGGCATGGCCTGAAGGACGATGCCCTTGTCATTCTAGCGTCTACCAAGACACTTCTTGGGCCTGGAGTTGCGGGGGTCCCCTTCCTGGTCTGGAAGCGGAACCTATCAAGGTGGTGGAGCCTTCCCCACTCATAAATAATTATACATTTTCCATTCTTTATTTATTTATCTAAAATTTAATATTGAATAGATGTCAATCGTTTCAATTTTAATCTCTCTTTCTCTCTCTTTGTAATAACTCCAGCTATTATAAGAGCAAGGTTAGATCTAGGTCTTTGTCTCCAAGGCTGGTCTACGGCCCTATTGCAGCTTGACACTCTCCTTGAGCGCCTCCCAAAATCTCTCTTTGGAGAGATAACACTCTTAGGCTTGGAGGAAGAGAAAGTAATACAAGCCATCGTGTCCCTTTCTCACCTGAGTCTGCTCATGGACAAGCTCAGCGCAGAACAGAAGCTGGCCCTGCACCTACTGAACGAGCGACTCATAAAGGGACTTGGAAGCTCCAATTAAGCTCTTTACAAACGGCTCTCTGATATCAGAGTAAAGACTAGGAGCGCGCAAGAGATTCCGCCTTGCGTGCCTTAATGTGCGCGGAACTTGCCGCTCGACACAGGGGCATTGAATTGTGCTGTTTCCTGGTGACGGAGTCTTTCCCGCGGTGGGCCCCACCACTGAAGACTATATATATGTATATTTATCTATTTTATATTTTACAACTATATTTATTCTTATTTAATATTTTTATTCACATTTATTTTGTATCTAACCTTATATGAATATTCAAATTAATCAGTTTCATCTCAATTTCTTTGTAAATAATTTTTATGACTTATTTTAAACTGAGGTAATTAGAGTATCTTAAAATTAGTTGAGAAGAATATTGTGAAAAAAATAAGAGAAAGAGGAGATGGGTGGTGCAGGGTATTTCTCAATAACAAATAAAAAAGGCCGACCCGAGAGGATTTCTGAGACACCAAGAAATGGGTAGTTAAGACCAAATTTGCGTATATTGTCAATACTGCAAGGACCGTGGTTTACGGCTGTTGTTAGTGCTGCAGGTACTGTGACCCGCGGTGCTTGTATGTGTGTGAAACACATATCGTTTTGAAATATTACTGTTTATTTAGATATCGATATTTATATCTTGTAAAAACTTGATATATTCGTGTTGTGTTTGTATTGTAAATAGTGTTCAAGTTTCAATTTACTTCTTCTGTAGTTTCTCTGCCCTTGAGAAAGTCTTGATCTCTAGTGGGGGGGGGATCCAGGTTCCTCTAATTCCACTTATTCTTTTTATTTCATTTTATCTCATCCGCTCCAATAGCCAATTATTCATTTTTCTATCTTTCTCTTTCCATTCATATCATTCTCCAGAACTCTCTTCATCAAATATAGTCTCTTAATATAAGTATCGACCATTTCTTGCAACACCAATAGTACAGATAAAGGACTCAGTGATTGAGAAAATCAATCCTTACTCTACAAATAAGGAAGGCATTAGCGCGCGCCATATATATACAGGAAATGATATCATTTATAGTATAGATTAATACTGAACTTATGTCCAGAGATTTGTTAAAAACCTTATCCAAGAAAATTCCTTTCAAATGCCGGGTATTTAGGCAGAATAGCCCAATACAATAGTAGAAGGATCTATACAATATCATAGTGCTATGGGTTATTAAACTGGCTAAACCACTGAAAAGATTCACTCCTGATGAGCCAGGTCCTCCCAATATTTCTCTAATACGGTAAGAACATTATAGGACTTTTTTTGGTGAAATAAAAATCATGTAAGCAATGGTATCAAAACTCACTTTTACTGAACAAGTGGCTAGGCCAATTTCAGGCAAAAATATGGATGGAAATTTTGCCGGGAGTATATTGATATATAAAAGAATAGTCATCTCTCCCATCAAAACAAGCGCTGAAACTATGTGCCATCTATAGATTATAGACCAATATTCTCTCGGCAAAAATTCTATCCACATTTTGGTCAGAGATTTGGCCTAACCACCTTGCCAGCAAATAATATCATCAGAATTTTTGAAGATATCAAGAATTCCTGCAGATATCACGAAATCAAAGACCGTCCTGGACTGATGGAGTCTTTTCAACTTGCTAAAGTTGGTGTTGTGGCTTTGTTATCGACCCTAGGTTCACTAATGCGCGGAGACGGTAAATAGATGGAGTCTGATTTTAATGTTTTTTTTTTGACAGAATGTGACTGTTAAAATACTGTACAAGGGTCACTCCAAAGGTTTATGCATTATCCTATTTGTATTGAAGCTGCAACTTCACACAAAATATTCAGTTTCTCAAAGTATTCACACTTAGCACCTATGCAAGATTTCACCCGTGAAAACAAATTAACGAAGCACTTACACCAGTCATCATCGGGGGGTAGAATTTACGGCATTGATAAAGGTTTTGCAGTGCTTCATCATCAGTATGTATTTGTAATGTAGTGTATTTGTAAAGTAGTGAAGTTATGAAATTCTACAAATCTCTGGAGTTAGTGTAATCCTCAGTCTTTGATGTCAGACCTGTCTCATCGATTGGCATTTATTTGGAGGGGCACCCCCAGGTACTGACGTAGTAGCATCACTGGGGGGAGCGGCGGACATCTTGGCTCGGACCTCAGCCGGGAGGAACCAAGGTACGGCCCGCTGGAGGACGGCACCCGGGCGGTGATGGAGCAGCATCACCGCGGGCTGAGTGGCGTCGTGGCCTGCGGTGCCCCGGTGGTGACGGCCGGGGGCTGTTTCTGGACACGCCGTGATGGAGACAAGTTCAGAGCCTGACTTACCTTGCAGCCTATAGTAGACCTGGTTGTAGAATAATTTGGCAGAACCGCTGAGAGGGTTCATCACTGATGAGGCAAGACCTCTCATTATATAGCTTTTATCATGGCAGTAAGGCCTGTAGATTTAATATTTGATTATTTATGTAAAAATAAACAATTTATGCGAAAAATATTTATACACAATTTATCTATAGATGGCAAATGAATTCATAAATTTTAATACAATATATGCCTTTTCATTTTAAAAATATTGCCACGTGGAAAATTAGGGAAGACAAACTTCAGGATTAGACAGCAATGTATTTCATGCAATTACAAACTATGAAGGATAAACAAAAGATAAGGAATGAGGGAGGCTTACAGAGTAGTAAAAAATAAAAATATAATGATACGCTGTTATTACTAGCTTAAAATAATAAATGCTTGTAAAATAATAAATACTTCGCTACTTAGCTCCTTCCCTATGAGAGCTGTGACCCACAGCTTGTAATTATTGTAGTTACTGACATGGATCTGAGGTGCTTCTGCCAAGGATTCCATCCAAGTCTTGGAACTTTGTCCCTAGTACCTTTGCGTCCTTTTTCCTTGCGGCGTGAAGAGCGGCTTTGAGTCGTATCGTCTATAACGACATCGTCATCTTGGAGGGAAGTCTTGGCTTTGAAACGGCGGTGGAGAGAGAATCCTGGAGCCAGTCTCTAAAAATGTAGACCACAGCGGCCATGAATTCAAATTCTTCTCGGCGATCTTCAGTTTGTCTTCCCTAACTTACCCAGCATCTCCACCAAAATACCACGTGGAAAATTAGGCAAGACAAACTTCAGAAAGAGACAGCAATATATTTCAGGCAAGAACAAACTATGAAGAATAAACAAAATATAAGGAATGAGGGAAGATTACAGAGTAGTGAAATATAAACAAAATAAAGATACTCTGTTAATACTAGTGTAAAATAATATATCCTTGTAAAATAATAAATACTTCGCTCCAATATATATATATGTATATACAGTTAATCCTGTCTATAGCGCCCCCTCTAAATAATACCCTATTTTGGTGAGTCCCAAGAGGGGGCGCTATAGACAGGTTTAACTGTAGTTGATTAAGAAAAATACCATTTCCTGATCGTGCAGCTCAAAGTTTCTGATGGCTTGCGCCATCTATCGGAATGAATATCAACTAATCGTTTATTTTTAATTATTCCAGAATTGGCCAAATACCGTTTCATGATTAATCAAGAAAAGCTAACCATGTACGCGTTTTGGGCTGTTGATCAGGAAATACCCTTTTTCTTAATTTATCTACCTGTACAAATCCAAAGTACAAATTCACTTTCGTACTATTTTTGCACATATACACATATGTATAATAAATATATTGTGAAATTTAAGGTGAACTTGTAAAGTCTTTCAGGCCTAAGCCCTTGGATTGGTTAAGGCTCTTGAAAACGTTACCACACTACCTGACCACCTAACTTTAGGATTCCTTCTGGACAATCTCTCTACCGTGAAATCAGTTCTGAATTCTAGGACCGGTGATTACCTTATCAGGAGAGCTCTGCTTCTGACTTCGCGGCTGAACCGCAACGGGAACAGGTGTACCATCCAATGGATCAAGGGACACAGCGGGACCGTGGGTAACTACATTGCAGACACACTCGCAAAGCGGGGGGCGGAATCTGCTAACCCAAGCTGCTACAAGCTCGCTCCTTTGTCGTATATAAAAGAGACAATATACTTCGTGAAGCGTGGAAGAGCAGATTCCTCTCTTTAGCTCCTTCTATCCACACCCGCTTTGGCCTTACTCCAATGAGTCTCTTAGACAAAAGGTATGAGTACATTGTCCCGAGCGACCACATTGTGATTGGCCTGCTATCCGGACATACGTGGACGGACAGTTTTGTCCACAGGTTAAGGGTTATTGATGATCGCTCCTACCCATGTTGCGATACCAAGAGGAAGGAACCTTGACGCACATCGTGTTAGAGTGTAGCAGCCTTGATGCCCTTAGACTACGCCTACTTGCCATCTGTGCAGTTGAATTGGGGTACACTCCGCGGTCACTTAGGCACCTTATCTGCACTTGGCGAGCATGCTTGGAGTTCCCGAAGGCCTCTGAAAGACTTAAGCCACGTGTCCGCGCGGAGGAGTCTCATTCCTCAAGTGACTCGGGCTCCTAGCACGTAGCTGCAACTTTCGCATGTGCCGCCGTGCTTGCCCGGGTTCCCGATTGGTCCTGTATATGCGATTGCCCCTGACGCTGTCGTGTGATTGTGGCACTGTACTCTGTAACACTGCAACAGAGCATTGCGGTCTGTCTGCTCTCCATGGTGTGTGTGTGTGTGTGTGTGTCACACACACACACACGCACACACCCTTGGGTTCAATACTCATACTATTGGACCCGTCTCTGCCTCCCCCTGATCTCCGTGGATCACCACCTTGCCCCACTGATCCTCCTCTACATCCCGGCACTCCTGGCCTCACCCGGCGATTATTCCCTGGCCACCCATAACCAGGCCCCTCCAACAGTGCAATGTATATAGTTCTTTGTATATATTCCGCTTTATGTGTCTATCGGGGTTCAAAAATCATCCATTCTGGTTAGAAGCCCTGTAAATAAATATATTTCCATAAGGTGGACGAGTGGGTGAAGCCCCTCGATTAACGGCAGTCATGAACCGGGATCGAATCCGGCGTGAACATTTTGTTTAATATTTGAACAACCATCACATATTATATATTGTTGCAAATATCATAAACTAGGTTTCTTTTTTTGAGTGGTACCTAATAAAGTGATTTTAGAACAAGGAACAAGGTGAAACTATAATTTCTATTTATTCACCAAAATGGAACTCTCTCTCTTTTAAATTTCATTAAAGATGCATTTTGTGTATTAACCTAGCTCCAAGCGCTATGGTAGGGATATAAATGAACCAAACCCTATATTCAGCAAATTAAGACAAAAGCCAACAACCTGTATGCTTTGATTTCGGATTTTATCAGTACAAGTGTAGCTCCATCAACAGCATGAAGTATTCTGGGTGGAAAATTCTACCCTGCCACTGCACTAGTTTATATATAAACACATTTTGAGTAATTCGGCAGATTTACAAATTTTCTCGTTATGAGGCCGCCACTGTACTGGAGAGACATAGACCGACACCATCTTGGATATTTTCATGGTTTTGTTGTTTTTTTCTCATCACCACTATAGAGTCTTTTGTTGTTGTAAAAAAACTTAGTTTCTTAAAAGTTAAATTTGAATAATACCTTTTTTAAAAGGAAGGATTATAAGGAGGAACAAAAGACAGTCAAACTTTGAATAATTCCCTAACAGAAATAACCATTGCGTGCCAACTACCAGCCACGTACTTATCATAAAAAGCATAGTTATATATTAAATTCATAGCAATATTTAATGTTTTATTATAAATCTTGTATATTTGTATATTTGAAGAGTTACAACACGACACTCAAACATTTATTATTATATAAGATGTTAGAGTCGTTATTTTATAAGAGATGTTATGGAAGATATACAGGGAATAAACTGTTTCTTATTTATTGCATATCGAATCAAACAGTTATGACAGCTCCAGAGTGTTACGGCGAGATTCTGGATTATTGGTGCGAGTTTCCTGCTAGACTTTGTGACTATATTGTAGATTGAATATAAGTTAATATGTCTAGTTGGTGCCTTCTTGGTCTCCGGTAGAGGTTGACCTCTCAGGATTACAGAGAGAATTATAGTGGGAAATTGGCTATTTGTTGCTTTCTTGAAATACAGTAATTTTTGGCGACTCAGGAATATAGAAAATATAGAGTTGTGGCTGGATATTTGTTTCTTCATCGGTCTTGGGCGGCGACTGGTAACTCAGCACTAGAGTTATAGATTCAGCTGCCTATATATGTATTCTTATTCTGGCAGTAGATGACATCACACAGTTGAAGATTCAGCGATATATTTGGTGTCTTCTTTATATTTCTGGAAGACGGTGGTTGTAGGAGTAGTTCATCCGTATATTCACTTGCTATACGAGGTCTTAGTGGATCTATGAAGTAGAAGGAAGGGTTCGCATCAATATTTTCTTTCTAAGAAGCATTCTATTTGTTCCTAGTAAATTGTTGTATTCAAATTGTAGGATCAAGTATATAAAAGATCATCGGCTCTAGTAGGCTCCACAATGACGCTGTACTCCCATCAGGACGTGAAAGAACGACTTGATTCATTACTTCCGGCCTCAAGGAAATCTCCCAGTACATCTTGGACCGCTTCTCGACCTGAACACATCACTCCGGGCAGGACAATGTTCTCTGAAATAGTTTTTATTAACTATTTTTTGCATCACCTAATACTCCAACATGCCAACATTATATGTATAAGGAATAAAAACTAAATACTATATATATTTGGAAGAATTCAATTTTAAAATAAAAGGATGGGTGAATCAAAATACTACTTATTTTGAATAACATCGTGTATTTGAACGAGCGAATGCAAAAAAAAAATATGTTCTAATTTTAAGCTATATTAACTCTTATAAATGAAAATCCAACAAATTTGAAGTAATGTGTTTAATTTTGTTTGATTTTGAGATTTATTGAATGAGATATAGATGAACAAAGGCCGCTAAGTTTGAAATAAGATATAATTTTGAGATATTTTTCATGGTATATAAATATACAATGCCACAAATATCAAAAAACATATTTATAAAATGTATTGCATGAATTAAACTAGCGAATGAACAAGAACAGTGAATATTTTGACTGAATTTGAGATATAATACATGAAATATAGGAAAACAAGAGCATCACAAATTAAAAGTACTGTCTAAAAAAAGGGAGCTGTGAATGATCTAGTGCTAATGAATTCAGAGTGTGTCTCGAATATTTAGATATATTCCATGAGACATAAATAAACAAAAATCCACAAATCATGAAATACTTTCTAAATTTGAAAATTATTAGATATGAGAAATAAATATAAGAAAAATTGAGAAAAAAAAACATAAAAGAATGTTTTATACAAAACTGATAAAACTCAAACTTTATATTAGTAGACATGGTTCCATTTAGAATCAGATTTTTAAAAAGGGTCAGATATTACAATTTTAATCCGCACTTAAATATTTTGAGATGTATCACAATTTCAAAATATTTACATTGCTTCAATTTAAAATTTGGCAAAATTTATGTTTCTGACCTTTTTGTGAACATCATATATTTATTTTTGTGTCTTACTAATTGTTACTTAAGTATGATAAATCATACAAATATTTAAACATATTGCCTCTTAGGCCTATAATTACCACGAAACCCTGCCCCCATTCCAACTCAGCCCACTGATATTGAATGAAAGAAAAATACCCCACAACACCTTATAATTGTTTCGACCACTCCACCCCTCCTTACTAAATACCCAATTCCCTCTCCTTACTGAATACCCCCTTCATTCCTCCCTACTAAATTTCCCGAGCCCATTCCTTACTAAAAATTCCCCACTCCCCTTCTATCTAAATTATCCCCTCCCCCTCTTACCTGAATACCCCCTTCTACCTAAATAGTCCCCCTCCCTCCTACCTAAATTGTCCCCCCTCTTTCCTACCTAAATAG
This sequence comes from Cordylochernes scorpioides, assembly GCA_030710605.1. Taxonomy (NCBI): domain Eukaryota; kingdom Metazoa; phylum Arthropoda; class Arachnida; order Pseudoscorpiones; family Chernetidae; genus Cordylochernes; species Cordylochernes scorpioides. The sequence continues at coordinate 50,787,656 of CP092871.1, forward strand.
TCCCCCCGCTCCTACCTAAATAGTCCCCCTCCCTCTTACCTAAATAGTCCCCCCTTCCTCCTACCTAAATAGTACCCTTCCTCCTACCTAAATAGTCCCCCCTCCCTCCTACCTAAATAGACCCCATCTGCCTCCTGCCTAATTAGACCCCCTCCCTCCTACCTAATTAGACCCCTCCCTCCTACCTAAATAGCCCCCCTCCCTCCTACCTAAATAGGCCCCCCTCCCTCCTACCTAAATATCCCCCCCTTCCCTCCTACCTAAATAGTCCCCCCTCCTCCCTCCTACCTAAATAGCCCCCCCTCCCTCCTACCTAAATAGCCCCCCTCCCTCCTACCTAAATAGTCCCCCTCCCTCCTACCTAAATAGTTCCCATTCCTCCTACCTAAATAGTACCCTTCCTCCTACCTAAATAGTCCCCCCCTCCCTCCTACCTAAATAGACCCCACCTGCCTCCTGCCTAATTAGACCCCCCTCCCTCCAACCTAATTAGACCCCCTCCCTCCTACCTAAATAGCCCCCCCCTCCCTCCTACCTAAATAGGCCCCCCTCCCTCCTACCTAAATAGTCCCCCCTCCCTCCTACCTAAATAGTACCCCCCTCCCTCCTACCTAAAAATTCCCCCCTCCCTCCTACCTAAATAGTCCCTCTCCCTCCTACCTAAATAGTCCCCCCCTCCCTCCTACCTAAATAGTCCCCCCTCCCTCCTACCTAAATAGCCCCCCCTCCCTCCTACATAAATAGTCCCCCTCCCTCCTACCTAAATAGTCCCCCTCCCTCCTATCTAAATAGTCCCCCCCTCCCTCCTACCTAAATAGTCCCCCCTCCCTCCTAACTAAATAGTCCCCCCTCCCTCCTAACTAAATAGTCTTCCCCTCCCTCCTACCTAAATAGCTCCCCCCTCCCTTCTACCTAAATAGCCCCCCTTCCCTCCTACCTAAATAGTCTCCCCTCCCTCCTACCTAAATAGTCTCGCCCTCCCTCCTACCTAAATAGTCCCCCCTTCCCTCCTACCTAAATAGTACCCCCTCCCTCCTACCTAAATAGTACCCCTCCCTCCTACCTAAATAGTCCCCCCTCCCTCCTAACTAAATAGTCCCCCCCCTCCCTCCTACCTAAATAATACCCCTCCCTCCTACCTAAATAGTCCCCCCCCTCCCTCCTACCTAAATAGTCACACCCCCTCCCTCCTACCTAAATAGTCCCCCCTTCCTCCTACCTAAATAGTACCCCTCCCTTCTACCTAAATAGGCCCCCCCTCCCTCCTACCTAAATAGCCCCCTCCTCCCTCCTAACTAAATAGTACCCCCCTCCCTCCTACCTAAATAGTCCCCCCTCCCTCCTACCTAAATAGAACCCCCACTCCCTCCTACCTAAATAGTACCCCTCCCTCCTACCTAAATAGTCACCCCCCTCCCTCCTACCTAAATAGTCCCCCCTCCCTCCTACCTAAATAGTCCCCCCCCCTCCCTCCTACCTAAATAGTCCCCCTTCCTCCGACCTAAATAGTCCCCACCCCCTCCCTCCTACCTAAATAGTCCCCCTTCCTCCTACCTAAATAGTTCCCCCCCCTCCTAGCTATAAAGGCCTCCTCCCTTCAACCTGAAATAAATCCCCCTCTTACCTAAATAGGCCCCCTCTCCTACATAAATAGTCCCACCACTCCTACCTAAATAATAATCCTTCTTACTTAAAAGCCCCCCTTCTACCTTAATAGACCCCCTCTACTTAAATAGGCTCCCCCTACTCCTTAAATAGGCCCTTGCTCCCCCCCACCTAAATAATACCCTCTCACCTCCTAATAAAATATCCCCCTACCTTCTCTCAACTAATTAACCCCACCTCCCCCTCCTAACAAAATGACCCTAATGCCCCCACCATTCTCTCATAACTAAATGAACCCACAGCGCCCCACTTCTGACAATATAACCTTGCTGCCCCTTTTGGCTAAATACACATATAAATTCCCAACCATCTACATCCTAAATGTCTACCCCAACTGCAGCGCCCTTTAAATGAATTCCAATACTGTGCTCCCTCCTAACTACCTCACTTCCTCAATCCTCTCTAACAACCTCTCAATTTCCTACTCCTAACTCTACCCCCAATTTCCCGCTCCTCACTATTTATTCTATTCATTAAACAGCAAAGACATTCAGTGAATATCATTGTCTCCTCATATCTATCTAGCCACATCCCCTACTACTCATCTCCTTCCACTCTTTGTAACTAACAACCCCCACTGTCGCCTCTTCTATCTAAACAGCCCGAACTCTCCCTTACTTAACTATTTAGTCCCTTCTCCCAATAAACTATTTAGCCCCAAATTCCCCCACAGCAAAACAATCCATGTTGTATATTCTCTTGATTAACTACCCCAACCGCTCCTCCTATTTAAAACGAACTTTCAGAACACTTATATATATTTTAAAATTTCACGGAAAAATTCTCCTAGATTTCTTCAAGCGTTATTGATTTGGAACTATCAATATTATTTTATAAGAAATAACCGTTGGGGTTTTCTAGTATTTTCCATTTGTTGAAGTCACTATGTAAAAACATTTATTTTAAATTTGTTTCTATCAGTATATATATTAGTTTAAGGTTTCAAATATTCAATAGAATATTTCTCATTTTGTAAATAATAATATCTACCATAGCTATTTCAAGAGAATTTCAAATTTTATTTGAAGATTATCTCCGAAAAGTCTAGTGCTATGTTTATATTATTTAAAGGCTGCTTGTTTGAATATGTAAAGACTCTTCATTAAATTCAATTTGTCAAGTTGTAATTCAATAATTATAAAATTATTCTCTATGATATTCTGGTATTCAATGTCAGGGGCATCTCTTTATTGACTCATATAATAATAAACTTTGATTTGTAAAAAGTAATATAAATTATCTGGTCAAAATAGATGCATAATTAAGTACAATCTATTGGCTGTTTCATCAAACTATCGCACTCAGTTCAGTGATATAGCGACACCTTGATGCTCAGTGTTAATATCTATTTTGATTACAATTACAATTATTTTATTTCCAAAGCGCTATATCCTGCAAGAGATACTTGCGCCAAAAAAGGAAAAAAGTTTATTTACATAAGTTATTTACATTATTCAACGCATGAAAACATTAGAGATCCAGATTTTGTAGAAGGTTTAGAATGTATTTACAAAATGAATTGAACTTTAAATATGATTTTTTATCGGAAATCAAATCGTTAAGTTCACAAACAACAAGTTCATTCTTTATTCTATAATCTTGAAATGCTGGGCAATCGATCAGTAGATGTCTTGAGGTTTGTTCCTCAATACCACAAAAGCAACTTGAATCCTCTACTGCCTTTATTCTATTTAAAAACCTTTGAAATTTCCGTGGTTTGTAACAAATTGAGTATTATAAAAATTTGGACGAAAGTATTTAGGGATTTCTTGGGGAAAAAAGCTAAAGAAAGTATTATTTGCTTCGTTTTTCAGAACATTCATTCTTGATTTGAGAAAGGTATCTATGATTCCTGAAATAAATGGGCCATGAATTTGTTGATCATGGGTGGATAAGTTTCTCAGATTAGATATCATGATTCTGGATTCGATAAAGTCTGAGATCAGAGGAATGTTGGCCAAACTATGAACAGAGCTATATGATGTGGATTTATAGGATTGTATACACCATGTTAGTATTTGATATTGGGTTGAATTTAATTTTTGTAAACATTTTTTATTTGAATATTTGAACTAAATTTCAGCTTCATATCTGTGTATTGGTCTGAAAATGGATTTATATAAAGTTAGCCTTTTCTGGGTGCTTAGACCCCGAGATTTCCCACAAATTGAGTAGAGATAATTTTTAAAACGTTTTGTACGATTTACTATTGCTTCTATGTGGTATGTAAAATTTATTTTGTTTCTTCTTCTGTGATTTGAAATTATTATTCCTAAAATTTTGGTCTTCAGAGTTGGTATGATTATTAAATTTGATTTTTGATTTTGAATTTGATAAATATTGATGGGAGAGTTGACCTTTCTTTTTCATTGATTAAATATTACATTAAAATATCCATATAAATTTGATTGTCTCTTGTGGGTGTTTAGGTTATTTTATACAAAATTTTAAATTATTAATCAACACCATCGCAAGAGCATGATGACAATGAATCTGAGCATTACTTAGTTGCGAACAGATCTACACACATTGCTCTATATTCCTTTTTTCAAGATTGGAATAACTTTTTCACCCACATTGACTATACCAATTGTCCCAGTGACATACCCTATAGATAAAAAATACTCACAAAAGCATGACTTTCATAGTCGTGATCTATGCCATCACAGTTTAATCATTGGCCTTGTTGGAATTCCACACCACTGCCGTGGCTCCTTGGCCTCAGAGGTGGTCCCGGGTAAAGGTCGTTTGTAGTTTTAAATATCGCAGGAATGTCAGTAGTAGTATTTGCAGAGAGGAAAATCCAGAATTATTCAGCCCTGTCACATACAACAACTGTATTATACTTATGTAAAGGACTAGTCAATATTTCTAAAGATAAAAAGGAAATTTAGGTGTACTTATATTTTTCTGTTGTCCAAAGGTTTTACCTATTTGATACTTTTGTACATTGTTACTTCCGTCTGTAAAAGTACCTCAACTTATCTCGAAATTCCCTTTGCTGGGGATGGAAGTCCAGAACCCTAAAGGTGGCTCGAGGGATATAAACAAGTGGGTAAATACAATAGATTGGACGACTCTATGTGTTTGGCTAAATTCTATATTCTATCTGGAGGTAACAGCCCGACGATGAAGTGAGAGCAATGAAGATACCCTGACACCCTGGGAGAATTTCACTCCGCTCTGGGAGAAACCACAGGGAGATGCTAGTCTATTGAGCAGAAAACAAACATTTTATACATAATTACTGATAAACATCAAATAATGACTAGCTAAGGATGTGATTATAAAATTTCAATCCTAACGGAATGAAAGAAAATTAATTTAATGCAAAAACAATGATAAACTATTTGGGATTTCGAGCGACTTCTAAATGTACGAATGTCATAAAAATAAGATAATTCTAATAATTATTTAAATAAAGATTTACAGAGTCTTAGCTAACCCTATAACTAGCACAAGGTTACCTAGAGGAATATCTTTGAGAGGCTAAATCAATGTTGGACATTCTAATTCCCAATCAGCCAGATTATAAAGAACATATGTCTGTTAATGATAGACACCCAGATTTTAGGATATAAATAAAGGCGATATGATGTCCTGTCCATTACGACGTTGGTGACCTTGTTTGGATTTTCCTACCCGTGCGCAAAGTTGATTATCAAAGAAGCCGTTTTTAAAATACACTTTGGTCCATATAAAGTAAAAATAAAATGAATAAATTTTCATATGTTATCTATAAATTTAAAATGGCGAATAATATTGTAAGAGGATTGGCTCCAAATAGGTATTAAATGTTCAACATATGAAGCTCAATAAAATCCTGAAAAATAAAACGAGGTAGTTTTAATATTTTGGACTGTTTGGGTAAATTTTATGATTAGTAAACAACAAATGGGGAGGCTCCTATTACCTGGCTAGAGTTATAAAACAAAAGAAATTTGCTTTGATTTTATAATTTAAAATATATATTCAATATTCGTTTTTATGATCTGGTAACGCATCGAAATCAAACGATGCGCGTACTCTTTTTTTTTCGGTTAACAAGAGCTATTTTAGCCCAAATTTTCAATACACTTGTATATTTTATCGTTAAAATTGTATAGTTTCAATATAATATCGCCACTAAACTAACATTAACTCGAGTATAACGCTTCGAAGGTATGACGGCGCCAACCTTCAGCGTCTACGAAAGTTGTTGCTTATTGAGCACGCTCCATTAGTTTTTTTATATAGGCTAATATGGAAATAATGAAAAATATAGTCACGATTATACTTCGTGATTTGTTATTTATTTTGATAAAAAATCGCAAATTGCGACACTATGGAGGGAGGCTGGGCAAAACAACGGGTCTTTGAGTCAGAACTCTGGGCATAGAAATAAGTCTAATTCTGCCTCTGATAAACTTAGAAAACATTGTATCTCTCCGACCAAAATGGATGAATTGATAAATCACATGTTCGTCACCAGGTAGCTACCGAAAGGTCAACCATTATCTTAAAGCGCCGACCTCCACTCAAAGAACCCGGGATGCGGCAAATGTAAAAACTACAAATAATGATGATATGGAGGGAAGATCCCTGGAAAACTGTCATTCTAAGGCGGAGGGAATGTTTAAATTCGTCATTAGGCAACGCCGTTTTGAACAGCGAAGCAATGGTGGGGTTCAAAAGATGATCTTCGACATGTCGCTAAAGATAGAAATGGTGAAGATACCCCTGACACAATTAAACCTCTAACTATAAACTTTAAATGATCTGACGTCCGCCGCGGAACCTTTATGCTCGAACAAAATAAAAAAGCTTCATCTGGTTCTACTACGGAAGATACAGAGAAATTAAATTTCCAAATGGATCTGATATTGGAAGAACGGGCATTAGGACTCGGAATAATGATTAAAGGGGTAAAAAAAGAAGAATGCGAATTGCATATCAAAAACAATGAAAACTATAACCTGATATTTGGTCACCGATCCCCCTGGGAGCCCGATCTAAATTGGTTAATGGCCAGTGTCTGTCTATATGCTTTCAGCCTTAGTCTATAGGTATTGATATCAATTCTCGGCAAGTCTATGGCTATTGTAACGCTGAATCTGACCAGACTGTGTCTATTGAATACAGGTCTCTGACCAGACTGTGGCTATTGAATAGCAGTCTTTTACCAAACGGTGGGTATGGAATTGCGGTCTCTGACCAGATTGTGTCTATTGAATAGCGGTCGCTGACCAGATTGTTGCTATTGAATAGCGGTCTCTGACCAGATTGTGACTATTAAATAGCAGTCTCTGGGTAGAATGATGCTATTTAAATGAAGTCTCTGACCAGAATGTGGCTATTGAATAGTGGTCTCTGACCAGACTGTGGCCATTGAATAGCGTTCTCTGATAAGAATGATGCTATTTAAATGAAGTCTCTGACCAGTCTGTGGCTATTGAATAGCTGTCTCTGACCAGACTGTGGCTATTGAATATCGGTCTCTGACCAGACCGTGACTATAGTCAATAGCTATTGAAAGGCCTAAATTTACCTTGAACCTTCGAGTTACCTTGAAACTTTATAATAAAAAAGGTTTTTCTGAAAAACTTATATCACCTCATATAAAAAAATAGAAAACATACACACTGAACCTTCTCTACCTCCTAATTTACTGTTATGGATCAGAAAGACTCCCTCCAGAATAATACAATATCATAACAAGATACTAACTGAACTGATATCAAAATGGAATCTACTGACACCCGATCATCAGAAGCTATGAACCCATGTATATATATAGAAAGGTTAACGGGAGGATATTGTTATATAAAAATAAAGGCCGTCTCTCTCGTCAAAATAGACGCAGGATCTGAGCGAAATATTGACCATTATTTTTACCTTCCTATATATGATTATGGTGATATTTAAAGCACGAATGTGTCTTTTACACATAAAGCAAACTTCTCTTGTCCCCAGCGGTGTCGCAAATTCAATCATCTAGACCACTTATCAGACCTCTCATACTGTAATTGACGATTATGCTTACATATGCTACACTAAAGAAAGGAATCCTAGAAATGGCATTAAAGCAAAATATGGACATCGAAGATTGTTCTATGTGTAAAAGAAACCTTCATGCTTAAATTTCCATTTTTATATATAGATGCGTGCTTTTGACTTATTATTAATTTATTCCTAACTGGCCTTGTCCTTATTGTTTGCTGAAGAACATTGCCCGATGTAAATATGTATATTCAATTCTGACGGATTATGTCTACTTAGTTTTCTTGATTACTAATTTGGAGATATCTCCTTTCTGTTTATCATAATTAGCTCAGCATTATAAGCAGAATCGTCGAATATACATTATAGAGAGCCTTAAGAAGCGGTCTGGTAGATTTAATTGGGGAAACCGCTGGGGGGGTTCACCACTGATATTTATATAGAAGACGCGTTATTGGCCTCATAATAACATTTTGAAACTTATTTTTTAATTAAATGTCAACATATTTATTTCTACATGACTACTCACGATGACAATACATTATGTAGAACTACATTATACTTATATGCAGCTTTATTTCTACCTCACACTATATTACTTTGAAAACTGTGATTTTAATTTCCTCCTTTTTCTTTACCTCATCTCCATGTACTTTATTCTTATTTTCCGGCAATTTCTTCTTATTACTTATCAATGATAAGACACAATTTGGATTATAGATAATAAGCACATGCTAAGAAGACCAAATCTAAATGAATAGTGTGTGACGTTTCGGTAACAGCGTTACAAAATACTGAATCTGTTGATGCCATCTTCAGACAAAAGTACTGAATGCATATAATTACATTCAGTACTTTTGCCTGAAGATAGCAACAACGTTCTTATCTAACGTCACACATTGTTTATTCATTTGGATTTGGTCTTATTACCTTTAGTCTCCACTTATTGAATTTTAAATTATTACTTTTACGTTTATTATTATTATTATATATATTTTTAGTTTTCTTCAAATATTTTAACCGCTTTTTTTTGTATACCTTTTTTTTACATGATATAAATTTTGTATTTTATTCTTTCTATTATATTTTGTTAGGATCAGACATGACGTAGCCACGCAATAATATTTGAAAAGAAGGCGATAAAAATGTGGTAATTTTCTTTTAATTGCAAAACACAAGCTTTCAGGCAAGAATGCCCTTCTTCAGGTTACAACTTGGAAATATTTTAAAACTATGGACATGAAAGATAGCCAAATAAAGTAGGTAAATAGTTCAGCTGGGGGGATTGGCCTGGTAAAACACGGAGTATTGGGGTGGGAGGTCGATTTTTCGGTTGAAACTGGGCGTGCAGTGCGAGACCAAAGATTCAAGGACTAGGCGCTGATACTTGTTCCCGACGCCCTTGTAAACGCATACAGCGCTGTATGCGTTTACAAGGGCGTCGGGAACAAGTATCAGCGCCTAGTCCTTGAATCTTTGGTCTCGCACTGCACGCCCAGTTTCAACCGAAAAATCGACCTCCCACCCCAATACTCCGTGTTTTACCTCGCCAATCCCCCCAGCTGAACTATTTACCTACTTTATTTGGCTATCTTTCATGTCCATAGTTTTAAAATATTTCCAAGTTGTAACCTGAAGAAGGGCATTCTTGCCTGAAAGCTTGTGTTTTGCAATTAAAAGAAAATCACCACGTTTTTATCGCCTTCTTTTCAATTATATTTTGTATTTTCTATTTAAAGGGATTCGCCGCCCGGAGGCCAAACTGCAAGCAGCACGTGCGTTCGCTCCCAGTAAAAATGATTTTAATAATCTACTTTAATATTTAATGAACCTAAATATAAATATATAATTAACTTATTCTGAAAATAGAGCAATCCATATTGTTATATTTGTTCATAAAGGGCACATCTTGGATTCAATAAATAATATTTTTATTTCCGATATTTCGATGGGCTAAACGACCATCTTTTTCTAGGATCTCATCCCTTTTCGCGGCAAGCCGCGCGTTACACTTGAGACACGGGCGTCTCACAATCTCCCCGGGCGAAAATCATCCAAATGAAAATGTAATGTATGCAAATAAATATCGTACAATACTAATTAAAATAAATGAATAGATATTTACTTTTCACTCTATTTATTAATTTATTTTAATTAGTATTGTACGATATTTATTTGCATACATTATATTTTCATTTGGATGATTTTCGCCCGGGGAGATTGTGAGACGCCCGTGTCTCAAGTGTAACGCGCGGCTTGCCGCGAAAAGGGATGAGATCCTAGAAAAAAGATGGTCGTTTAGCCCATCGAAATATCGGAAATAAAAAGATTATTTATTGAATCCAAGATGTTCCCTTTATGAACAAATAATTAACTTAGTAATACTATGCCCCAAACATAATCTTACCACAGGGATTACAGAGGAAATCGTAGCCTCAAAAGCTATACTTTTTTCTATAATCAGACGCCAAGAGAAAAAGATGAAATTAACATATATAGTACTTGCATTGTTTTTATCGTTTGCATTAAAGAGCCAAAATTTCTCGTTGAGAAGTACGTTGAATTAAAAAAAACTATTTTACAAAAACAAAATGTACCCATCCTGCTACCTTACGCTAACTCAAAAGTATTCTTCTGCCTACTTGATAAGAGTGATTGCCATTCTACTGATCATTGGTGGTGTGGGACTCAACCCCGGGCCCCCTACAAAAAAGCAAACAACTCTGTCAACTGTACAAACTACTGAGACAAAGTAAGTTATTGAAGATGATCTCAAATATCTTGTTAAACAAATCCATGCAGAGCTAAGGACTTTAGGAGCAAGTCTAGAAACTAAATTACAAAACATTGAACAAAAGTTTGAGGAATGGGATCAAAGATTAACCGTTATCGAAACTGATGAGAGAAGCGTGGACGCGGGCGCCGCTTGGAGGCGCTGCATGAAGATAACTGACCAATGGGAACGGCCCAACTCAACGGTCCGTCTTCATCTTGTATATACCTTTAGCCTGCTTTTGTTCTACTGCTGTGTGCGGTTGCTATTCTTTTGTCAACATATATATCCTTATATCTAATAATAATACTATGCTTTATAAAGGACTGCGGCGTGTGATTATAAACAATACTTAAAATTATACCGCATAAGTTTCTTTTCTATGAAAAATCAATATTTATTTTAAAGAGAAATATTTACTATTTCTAACTTTTTTGAATGAAGTATGAGAGGGTGAAAATATGAAGAGTAATGGCCAACGGGGAAAAATAAAAGCGTCCAGGGGCGGGAATCGAACCCACAACCTTCTCCTTACCTGGCAGGTTGCCATGTCCACTAGGCTACCCTGGGCGTTATTTCTCCGTTCGTAAATAATACTTAAAGTAACTTATAATACATTATACTTATAAAATCACTTATTTGGCTGTTATTTTGCATCACCGACCCACAACATGGTAGCAGAGCGTGGTTAGCTGCATAAAAAGAACGAAAAGTAAGTGAAACCAAGATGGCGTCGTCTTCCCAAGCGCTTGCCCTGAACGTCGAGAAGCTCACCGGCAGCAATTATCGATCATGGAAATTTAACATGATGCTTCTGATCGAAAGAGGATTATGGGAATGTGTAATTAACGGAGAAACGATCGACGCTAATGAGGATAAAAGAAAATATGAGAAGACAAAAATTAAACAAGAAAAGGCACTGGCAACGATTGCTCTATCAATTTCTACAGAGCAACAAATACACGTTATCGACTGTAAGACTGCAAGTGAAGCCTGGACGACCCTGGAACAAATATTTGAACCGAAATCAAGGGCGCGAATTCTTCAACTCAAGAAACAATTCGTGAACATCAAGTTCATCGAAGAAGAAAATATTATAAATTACCTATCAAGATTAAAGACCTGCAGTGATCATCTCAGAGAAGCGGGATGTGAAGTAAAGGATGAAGATATGGCATACTCTATGCTAGCTGGACTACCAGACTCCTATGATGGGATTATAATGAACTTTGGAAACATGACGGATGATGTGTTCACGTCATCCAAGGTAAGGCAGGTCCTGCTAACGGAACATGAGAGAAGAACAACCAGAAAAGAGGATTCATCCAAGGAGGTGCTACAGGTGAACAAGCATCAAAACAACAGCAGCACCGACAGTCGAAGAAAATGCTATCGATGCGGGAAGATCGGCCACATCGCCACCAACTGCCGAGGAATGAAGCAAACAACTTCTAGGAACCGCGATAATCAGCATTATCAGAGGAAGGTAAATAAATCAGATAACTTCCTGGCTGCACTCAACCTAACGAGCGACGAGGATTCGTGGCTACTGGACAGCGGAGCAACCAACCATGTATGCAGAAACAAAGACAGGTACGTTGACCTTCGGGAGGTGTCATCTGATCCTATCATGACTGCGAGTGGGACAACTGAGGCCAAAGGATATGGACACATATTTCTCCAGACGTCTATCCATAATGAAAGCATCGAAATCAAGCTAAACAATGTGTTATTCGTCCCAAATGTGCGAAGGAATCTGCTGTCAGTCTCCAAGATAGAAGAAAACGGCAACTGTGTGACCTTTCGTAATATGGTAACTCGCGTTTTCAACCCAGAAAACAGGACTATAGCGGAAGCGACAAATGTAAATGGCCCCTACATTGTGAAAGGTAAGACCTTAGACTCCAGTAAAACAGCATTTAATAGTGAAAGGGACCATTTTCAGAACAATTCCTGGAGAACGTGGCATCAAAGGTTATGCCATATTGACAGTAACGCCAATGAAAAGATGGCGCGGGAGGAGCTTGTAATAGGCTTGGACATTTCCTCTAGAGACAAAGGCTTATGCGACGATTGTTGTATCGCTAAATCCACTAAAGCGTCACATAAAACCCTAGGCAATATTAGATCAAAACGGACCTTGGAGCTTATCCACACAGATATTTGCGGTCCAATGCCGATAAAATCAACTGGAGGCAATAGATACTTTCTATCTTTTGTTGATGATTTCTCAAGAAGGATTACTGTGTATTTTCTGAAAAACAAAGATGAAGTATTAAAACTTTTCGATATCTATAGAGCCACTGTAGAGAGACAAACTGGTAATCAAATTAAAGTGTTACGATCAGATAATGGACTTGAGTTTTGCAATAGAGATTTTCAAGACAAATTACAAAAACTAGGGATAAAGCATGAACGCACAAACGTGTATTCTCCGCAAATGAACGGTGTGGCAGAACGTGTAAATCGAACACTTTTAGATATGGCCCGCGCTTGTTTACACAGCGCTAATCTCCCCCAAAGATTTTGGGCAGAGGCGGTAAACACAGCTGCTTACATTAAAAACAAATGCTATAATACTGCTCTAAAAGACAAAGTACCTGATGGACTTTGGTTAGAAAAAAATCCTAGTGTAAGACACCTAAAAGCATTTGAATGTTTGGCATATAGCCATATGCCAAGAGAAAGAAGGCGAAAATTAGACCATCGGGCATTTATATGTATTCTGGTAGGATACTCCACTCAAACACGTGGATATCGTCTCTGGTGCCCAGAATCACAAAAGGTGATTGAAACAAAACATGTTAGATTCGATGAGTCTAAAATTGGACTAGAGTGGACCAAAATAGTAGAAGAGACAGAACCGGAAAGGTACAACCACATTTGGCTAGAACCTGAGACTAATTATGATAACGACCTAGAGAATGAATTACCGAGTAATTTGGATTCAGTGGGGGTAGAGGACACTCTACCACAACCCTCCACCTCCAAAAACATTTTTCAAAATCCATATGGCAGAAAAGGTAAACCAAGAGTAGAGTTAAATTTTTTAGATATTACCGAGCCGCAAAGTTTTGAAGAGGCAGTCCCATCTCCCGAAGCCGTATATTGGAGAAAAGCAATGGAAGATGAATATAGAGTGTTTCAGGAACGAGGCACTTGGGAGTTATCAACATTACCGCCGGGAAAGAAACCGATTAGCAGCAGATCAGTGTATAAGGTGAAGACAAATGAGAGCGGAAATGTAGAGCGTTTAAAAGCACGTCGATTTTCAGGAAACTTATGCACCTGTTATTAACTTAGCTGTAATCAGAGTTTTGATAACGTTAAGCTTGAACATGAAATGGTACAATAGACATCTCGACGTAGATAACGCTTATCTATATGGCGACTCAGAAGAAGAAATATACATGCTTTTGCAAGTAGAGAAAGAGAGGATGAAAGCCATTCCATATAGGGAACTAATCGGGTCGCTCCTTTATCTTGCGAATTGTACTAGGCAAGATTTAATGTTTTCTGTTACGAGATTAGCTCAATTCGCCAGCAACCCTGGACGTCGACATTGGCAAGCTGCCAAACACGTCTTAAGATATTTACACGGCAGCATAAATCTATCTCTCGTTTTTCGCCGGACTGATTCCAATGATGTTTGTGCATACAGTGATGCAGATTGGGCTAGCGACATCGATGACAGACGGTCCAATAGTGAGACCGCTATCACTATAGGACATTCCTTAGTCATATGGAAGACTAGCAAACAGAAGTGTGTCTCACTTTCCACAATGGAGGCAGAATATTTAGCGCTATCCCAGACCACTAAGGAAGCAGTTTGGATCGCTACCATCTTGAAAGAATTAAAGTTCATATCGAATTCTGTCTTTCCCTTGATAATTCATTTCGATAATAGATCCGCTATAGACTTTTCCAAAAATAATGTAGAGAACAACAGATCCAAACACATTGACATAAGATACCATCACGTCAGAAAAATAATAATTAGCGCAGAGATCAAGATTGTCTACATCCCTACAAAGGAGAACCTGGCCGACGTCTTCACCAAGACCCTGAGCAAAGTGGCTCACAAGAAAGCCTGCTACTTCATGAACTGTTCTCCAGTCCAGCGCTTCAGTGGGGGAATGATGAGAGAAGCGTGGACGCGGGCGCCGCTTGGAGGCGCTGCATGAAGATAACTAACCAATGGGAACGGCCCAACTCAACGGTCCGTCTTCATCTTGTATATACCTTTAGCCTGCTTTTGTTCTACTGCTGTGTGCGGTTGCTATTCTTTTGTCAACATATATATCCTTATATCTAATAATAATACTATACTTATAAAATCACTTATTTGGCTGTTATTTTGCATCACCGACCCACAACAGAAACTTCACAGAAACATGCTTGGAATTAGCCACAAAAAAAAAAACGATTTAAGAATAAAAAGTCTATAGGATCATGATGATATGTTGGAAAGGAAAATAAGAAAAAATATCCTTATATTTTACGGTATAAATGGGCCCGAAGCCGAAACCTCGGATGAAACTTTATGCAAATTAGTTAAGGCGATAAATGAAAAGATGCAAATACGAGTCGAATTGGAAATAACGCGTCGTCATTGACTTTCAAGGAAAGTTAACGCGCCAATTTTGGTTGAAATACCGAAACAAATCACAAGAATTGCCCCACTTAGGAATTCCTACAAATTCAAAGATGATACAATTTTTGTAAACAAAGATTACACTTTGAAGACCCGAGAACAACGCCGCATCCTGATTTCTGAGAAGAGAGAACTATCTGAAAAAGTAATACGCTCAAAATTAAGAGATAATAAGCAACTTGCAAATGGACAAAAATACGAAGTCGTTGATGGTAGAGTGGTTGGTGAAAAAGGCTCTACATTATAGCAGTTGACCCAGCCCCGAATTGATGTTGACATTCAGAAACCTTACAGATACTACAAAATAAAATACATACAAATAATGATTCACAAAAGTTTTAAAGATTATTAGCCTTAAAAAAGTTACGGTAAGCACAATAATAAGCTGGAATATAAATGGACTTTTTAGGATGCTCTCTGTTTTTCCACTTCTCGAGTACATAAAAAATTACGAGATCTTCGCTTTACTTGAAACATTGTGTATAAATTTCACAAATATAACATTAAGGGATTTCCAAATTTTTGAACATCCGGCAACTAAAACCACAGAAAGGGGAAGGGGATCAGGAGGAATAATTGTGAGTGCCAAAAAAGGGGGACATTACGGGTTGCATAGTACAGAAAAGGATAACATCTGGATATCGATTTTCTTATCACAAAACATAGAATCCAGCAAACCTATCACCTGCTTGATATTTGTATATCTCCCTTCAAACGAACTGTACCAGAATAACTTAGTTAGATTAACTAAATACATGGAAAAACAGATAGCTGACGGGAAAGAACTAATTCTAATTGGGGATTTAAATATTAGAACTGGAGGGCTCGGGGGACTGTATAATACAACTGATCTTCAACTCTCTTTAGTTTCCGAAAGCAAGAGATCTGATAATTTCACCACTGGCTGAAGGACTTCTCGAGTTTCTCGAGGACAATTCGCTGACAATAATAAACGGAAGATCAACCGGAGACAGAGAGGGAGACTTTATATATGTTTCGGAGAGAGGCTCTACTATACTATTGATATATACTATTAATATATACTATTATTGAATAGTTTCACAAGGAATATTGGAAAGAAATCAGACTTCAGGATAGAAACTCAAATGAATTCAGATCACCTTCCTCTTACCCTGAAAATAACAGTTCAAAACACCTATGAAAATAAATCCAAGGTAGAGGAATATGGTGTTACGAAATATAGATGGACAGCTGAGGGAATTAAGACATTTAAACAGGAATTAAAGGAATTGCAAGTAGCAAAAATATCAAATCTCGATAGCTCCGTAAATACTTTCACTAAAAGAATTACTGAGGCAATGTCAACATCAGGAATAATTTACTTAACTAAGTGTGCCCCCGGAGAATCTAAACCATGGTTTGACAAAAACTGTTACGTGATGAAAAGTTAACAAGAGAAAGTCTGAAGGAATACCGTAGAACCAACAGAAAGGAAGACCTTGAATGCTATGCTCTGCATAGAAAGAAATATATCGGTTTATTAGATGATAAAAGGAAGAAATATATTCAGGAAAAACAAGAAATATTGAGATATATAAAATATTCAAAGTCTTTTTGGAAGACCATTGTGCTATTTAAAAGAGCAACAAAAATTCAAGGAGAAATTACTGTACAGGAATGGCACGACTTTTATTGCGAATTATTGAGTATTAAGAAAAAATAGAAGATTTGTAATATAGAAGTGAGGATTTGGCCGAGTGATCCAATACTTGATCCAGAGATAAATTCATTTTACAATAGAGCTCTGATAATGGTACACTACCCTACAATATGGACTAAATCGATCATACATTCAATCTTTAAAAGCGGTGACAAAGACAACCCTTCAAATTATCGTGGTATAGCACTGATAAGCAATTTATCGAAACTTTTTACGACAATACAGATCAAGACTGAATGAATGGGTTGAAAGAAGAAATGTCATTCCAGAAAATCAGGCGGGTTTCCGAAGGTGTCGATCGTGTGTGGATCTGATATTCACATTTACCACTCTAATAAAACTAAAATTGAGGAAAAAGAGAGGAAAATTATATGTATTTTTCGTTGATTTGAGAAAAGCATTTAATACAGTTCCTCACTCATTACTTTGGAAGAAATTAACCAATCTGGGCGTAAACTATCAATTTATACACGCAATTAGAAATTACTACGAACAGGCGACTGTGGCAGTCATATGGAGGGGATCAATTACAGAAAATATCAAGATTCATTGGGGCGTTTTTACAAGAAGAGCCATTATCGCCATTACTTTTTATATTATTCATGACGGACCTGATTAAAATGTATGATAACTCAGATCTGACGAGTGTATACCTGCCGGAATATGGTGACGTTCACCTGCTGATGTTTGCAGATCATATTGCTATTATAGGGGAGTCGAGGATAAACCTAAAAAAATATTAAAATATTGAAAGAATATCTTGGTGAGAACTATATGACATTGAACGAGTCCAAATCGAAGGTTATGGTATTTCGCAATGGTGGTAAACCTTCAAGAGAAGATAGATGGTACTGATATGGTGAACCTCTGATGGTAGCAAGAAGATAAAATTACTTAGGATACCTTCTGGTCATTACAACTAACACCACTCAAGCCGCAAACTTCTACAAAGGAAAATGCTACAACCCCAATATTAGCAAAATCAAATATTAATTCATTAAACTCGGCAATGAAACTGTTTGATTCTATTGTGACGGCTGTTTTGATGTATGCTACTCCAATTTAGGCAACAGAACATAAATATTTATTGGCTCATATACAAGATTCATTTATTCGTAGGTTCTTGAATTTTCCTAGATATACACCAGGATACATAATAAAACCTGAAACAGGCCGCGTCTCATCCCTATATATATAAAAGTCAGTGTATGTATGTATGTATGTGTGTTCGTTCCTATGTCGGCTATACACGTCCACAATACGTAACTTGTCTGACTGAAATTTTAACAGTATATAGAGTATAATCTGGAAAAACTTATAGTAAAAATTTCAGGTCTCTATCCCGAATATTCTTCGAGTTATTTGCAAATTGCGTTGCAAATTTGCCCTTTCGTTCGCAAGCAGCACCTCTAGCGGTGAAGATGGGAAGTAATATCAGCTGACCTAATGAACATGTAAAACGTGTTTTAACAGGACATAGAGAAAAATCTGGAAGAGATATTTTTCGCATTTTTAGGCAAGAAAATTTGAAATTGACAGGTTCTGAGCATTAATAGTTGTTTTTTTAGTCAGAAAATGATTATGACAATATTGCTGTATCATGTTTGATTATCAGATATAAAATTATATCGGGAAGAATTCCAAAAAGCAGAGACCACGGGTGAAACCAGTTAATTTTTTTGTATGCAGGAACAAAATTCTAACAGAAAAACATTCATTCGAGCAGAAGACACAAAGCCAGATCATCTTTCTATAAAAATATCGCTTCTCAGACACAAAGTTTGGAGCGGGACGTTTCACAATAGTGACATCCACGGCGCCAATTTATAATTGCAACGAATAATATTTGAATAAAAACATTTAATCGGGTAAAACCCCGGCGTTGCCCGGGTCATTCGGCTAGTTATTAATAAAAGCTCTGAAATTGACCTTGATATACTGGCTGAGGGTGCTGAGTATGGATACCAATAGATTGCCTCGAATATGTTTAAATAGAATGATGCAAATATTCTGTGCTACATGTGCGCCCATCGGGTTTATAAAACAATTAAGCAATTTACTCAATAATAACGGATCCTCTTGGCTTAATTATTGTAATGATCCTGATTCACTAAGGAATTTGATCCCAGGAATATTAAGAACTGCGATAGAGCAAACAATACAAAATGACAACAGGAATAACCCAATCAAAGTTATAATCCCACTATAGAGACATATATACAACGTTTACCACCTAAGAATATTTCTCGAGTGAACTTCCTTTTCCTGTCGTCAGATTAATCGCGCAATTTAGAACCCTTTCAATTTTTTTTCAGAGAATACCATCTGATTTTAATAAGGGGTGAAGACCTGAAATGTACTTTCTGTGGATCAGGTATAACAATGGAGATGTTTCACTATTTATTTGATTGTGCTGCTCTGTCTGAGGAAAGACGGAAACTAAATGATAAAACGGAGCAACTTTGTCATTTATTTCCGGCAGTAATTAATGAAATATCAAATAATAGGTATAAAGCGGTGGCGATATTTGGATTCCACAGGATTATATCCCGAAAAATGGCCAAAAATATTCTCCCCATCCCTTGTGAACTGGCGAATCCTGTATAGGGCGAGAGGCCCTAAATAAAGACATTGTTGTTGTTGTATTTTTTATTTATAATACTCCCCGCCTAAATGGTAGTCAAATATTTTGTCATACTATAATTGTCTTTGAATTGGAGTGTAGAAATGTTCAGGTTCTAGGTGATTCAACAGTATATTACAATTTCAATAAGAGAAATTGAGTGTATTTACGTACTACGAGCCTTTTTTATTATGGCATTTTAATAATACATAAAATTTCAGATAATTAAAAACTTGAAAATATCAAATTATATAAAAAATTGGAATATAAACGCATTAAATGATATTCAAAATTTTATATTCAAAAAGTACGAAATAAAGAACATTATATTGGGTCTCATAAAACAAACTAATTTTATTTTCATTTTTAAAAAAATGTCAAGGAAAGATAAATTTATTGAATCATACTCAAGTGAATTACACATATAATATGTCATAAGTTACGTTGGAAATGAAAAATATACTATTTCTATTAACATAAACTGTTTCAGTTTTAGTATAAATTTGTAATAAAACATGAAAGCAAGTTGAATAAATATTTCTTTAAATAGACACACTCTTTCACTATAAAGTATCCAAGTTGTTTTTAATATTTTCCAAAAATATTAAATACGATTTTTTTTTGTAAATCTGTTGTGTTGAGAGTAATAAAAGTTATTTGAAATGTATAATATTGATATTTTTATAATAAATGAAGAATTTATTTCAAGGAATTAATCTCAGAAAAATATATTTCTACCATACCTTTCTCAGAAATAGATGATTACAATATTTGAGAAATACATTTATCCAATACAGACCAAAATAAATAAATGCAATACTTTCTAAAATATTTAAATGCAATACTTAAAGAAATATACAAACAGCAAAACTTTCACAAATAGCTGAATACGAGGATTTCAGAAATAGAAATAAATACAATAGCCAAATAAAGTTGTTCTAGAAACAAGAGGCAATAAATCTCAGAAATAGAGAAATGCAATAGTCTCAGAAATGTTCAATAATTTCTTAATATAAATACAATTAATTTAAAAATAAATAATACTCTAAGAAATAAACTAACCAAATACGTTCAGGTATAGAGATAAAAACAATGCATTCAGAAATATAGACTATTACAATTCTTTCAGAAAAAAGGTTTAATAGTTTCAGAGATGTAGATAAAACAATATGCTCAGACATAGATATTACTTTCCAAAAATAGTTTAAAATCATTTATCTATACATATCTATAACATAGATTTGCAAGAGGATGATATTGATGTACCAAAAGAGGCACCTCTCGCTCAAAATTACATATATATATATTACCTTCCGAAAATTGAAAGGCAATAATTTAAGAAAAATACAAATGGAATGATTTAAGAAAAAAATACATTCAGAGAAAAATATGTATAATATTTTCAAAAATAATGAAATAATTTCGAAACAAATGTATAAACAATTGTGAGATAAGTTAACAGGATTTATATTTAAGGAATATATTGATGTTCAGGCGTGCTATAATTATTTATTAGTGTCTAATTTTGGGTTGATATGACCATATTTATATTCTTCAGTTTGACATCATGGCATTTGACAATGGTAAATGTTTTTCCTAATGAATAAATGCTTTTTGTTTCAACTTAAAAAATTGATGGATACTTTCAATAAAAGTGTACATTTTTTAAATTGGGAAATTTGTATTTTTGACATTTTATCTCCATTAAAATTCTGATAATTTAATCTTCTTTATATAATTATCAAGTATCCGCGTGCCTTATATCCATTTCCAGATTTCGGCGTGATATGTGTGAGGGTATATAACCGCGCTTTTAGAATAACGACTTCCAATGATCTTATTTCCCTTAAAAGTTTCAAATTTATATTTATGAAGATAATTCGTTCATAGTACCAATTCGAGTTTCCACATCTTTGCTCTTGTATAACATAGGTCTGAAATATCTGAGAATTTTTCATAATATCAAAGTAGATTCTTGGTATTGAAATACGATTTACTTCTAATTGGCGAAGAACTGACCAAGCTTTTCATCATTTTGTTCGCTTAGAAATCGCCCATGGAGTTGGTTGATGGGCCTTCTTCAATTGTTTTAAAAAAAACATTGATATAATTTTATATGAAAATTAGAGGTTTTTATTTGAAATATTTTTATTTTGAATACGAAATATAGTTGTTGCATATTATATTCTATAAACCCTATTGTGGAAAATTATGGATATTCTATATGAATTATTCTCCACTACTTTGCAATATCGTTTATTTATTCATCAAAATGGAAAATTTTCAAGTACTAAGACCTCTTCTACAGGCGCATATTGAATTAAAAAAACTGTTAAAAAATATATATAAAATAAATCAAAATTTCATCTAAGAATAAAAATATACATACAAGTTGTGAAACTTGAGACTGAACCCGAGCCGGGAAATCTACTTTTATATAAAGCCGATATTGTTTTCCTGGTAATGGTGGTGTCTTGTCTAAGGGGCAGGTCAGTCCTAGTACTCTGTGCACAATCACTGAGGTCTCAGGTCCTCTGCTGCCTTAGTTCATTTCATTCTTTTAAAATGCTCTGTTCTTATTCTGGAAATGAAGGTCAGTAATACTTTACTAAGAATTGTTTTCAGATTGGCTGGGATATTTAGATTGGTGTTAGGAATTTTGATTCTGCCTTAGTATTTGCGTCCTTAAAGGTTTTAGAATTGGCTTGATTCGTTTGCCTTCTTCATTGTTTCGCCAAGCTATCAGTTTTATCATTGTCCTCTATACCAACATGGGAAGCTATCCATTGTACTGTTTACCTATTGAGCTTATAGTTGAATTCTATGAATTTGGCGCAAGCTATACTTGGGTTTCCCTTGTTTATTCTCTGTAGGGCTGATTTGAATCTGAGAGAATAATGATTCCCTGAGTGTTGTTGTTTTCGGAGTAAATGTAAGATTCAGGCTTACTTTAACAGCAATTACCTCTTCTGTGTAGGTTGAGGATATTTCCCACTCCCTGCATCGATACTTCGAGTTAGCTTAGTATTGTTTGGTAAAAGGAGAATAATCCTCCATCTTTCAGTGTTTCACCAGAGGAACCATCTGTGTAAACGATGGCAAGATATTCTCTTATTGATACATTTATTGTTATTTTTACATTAAAGTTTCTCTTTTAGATAAAATAGATTCAATGAGGTTTAGGGATATTTAGGTGTTGGGAAGAAAAATGATGTGATTTCTAGTTGTTCTTAATAAGTTGTGTTTTGATGTTATATTTTGATCTTTTGAATCTCATTATTTTGTTGTAGCGGTGAGTGAAGATGTATCCTAGTTTTCCTGTTCCATAATTTAAATGTTTTTTCAGAGAGAGATATGACTTTTACTACGGCTTCTGATTTTGTCGTTAAATTTTATTTTTGAGAAAGTTTTTCAATTCAAGATTTTGTAGTTTATTTTCTATAGTTTAGCTCAGAGGTTTTTTGAGGAAACTGGCTGCAAATTGAAGAGGCATCTTCCAGGACAAGTGTAACAACACTGTTGTAGGGGTGTCGGGTTTTGAGGTTCATTGCTGCTACGTATGTCGTCAGTAGGTTTGTTTTGTTTCTTACTCAATTGGAGGTTTATGTGGTATGTTTTGTGAAAAGTTGTTCTGGGTCTAATGTTACTCTCAATATTTTGGGTTATTGGTTATTTTGGGTAATTTGATATTTAGGAATACTTGAGTAAAATTTTATTTATATTTTTTCTCACACTAATGAATATGCTCTCAACTGTTTCCTTTGGGTTGAGATTGTTTTCGGTGCTTCTTATGAGAGTATCTGTGTTACTTAGGTCTATGTTATATAAAAGGCCACTGTTGTATCAGGATTTGCATGTTTGGGGATATTGATGGTGTAGAGAAAGAAGAGCAACGTGCCCAATACTGTTTAGGTAGCAACCTACTTTATCTTCTAGTTATTTTTAATGTGCTATTGTATAGTACACTGAATTCATGTTATTGAGGTTTATTCTCAAGACTCTTTACAAAACTGACCGCATGTCAAAGAAGACAGCTGCAATTTATATTTGGTTTTCCTATGAACTCTCAATTAATGTGGTGCAAAGTAGAAGAGCTGGTTTTCTCTACACTACGATTTGTTCTGCTTGATCTTGATCACGCACATTGACCATCCCTATTGTCCCAGCGACATATCCCAGAGATGTACAATACTCACAAGGTACATTTGGGCTTGACTTTTGATCCGTGATCTATGCCATAACATATTGTTTATTAGCCTGGTTGGTATTTCATACCACTGCCGCAGCTCCTTGGTCTTAGAGGTCCCAGCTAAAGGTCATTTGTAGTTTTAGATATCACAGGACTATCTGTGGTTGGATGTGTAGAAACGAAAAATCCTGAATTCTACAGCCCTGTCACTTACAAAATCTGTGTTATAATAATTGTTAAGAACTAATGATTATTTCTGAACAGAAAATAAAAAACGACAAGGTATTAAGGCCGAATCTAAATAAATTAATACTGTGTGACATTAACGGTTGTTACCGAAACATCATAAGGTATTAATTTATTTGGATTTAGTGTTATTATCTTTTAGTGTTCATATATATATATATATATATATATATATATATATATATATATATATATATATATATATATATTCAAAATCGTGCCTTATCATAAAATAAGAAGCCGATATATATATACTGATATTATTTATGCTGTTCAAAGGCTTACTTCTTGGTGTCTAAGTAAATTGTTACTTGCATGAGTAAATGTGCCAAAATTGGCGTTTCGTAAGTCTTTAGCTTTGATTTTTATTGAAAAACTGTATCTTATATCTGTATTGGTTTGTTTATAGTCAATAATGGTATAAAAATGAAGAATTAACGACCTGTTATCATAAAGAGGATGGAACAAATTAAACTAACCAAAATAAATGATCCACTACCACCCTCCTAACTAAGTAACCACATATTCCAACAAACAAACCCAACTGCCACCTACTAATTTACTAACCCCACTGCCCACACCATCCTCCTAACTAATCTCACTATTCCATTTCTAGCTAACATACACCACCAACTCTCCTAACTAATTAAACCTTTGGACCCCTCCTATAAATAAGCGAACCTACTGAACCCTTCCTATCTAACAAACACACTGCCCTCTCCTTATCAACTTACCCTCCTTCTCCCTTAACTAACTAACCCCACTGCTGTTCCTAACTAATTAATATCACTGCCACCTCATAATAAAAATCCCACCATCCCTCCACTCCTCTTATAACTAAATATCTCTACTATCTCCTCTCAACTAATTCACCCCACAGACCGTTCTTAACTTACTAACCCCTCCACATCTCGCCTAACTAACTACTCCACTGTCCCTCTTTTGAAGCCTTGCTATTAATTATTTAACTCCTCCGCCTCTTTTCAAAATTAATTAACTATTTTTGCCTCTCCTCTCCTCCTAACTAACTATATCCTCCTCCGCTTCCTAATTAATTTATTAATCAACATACCGCCTTCCTACTAACACGCTTTTCTCGAAATATTTTCAAAATACTATTCAATCATCATCACGAAAATTTATTAAAATGCACCTAAGCATTATCTAGTTGCAGACATATCCACACACATTTGAATATCAAACAATATTTTAGTAGATTGCTCTCGTCAAGTTTGAAATAACCTTTTATCCACAATGAATTCTCATTGTTTCATTGACATATCCTATAGATGAACAATACTCACAAGGCGCATGTGGACTTGACTTTCTGAGTCGTGATTTATGGCATCATATCTTGTTCATTCGCCTTGTTGGAATTCAACAACACTGCCGTGACTCTTTGGTCACAGAGGTCCCAGCTGAAAATTGGATATGGATGGATGTGTGGTGTCCCGAAATCCAATATTTTTCAGCCCTGTTAAATTAAACAATTCTGTTATACTTATGTGAATAACTAGTAAATATTTCCAAAGATATAGTAAGAGGTTTATGTATTCTGGTGGTATTTATACTATTCACAGATAAAAATGTATTTCTTTGGTGTCGGGTACATTGTTACTTGAACAAGTGAATGTACCTAAAGAGGTGAGTCTTTGTACTCTGTTCTTTAGACACCGTACCTTACATCTATATGAAGTTTTTAAAAGTAAATATGATGGTATAAAATAATTGAAACATTAATGTCTTTCTATAATATGTATGTAAACATAGACAAGAAAATATGCTAAGTTTCTAGGTTAGTTTATTTTGATTGAGCTCTTAAATGCTGAGCGTTTATGCAGAGCTATCATGGGGGAAACAGTTCTTAGAAATAAAATTCACTCGGCCTGAAGTTTTATTTTCTCTGTGTTTCAGAAAAATTATTTTTCTCATCAGAAAAAATAAAATATTTGGCAAGACAACGTCGAGAGAATAAAATATTTATGGGCGAATTGTCTTTTATTTTTAAGAAAACCTCT
Organism: Cordylochernes scorpioides; assembly: GCA_030710605.1. NCBI lineage: Eukaryota > Metazoa > Arthropoda > Arachnida > Pseudoscorpiones > Chernetidae > Cordylochernes > Cordylochernes scorpioides. The sequence goes on from CP092871.1 coordinate 50,813,484, forward strand.
AATTTCAAGAACAATTTTGGCCCAAATATATAATGCAAATTGTTTATATTTCAGCATTCAAATTTGAGTATTTATTTATCATATTACTATTTTTATTAATATGTAGGATTTGCTTGTTGCCTGATGCGTTTGGTGTGGCTTGTGGAAAGGCTGCTGATCAAATTATAATTAAAATTAATTTATTTAAAGCCAGAAATATAAAAATAGAAAAGAAGCAACGGTTGAAGTAACGGCCGCCGGAGTTAGCCAAGATGTTTACCGCGTGTGTGCCAGATCATGTGTCGGAAGACGCCAGTCGCTAAAAAGTTCCGGATCACTACCGCGCATGCGTAGTGACGTGTTCTCCCAACACGTGCTTGCCGAGGCATAGTGGGGCCGCCATTTTTCTGCCCGTATGTGTTTTGAAGCTTTGTCCCAGTTCGCTGAAGCAAAGTGCGGTCGCCACAAATATATTCTTCAATTAAAATATGAACTAGTTGATTTTGTAAACATTGTTTTTTTATTCTTCCTTTCGCCACTTTGTAAAGGGTAACAAATACTTCTTTTGAATTTATATATCAGGCTTCCCGGGATAGGTTTCTTTTAATTTTTATTCTTACAAATATCTATCTCTATACAGGAGAAAACGTGATGCAATAAATCGCTAAAAGAACACGAGTTAAAACATAATCAAATACTATTGTAGCATTACAATATATTTGTTTGATTAAATATTATACAAATAATTTTTTAATAAGAAACAAATGAGTAGTAGAAATTTCTAGAAATTTCAAAATGTAGCCTCATGGGCTTTAAATAAGATCATAATTTCTTGATTTGAAGAATTGTTCAAATAAAGATTTAGAGAGTATTAACTAAACCCATGACCAGCACAAGATTACCTAGAGGAGTATATTTGCTTCTTAGCCTATAAAACAGTAAATAAAGAAATCACAGGGTTTTCACCCTTCTGTATGACATGGACTAGAAGCTGATACAATGTTGAAAATGTTCGTACAAGCCTTCAGGTGAGAGGCCTTTCTACGGGTACAAGGATTTCTTGCCCGAAAGCTTGTACGATCATTTTCTTATATGAAGAAACTCTTCTTCTTGACCTGTATTTCTTCTTCTATAGCGAAGAGTGAGATGATCGTTGAATACTCTGATGCCCTACCATCCAGATTATGAGGAAGTCGAACATATAGTCAGTTAATGATAGATGCTGTAGACCCACGCCGGCTAGGCCATAGATCAGGACATCGATGAAAGGCGATACCTGTCCATTACAATGTTGATTACCTTATTGGTATTTTCAGCCCTAGCAAAAAGTTGGTTTATCAGAGAAGCCTTTTAGAAATACTTTAGTCTATACAAAATATAAAGTTTTCATGTCAAATCTAGATTAAAACGCTGGAGAATCTTGTAAGAGGTCTAGCTCCAAAGATGGAGTACATGTTTAAATAGGAAGCTCTACAAAGATCCTGAATAGCAAACGAGGTCATTCAAAAAACGAACTGTCTTTGTAAATTTTATAAATAGTGAACAACATATCGGGGCGTTGTTTTCCGTGGCTATAGTTATGTAACGATATTCACTTGGTGTTGTATATTAAAATAAATATCCAATGTACGCGTTGTTATGATCTAGCAACACCGCGATATCGGACGACGCGCGTACTGTATCCATTTTTTATTTTTCTGTAAACAAGAACCATTTAGGCCATGCATGTCAAACTCAAATCCTAACACGGGCCAAATAAAAAAGTAATAAGATTATGTGGGCCGCAAAAAAAGAAAACAAGTATTTAAATTTTTATAGTAACATTTATGTAGGTTTATTTTTAAAAAAATACTAATTAGAAAAAAGAAAGTAAAGTTAATATTATCTCCTTGATATTTGGGATCTCTTTTCTGCTACCATCTTTCCTTTTCCCATTTTTTCCTTTTTTTTAAATTAATAAAAAAAAAATTATTAAAATATATTGCCTGGTGGGCCGCAAATTTATTCGTTGTGGGCCGCATGAGGCCCGCGGGCCGCGAGTTTGACATGCTTGATTTAGGCCAAGTGTTTAATGCCATTGTATATTTTCATATTTTATCGTTTAGCAATTGTAAGCCTTTCTTTGCTTTTTCTTTATTTAATCAATTTAATTTAATTATATTTTAAACTTGTCGAATTAAAATATATTCTATTAAAAAGTATAATGTGTAAAAATGTATATGTCATAATTTGTATATAACAAGATGTAATCCCACCACAATATATATGCAATGTATGATCCAAAAGGTTTTAATAAAGGTTAGGCCTAGCAAACTGAATAGAACAACCAGGATTTCATTATCCAGGAAGTAAAGGTTATTACCCAGGAACCATAAAACTAGGTTCAAGGACCTTCATCTTCCTGGAGGATGGTAATCATGACAAAGACAATGAAGGCACCAATATCCAATCAGAGTTGAGTATGAATAGCTAACATCCAATCCACAGTCGCCACGTAGACGATTTCAACCAATGAGAGCAATAGAGAGTTAACGAGGTAAATCTCGGACTCAAGTTAGTCAGTTGGGAGCTCGACATCACAAGAAGCAGGACGTGCTTAACCCCTTCTCGCCCAGGTAACTTCTATGTTCAAAATGTCATAGTCAAAGTGCCCCATTAGTCTCTCAAAACCTTCTCTCCCTTAATCGCTAGGTCCACTTTCAATCCCATCCAGTGTTCCTTCTCGTTATTTCCCCTGTGACAAACCTACCCCTTCGACAAGACGACTGCGCCATATAGTAAGTTAACAGGGCCTTACAACAATCAATAAACCAAAAAGGGTCCAATCCAAACAACCAATCACCCCAAATACGGAAAATATTATATATATTAAAAAATATGCAAAAATAGAGCATAAATGTAAACAAACCCCTAAATTTATTTCTTTGAAATCGGGATCTGTGGGCTGGAATATTCTCAAAATTGTGTCATTTGAAAATCTATTAATTACGATTTTAAGTTTGTTATTAGCCTAGTTTTTTTGAAAATATTTTATTATAAAATGAAAGGATTTTGAAAGCACGAATGTTTCTTTTATACACAAAACAAACCTCATTCAAAACAGTATTGGAGCTCTGTGAAGCGGTCTGGTGGATTAAATTGGCGAAACCGCTGAATGGGTTCACCACTGATGAGCCAAGCCCTCCCAATATATTTTTCTTCGCAGTAAGGACAGTGGAGGTTTGTATTATGTATAAAAGAAACATTCGTGCTTTTAAAATAATTTCATTTTATAGGTATAGATTGCGCGTTATAGCTTTGTGATATTTTATTATTTTGGGACTTGAAATCAGGTTCGTTATTGGGGTAGTTCGCTATTTCAAAATTCGGAAAGTTCGTTATAAAGATAGTATTTTTAATGGAATGTAATTGGGAATTGCCTTAATTTCGTTATAAGGGAAGGTTCTCTATATCGGGGGTCCGTATTAGCGAAGTTTTACTGTAGATACTTGTTAATAGTTAGGAATTATTTTTTCATGTACTTTTGAAGAAGGGCTGTGATACCTGAAACTAGAGAGAGGAATATAAAGTAAAACAAGAAACTTATCCCCGAAATCTTTTTGTTTAATATTTATATGTATTGCAGAGACTATTCCTTTTACAGACATACTCACCTTGCAAAATACAGTAAAACCTCTTTAATTCAACCACACAATTCCAAAGTCTTCTATAATTCACCATCACATCTCTGTCAGAGTATCAACTGTCTATAATATTCAACATCTACTCAACTGGGATCCCTTGAGGTGTATTAGGATTCAAAAATAGATTCATGTGATAAAGGTGGACATCTTTATATAATCAAATACTTTGCTAGACAAAAAGGACGATCTACAAACAGCCTGTTCTTGCAAGGGATGTGGATGAATCTGGTCAAACTTACCTTGGGGGTGACTGACTTATTTTTAATTGGCTTCGGGCCGAGGACTGTATAGGATTTTTGGCTTTGGTCTCTATAGCCTGCAAAAACATGGGATGTTGGAACTAAGTTCATTTTGTTACTTGTGGGGCAATTGTATATTTTATTCCTTACTCCTAAAACTAAACGAGAACAGAATATATAGAAATATTGGGGGGTACAAACCATAGAAACCAATAGAAGACCAATCAACATCTTTAACTGCAACCATTCACCTAATAAACCAGGCCCAACATCAAATAGCATACCCAATCTCAAGAATGTTAATTCAATGATTTTTTGGTGACTTCAAAAACAAAAGCTAGTTCTTTGTATCTCATAAGGATAATTAAACAAGAGAATACATCCATAAATTCTTTAATGACACTGATTTGATTGTCACAAATAGAGGAGAACCCAAATACTATGCTGTTCTTATGGTTCAAAAGATGCTCTTACCTTCTCATCCGGTTCTCTTTCCTCATCGACTTCTGACATGTTCTCGAAAGAGAGGGATGACAGTGAGGAATAACTTCTCTATTACACCACTCTCTACTGTCAATATGTTTCGCCCTGGTCGCCACACTCTACTGTCAATATGTGTTACCCTTTGGTCACCACACACAACTCTCAACACGTGTCACCCTGGTCACCAAACAGGTGCAAATATAGGTCACCCTAGTGGCCACAGTCTACTGTCAATATGTGTCACTCCTTGGTAACCACACACAACTCACAACAGGTGTCGCTCCTGTCATCACAAAGGTGTCAATATAGGTCACCCTAGTGGCCACAGTCTATTTTAAATATGTTTCACCCATTGGTAACCACACACAATTCTAAACAGGTGTCACTCTTGTCATCACACAGGTGTCAATATATGTCAGCCTAGTGGTCACAGTCTACTGTAAATATGTTTCACCCCTAGGTAACCACACACAACTCTCAACAGATGTCACTCTTGTCATCACACAGGTGTCTATATAGGTCACCCTAGTGGCCACAGTCTACTCTAAATATGTTTCACCCCAAGGTAACCACACACAACTCTCAACAGGTGTCACGTTTGTCACCACACAGGTGTCAATATAGGTCACCCTGGTGGTCACAGTCTACTGTAAATATGTTTCACCCCTTGGTAACCACACACAACTCTCAACAGATGTCACACTTGTCATCACAAAGGTTTCAATATAGGTCACCCTGGTGGTCACAGTCTACTGTAAATATGTTTCACCCCTAGGTAACCTCACACAACTCTCAACAGGTGTCACCCTTGTCATCACACAGGTGTCAATATAGATCACCCTAGTGGCCAGAGTCTACTCTAAATATGTTTCACCCCTTGGTAACCACACACAATTCTAAACAGTTGTCACTCTTGTCATCACACAGGTGTCAATATAGGTCACCCTGGTGGTCACAGTCTACTGTAAATATGTTTCACCCCTTGGTAACCACACACAACTCTCAACAGATGTCACTCTTGTCATTACATAGGTGTCAATATAGGTCACCCTGGTGGTCACAGTCTACTGTAAATATGTTTCAGTCTTAGGTAACCACACACAACTCTTAACAGGTATCACTCTTGTCATCACACAGGTGTCAATATAGGTCACCCTGGTGGTCACAGTCGACTGTAAATATGTTTCAGTCTTAGGTAACCACACACAACTCTCAACAGGTGTCACTCTTGTCAACACACAGGTGTCAATATATGTCAGCCTAGTGGTCACAGTCTACTGTAAATATGTTTCACCCCTAGGTAACCACACACAACTCTCAACAGATGTCACTCTTGTCATCACACAGGTGTCTATATAGGTCACCCTAGTGGCCACAGTCTACTCTAAATATGTTTCACCCCAAGGTAACCACACACAACTCTCAACAGGTGTCACGTTTGTCACCACACAGGTGTCAATATAGGTCACCCTGGTGGTCACAGTCTACTGTAAATATGTTTCACCCCTTGGTAACCACACACAACTCTCAACAGATGTCACACTTGTCATCACAAAGGTTTCAATATAGGTCACCCTGGTGGTCACAGTCTACTGTAAATATGTTTCACCCCTAGGTAACCTCACACAACTCTCAACAGGTGTCACCCTTGTCATCACACAGGTGTCAATATAGATCACCCTAGTGGCCAGAGTCTACTCTAAATATGTTTCACCCCTTGGTAACCACACACAATTCTAAACAGTTGTCACTCTTGTCATCACACAGGTGTCAATATAGGTCACCCTGGTGGTCACAGTCTACTGTAAATATGTTTCACCCCTTGGTAACCACACACAACTCTCAACAGATGTCACTCTTGTCATTACATAGGTGTCAATATAGGTCACCCTGGTGGTCACAGTCTACTGTAAATATGTTTCAGTCTTAGGTAACCACACACAACTCTTAACAGGTGTCACTCTTGTCATCACACAGGTGTCAATATAGGTCACCCTGGTGGTCACAGTCGACTGTAAATATGTTTCAGTCTTAGGTAACCACACACAACTCTCAACAGGTGTCACTCTTGTCAACACACAGGTGTCAATATAGGTCACTCTAGTGGCCCAGTCTGCTCTAAATATGTTTCACGCCTAGGTAACGACACACAACACTCAACAGGTGTCTCTCTTGTCATCACACAGGTGTCAATATAAGTCACCCTGGTGGTCACTGTCTACTGTAAATATGTTTCACCCCTAGGTAACCACACACAAGTCTCAACAGGTGTCACTCTTGTCATCACACAGGTGTCAATATAGGTCACCCTAATGGCCACAGTCTACTGTAAATATTTTTCACTCCTTGGTAACCACACACAACTCTCAACAGATGTAACTCTTGTCAGCACACAGGTGTCAATATAGGTCACCTTAGTGGCCACAGTCTGCTCTAAATATGTTTCACGCCTAGGTATCCACACACATATCTCAACAGGTGTCACACTTGTCATCGCACAGGTGTCAATATAGGTCACCCTGGTGGTCACACTCTACTGTAAATATGTTTCACCCATTGGTAACCACACACAATTCTAAACAGGTGTCAATCTTGTCATCACACAGGTGTCAATATATGTCAGCCTAGTGGTCACAGTCTACTGTAAATATGTTTCACCCCTAGGTAACCACACACAACTCTCAACAGATGTCACTCTTGTCATCACACAGGTGTCTATATAGGTCACTCTAGTCGCCCAGTCTGTTCTAAATATGTTTCACGCCTAGGTAACGACACACAACACTCAACAGGTGTCACTCTTGTCATCACACAGGTGTCAATATAGGTCACCCTGGTGGTCACTGTCTACTGTAAATATGTTTCACCCATAGGTAACCACACACAACTCCCAACAGGTGTCACGCTTGTCATCACACAGGTGTCAATATAGGTCACCCTGGTGGTCACAGTCTACTGTAAATATGTTTCACCCCTAGGTAACCACACACAACTCTCAACAGGTATCACTCTTGTCATCACACAGGTGTCAATATAGGTCACCCTAGTGGCCACAGTCTACTCTAAATATGTTTCACCCCTTGGTAACCACACACAACTCACAACTGGTGTCACTCTTGTCATCACACAGGTGTCAATATAGGTCACCCTAGTGGCCACAGTCTAATCTAAATATGTTTCACTCCTAGGTAACCACACACAACTCTCAACAGATGTCACTCTTGTCATCACACAGGTGCCAATATAGGTCACCCTAGTGGCCACAGTCTACTCTAAATATGTTTCACCCCTAGGTAACCACACACAACTCTCAACAGGTGTCATTCTTGTCATCACACAAGTGTCAATATAGGTCACCCTGGTGGTCACAGTCTACTGTAAATATGTTTCACCCCTAGGTAACCACACACAACTCCCAACAGGTGTCACTTTTGTCATCACACAGGTGTCAATATAGGTCACCCTAGTGGCCACAGTCTACTGTAAATATGTTTCACCCCTTGGTAAACACACACAACTCTCAACAGATGTAACTCTTGTCATCACACAGGTGTCAATATAGGTCACCCTAGTGGCCACAGTCTACTCTAAATATGTTTCACCCCTTGGTAACCACACACAACTCTCAACAGGTGTCACACTTGTCATCACACAAGTGTCAATATAGGTCACCTTAGTGGCCACAGTATGCTCTAAATATGTTTCACGCCTAGGTAACCACACATAACACTCAACAGGTGTCACACTTGTCATCACACAAGTGTCAATATAGGTCACCCTGGTGGTCACAGTCTACTGTAAATATGTTTCAGTCTTAGGTAACCACACACAACTCTTAACAGGTGTCACTCTTGTCATCACACAGGTGTCAATATAGGTCACCCTGGTGGTCACAGTCGACTGTAAATATGTTTCAGTCTTAGGTAACCACACACAACTCTCAACAGGTGTCACTCTTGTCAACACACAGGTGTCAATATAGGTCACTCTAGTGGCCCACTCTACTCTAAATATGTTTCACGCCTAGGTAACGACACACAACACTCAACAGGTGTCACTCTTGTCATCACACAGGTGTCAATATATGTCAGCCTAGTGGTCACTGTCTACTGTAAATATGTTTCACCCCTAGGTAACCACACACAAGTCTCAACAGGTGTCACTCTTGTCATCACACAGGTGTCAATATAGGTCACCCTAGTGGCCACAGTCTACTCTAAATATGTTTCACCCCTTGGTAACCACACACAACTCACAACAGGTGTCACTCTTGTCATCACACAGGTGTCAATATAGGACACCCTAGTGGCCACAGTCTACTCTAAATATGTTTCACCCATAGGTAACCACACACAACTCCCAACAGGTGTCACGCTTGTCATCACACAGGTGTCAATATAGGTCACCCTGGTGGTCACAGTCTACTGTAAATATGTTTCACCCCTAGGTAACCACACACAACTCTCAACAGGTGTCACTCTTGTCATCGCACAGGTATCAATATAGATCACCCTAGTGGCCACAGTCTACTCTAAATATGTTTCACCCCTTGGTAACCACACACAACTCACAACAGGCGTCACTCCTTTCATCACACCGGTGTCAATATAGGTCACCCTAGTGGCCACAGTCTACTCTAAATATGTTTCACCCCTAGGTAACCACACATAACTCACAACTGGTGTCACTCTTGTCATCACACAGGTGTCAATATAGGTCACCCTAGTGGCCACAGTCTAATCTAAATATGTTTCACTCCTAGGTAACCACACACAACTCTCAACAGATGTCACTCTTGTCATCACACAGGTGCCAATATAGGTCACCCTAGTGGCCACAGTCTACTCTAAATATGTTTCTCCCCTAGGTAACCACACACAACTCTCAACAGGTGTCACTCTTGTTATCACACAGGTGTCAATATAGGTCACTCTGGTTGTCACAGTCTACTCTAAATACGTTTCACCCCTAGGTAACCACACACAACTCTCAACAGGTGTCACTCTTGTCATCACACAGGTGTCAATATAGGTCACCCTAGTGGCCACAGTCTACTCTAAATATGTTTCACCCCTAGGTAACCACACACATCTCTCAACAGGTGTCACTCTTTGCATCACACAGGTGTCTATATAGGTCACCCTAGTGGCCACAGTCTACTCTAAATATGTTTCACCCCTAGGTGACCACATACAACTCTCAACTGGTGACACTCTTGTCATCACACAGGTATCAATATAGGTCACCCTGGTGGTCACAGTCTACTCTAAATATGTTTCACCCCTTGGTAACCACACACAACTCTCAACAGGTGTCACTCTTGTTATCACACAGGTGTCAATATAGGTCACTCTGGTTGTCACAGTCTACTCTAAATATGTTTCACCCCTTGGTAACCACACACAACTCTCAACAGGTGTCACTCTTGTCATCATACAAAACTCTCAACAGGTGTCACTCTTGTCACCACACAACTGTCAATATATGTCCCCCTGGCCACCACATACATTTTGAAATTTTATTTTAATTTTTCATTTCGTGTCATGATTTCCTTGAGTTTCACTTTTGAATACGAGAAAAGAGACTCTTCTGTCTGTTTTTTTTTTGTAGAAGAAGAGATTCCAAAAGAACCAAATTAGGTAGAGCCATGTTTGAATAACCATATATAGAATAGATATGTCTAGAATAGCCATGTTCAGAATGGCCATATCTAGAATAACCATGGATCTCTTTATCTTTGAAATTATTAAGGAGAACATATTTTTTCCGAATTTAATAAAGAGCCTTCGACTGCATTCATTCAATAGCGCACCCTAGAATACTTCAACGGCCGAGGGAGAAAGAATACCCATTTTATTGATAAGTGAATTAGTTTATACTGTAACCATTCTCATGAATATCATAGTATGTGGCACTTTGTGAAGCACTTCCTTTTATATCATCATAAATATAATAAATAAAATACTTCAATATTTAACTCCAAGATTCTGGAGCTGTCACCAGCAACATGCTATAGTTGAGATAAACTCTTTTTTTATTTACATAATATAAAAATGTATAAAAGTCAATTTGGATTATAGAATAGAAAACCATAATAATGAGACCAAACCCAAAAAATATAGTGGGTGACATTTCAGTAATAGCGTTGTTATCATCATTGGACTAAAACTAAACGAATAATGGAGACTGAATGAAATAAAAAGAAAAACAAAACAATATAAGATCTGTACCTGGAAAAATATATATAATGCTGAATATAACGTGTAGCGTTACATTGAAGTTTAACTGTTTATATTTCTTTTTGTATTTTTTAAATCATAAACCCACAGCAGCAGTTTGCCGTCAAATCCCACAAATAAGATCAATCAAATTTATTTTTCTGATAATAAAAATGGGATCTAGTGATTGCACAATTAAACACCGGAGATAGTAATTTATCATAAAATATATCAACCAAGAGTTATTTAGTTGAAAATATCTAGGATATATTTTATCTGTCGAAAGCCTGATATTTCTTAATATTGATACAAAGGATTATTATATTGAATTAAAAGTTATTTTAATAAAAAATATTTAAATAGTGTTCTATTAAAGTCACAATGAAGTATATAGGACAACTGATTGGCTAAATGACTTTTAACTTGCGTCAAACTGAGGAAGATCCCTTGTCCGAAACAGTATGCTATTGTTTTCTTTCTTGGATATAAGGAAAATCACATTTTTCACGTTCAACAGGAAATTCGCTATTTGACATGGTAGATTTGTATACGACGTATTTCCACGAGAAGAAAGTGATGTCTGAACACCTTGATTAAAAAAATTCAAATTTTTTAAATTTCCTAAAATATATTCTTTGCTAATATATTTTATAAAGAGAATTGTCTTTTTTTTTCAAATTTTCAAAAGAACATTGATTAAAGAAGCAATGGTGTTAATTATTCATATTTGATTTCCATTCAAGTTCCAAGTTGTAATTGATTTCTTGAAAAAAAAATGTCTTACCGATTTATTTAAAACTTTTCGTAGAAATATCTTTAATTAAGATATGTAAATATTGCCTCATGATATTTTCTCCTACGCTTCTATAGATATATTTTAAACATGAGTTCAAAATAATTTTGTTGTGCTAATATTTTCTATTATTGTTGATTTAATTTTCAAATTAGAAAAAAAAATGTTTTTCTTTATAATACACATCATACACCTGGAATAAAAATATTTTCATAAACAAAACGAATAGAAGGTTCGATAAACAGGTTTATACATACAGCCTTTTTACGGATTTCCAGCTATATTTGAAATAAAAATGTTGAAAAATAACAAAAAAAGTTAAATTGTACTGGAATCAGGTGTGGATAAATAAAGAAAAATGCATTTCTTGATCATGCAACTAAAAGTTGCTGATGGCTTGCGCCATCTATTGGAATAAATATTAACTGATCGTTGATTATTTATTTTTTTCAGAATTGGCTAAATACCACTTTCTCAATTAATCTAGGGAAGCTTACCACATATGCGTTTCAGGCTATTGGCCCTCATCGGCCTGGTGCAAGCTAACAAACTGGCCTTTTAGGAATTCACGCTGATAAAAGCCAACAACCTATAAGAACACTTACATGTTAGAATGTCTTGAGCAATCAAGAAAGGTACTTGGCGAATTCTGAAAACTTTGAAAATATAGTGTATGATCAGTTTATATTTATTACAAGGGTCACTCTAAATGTTTTCAATCAATATTGAATAATCCAAAATATTAAAAAAATAAATTGAACCATTAAAATCTACAAACATTTTTTATCTAAAATAAACATTTTCATAAAGTAATAACAACAATAATTCATAGAGGCCACGACGTTGTTTACAGTGGCGGGGATAATTTATAAACACTGCACCAGACACAATGGAATTGACTAGAGAACAGTTTTTAATTGGTTTAATGAATTCAAATTTGGAAAACCAACCTTGAATATGAGCCTCGTTCAGGTCGACTACCAACAGCAGTGACCCAAGAAAAACTGGTCAAATTTTTACTTAGAGAATATCGAAGAATTACGTATCATCAGTTAGAGAGAAGTGTGGGCATTGGATCGGCAGCAATGTACACCATCATTGATGATCATTTAAAATACAGAAATCTTTTAGTAGATGGATATCAAAAAGCTTGACTGAAGACCAAAAACTTGGTCGCGTTGAATGGTGTAATTGCATGTTAAAAAACAATTGATGAAGACAAATCAAAGGCTGTTTTAATATTTTACAGGTGACGAAACTTGGATTTACAATTTTGATTCAGAAACAAAACGGCAATCTACTCTTTTGTTTCTTCCAAATGATCTTTTCCTATGAAAGTTTGCAGAGCTCGAAATGTTGTGAAACAAATGGTCGCTTGTTTATTTATTTAGAAAAGTGGTTTTATTGATATTGTGAAGTTAGAAGATCAAAACACAGTTAAAAGTGACTGGTGTACAACAAAATGTTTCCAGCAGTATTTTAAAAATCAAGCAAAGAAGACCAAGGGCCCAACTTGGAGAAGTCCTTCACCATGAGAATGCAAGACCGCACACCTCAGCCCCAAAAATTAGTCTTTTTAGCCGACTTTGGTGTCCAATTAGTCACTCATCCACCATATTCACGAGACCGAACACCTTTTGACTTTCTTTAAGTTCCAAAAGTTTGTTATTGTTGGAAGGTATAAAATTTGACACTGATCATGGAGCACTGCAAGCCTTTTTCAATGCCATAAATTCTATCCCCGAAGATGACTGGCGTAAGTGTTTCGATAATTGGTTTTCACGGAAAATTCTTGCATAGGTGCTAAAGGTGGATACTTTGAGAAGCTCTGAGAATTTTATGGTTGTAGTTTTAATAAAATATGTGATTGAAAAAACTTTTGGAGTGACCCTTGTATTAAATATATATTGCCACGTGGAAAATTAGGGGAAAAAACTTCAGGATGACATAGTAATTTATTTAAGGCAAGCCCAAATTATGAACAAGCAATTAAGGAAGATCACAGAGTAGTAAAATATAAACATAAAAAAATTTGCCCTGTTAAAATATAATAAACACTTTACTACATAGCTCCTTCTCTATGGGAGCTGTGACCCAGAGCTTGCAATTATTTTAGTTACTGATATTAGTTCTGACGTGCTTCTACCAAGGATTCCATAGAAGTCTTGAAACATAGTCCCTAATACCATTGCGTACTTTTCTTGCTTCGTGAAGAGCCACTTTGTCGACGTTTCGTCGTCTTTAGGGACATCGTCATCTTGTAAGGACTTCTTGGCTTTGACACGGCGGTGGAATCCTGGAGCAGGTCTCTGAAAATGTAGATCACAGCACTCATTGGCCTCAAGGTCTTCTCGGCGATTTGCAGTTTGTCTTTTCTAATTCACGCAGCATCTCCACCAAAATTCCACTTGGAAATTTAAGGAAGACAAACTTCAGAATGAGTCAACAATTTATTTAAAGGAAGAACAACCTATGAATAATAAACAAAATATAAACATAAAAATTATACTCTGTTAATAAATACTTTGCTACAATATTTAGTTTAATTTTGATAACTATGTGTGTTACATGGAAGCATGTATAGATGGAAAACTTGCAGTTTCTGACGTTAATTTTGACGAAAGAGGCGACCATTGCTTCCATGGATTAATTTTCTCCCGGCAAGTTTTCCATCTATGTTTTGCCTATGGATTTGGCCCAGCCACATTGCCAGCAAAACAGCTCTTTGGTAGATTGTGAGGATTCCATTAGATCCCGTGTGGATCTCATGGAATAAAGTACGCCCTAGACTGACGAGGGCCATTGCCCGAAACCATGGTCTCTAGGTGGACGCTTATCAGTTTGCCAAAGTTGTGGCTTTGTCACCGACCCGATGCCGCTAGTTGCGGCGACGGTCAATAGATGGCGTCAGATTCTGACATTAATTTTGACGGGAGAGGCGACCATTGCTTCCATGGATTAATTTTCTCCCGGCAAGTTTTCCATCTATGTTTTGCCAATAGATTTGGCCAAGCCACATTGCCAGCAAAACACCTCTTTGGTAGATTGTGTGGATTCCATTAGATCCCGTGTGGATCTCATGGAATAAAGTCCGCCCTAGACTGACGAGGGCCATTAGCCCGAAACCATGGTCTCTAGGTGGACGCATATCAGTTTGCCAAAGTTGGTGTTGTGGCTTTGTCACCGACCCGATGCCGCTAGTTGCGGCGACGGTCAATAGATGGCGTCAGATTCTGACATTAATTTTGACGGGAGAGGCGACCATTGCTTCCATGGATTAATTTTCTCCCGGCAAGTTTTCCATCTATGTTTTGCCAATAGATTTGGCCCAGCCACATTGCCAGCAAAACACCTCTTTGGTAGATTGTGTGGATTCCATTAGATCCCGTGTGGATCTCATGGAATAAAGTCCGCCCTAGACTGACGAGGGCCATTAGCCCGAAACTATGGTCTCTAGGTGGACGCATATCAGTTTGCCAAAGTTGGTGTTGTGGCTTTGTTACCGACCCGATGCCGCTAGTTGCGGCGACGGTCAATAGATGGCGTCAGATTCTGACGTTAATTTTGAATAGAGAGGCGACCATTGCTTCCATATATATATGTGTGTGTGGAATAAAAGGTGAGGGAAGAAACACAACACAAGTTGGAAGAGGAACCTAGGCAACACCAGAGAGAGAGACGGGACCGGCACAGCTGGGCGGCCGATCGTGTCGCACACTACCCCCAACTAACTTAATAGTCCCGAGGTTTTAACTAACAGACCCCAGTGGTCACCCCTTGGAATGTCGCTGGTAGTGACCGGACTTTACCCTCCCGCTTGGGTTGTCTGTAGGTTGGCTTTATTATTCCTGGAAAAATATATATTATGACATATATATATATGGTAATTTAAACCAACAACCCCATATTGTATATAACTTATAACAAGATTTTAATGTTGTATAGTAGAAACACATCTGTAAATGGTTATATGCATGATTGACTTGTGTCTTTACATCATCATATGTAATGTAATTTGTACAAACTGAGGATATATAAATAAAACTCTGTAATAGATTAAGAGTTGAGCTAAGCAAGAGATAGAAGTCAAACACGTCTAAATTCGAGATAGATGGAAGTCACAAAACAACAAGGTCTAAAGATAGATTGGAAGCTGTCAGGACGGCGCCAGTTTAGAATGTCACCAGACGCCCCTCTCACATCTGGGGCAAAACCCCCTTTCTCAGAAAAGGTACATAAACCCCCGTCCTAGCTAAAAATACAGTTTGTTCACCCTCAGTGCAAGCCCGCGTCGGTTGTACCTCGGGTCCTCCTCATCCATCATGTAGACCAGTAAGAAATCTTCTATCTCTCCATCATTCGCTCCTAGCTCAACTTTTATCTGTTCACGGAACTTTCCTAGTGCAACTGTGTCTTCGTTTTTTATGTGGACATTCCCAAGCTTTCCACTCTGCCTCGACCACGACTGCCTGCACTTTGTGAGAACTTTTAAAGGTCTTCCAAGGTGCAGAGAGGTACTGGAAAACTCCACATCCTGACTGTTCCTCTCGGTCAACACAGTATAGCGAGAGTTGACAGGGACTCAAACCACAGTTTAAGTCGACTGGATACCTCATCACAGATTTAGTCGACAGGACTCTACAAGAGGCTACCAGACCTCACCACATCACATATATATATTTCTATATATATGAAGGCTTTATAACATTTTTAAAGAAAGTTATAGACAATTTCGATGTTGAATTGAGAGTATAATGTCAGAATAGCAAGCAATTTCTGAAAACGAATAAGTAGAATTAAATATAATTTACACGAAAGTTAGTTGTGAATTACTGATGATTAAAAACAAATTATGAAATATCATTATTTGGGTATCAAAAAAGTTTCAATTTTTTATGTACACTATATAGGCTTATAACAAGTTCACGCGTTTACCTCGGCCGTTACGCGTCATTTAAGCAGAACCTAGAAAAAAGGAAGAATTGAAGATATTAGGGTAGGAAAATGAGCAAAGAAAGAACCATGTAATATTTTTATCAAACATTTTAGAGTTATTAAGAAAGAAAATTCTAAATATATTTCTAGGTAATTTTTTTTTATAATTTTTTATATTTTTTGTGTCTATAACACTTTTAATAATATATAAATTTTAGTGTAAGAGGGAGTCAAATCTTTTGTCTTGTTTTAATGGAAACCATAATGGTTCGACCAGGAGGAAAAGATTGGCACCGGGCCGGGAATTGTCAAAGATAAACCCGGAAGGAGTTTCATCCCTGCTACCTAACTCACCTACCAATATCTTCGACCAATGAATAATTAGATTGAAATAAAAGAAAGAGTGGAAAATAATAAGATTTTAAAATATATAAATTTTGCTTTTGCTTTTTTTTGTTGTGGGTGGTTGAAATTATGACACTGTGTATGTTAGTTTTTATGTGTGTTGTATGTGTATTTGTTTGTGTGTGTATGTGTATTTTTTAAAAAGTAAGTGTGTGTATATATACTTGTGTGTGTGACTCTTCCTCATTGTAATCACAATTAATGGTTTTTCTTAAAAGGAGCAATTATGTGGGAATACTTGATGTGTATTCTTAATCACTAGTAAATATGTCCAATGACAAGTTTCAAGCAGTTCGAATTACAATTAACATATAGTAACAAGGTGTATATTTATAATAAAACCTATCAATATGTCTCTTTTTTAAAATTCAAATTATGAGTACATTCAAAAACTAATGCAATTATCAAGTCTATTATAATATTACTACATTGGTCGAACGAACAAAACCAGTAATAACATTGTTATCCAAATTTAATCTTTCATCAATTACCTTTAGCTTTATTTATAAATAAATATAACATTGGGCTGATTGATTAAAGAATTATATATTTTTTAATTTAATAATCATGTCTTTTAGGAACAAATAATTTAAAAGAAATAAAACCAAGAAAGTTCAAATTTTTTCGTTAGTAAAATAGAAAAAAAAGGAGGGGGGGATATTTTAAAATGAAGTACTGAACAAAGAAAATGTATTAATTGGATTATAGACTTGAATTATAAGGTAGTGTGAATAATTCAAATTAAAATATTTGTGTGTCTCTTTGGCATTAGTGCCGATAGACTAAGGCTAAAGATCAAAATACTTTAATGTACTGTAACACCATACATTTAATTTGACTAAATTTGAAGTCACCACCTTGAATAGAATACTAATAACACCTTTCTTAATTCAGTATTATAATTATTGAATTTTATTGTTTATTGTTATTTTTTCTTACAAAAAAATAAAAATTGAATAGATTAATAAAAAAAAAATTATGAAATCGGACTTGACTTCGGCATTAAACCGACTAAAGTATTTCGATATTACACCTGTTTGTCACTATCGGTACTATTGTCAAAGAATCACAAACATTTATTTTGTTTAGATTTTTTCATAATGCATTATAGAGCTAATCTATGATACAAATAATACCTTTTCTTTAATCAGTATTGCAATTTAGAAGAAAAAAAGTCAATTTACGTTACTGATAATTATTTTTTTAATTTCTTGATTTTCCATAATTTTAATAATTCAACACTAATAGGAAAGATGGTTGTTTAATGTTAATACCTTCTCTAACTAATTAATTCAATATTTCAATTAGTTAAGAAAATAAATTGAATATATATAGAGATGTAAAATTTGTGAATTGACATCATCATCCTTAATCAGAAAACTAAAGTACATAGGTCACTCGTTTATTGGTTCATACAACTTTGTTCACTGAAAAGTAACAAAAAGAAATGTATTTAGTTAAATCCAACCTTGTTACCATATGATCCTTGTCTATTCCTCAACTGGAGCTTTTCATAGTTCAGTGACATACAAAGTGTGTCCAATAAATAATGAGACCAGTCAAAAACAAAGAAAAAATGAAATCTATATTAATAAAATGCAAATTTCATAAGAGTACATCACTATAAACTTTCGTTACAATGCATCAATTTCAACCAAATTTTCAACATTTATGTAAAACGAGATGGAGCAGGTTTTGCTTAACATCAAAATATTTTTCCTAACTTTAAAATACATAACTTTGCTGTTATCGATAAAATACAAAAAAATTCAACAGAGTAAAAGTATTTATACTTTCAAAAGTGTTTACTTTCCGCTACTTGCTAACTGCTCTAATTTGAAATATTTGGTAGGTTTTATTTATTTATATATTTTCATTTTTAGGTATAACTGATCTAATTCGTCGTTTAAAATAACTTCTCTTGAAATATTTGGTATGTTTTATTTATTTATTTATATTTTCATTTTTAGATATAACTGATCTAATTCGCCGTTTAAAATAACTGCTCTAATTCGAAATATTTGGTATGTTTTATTTGTGTTCACTCTATTTCTATTTATTTGAAGTATTATAATTTCCATGTTTCAAAAACCTATTTCAAAAAGGTTGTTAGAAATATGTAAGGCCTGAAATAGCTTTACATGCGAACATTATGATGCCAAGCGTAGCTTAATAACTGCTCTTGAAATATTTTGTATGTTTTATTTATTTATATATATATTTTCATTTTTAGATTTAACTGATCTAATTCGCCGTTTAAAATAACTGCTCTAATTCGAAATATTTGGTATTTATTTATTGAAGTCCTTTTTTAAATTTTCTTATGGAGTTTTTTAATTATTGCTTTTATCTTTTAAATACAGTTTATTTATTATATTTTCTACATATATGGGTTGTATCTAAAAAATAGGTTATTTATATTTTTAAATAAGCGAGGGATTTCTTTAACAGATTCATTTATTTGTCTTTTTGAGGTCCTTTTTCAAAATTTTATTTAAGATATTTTAATTTATTTGATTAAGTATTTTATATTTAGATTATTTATAGTTTTTTTTAACATATAGGGGTTGTATTTTGTATTTTAGAAAATTATTTCTATTTTTTTCCTCAAAAAAGCATGCTTTTTCATTGCCGTGTCCTGCGGTTGGTCTATTTTTGAGGCTTTTTAATGATAACTGGTTTTGTACATTAATTTTTTAGCTTTTTAATATTATGCTTTTAGTTTTTTATAATCTTTTTAACATATCTGGAAGGTTATTTTGAAGAAAAAGCATGCTTTTTTCTTATTTCTTATTTCTTATTTTTCTTATTTCTATTTTTTTCCTCAAAAAAGCATGCTTTTTCATTGCCGTGTCCTGCGGTTGGTCTATTTTTGAGGCTTTTTAATGATAAATGGTTTTGTACATTAATTTTTTAGCTTTTTTTTTTTTTAATATTATGCTTTTAGTTTTTTAAAATCTTTTTAACATATCTGGAAGGTTATTTTGAAGAAAAAGCATGCTTTTTTCTTATTTCTTATTTTTGCTTATTTCTATTTTTTTCCTCAGAAAAGCATGCTTTTTCATTGCCGTGTCCTGCGGTTGGTCTATTTTTGAGGCTTTTTAATGATAAATGGTTTTGTACATTAATTTTTTAGCTTTAATATTATGCTTTTAGTTTTTTATAATCTTTTTAACATATCTGGAAGGTTATTTTGAAGAAAAAATTTAGGAATTTTGATTTTTACCTCAAAAAGACAGGTATTTTTTATGCTTTGTTTATAAATTGCTGGTTTTTAAGCTTTTGTTATTAATCTCAATATTTTTTTTCAGAATATGCCTCGCCGCAGCCGACCTTTAATTGGTAGGAATACGGCTGCTTCCAGGAGATATAGGAATGCTATAGCTATTGAGACACCACTTCAAAGTGAGACGCGTCGTGCGCTTCGCCGTCTTAGGTATTCTGAAGCCCGCGTCGCAGCTGCAAAAACTATGCAAGTTCCTGTTCAGCGTATTCAGCTTTGGACTCATAAGCCGTTTTCAGGTTTGCAGTATAATACCCATATTGATTATAAAGCTGATTCATCTGTCGATATAGGCCAAATGTCTCGGGTATGCCAGTTTTGCTCTGCTTTGAGATTTAGAGATGAACCCTTTGGCCTCTGTTGTAAACAAGGTAGAGTTTCTCTACTTGCTATTGAGTCCCCTCCAGAACCTATTTTCTCTTTGCTCTCTGGCCTACATCCTCTATCGAAGTCCTTCTTGCTGCATATCCGTAGATATAACTCTATATTCCGAATGACATCTTTTGGTGCTAGACAAGTTGTAACTGTAAATATGCATATTTTGTGTGGTATTACAAAAGTTTCAATAAATATATTTTTTAAATATTTTCTCTTCAAGCCCATCATACACCACACATGCTACATTTTTCACATGTTTCAATGTGTAGGGTTTTCAACCTTCATGGTAAGGTATTCTTACTTAAGAAGTATACTGTGTTAGAAAAATTTATGGTTTTTAATTATTGGTTATTTTATTGTGTTTATTTTACATACATGTGTTTATATTACATAGTATGTGTTATTTTTTGATAATTTGATTGGAAATATTAGTTTTAGCGCAACTTGCTTCATACCGTAATGTTATATCTGTGTTGGCTTGCTGAACAATACTGGCCCAACATGAATTTACCTATGTTTACCCAAATTACCATTTTAGCATAAGTATACATCTTGCACCTAATAAGAGACCTAAACAATGTGTAAGGTTGAACAAAGAGTGGTCTAACATACACATTGTTTCGGTTTCAGTGAACAAAGAGGTCAGTAAATTTTATTAGAAAAAAAAAACTATTCCATGTAATGTAATAGAAACAAAATACGACCACTACGACCCGGGTTCGATCCCCGCATTGGACACTTTTTTCTGTTTAAAAAAAAAATGCTCTAATGGCCCCCCCGATTCTTGCAAAAGTCCAACCCCACCAGCGAGTGCAAGTAACCAAACGGGGCTCTGGCACATTTGTAAGTGCAAAGTCGAACTGCTTTCACATGTGTAGACATGTGGTGCGCTTACAGTAAAAAGCAGTCGCTAACTACCCACCATGCTTATCATGGCCTGTACCACGTGTACTA
Organism: Cordylochernes scorpioides; assembly: GCA_030710605.1. Taxonomy (NCBI): domain Eukaryota; kingdom Metazoa; phylum Arthropoda; class Arachnida; order Pseudoscorpiones; family Chernetidae; genus Cordylochernes; species Cordylochernes scorpioides. Next base: position 50,834,834 of record CP092871.1, read on the forward strand.
GGGATAAGCAAAAAAAAAAATAAAAAAATAATGAGGATTAAAGATTTTGATTTGTGTTGAAAATTTTGCATGCATTTCTCTATTTCTGTTCTTATCTTGCGAAGCTAATGGATTGTTTAGGTTGCTTATTTTTGACTCGCCAATTTGTTTAGTGATAAAGTGGTATAGCGTTCTTTTTCAGAGCATCACCCTACAAAAAAATTACCTGACCTTTCCTAATATTCAGATAGATTGATTATATCAATAGTTTCATCAAATTGTTTCGGTTTCAGTGAACAAAGAGGTCAGTAAATTTTATTAGAAAAAAAAAAAAAACTATTCCATGTAATGTAATAGAAACAAAATACGACCACTACGTCCCGGGTTCGATCCCCGCATTGGACACTTTTTTCTGTTAAAAAAAAATGCTCCAATGGCCCCCCCGATTCTTGCAAAAGTCCAACCCCACCAGCGAGTGCAAGTAACCAAACGGGGCTCTGGCACATTTGTAAGTGCAAAGTCAAACTGCTTTCACATATGTAGACATGTGGTGCGCTTACAGTAAAAAGCAGTCGCTAACTACCCACCATGCTTATCATGGCCTGTACCACGTGTACTAGGGATAAGCAAAAAAAAAAATAAAAAAATAATGAGGATTAAAGATTTTGATTTGTGTTGAAAATTTTGCATGCATTTCTCTATTTCTGTTCTTATCTTGCAAAGCTAATGGATTGTTTAGGTTGCTTATTTTTGACTCGCCAATTTGTTTAGTGATAAAGTGGTATAGCGTTCTTTTTCAGAGCATCACCCTACAAAAAAATTACCTGACCTTTCCTAATATTCAGATAGATTGATTATATCAACGTACTAGACTACAAACTTTCCCTTGAGTTAAAACAATTATTAAAAAAAAAATCTTATCTAAATATATATCACTCGGGTAGATATGCACACGGGTCAATCCCGGGGCGAAGCCCGGGTCGGCGTCTAGTAATATATATTTTTAAAAGTCTATTAAAAAAAGAGAAAGCTTCAGCTACACTGCGGTATATCACATCACGTGATTGCGCGCGTAGTCGATAATTTGTAAGCTTGTAAAAAGAACGCCTTGCATAACAACTTCTAATTTGTAATGGATAGAAAATTCGAACAACGAATTTGTATTAAATTTTGCTACAAAATTGGGAAATCGGCTTCATAAACCTCAGATTTGATGAAATTGGCATTTGAAAATGAAAATGTTAATAAGCCTACCACATTTCGATTGTTTTCACGATTTAAAAATGGAATGGAATCGGTGAAAGATGAGAAGCGTGTTGGACGTCCAATTCTGCACAGGAACCATGAAAAGGTGAGCCAAATTTCAAATTTTATAAAAGAAAATCCACGAATAAGGTTACGGGATATTGAGGAAGAAACAGGGATATCAAAAGCATAAGTTGGATCGATAATTAAAGAAGACTTGCAGTTAAAGTAGACACCTTCAATATTTGTCCGTAAAATGCTCACAATCCAACAAAAGGAGAATCGCGTTGAATTTGCCAAAAAATGCTTGAAATGCTGGAAGAAAACCCTAATTGGAAGGAATAAGTAATAACTGGAGACGAGACATGGGTTTACGGGTATGACCCGGAAACAAAACGCCAATCCATGGAGTGGAATGGAAAAGATTAACCAAGAACGAAGAAATCCCGACTTTGCAAGTCAAAAAACAAAGTCTTATTGGTCACGCTCATTGACATAAAGGGAATTGTGCATTATTAATATCTAGAAGAAGGTCAAACAATCAATAAGGAGTCTTATTTAAACATTATGAGACGTTTACGTGAATCAATTCGTCTGAAAATAAGTGAAATGTGGAGTTCCAAAAATTGGATTATCCATCATGATAATGCACCACCACACACCGCTACATCTGAAGATTCAGGAGTATAATTTCGAAATTATACACAAATCAAGAAAAAAACATCTGGACGCTGATGGTCTATCTAGAGGACCCTTACCGGAAAACGAATGGGGCGAAGATTATGAAAGACTATTTCTGAATCAAATAATAGACGAAAATGACGTTTTTATTGAGAATATTAAGGAGAACCTTAGTGGAAACAAGCCTTAATTACACAGAACTTTAAAGAAGAAAATGGGTGTCTCTACAAGAAATACAAATCCTAAAGGTAGGGCATGGTTGCTGGTAGTGCCAAAGAAGAGAAGGAAGGAAATCATGAGTGAATACCACAACCATATGATAAATGGCCATCTGGGCGTCGCCAGAAATACATACCGATTGAAAAATAAATACTAATTGGCCTTCCATGCTGAAAGATGTTTCCGAATTTGTAAAGACGTGCCATCTTTTCCAAAGTTGGAAAGGTTCAAATCAGTCGCCTTCTGAACTTTTGCAACCTATTCCCCCAGCTAACTACCCTTTTGAAAGGATGGGAATTGACTTTGTTGGCCCCTGCCATCAACGAAAAGAAGAAGGAAATGGATAATTGTGTTGACAGATTATCATACAAAGTATGCTGAAACAAAGGCAGTACTAGAAGCGACAGTGAAAGAAGTCTCTACATTTTTAATCGAACAAATATTTTTATGTCATGGGGCCCAAGATTTCTTATAAGCGACAGAGTTTCACAATTCACTAGCAATTTGATGAAGGAGGTTATGACAATGTGCAAAATTAAACATTGCTTCACGACGAGCTACCACCCCCAGGCTAACATACTAACGGAACGGCTGAATAGAACTTTAATCAATATGATCAGCATGTATGTGAACAAGGATCAAAAGAACTGGGACGAAATCCTCCCTTTTTATCACCCACGCGTATAATACCACGATTCAAGAAACTACAGGTTGTTCTCCATTTTTCTTTTTGTTTGGGAGGTAACCCATGTCCCTCTTAGACGACGAGAATATCCCAGTTGACAATAACATGGGCGATTACGACGAATATATAGAAAATTACTTAGATAAAATAGAAAGGACGAGACAGGTAGTTATTAACAACACAGAGAAAACTCAGTAAAAATGAAGAGAAACTAGGACAAAAAACACAATGAGAGAATCTATGAACCTGGACATTTAGTGGCAGTTTGGACACCAATCAGGAAAATTGGAAAATGTGAAAAACTATTGAGAAATATTTGGCCCAAATCGAATATTAAAGAAGCTGTCCAACGTAAATTACTTAATTGAACCAAAGGGTAATCCGGGCCAAGACTCTCTGATAGTTAATATTTCAAGACTCAAGCCTTATTATGAGAGAATGGATGAGGTCATTCACGAGGACGCGACAACCTCTGGAGAGGGGGAAGTGTTACATAAATTTTAATGCGCCCTACATTTATTCAATATATTCTATGATATTTAATATATATTTAAAACAGAATTTTTAGATTATCATCACTCCTTTTTATAGTTTCATTCGTTTTGTAATATTTTGTTGTACATATATCTTGATTACTGGAGCGAGAGAAGACCGGGAAGAAGACTGAGGATCACGACCTACGAGGAAGAAGACGAATAAATAAACACAATAACTTTAAAAGGTAATTTATTTTTATTTACTTTATTTATTTACTTTTACTTTTATTTATTTGTTTTGAATATGGAAACCCGCTCGAAAAACATGTATAACATCAAGAAGGAAGAAACCAAGGTCGACGACCCTGCAAAGCTGCAACTTGGTGCAACAATATATATATCAAAAAAATACTAATCATACATTTCAAAATTTCTTTCCTTATGATATTCCGAAACATTTTCGACCAAACTATTATAATTCACAATTCATCACAGATCATGGAAATTTCAGGTTTTTTCTTTAGAAAATTCAGGCTGTGCAAGATTCGACATGTTTCTGTGGATTGGGGGAACAAACTTCAATACATCTCTTGCTAGAGTGCCCTGTCTTTCAAGATTACAGAGTCAACAACGGTTTAATAGCTTTAGGCCCTAGTGATTTAATTTCAAGTAAGGACACATATATAAAATTTAATTTCCTTTGTAAATGTATTTTGGATTTCATTTTAAAAAATGGTCTTTGATGTAACGATCTCAAGGAAATATTGGACATATCTTGTGTTTGTAAACAATATATAGGTGTAAGCGTGTATATGTGTATATATATGTATATATTTTTAAATTTAATGATGTAACTGAAAATAAAATTCAAAGAATATCTCTATATGTAAATAATATTTATGAATCTTTCTAAGTCGCTTTCTGTGTATCTTTCCAAGTTGAATATTTTCATTGTTATATTTGTATGTACATTTAGCGCAAATGTCCCTAGGGGACATAGCGTTTTGAATTGAAATAAATAAATTGATATTGTAAAAATATAGTTTCTATTTATTCCTCAAAATGGAACACTCTCTCTATTAAATTGCATTAAAAATGCATTTTGTGTATTAATCCAGGTCCAAGATTTATAGTAGGTTTTCAAATTAAAAGAACTTATATTAAGAAAATTCAGACAAAACCAACAACCTGTATGCCATGAATTCGAGATCTAGCTATCATCAGTAAAAGGAAGGCTCCATCAACAGCATGATTTATTCTGGGTAGGAAATTTTACCCTGTCACTTCACTAGTTTATATATAAACAAATTTTGAGTAATTTGGCAGATATATATTTTTTCTCGTTGAATGTTGTGAAGCCGCCACTGTACTGAAGAGCCCGACACTATCTTGGGTATTTTCTTGGTCTTATAAAAATGGTTTTCTAGTTATTTTTATCTTCACTATAGGGTTTTTTCACAACTTCTATTTAACTTGCCTCCATGTCTGTATTTCCACAAATATTATAATTAATTTTTAGTATACTTCTAGAACACATAGAAATATCAAATTTTACACACTCATCACAACCTGATGACAATACAAATAAAAATATATTTTAAAATATTTTGATTGAATGCATGGAAAAGAAAAAAATAAATATTTTATCTTCTGTCTTTGAGAAACTATATGTATCTTATTTTATGTAAAAGCGGCGAGGTTAGATCAAATTTAGAGAAGAGGTAAAATATCGAAAACACTTATAAAAATAGCTAATTAGTTGCTACATATTAAATGACGTTATGTTTGAAATTCTCTATGAACGTCGCCCGCCGCTTTCATTTTCACTCAGATACATCTAATATCTCAATGACAGAAAATGAAATAATTTATCATTTTCTTTTAGTGCATTCAAATGAAAGCTTTTTGAAAATAATATATTATTATTTATTATTTTGTTTTGTTTTCTATATAAACTCAAAAAGTAAATTGAAAGGCCATTTTTAATAAAAAGTATGCTCAAGGGAAACAAAAGACAGTCAAACTTTGAATGAATCTCTATAAGAGATCACAATTTCGTTATGTGTCACGTGATTGGCAGAAAAAACATAGTTATTAATTAATATATATTGCATTATTTAGTGTTCTTTTAGTTATTTTTTATATTTATCTATTTGGAGGGTTACAACACGACACTCAATCATTTATTATAATATAAGATGTTATAGTCGTTATTATATCAGAGATGTTATGAAAGATAAGATAAACAATGAATGAAATGTTTTATTATTCATTGGACATCAAATCAGACATTTAGGTCAGGATCAGAGTGTTACGGCAAGATTATCGACTGTCGGTGCGAGGTTCACGCTAAACACTGTGACTTTATTTTTGATTTGATTGTAAGTTCGGATGTCGAGTTAATGCATTCTTGGTCTTCGGTAGAGGTTGGCTTCTCAGGACTACAGAAAGAATTATAGTGGAAAGTTGGATTTGTTGCTCTCTCGAAATCCGGTATTGTCTGGCGTCTCAGGAATATAGGAGAGATAGAGCTGTAGCTGGATTTTTATTGTTTCATTGATCTTGGGGAGCGACAGGTAACTCAGGAGTAGAGTTACAGATACAGCTGGCTATATGTATATTCTTATTTCTGGCAGTAGATGACATCACACAGGATGCAGCTGATTACAGGGTAATTGGCTGTAGTAGACTCCACATTGCTGCTGTGTTCCATCAGAAGTGGAGTAATAGCTGGATTCATTACTTCCGGCCTCAAGGAGATCTCCCAGTACATCTTGGACTGCTTCTCGACCTAAACACATCACTCCGTACAGGACAATGTCCTCTGTAATTGTTTTTAATTAACTATTTTTGCATCACCTAATACTCTAACATGCCAACATTATATGTATTAGGAATATAAAACTAAATACTATATACAGTGGTACCTCGACATACGAGCGCCCCAACATACGAGTTTTTCGAGATACGAGCCGACGAGCAAGTGATTTTTTGCTTTGAGTTACGAGCGAAATTCGAGATACGAGTTCGGTTCGGTAGTGTTGAAGATATTAATCTGTGATTTTAAATGGGAATTTTGTATGGGGAAATTTGATTCTAGATACGAGTAATTCAAGATACGAGCAAGGTTGCGGAACAAATTAACCTCGTATGTCGAGGTACCACTGTATTTGAAAGAAAAAAATAAAAATAAAAGCATGGGTGAATCAAATTACTAACTTATTTTGAATAACATAATGGATTTGAATGAAAAAAAGTATTATCTAATTTTAAGCTGTATTAACTCTTCAGATATATTAACTCAACCAATAAATTTGAAGTATTGTGTTAAATTTTTTTAATAAGATTTATTGAATGAGATAAAAGAGAACTAAAGCAGCTACGTTTGATATAAGGTATAATTCAGAAATATTTTTCATGGTATATGAATATACAATGTTACAAATATTAAAAACCTTATATTTTCAATATGTATTGCATGAATTAAACTAGTGAATAAACAAAAACGTTTAAAATTTGGTCTGAATTTGAAATAAAAAACATATAATATAGGAATATATGAAAGTACTGTCTAAAAGAAGTAGGCTCTGAATAATCTAGTGCTAGAGAATTCAGCGTTTTCTCTATTATATAGATATATTCCATGATACATTAATGAACAAAAATCCACAAATTATGATATACTGTCAAAATTTGAAATTTATTAGATATGAGATATATGTATTGAAAAGTTGCGAAAAAAACTGAACAATTTTTCATACAAAACTAATAAAACTCAAACTTTATATTTGTAATATTGGTTGCATTCTGAATCATATTTTTAAAAAGGGTCGGCTATATCAATTTTTATCCCCACAAAAATATTTTAAGATATATCACAATTTCAAAAATATTTACATTGCTACAATTTTAATTTGTCAGCAATTATGTTTCTGAACATTTTGTGAAAATCCTATATTTATATTTGTGTATTATTGATTGTTACTTAAGTATGATAATTCATACAAATATTTAAACATATTGCAACTTATGGCCAATAAATATCACGAAACCCCCGCCCCATTCCAACCCAGCTCACTGATATTGAATGAAATAAAACACCCACTACCTCTCATAATTTTTAACCACTCCACTCCTACCTACTAAATACCCCCCTTCCCTCTCCTTATTGAATATCCCCTTCACACCTAAATAGTCCCCCTCCTTCCTACCTAAATAGTCCCCCCTTTCTCCTACCTAAATAGTCCCCCTCCTTCCTACCTGAATAGTCATCCTCCCTCCTACCTTAAAAGCCCCCCCCTCCATCCTACCTAAATAGGCTCCTCTCACTTCAACCTAAATAGTCCCTCCTTCTTCCTACCCGAATAAACCCCCCCCCTCCTACCTAAATAGCCCCTCTCCCTCCTACCTAAATAGTTCCCCCTCCCTCCTACCTAAATAGTCACCCCTCCCTCCTACCTAAATAGTTCCCCTCCCTTCTACCTAAATAGTTTCCCCTTCCTCCTTCCTAAATAATCCCCCTCCCTCCTACCTAAATAGTTCCCCCTCCCTCCTACCTAAATAGTCCCCCTCCCTTCTACCTAAATAGTCCCCCCTCCCTCCTACATAAATACTCCCCCCTCCCTCCTACCTAAATAGTTCCCCCTCCCTCCTTCCTAAAGAGCCCCCCTCCCTCCTACCTAAATAGGCCCCCTCCCTCCTACCTAAATAGTTCCCCCTCCCTCCTACCTAAATAGTTCCCCCTCGCTACTACCTCGATAATCCCCCCTCCCTCCTACCTAAATAGTCCCCCCTACCTCCTAAATAAATAGTTCCCCCTCACTCCTACCTAAATAGTCCTTCCTCCCTCCTACCTAAATAGTCCCCGTCCCTCCTACGTAAATACCCCCCTCCCTCCTGCCTAAATAGTCCCCTTCCCTCCTACCTAAAAAGTCCCCCCTCCCCCTATCTGAATAGTCCCCTCTCCCTCCTACCTAAATAGTCCCTCCTACCTGAATAAAACCCCCTTCCTCCTACCTAAATAGCCCCCTCCCTCCTGCCCAAATAGCACCCCCCTCCCATATACCTAGATAGCCCCCCCCCCTCCCTCCTACCTAAATAGTCCCCCCTCCCTCCTACCTAAATAGGCCCCCTCCCTCCTACCTAAATAGTCCCCCCCGCCCTCCTACCTAAATAGTCCTGCCACTCCCTCCTACCTAAATAGTCCCCCCTCCCTCCTACCTAAATAGTCCCCCCTTCCTCCTACCTAAATAGCCCCCCCCCTTTTTCTCCTACCTAAATAGTCTCTCTCCCCCCTACCTGAATAGCCCCCCTCCCTCATAGTCCCCCTTCCTACCTGAATAGTCCCCCCTCCTATCTAAATATTTCTCCTCCCTCCTACCTAAATATTCCCTCCTCCCTCCTTCCTAAATATTCCCACTCCCTCCTACCTAAATAGTCCCGCTCCCTCCTACCTAAATAGTCCCCCCTCCCTCCTACCTAAATAGGCGCCTCTCTCTCCTACCTAAAAAGTCGCCCCTCCCTCCTACATAAATAGTTCCCCCACTCTCCTACCTAAATAGGCCCCCCTCCTTCCTAAATAGCCCCCCTCCCTCTTACCTATTTAGTCCCCCCTTCTACCTGAATAGCTCCCCCTTCCTACCTAAATAGTCCCCTCCCTCCTACCTAAATAGTCCCCCCTCCCTCTTACCTAAATAGGGCCCCCTCCTACCTATATAGACTCCCCCTACTACCTATATAGGCCCCTGCTCCCTCCTACCTAAATAGTCCCTTCTCCCTCCTACCTAATTAGTCCCCCCTCTCTCCTACCTAAAAAGGCCCCCCTTCTACCTACATAGACCCTCCCTCCTACCTAAATAGTCTCCCTTCCTCCTACCTAAATAGTCCCCCCCTTCTACCTATATAGGCTCCCCCTACTACCTATATAGGCCCCTGCTCCCTCCTACCTAAATAATCCCTCTCCTATCCTAATAAAATATCCCCTTCCCTCCTCCCAACTAATTAACCCCACCACCCCCTCCTAACAAAATGACCCCAATGCTCCTTCCTAATTAATGACCCCACCATTCTCTCCTAACTAAATGAACCCACAGCGCCCCACTTCTGACAATATAACCTTGCTGCCCCTTCATGACTAAATACATCTACGCCCCTTCCTAAACATCTATTACCACTTACGCTCTTATATAAATACCCAACCATCTACATCCTAAATGTATTTTCGAACTGCAGCGCTCCTAAATGAATTCCAATACTGCGATTCCTCCTAACTTCCTCACTTCCTCAATCCTCTCTAACAACCTTTCAATTTCCCACTCCTGACTCTACCCCCAATTTCCCGCTCCTCACTATTTATTCTATTTATTAAACAGCAAAAAGTTTAGTGAATCTCATTCTCTCCCCATATCTAACTAGTCACATCCCCTAATACCTGTCTCCTTCCACTCTTTGTAACTAACAACCCCCACCGTCGCCTCTTCTATCTAAACATCCCGCACTCTCCCTTACTTACCTATATAGTCCCTTCTCCCGATAAACTATTTATCTCCAAATTCCCCTCCAGAATAACAATTAATGATGTATATTCTCTTGATTAACTACCCCAACTGCTCCTCCTATTTAAAAACGAAATCTTCCAGATTTCTTTAAGTGTTTCGATTTGAAACTATAAATATTATTTTATAGGAAATAACCGTTAGAGTTTCTAGTATTTTCAATTTTGTTGAAGTCACTATGTAAAAACATTAATTTTAAATTTGTTTCTATCAGCATATTAGTTTAATGTTTCAAATATTCAATAAAAAGGGTTCTCATATTGTAAATAATAATATCTACCATAGCTATTTTAAGAGTATTTCAAATTATATTTGTAGATTATCTCCGAAAATACTATTGCTATGTTTTATATCATTCACAGGCTGCTTGTTTGAATATGTAAAGACTCTTCATTAAATTCAATTTGTCAAGTTGTAATTCAATAATTATAAAATTATTCTCTCTGATATTCTGGTATTCAATGTCAGGGGCATCTCTTTATTGACTCATATAATAATAAACTTTGATTTGTAAAAAGTAATATTAATTATCTCGTCAAAATAGATGCATAATTAAGTACAATCTATTGGCTGTTTTATCAAACTATCGTACTCAGTTCAGTGATATAGAGACACCTTGATGCTCAGTGTTAATATCTATTTTGACGGGAGAGTTGACCTTTCTTTTTCATTAATAAAATATTACATCGAAATATCCATATAAATTTGATTGTCTGTGTGCTGGTTTTTAGGTTTTTTAATACAAAATTTTAAATTATTAATCAACACCATCGCAAGAGCATGATGACAAGGCACCTGAGCATTACTTATTTTCGAACAGATCCACACACATTGCTCTATATTCCTGTTTTCAAGTTTGGAATAACTTTCTCACTCACATTGACTATCCCAATTATCTCAGTGACATATCCTATAGATAAACAATACTTACAAAAGCATTTGGACTTGATTTTCATAGTCGTTATCTATGCCATCACAGCTTGTTCATTGGCCTTGTTGGAATTCCACACCACTGCTGTTGCTCCTTGGTCTCAGAGGTGGTCCCAGCTAAAGGTCGTTTGTAGTGTCAGATAGCGCAGTAATGACAGTAGTTGGATTTGTAGTGAGGCAAAGTCCAGAATTATTCAGCTCTGTTACATACAACAACTGTATTATATTTATTTAAAGAACTAATGAATCTTTCTAAATAGAAAAAAGGAAACTTAGTATACTTGTATTTTTCTTTTGTCCAAAGAAAGGATTACTTATTTGATACTTTTGTACGTTGTTACTTCCGTATGTAAAAGTACCTTAACTTATCTCGCTTTGCATTAGTCAAAATTACGTTTGCTGGGGATGAAAGTCAAAACCCCAAAGGTGGCTCGAGGGTTATAAACAGGTGGGTAAATACAAGGGGGGATCAATAAATAAGGTGAATTATCTTATTTCTTAAAAATTAAAAAAGCAAAAATTATTTAAACCACAGAATAATAAAATATAACATCGAGATACTATTTAAGGTGTTCTTTTCTTTTTTCCCACGCGCGGCGCGAGACTTATAAACTAAAATGGAAGCTCCCTTCAAGAATTGCACCACGCTTGAACAACGTGCAGTTATTCGTTTCTTGAATGCAGAAGGTATTCAAGCATCTCAAATATGCAAGAGAATGAAAAATATCTATGGTGAGTCTTGTTTGTCTCAAAAAAAACATTTATAAATGGGTTAACGAGTTCAAAAATGGACGAATTACATGTACCGATATTGAGCGACCTGGACGACCAATTGTTACAGTGACGCCAAGCACGATAGATGCGGTTGAAAACTTAATTTTGGAGGATAGAAAAATATCCATTTTCACCATAGCCGACAATTTGAATATAAGCTATGGAACTGTGCACACCATTATTAAAGAACAATTGCAATTTAGAAAAATATGCTGCAGATGGATTCCACATTTTCTTAATTTGGACCAAAAACTTAACCGTATTCGGGTTTCAAAGGCTCTGTTGAAGCGGTATGAAGAGGAAGGTGATAATTTCCTTGACCAAATTGTAACTAGAGATGAGAGTTGGTGTTTTAATATTATGATCCTTCGACAAAACGTGCATCTATGGAATGGAAACGAGGCGATTCTCCAAGACCAAAAAAATCAGGTCTCAACGTTCGGCCGGTAAAGTTTTGTTAATAATTTTTTGGGATGTTGATGGACCAATCTGTTTAGATTTTTTATCCTCAAGGCAACGTATGAACAGCGACCTTTATTGTGACACTCTTGTAATTAAGCTGAAACCCGGTATAAGAAACAAAAGAAGAGGGAAGCTTAGTAAAGGTGTTCTCTTCCTTCATGATAATGCAAGGCCGCATACATAATGTAAAACTGTATCTACTATCATTAAATTAGGTTTTGAAGTTTTAGAACATCCTGCATATAGTCTAGACCTAGCCCCCCCTCTGACTACTTCCTTTTTGGACTACTAAAGAAGGAGTTAAAGGGAAAGCGATTTGACTCGGATGAAGATGTCCAGAAAGTGGTGCTGATTTTTTTCACACGTTTCCTAAGAGTGCCTATAAGGAGGGTATTTACAAGTTGCCAGTACGATGGAGACGATGTATAGAAAGCCAAGGTGATTATTTTGAATAAATCAAGTCCAAATTTTTAATATCGTTCTTTTTTTTATATAAATTATAATTCATCTTATTTATTGATCCCATCATGTACAATAGATTGGACGACTCTATGTGTTTCGCCAAATGCAATATATTCTATCTGGAGGGAACAGCCCGATGATGAAGGAAGAGCAATGAAGATATCCTGACGCCCTGGGAGGATTTCACTCCGCTCTGGGAGAAACATTTGAAGAATAGGGAGATGTGAGTATATTGAGTAGAAAAATAATTTTATATATACTTAATGATAAACATCAGATAATGTCTAGCTAAAGATGTGATAATGGAAATTTAATCCTAACACACACGGAATGAGAGAAAATTGAATTATTGGAAAACAAAGAGAACCTACGGAATTTCGAGCGACTTCTAAATGTTCGAATGGCATAAAAATAAGATTATTCTGAGAATTATTCAAATGAAGATTTACACTCTTAGCTAACCCCATAACTAGCACAAGGTTACCTAGAGGAGTATCTTTGTCTTTTTGCTTATAACACAGAAAAGAAAGAAAAAAAGCAGACACTTTCGTCCTTCAATATGACATCGACGAGAGGCTGAATCAATGTTAGACATTCTAAAGCCCAATCATCCAGATTATGAAGAAAATAAATCTGTTAATGATAGACACTCAAAACTTAGGATATAGGTAAAGGCGATAAAATGTCCTGTCCATTACGACGTTGGTGACCTTGTTTGAATTATCCCACCCGTGCTTAAAGTTGATTATCAAAGAAGCCCTTTTAAAAATACACTTTGGTCCATATAAAATATAAATAAAAAGAAAATTTTCATATGTTATCTGTAAATTTCAAATGGTGAAGAATCTCGTAAGAGGATTGGCTCAAAATAGGTTGTAAACATAAAACGAGGTCGTTTTTATATTTGGAATGTTTTTGTAAATTTTATAAATAGTAAACAATATAGTAAATAATAGTATATTATATATTCATTGCTATGATCTGGCAACGCATCGAAATCAGACGATGCGCGTACTCTTTTTTTTTTCGGTTAACATTAACTACTTTTTAGCCCAAATTTTCAATACATTCGTATATTTTATAGTTCATATTCGTATAGTTTCAATATATTATCGCCACAAAACTAACATTAACTCGAGTACAGCGCTTCGAGGGTATGGTCGCGCCAACGTTCAGTACCTACAAAAGTTGTTGCTAATTGAGAGCGCTCCATGAGTTTTTCTATAAATTCTAATATGGAAATATTGATAAATTCATTCACAATTATAACTCGTGATTAGTAATTTACTTTTATGGAAAAAAAACACTAGAATCTCCAACATTTTGCGACCCTATTGAGAGCGGCTGGGCAAAACAACGGTTCTACGAGTCAGAGCTCTGGGCCATAGAAATAAGGCTAATTCTGCCTCTGATGAACTTAGAAAACATGTTCCTTTCCGACCGAAATGGATGAATTGAAAAATCGCATGTTTGTCACCAAGTAGCTACCGAAAGTTCAACCATTAACTTAAAGCGCCAACCTTCACTGAAAGAACCCGGGATGCGGCTAAATGTAAAAACTACAAATAATTATGATACGAAGGGAAGATCCATGGAAAACTGTCATTTCGAGACCTACGGGATGTTTAAATTCGTCATAAGGCAACGCCGTGTTGAACTGTGAGGCAATTATGGGGTTCAGGAAGATGATCTTCAGCATGTCGCTAAAGATTGAAATGGTGAAGATACCCATGATTCAATTAAACCTCGAACTATAGATATTCAATGACCTGACGACCGCTGCTGAATCTTGATGTTCGAACAAAACAAACTACAAAAAAAAAAATAAAAGCCATAAATGGTTCTACTAAGGTTTGTACAGAGAAATTAAATGTCCAAATGAATCTGATATTGGAAGAACGGACATTAGGGCTCGAAATAATTATTGAAGGGGAAAAAAAGAGAAGAATGCGAATTGCATATCAAAAACTATTATGACCATAACCTGATATTTGGTCACCGGAACCCCTCGGAGCCTGATCTAAATTTAATCAAAAACCTGTTGTTTTTTTCCGCTAGATTTTGGTCAATGGCCAGCTTTTGTCTCTAACTTTCAGCCTCTGTCTGTGGGTATTGAAAATAATTCTCGGCCATTCTATGGTTATTTTAAAGCTGTCTCTGACCAGACTGTGGCTAATAAATAGAGGTCATTGACCAGACTGTGGCTATTGAATAGCGGTCATTGACCAAACTGTGGCTATTGAAAATCTGAATTGACCTTGACCTTTTGAGTTACCTTGACACTTTATGATAAAAGGTTTCTCTGGAAAACTTATATCACCTCTTATCAAGAAAGATAAAAACTTCAACCTCAAACCTTTTTTGCCTCTTAATTTACTGTTATGGATCAGAAGACTCACTCCAGAACAATACAATTTCATAACAAGATACCAACTGAACTGATATTAAAATGAAATCTCCTGACACTTGATCATCATTAGCTATGAACCCATGTATATACACTGCGTGACATTGAAAATGGAACACCAAGAAATAGTGGCCAGAAAGTGATGAAACTCGGCAGACAGAGAGAGACAGGGACGAACAATAAGTGATCTTTATTTCAAAATGATAGTCATAATACAGAGCGAGAACGGCGTCGGCTTAGTAGCAAGTAGGACCACCGCGGACGGCGATGCACGCAGCAACACGTCTAGGTAGAGAGTCAATCAGAGTACGGATGGCGTCCTGAGGGATGGCTCTCCATTCCCTCTCAACCATTTGACACAGTTCGTCTTCTGAACGCGGCTGTGGCAAGGCATGCAAACGGCGTCCAATGATGTCCCAGACGTGTTCGATGGTGAGAGATCAGGAGAGTACGGTGGCCAGGGAAGCATCTGTACATCTTGCAGAGCTTGTTGGCTAATGCGAGCAGTGTGCGGTCGGGCGTTATCCTGCTGATAAAGGGCATTGGGTACCCCCTGAAGGTAGGGGAGTGTCACCGGTCGCAGCACATCATCAACGTATCGTTGGGCCGTCATAGTGCCCTGAATACGAAGTAAAGGTGACCTGGAATCATACGCGATTGCGCCCCAAACCAAGATTCCACGTTGTCGCACGGTGGGGCGTTCCACAATTGCTGCCGGATTGGACCTTTCTCCACGTCGACGCCACACGCGTACCCGGCGACTATCACTGGACAAGCATAAACGCGACTCATCTGAAAACACGACCCTGTGCCATTCCGTCATCCACATCGATCTAGCCCGGCACCATTCCAAACGTTGGCGCCTATTCGGTGGGGTCAATGGCAGTCTTCTTAGCGGACGGCATGAGTGCAAGCCATTAGCAACCAATCGACGGGAAATGGTTCTGGTCGAGATGGAATGATCTAGGGTGTCTTGCACATGTTGCAGGATGGCGGTACAAGTGGCTTGTGGGGCCGCCACTGCTTGTCGAAGGATACGCCGATCCACACGTGCTGACGTCACTCTGGTTGCCCCGACATTCCTATAAATTGCCACATTTCCTTGTTCCAACCATCTTCTCCACAGTCGGTGTACCGTGGACGCACCAAGGTGTGTATCAGCTGCGATTTGACGTATGGACGAACCTGCCCTTTTCAGTCCGATCACCATGCCCCTCGTAAAAGCGTCTGTCTGTTTGAAATGCCTCCGTTTACGATGACCTGGCATTCTCTGTTATTACACGTGTCTTTTGACACAAGAACAAAATTTCTACAATGATTTTCCTTGAAGAAATAACGACACGAATACTGTCTTTACTGCAAGTTCCTTCCCTTATATCTTACTCCATGTGCGCACGAGAGCTGCGCATTTTACATCATTTGCATAACTCGGTTAGGCGCGTCTACCCTGAAATTTGCATATTTTCTGGCCACTATTTCTTGGTGTTCCATTTTCAATGTCACGCAGTGTATATAGAAAGTATAATGGGAGGATATTGTTCAATATAAATGAAGGCTGTCTCTCTCGTCTAAATAGACGTTAGAACAAAGCGAAATATAGACCACATTTTGTAACCTTCTTATACTTGATTATGGTGCTATTCAAAGTATCTTTCTTTTACACATAAAGCAAACTTCTCTATCCCCAGCGGTGTCGCAAATTCAATCATCTAGACCACTTATCAGACCTCTAATACTGTAATTGACGATTATGCTTACATATGCTACACTAAAGCAGGGAATCCTAGAAATGGCATTAAAGAAATTTATGGACATCGATGTTTGTTCTATGTGTAAAAGAAACCTCCATGCTTAAATTTCCATTTTTATATAAAGATGTGTTAATATTTTACACAAATAAATTTACTGGCAATGCGTTTCTTTTGAATATCATCAAATATTATCTCTACAGACCTTACTGCAATGGTATGAGTTATTGAATGAGAGGGCTTGGCTCATCAGTAGTGAACCCTCTCAGCGGTTTCGCCAAATTAATCTCTAGACCGCTCTACTATTGTATTGGACTGGCTTTGTTATATACCCTGCATACCATATAAGCTTATGTCCATAGTTCCTTAAACACCCCTAAGCTGCCATCCATAGAAAATGCAGGGTATATAACAAAACCAGTCCAATACAATAGTAGAGCGGTCTAGAGATTAATTTGGCGAAACCGCTGAGAGGGTTCACTACTGATGAGCCAAGCTATCTCATTCAATAACCCATACCATTGCAGTAAGGTCTGTAGAGATAATATTTGATGATATTTAAAAGAAACGCATTGCCAGTAAATTTATTTGTGTAAAATATTAACGATAGATGGCAATAAAATTTAATTTACTAATATATATTGGTTATGAAAACATATTTTGCGGAAGAGCTTTGCTCGATGCAATACCTTGAAATTATATGTATGTACCTCTACAGAACTATAAGCTTAGGGCCATAGTTCCTTAAACACCCCAAAGCTGCCTTCCATAGAAAATGCAGGGTATATAACAAAACCAGTCCAATACAATAATAGAGCGGTCTAGAGATTAATTTGGCGAAACCTATGAGAGGGTTCAGTAAGGACCTTACCATTGCAGTAAGGTCTGTAGAGATAATATTTGATGAAATTTAAAAGAAACGCATTGCCAGTAAATTTATTTGTGTAAAATATTAACGATAGATGGCAATAAAATTTAATATATTTAATTTACTAATATATATTGGTTATGAAAACATATTTGCGGAAGAGCTTTGCTCGATGCAATACCTTGAAATTATATGTATGTACCTCTACAGACCTATAAGCTTATGTCCATAGTTCCTTAAACACCCCTAAGCTGCCTTCCATAGAAAATGCAGGGTATATAACAAAACCAGTCCAATACAATAGTAGAGCGGTCTAGAGATTAATTTGGCGAAACCGCTGAGAGGGTTCACTACTGATGAGCCAAGCCTATCTCATTCAATAACCCATACCATTGCAGTAAGGTCTGTAGAGATAATATTTGATGAAATTTGAAAGAAACGCATTGCCAGTAAATTTATTTGTGTCAAATATTAACGATAGATGGCAATAAAATTTAATTTACTAATATATATTGGTTATGAAAACATATTTTGCGGAAGAGCTTTGCTCGATGCAATACCTTGAAATTATATGTATGTACCTCTACAGCCCTATAAGCTTATGTCCATAGTTCCTTAAACACCCCTAAGCTGCCTTCCATAGAAAATGCAGGGTATATAACAAAACCAGTCCAATACAATAGTAGAGCGGTCTAGAGATTAATTTGGCGAAACCGCTGAGAGGGTTCACTACTGATGAGCCAAGCCCTTTCATTCAATAACTCATACCATTGCAGTAAGGTCTGTAGAGATAATATTTGATGAAATTTAAAAGAAACGCATTGCCAGTAAATTTATTTGTGTAAAATATTAACGATAGATGGCAATAAAATTTAATTTACTAATATATATTGGTTATGAAAACATATTTTGCGGAAGAGCTTTGCTCGATGCAATACCTTGAAATTATATGTATGTACCTCTACAGCCCTATAAGCTTATGTCCATAGTTCCTTAAACACCCCTAAGCTGCCTTCCATAGAAAATGCAGGGTATATGACAAAACCAGTCCAATACAATAGTAGAGTGGTCTAGAGATTAATTTGGCGAAACCGCTGAGAGGGTTCACTACTGATGAGCCAAGCCCTCTCATTCAATAACTCATACCATTGCAGTAAGGTCTGTAGAGATAATATTTGATGATATTTAAAAGAAACGCATTGCCAGTAAATTTATTTGGGTAAAATATTAACGATAGATGGCAATAAAATTTAATTTACTATTATATATTGGTTATGAAAACATATTTTGCAGAAGAGCTTTGCTCTATGCAATACCTTGAAATTATATGTATGTACCTCTACAGACCTATAAGCTTATGTCCATAGTTCCTTAAACACCCCTAAGCTGCCTTCCATAGAAAATGCAGGGTATATAACAAAACCAGTCCAATACAATAGTAGAGCGGTCTAGAGATTAATTTGGCGAAACCGCCGAGAGGGTTCACTACCGATGAGCCAAGCCCTCTCATTCAATAACTCATACCATTGCAGTAAGGTCTGTAGAGATAATATTTGATGATATTTAAAAGAAACGCATTGCCAGTAAATTTATTTGTGTAAAATATTAACGATAGATGGCAATAAAATTTAATTTACTAATATATATTGGTTATGAAAACATATTTTGCGGAAGAGCTTTGCTCGATGCAATACCTTGAAATTATATGTATGTACCACTACAGACCTATAAGCTTATGTCCATAGTTCCTTAAACACCCCTAAGCTGCCTTCCATAGAAAATGCAGGGTATATAACAAAACCAGTCCAATACAATAGTAGAGCGGTCTAGTGATTAATTTGGCGAAACCGCTGAGAGGGTTCACTACTGATGAGCCAAGCCCTCTCATTTAATAACTCATACCATTGCAGTGAGGTCTGTAAAGATAATATTTGATGATATTTAAAAGAAACGCATTGCCAGTAAATTTATTTGTGTAAAATATTAACGATAGATGGCAATACAATTTAATTTATATAAAGATGTGTGCCTTTTTTATTATTAATTTATGCATAAGTGGCCTTGTCCTTATTGTTTGAGGAAGAACATTGCTTAATCAAAATATCTATATGTAAATCTAATGGTTTATGTCTACTTAGTTTTCTTGATTACTAATTAGAATATATCTCCTTTCACTTTAGCATAATTAGCTCAGCATTATAAGCAGAATCGTCGAATATACATTATAGAGAGAGCCCTAAGAAGCGGTCTGGTAGATTTAATTGGCGACACCGCTTGAAGAGTTCACCAGTGATGAGCTAAGCCCTCCCGTTAATTGTCATCTGTGTAAGGACATTTTTTTTTTAATTTGAAATAAAACATCCGTGTTTTATTGCTTTCATTACTCTTTTATATAGATTACGCGTTATTGCCCCGTATTATTATTTTAACATTATTTTTTAATTAAATGTCAATATAATTTTTTCTACATGACTACGCACGATGACAATACATTATTTAGAACTACATTATTTTTATATGCAGCTTTATTTCTACCTCACACTACATTACTTTGATAAACTGTGATTATAATTTCCTCCTTTTTCTTTACCTCATCTCTATGTACTTTATACTTATTTTCTGGCAATTACTTATTTTTGTTATCAATGATAAGACACAATTTGGATTATAGATAATAAGCACAAGGTAATAAGACCAAATCTAAATAAATAAATAGTATGTGACGTTTCGGTAAAGGCGTAACAAAAGTACTAAATCCGTTGATACCATCTTCAGACAAAAATACTGAATGCATATAATTACATACAATACTTTTGTCTGAAGAAGGCAACAACGCTCTTACCTTACGTCACACACTATATATTTATTTGGATATGGTATTATTACATTGTGTCTTCCCCTATTGATATTTTTGAATTATTACTTCTACGTTTATTTTTGAATTTTCTTCAAATATTTTTACCGCTTTATTTTTGTATATTTTTATTTTACTTGATTCAATTTTTGCATTTTATTCTTTCTATTATATTTATGCATTTTCTATTCATAATACTCCCCGCCTAAATGGTAGTCAAATATTTTGTTATACTATAAATGTCATTGTATTGGAGTGTAGAAATGATTAGGTTCTAGGTGATCTAACAGTATATTACAATCTTAATTAGAGAAATTGAGTGTATTCACGTAGAGAAAGCCTTTTTATTAAGACATTTTAAAATTACATAGAAATATCAAATAAATAAAAACTTGAAAGATTAAAATTCTATAAATATATAGGAATATATATGTGATATATTGGGACCTCTGGGACCAGTGTTACCTGATGCTAGACGAACCTCGATGTCAACTCTACCGTGCAGTCGTGGTAGAAGGCGACACAACTGGGCCAAAGGTGAAATAAGCAAACAGAGATTCCACTAAGAAGCGTCTGACGTCAAGAAGGAATGGGATGAGGAGATTTCTGACAGGAAAGGGTTTACCTTTTTTCGGAGCGTCCGGCACACTGGGACTGGAACGAAGACTAACTAAGGACCGACTAACTGAGGATCGGGACCTCCTTTTATAGCTAAGCGGGTCCAAACAGGTCGCTGCCCTTTTCTGACGTAAACAGGGGGACAAGTTTTATTATCCAGGAGGGCCACGACCTCGTAAAAGTTTGACTGTATTTGCTAGGCCTTCTTTTCTATTCTCACCTAAGCCTGATTAGTTTTAACCTTATATTTCTCCGGTTAGTCTTCATTCCTTCTATCTGTACAGTTGCTATACTTTATTAGCTTCTTACGCGGTACAGATTGATGTTAGTTGAGGCTTTCTATTTGCAGTAAATAAGAAGTTATAAACAGTCAAGTGGAGGAACATGTGGTATTAGATATCTGGATTATTTACAACAAGTCCAGGGTCTTAAATCATCACAGATGGCCCCGGATGTGAGAGGGTTCATATGGAGGGATTTAAGAGAGCGGAATAGGAAGACTGTTATTAAGGAAGTATTTTTTAAAAGATTAATTGAAATGAGTTGGTATATAACATGGGGTTGATTTCTGTATATCCATAAGAGATAATAAAGCATAAACAACTAATACTAAACATACAAGTAAAAATAAAAATAGGAGTAAAATATTTAATAGAGAACATATAATGATTATAGGTAAAAATATAAATGATTGGATGGGTAAATCATGATCTCTTCGTGATGGGCGTTAGAAAGGGTTGAGGGGTTAGTTATTACTAGGTTGAGGCAATGTCACTTTGACTCAAGTCCCAAACCATTTAATGTGCACGGCGCGGAAAACCAAGGCCATGTTTCACATGTAAATTTAAGGACCTAATAAAGTTACAGTACCACCTTCGAATAGTAAGATAAGGGTGCCTGTTATGGGTTTTAGTAATTAGTCGTTAAGACGTACGCATGCAGGATAAATGTGGGCGAAGATCAGTGACCAGAAATCAAAGTTTTAATTGGAGTCATCAGGGGCTTAGCGAGAAAAAGAGTAAAAAAAGATGCGCCAGCGTATAGCATGAGAGTGTCCTGGAATATATATAAAAAAATACAATTTGCACGTGTCCAAGCCAGAAGTTGGGATAGGTAAATCTGGGGGACGGTGTGTCAATATTGTTAATTATGAAATCAAAGTAGGTCAAGTCTAGCCTGCGAAGGAGTTATAAGTTCCTGCGTAAAAGGAATGTTCGTATTTATTAAGAAGTAACCTTTAAAGTGGTTGTTTAAGAGGTTATTGAAGATTGCCCTGTTTTTAGATCATGATTTTTAGTTTGATTATGAAATAATATATAATTGAGCTATGAAGTTACGAAATTAAGGCTTTGCATATAGCGTTAAAGGATTTGAAAAATCGAAAATAGAATTGCGAAGTTGAATGCAAAGTAATATTTTAAAAAAGGTAAAAATAGTGATGACATAATACAAAGATTACACACTATAGCAGTATATAAGGGGTAATAGAAAGTTAAAATATTAAATGAAAATATAAAATGACAAATGAAAATTAGTGATATAAATATGAAATATAAACTTGAGATTATTAGATATGAAAGATAAAATATAAAGTTGATTATAAAATAGTCATAAAGCAAAAGTAAATAAGCTTTGGTAAAGAAATAAAATGACAATAATCTAAATTGATTGGTTGACGTAAAAAAATTATAAGAGCTAGATAACGATTATATAAAGGATATTTAAAAAATGTTCATTGAGAAGGAAGAGCAAGTAAGATTATATATAGAAGTTTGTATATCGGGAAAGAATGGAAAGTAGTAGGCCCAATGTATGTTCCTGTTTTTTAGGATGGGTGATGAGAGCTTTAAATTGTTCTCGATCGCGATATCTTTGGTCTTGGTGGCATGGGTTGATCTAACTTATCGAATTTGTTTTATGTTTGACGCGACTCGTGGATCACATTGTTTCCAACTGTGAAACTTACTGAGTCCTAATCTTGTCGATGTTTAGTGGACAAGTTAATCGAGGGCGATAGAATCTAGACCTGGTGACTTGGTTTTGGGTTATTAATTAAAAGAAATAGATATTTTAATTCATTGGAGTCAGTAGGCGGGATTAGTTATTGAATTAATTAGTTATTCTGTTAGTGGACTGATTTGTTAGTAAATGTAAAATAACGTGTTAAGCAAGTTATTAGTATCTAAACGGGATATCGGAGTAGAATAATGGGTTAGGGATTAGAACGATATATAGTGAAAGGCACGCACTAATATTTGTTTGATTTCATAGCTGGTGAACATTCATTAGAGTGACACCGGGCAATAACCGGTCGTAACAAGAAAATGTCGGCTGTTTGTTAGCTCGGTCCAGCGGAAGAGGAGGGAGCGAAGCTATTTTTAATGAGATTCCGGATTTAGGTCAGGGGCCTCTTTGCGGGGCTGCTTGCTTTCTTCCAACTTATTGGATTTGTTAATTCGAACTACGTTCGGAGATATTATTTCTATAATTGTAAACGCAAAAGCGTTTTGATTTGTCACGTTTGGTGACAAGCGTTATGGAACTGACATAGGGAGATACAGAGGTTGTAATTATCCTGTGTTCAAGCATTTGTTAGATTTGTGTTTGTATTTCGAAAATCCGGATATTGTATCTATTGATATTAAATCGAATGGTTGTTGCGGACTTAGTAAAAATGTTATTCAGTGATATCAGGTTAGAAGTGTGTGAAAGTGCGACTTTCGACGTGGACACGCTTTGAGGTGAGAAGTGTCACAGGCGTGGTGAAGGCGTCTTTGGCCTGGAAAGTGAAACAGTTTTGTGGTGTGGCTCTGTGACACGAAGCGAAAAAAATTGTAAATGAAAAGGTGTCACGTGAAGTCTTTGTTTTGTACAAAATCTAACCTGTTTCACTATGAATAACAAATTTACTAAAGTCAAGGGTGCTGGTTGTACGAACATATATCGAGAATATTTATATTGTTAGTGGCTATGGCACGTTTAATGTGATGTTTTTTTTTGTGTGTGTGTGTTTAGTGGGGCGACGTTATGGAGCTTGTGTGGCTCGAAATTGGATTTGGGTGTTAAGTCGCGCATTAAAATTGTTGTCAATTGGAAAAAGTGATATGAGAGGGTGTTGTTTATTTTGTTGAGAGAGATTTGTCGATGATTAAATGTGCATGTAAAAGGAAGGTACGAGGGAGTGTAGCTATTTTGGACTTTAACGATTGGAATAGTTTTGGAAGGCTGTGACTTAGGTTACTTCTGTCTTAAGCTATGAAAGAAAAGGACATAGGGGCGTTGAAAACGGGATTAGGAACATTACAATAAGACCAAATAAGAGTGTTGGAGTTCACCACGTGTGAGCAACCCGTTCCAGGAGGGGAAAATTTAGTAAATGGGACAGTTGTATTAACCTGTCCATGGGACACGTGTTGCTTGCACGAAGTGAATTTGTACAAGGTAGTTGGTAGAAGTACATTATCTTGATACAGGAGTAGCTGAGAACAGTTTATAATTAGTATAAATATTTTTATGGAGTTAAGGGATAATATGCCAAAAGGCAAGGGGGTATCTATAATATGGAATTTTAGGTTCTGAGTTATGTTACCTATTTTTACGTTTAAAAATATATAACTTATGGTGAAAACATTGTTATCTATGGCGTTAATAGTTAAGTGGGTAGATATTATATTTTGCAAACTGGCTTCTATTATTTTAAAAGTATTCCGACTAATTATATCGATAAATGCTCCTGTATCAAGTAGAAGAGGTAGGTATACATTATTGGACAGTTCAGCTCGAATTGTTCAACAATAATTCTCTATGGAGGAAACTACTGTTGTGCTGTCTTGTATATCGGGACAGTCCTGGTCTTGTGCCGTTGTTGGAGGATCCTTGGGACAGTCAGAGTTCATTGTTTGCGCTGAGCTCGTGATTTAGAGATGGTCGGGGGGAGCAGGTAACATACGTTCGCGTGTTGGTAACTCGGAGGGGTGCTTGCAGGAGGTTTGGTGGCTTTCTCAGTCTTGTAGAGTATTGTAGTTGGGCCCGATCTGCTTGGGCGTCGTAGTTGGCGAAGAAGCTCTGCGCCTCGTACGAACCATCGTAGCGCGGTAGTTCCACTTCTAGCGATAGTCCAGTCACCGCAGAAAGCTGATGTAGCGTCCTGGTCAAACTACCCAGGTCATCTGATACCGCCGGCGGGGGCGTGGCGCCCTCGTGGCTGGGGGGAACTTCCTCCGTCCTACCGAGAGTGTTTTCCAGCTTTGGAAAAGTGGTGTTTTCGCCCCTTTCGTAGTCGGGATCGGACTCCATGGGCTCCTTTGGATCCTCCTCTCTTCCCTGTTCCATCTTTCTGTACAGACAGTGCTCTACTTGCTTACTTGTACCTTGGCGTCCACAATCCTGTCGGCTCTTGGGACGGGGGAGTCTGTGATATCTTGGGACCTCTGGGACCAGTGTTACCTGATGCTAGACGAACCTCGATGTCAACTCTACCGTGCAGTCGTGGTGAAAGGCGACACAGCTGGGCCAAAGGTGAAATAAGCAAACAGATATTCCACTAAGAAACGTCTGACGTCAAGAAGGAATGGAATGAGGAGATTTCTGACTGGAAAGGGTTTACCTTTTTTCGGAGCGTCCGGCGCACTGGGACTGGAACGAAGACTAACTAAGGACCGACTAACTGAGGATCGGGACCTCCTTTTATAGCTGAGCGGGTCCGAACAGGTCGCTTCCCTTTTCTGACGTAATCAGGGTGGCAAGTTTTATTATCCAGGAGGGCCACAACCTCGTAAATGTTGGACTGTATTTGCTAGGGCTTCTTTTCTATTCTCACCTAAGCCTGATTAGTTTTAACCTTAATTTTCTCCGGTTAGTCTCCATTCCTTCTATCTGTACAGTTGCTATACTTTATTAGATTCTTACGCGGTACAGATTAATGTTAGCTGTGGCTTTCTATTTGCAGTAAATAAGAAGTTATATACAGTCACGTGGTGGAACATGTGGTAATAGATATATGGATTATTTACAACAAGTTCAGGGTCTTAAATCATCACATATACACATTAAATAATAATTAAAATTATATATTCAAAAAGAACGAAATAAAGAACATTATATTGGATCTCATAACCAAAAAAAAATAATTTAATTTGCATCTTTATAAAAATGTGAAGGAAAGATAAATTTATTGAATTTTATCAAGTATATTATACATTTAATATCTCGAAAGTTACGTTGAAAATAAAACATATACTGTTTCTATTAACAGAAATTCTCAGTTTTAGGATAATTTTGTAATAAAACATGAATGCAAGTTGAACAAATATTTCTTTAAATAGACACACTCTTTTACTATAAAGTATCTAAGTTGTTCTCAATATTTTCCAAAAATATTAAATAATAATTTATTTTGTAAATCTGTTATGTGTTGAAATTAAATAAAGTTAGCTGATATGTATAATTTTGATATTTTTATAATAAATTAAAAATTTGTTTTAAGGAATTACTCTCAGAAGAATAGTTTTTCAATACTTTCTCTTATAAATAGGTGAAAAAATATTTGATAAATACATTTATGAAATACATTCAGAAATGAATAATATTTTCAGATTAAATAATTCAATACTTTATGAAATATAAGAATGAAATACCTAAAGCAATATACAAACAGCAAAACTTTATAAATATCTGGATACAAGAATTTAAGGAATAGAGATAAATAAAAAGGTTCATGGATATAAAATTGTTCTAGAAATTAAGGACATACAATAAATAGATATGATTAATATATTTATATTTTCATAAATAAAAATATATAATTATCAGAGAAAAATTGTACAGAAATGGAGAAATGTAATAGTCGGAGAAATGTACAATATTTCCAAAATATAAGTACAATTAATTAAAAAATAGACAACAATTCCAGAAAATGAACTAACACAATACATTCAGGTATAGATATCAACAAACAATACATTCAGAGATATAGACTATCACAATACTCTCAGAAAAAAATGTTTAATAGTTTCGAGATGTAGATAAAGCAATATTCTCAGACATAGAGAATTACAATACTTTCTAAAAAACGTATATTGAAAACATTTTTATAATTTTATATAATTTTTCACACATATATAACATAAAGTTGCGAGAGGATGATATTCATTTACCAAAAGTGGCACCTCTCCCTTTAAATATGCGTCAGATTGATGGCACTATCTCATTACGCTAGTAAAATACTTTACTGGTGATGATAAAGAAAAAGGTATACAGGTACAGGTAAAACTGGCGTTGTTGGTCATTCTTTATCATCACTAGAAAACTTTATTACTAGGGTTATGCAATGGTGCCCTCGTCCTTGTGCAGGGAGAGGTGTGTCTTTTGATTAATATATGTATAAAACCTCCAAAAATAGACCAATCCAATATTTTAAAGATAAAACAGACAAAATAAATTCACAAAAATACAAATAGAAAATATTCAGAAAAAAATACAATTCAGATGGAATATTTTCAAATATTTCAATATTTTCAAATATTTAAACAATATATTCTGTATATAAATACAATTTTTCAATAATTAATGTATAATCAATCGTGGGAAAGTGTCGTATTTTATTTTTCAATACTCTGTGTGAAAGCTAGATTGGGAATAGGAACTAACCTAAAAGTTTTGGTTTGGCTTTCCGTGTTTGTCTTTCTTTCTTGTCTTGCTAAATGCAATAAATAATTATTTTGTTGCTTTAAAGACAGTTGTAATTATCTAAAATACTACAATTTATGGTAGTAGAGCGTGGTTCAATTTAAAACTTGAGAAAAAGCGAAACTATTTTATCAAAAGTTTGATACGTTTATTCTAATCGGTAAACAAAGATCTCTTCTGCATCAAGGTATGTAAATTTTGAAATATGTTTCAATAGAATATGAATTATATTGATAAAAAAAAGTTTTAAATAGAAGGATTGAAAAAAAAACATTTTGAATTTTAAACTACCTTTAAACTATATTGTTTAATTTTTAAAAGTTGAAAAACAAGGCTAAAATGGATTGCAATTTTTCGCCAACGACAAAAATTGAACCTTTAACAGGAACAAATTATCCGATTTGGGCTTTAAAAGTCGGAGCACTTTTACGTGGAAAGAAATTATTTAAATGCGTGATTTCGGATCCCGAGCCTGATATAAAAGATGAAGTCGCTTGGCAAATATGGAGTGAAAAGAATGACGAAGCCTTTGGAATTATAGTTACAACTCTATCAGATGAACAACCTGGAATGTTTCTAGATGAAACTAAAGCAAAGAAAGTATGGGATGAATTAAAGAAAATCTACACGGGCAACCTAGAAGATAAGATCATTGATATTGGACTTGAACTTAAGAATATCAAGATGAAAAATAAAGAATCCATAAACGAATATATGGCTAGAGCCAAAAATATTGCCTCTCAAAGTTCTTCACTCGGACACCAAATATCCCAAAGAGAACTAGCGTTTCATATTGTGCGAGGTATCCATCCAAGATTGGAAAAGATCGCTGTTGTACTGAGAACTAGAAGAGACTTAACTCTTGATGAAATTCGGCAGTCACTTAGAGAGGAAGAGAATCGAATGAATTCTAAGATGAATGGGAGTCATTCTGATGAAAATGAACAGGCTTACAGAAGTAAAGACAGAAGAAATCACTATCAACAGAATCGACAAAAGGAGTGTTTTGTTTGCCATAAAAAAGGACATTTAGCTAAAGATTGCTGGTTCAAAAATAAGCGAACTCAAGAACAACATGGGAGAGGAAATGCAAATTCAAATACGAACTATAACAAACAAAATTTCAGAAATAATGCGAATACCGTCCCAAGCAAGCCTGCGGAACAAACTTTCAATTCCAGCACAGATCGAGTTTTTGAAAACTCCTCAAATAATTATAGTCAGATACAAACCTGGTGTCTTGACTCAGGGTGTACTACGCACTTATCTCTACACTTGGACTGGATGGAAAATGTAATGCCTTATGAAAGTGAGATAAATTTGGCAGAAGAAGGTAAAGTCACACATGCTACAGATAAAGGTGATATCAAGGTTTCTACTTGTACCGAAAACGGAATTGAGGATGTTCAAATTAAAGGAGTTCTGCATGTACCTAACTTAAGGTCTAATCTTTTATCAATATACGAATTAACTAACAAAGGAAATACTGTAATTTTCAATAGAGATGGAGCAAAGATTTACAATGAACAGGATGATTTAATTGCAGAGGCTCAAATCCAGGATAGGATGTATGTAATGGAAACAAGGTCCAGAGATGAATACTCGGAAAAGACGGAGAATGTCATGACCACAAAAGGTGATTTCTCAAAGGACAATATCAGCTTGTGGCATAGAAGACTGAATCATTTGAACGAAGCGTACATGAAAGATATAATTCAACGGAATGTGGTATTGGGGTTTAATGTTAAATTCAAGAACTTGCCAGAATGTGAAGCTTGTATAATGGGGAAATTGACTCGACAACCTTACCATCCCGTTACCACCAACTGTACAACCAAACCCCTTGAATTGGTGCATATGGATTTATGTGGTCCAATGCCATACCAATCTCTAGGTGGATCAAAATACTTTTTGTTCTGGTTGATGACTTCAGCCGAAGAACCTTTATCTACTTTCTGAAAAACAAAGATGAAACTTTGGGAAAGTTTGAAGAATTTAAGGCAAGAGTGGAAAATGAGCTAAACCTGAAAATAAATGATGTGCGAACTGATAATGGCACAGAGTTCACTAATCACAAATTCAAGAATTTCTTAATTAAAAATGGAATACATCACCAACTCTCCACCACCTACTCGCCACAAAGTAACGGAGTTGCGGAGAGAGTAAACCGAACCCTAATTGAAATAGCAAGGACATTATTGTTTGATTAAGGATTACCCATGGCTTTCTGGGCGGAGGCAGTCGCTACTGCATCATATGTCAAAAATTGTACTCCACATAGGTCAATCAAGCTTGATACACCAATGGAGAAATGGAAAGGAAGAAAACCCTCCACTCGACATTTAAGAATATTCGGTTGTTTGGCGTTTTGGCCCATTACACAACAACATAGAAGTAAATGTATGCCTAAAAGTCGAAAAGGTATTTTTGTAGGCTATTCTCTGAAAAGAAAGGCTTATCGAGTGTATGACATAATCACTAAGAAAATAGAAGAAATAAGATCAGTAAAATTTGTCGAAAATGAGAAAGGAATTGATTATGCAAAAAATCTTCAAGAAGACACAAATTACGACCATTTTGCATATAAAAGGGAAGAGGAAAATGATAATGAAATCGACCTTCGGACGCATCCAGAAACCTCAAAACTAAATGAAGAAACGATTCCCTCGCTAGACGAACCTAACGAGGAAAGAATTGTAAGGTCAGGTCGCAAAAAAGGAGATAGTCAAAAAGTTTTAGAGCAAAAACACAGAGCAAAACTGAGAGAAGAAGAAATGAAATTGCTTGAACAAGGCGTTCGACGTTCGCAAAGAATAAAAGAAAGAAATAACGTGAATTTTATATTAGAACCAGAAGAACGTATTCCCGAAAATTAGGAGGAGGCGATTAACTACGAGAATAAATATGAATGGCTCGAAGCAATGAAAGAAGAACTTTACTCTATTGACAAGCATAAGGTATGGACTCTCGTTCAAAGAGAAAAGAATATGAAGATCATAAACTGCAAATGGATCTTTAGCATAAAGAGTACGCCTGGTGAGGGTGTTTATAGAAGAAAAGCTAGATTAGTTGCTATTGGTTGTAATAAAAAATTATGGCGTAGAATATGAGGAATCTTTTTCACCAGTGATCAGAAAAGAAAGTCTTCGTGCAATTGTAGCCGCCTACCTTTACGGAGAATTGAAGGAAACTATTTTTATGAAACAGCCGGAAGGATTTGTTGAAAAAGGTGAAGAAGACAAAGTTTGCAAATTGTTAAAAAGTATATATGGACTTCCACAATCGGGACATTGTTGGAATAAAAAGATCAACGAGATACTGATACAACTGGGAATGAAAAGATCGCAATATGATCCATGTGTGTACACTTTTAGAAAAGGAAAGGAATATAGAATATTGGGTTTATACGTGGATGATCTAATAATAGCCGGAACGGATAAAACCTTTAATGAAAAACTAGCATCAGAGATAGGAAGATTTTTTGCTTTAAAAGAAAAAGGGGTGAATGAACCTTTCATTGGTATAGAGATAAAGAAAACAGAATACGGTTTTGGTCTATCACAAGCCCATTATATCGATAAAATCTTGAAGAAATTTGCACTCGAGGAATGTAACATTGTACAAACTCCGGGAGATCGAGACCAAAGTTTTGATGAATGTCAAGACTCCAAACCAGTAGACAGGACATTGTATCAAGAGATGATCGGATCCCTGATGTATTTGGCAAGCGGAACTCGTCCAGATATTTCTTTTAATGTGAGCAATTTATCCCGATTTTGCAATGATGCAAGAGAAGTACATTTAACAGGAGTTAAGAGAATATATAGATACCTGAAGGGCACCAGAGATAAAATGTTAAGATACAAGCCATCAGAAAATAGCATTCTTGTCAGCACAGATGCAAGCTGGTGTTCAACAAGTGACGCAAAGTCCTATTCCGGATTCACAGTTAAACTGGGAAACAACCTGATCAGCTGGAGAAGCAAGGAACAAAGTTTGGTGGCTCTGTCTACATGCGAAGCCGAACTGATTTCGATATGCGAAGGGATGTGCGAAGTAAAATGGATTAAAGGACTTTTAGAAGAACTATGTAAGGATGCGAACTTCCCTACAACGCTTAAAACAGATAGTCAATCTGCTATCAAGTGGATTAAATCTGAAAAAATAACTTCCCGGACGAAACATATAAACCGAAAATTGTATTTTATAAAAGATGCTGTGGAAGAAGGAACAATCGACCTTGAATTTGTTAGGAGTGACGAAATGGAAGCGGACCTATTAACAAAGAGTCTTCCCAAGGAGAAACTTAAAAACTGTATAAACTCTCTCGGACTTGTTTGATAGAAGCTTCCACACAGGGGAGGGATTGTCGTATTTTATTTTTCAATTATCTGTGTGAAAGCTAGATTGGGAATAGGAACTAACCTAAAAGTTTTGGCTTGGCTTTCCGTGTTTGGTTTTCTTTCTTGTCTTGCTAAATGCAATAAATAATTCTTTTGTTGCTTTAAAGAGAGTTGTAATTATTTAAAATACTACAGAAACGTTAACAGTTTTATATTTAAGGAATATATTGATGTTCAAGCGTGCTATAAATATAATATTTATCAGTTTATAATTATAAGTTAATTTAACTATATTTATATTCTTTAGTCTCATACATCATGTTCTGCTATCAAAGTCTACAGTTGTCTTAGTGCAAAGTCCTCTGTATGAAGAAAGTACCAGTTACTCGTATGACTGGTTCGATGTTTTCTTGGCTACCTGATATTTTTCCTTCTGGTATGTACAAAAAGCTTAGTAAGTAAAAGTAATAAATTTGTGAGGGTATATATCAGCGCTTACAGAATAACAATTTCCAATTGATCTTGTTTCCCTTTGAGGTTTTAAATCTATACAGATATTTATGAAGATATTTCGTTCAAAGTTCCAATTTGAGTTTCCACATCCTCACTTCTATCAATAATTCTTCATTTAAACGATGACATATGATGTGAAGGCTCAGGTATAAACATTTGAATGATATAAAGGAGATTATTGATATTGAAACATGATTTACTTCTTATTTGCGATGAATTGACCTGGCTCCTCCTAATTTTGATTGCTGAGAAATCACCCGTGGAGGTGGTTGATTGGTCTCCTTCAATTGTTTGAAAAATAGCCATTGATATAATTTGTATATTAAAATTAGAGCTTTTTATGAAAATTATTTTCAATTTGAATACGAAATATATTTGTTACATTTATTTTTATAAGCTATATTGGGGAAAATATATATGAAATATAAATATATATATGTCATAATATATGCTCTTACAGGAATAATAAAGTAAATCTGCAGTCGACCAGAGAGAGAGAGAGAGACGTAGTCGATAGAAGACAACTAACTCACGACCATTTTGACCACATTCCTGAGGGGGGGGGGGGGGGGGCCGTCACCACCTGGCGACTTTCCTGGTTAGCCCCCCGGTTGTGTACACAGTGAAAACAGTCGTTCAGCTGATAACGTCTCGCTCGCTCTCTCTCGGCTGGCTGCCTGGATGATTGCTCTAACAACTCGTCGTGTGATTATTTCTCTCCTCGCCACATTTACCACTATATTCCCACATTGAAAGTCGACAGGATAAGACCTGACCGGGAAACAAATCCCTCATATACCAGAGTATGAAGAAAACAAGAAGCAATACCACGATGATCGAACAAACCCACAACCAAGTTCCACAAGAACCAACGACCGACTCTACTGTAGCCGCTTCCCTTCGAACTCTCACCCTCTGTCTCGACCAACTTTTAAACCGTGAGTCTGAAGAAACAATCTCTACGACGGAGATGAACCTGCCACACACTTCTTCTCACAACTTGAGTCTCAGCCGAACTTCCACAACTTAGAGCCAGCACGCCAAGCTCGAAAGGCTCTATCATGACTCAGAGGCGAACCTCGCAAAATTGCACAAGACTTAGCGCTACTCAATAAGACTTATGAAGAGGTCAAAGAGTCACTCTGCGCCGTCTATCCCCGACGCCCTAGCTTCACCCTTCAAGAGTTCTATGAACTTAAATGCACGTCGATGGCCGAGATCGAGACCTACTACAAGAACAAGGTCCGAATAGGATTGGCGATCAACCTCCCTAAGAGTGCCATCGTGCAAGCACTATCCAACGGTGTGCCACGTAACTATGGCAACCTTTTAAAGATGGCACAACCCTCGAGACCAGAAGAATGGTTGTGCTTAGCCCAACAGCTGACCTACGAAGGGGATAACACCAGCACTAAAGCTGCCCAACAACGGTCACCGCGCCAGAGCAGAACACCTTCCACCACCGTGGACAAGACCCCACCATATCCTTGCCGTTACTGTGGCGGACAACACTGGCACGCACAGTGTCAGCAGCGAGGGCCCTACCAGCGGACTTTTCGGACCTTTACACCTGCGGTCCACAGCGTCGAGCAACCCCAAAGATCGACTGGGCCTGCAGGTGTCTACGAGACCGCAGCAACGACGAGCTCGGGAGAAACCAAGTAATGCCAGCTTCGGCAGCAGAACTCTTCCGAAGCTCAATGAACCTACCTGCACCCTAAACCAGCATACGCCTGTAAGTGCAATTATTTTAACCCCTATCATTAATTCTTTAAAGATGCCATTCCTAATTGACTCTGGAGCCAATGTTTCCATAATTAGTTTAAACCAATTTGAATATATTAAAAATGTTAATAGTTTCATTTGTTCCACCCCTATTAACAATGATGTTATTATCCGTACTATATCTAGTCATGCCAAACCAATCGGATTAGTTACCTTACCAATACAATTTAATAATTTTAATTTTAATGAAACATTTTATATTTTAAATTCACCCCTTGAACATGGTATCCTATCTATTCATGTTATGCAATTATTAAGATTAACAATAGATTTTCATAATCAATTGATACTTCAAAATAGTGTTCCAGTACCTAAACATTTGTACCATTTTGTTTGTGACCTTCCCACTTGTAAGCACGGCTCGCGAA
Organism: Cordylochernes scorpioides; assembly: GCA_030710605.1. Taxonomy (NCBI): domain Eukaryota; kingdom Metazoa; phylum Arthropoda; class Arachnida; order Pseudoscorpiones; family Chernetidae; genus Cordylochernes; species Cordylochernes scorpioides. The sequence continues at coordinate 50,869,492 of CP092871.1, forward strand.
TAATAACTTCTAACCCTAAACGACCCATGATTCACTCGGTTAACTTAGGCGAGACGATTTTCAACCTCCACGTGAGCCTTACTTACAAACAACCCTTAGTAATATTTATCAACCTTCCCCTGAATGCCCCTCTCACCCTTACAACCTTAATAGCATTCCTACCAGCCCATGCGCCTCTAGAGAATTAATGATTAAAGAATTTATCGAACAACGCCCAGAACTGACTATCCCTTATCAGCAATTATTGTATTCTTTTAAAGATATTTTCCCTATCAATAAATTCAATGTATTACCACTCAACATAACCCCTGTAAAACTCAAAATTATTTCCGATAAGGTTATTTCCCTCCGACCATACCGAACTCCCTATGCCTACCAGAAGGAAATTCAGGACCAGATATCTCAACTTCTAAAACATGACATAATCACCCCCTCCTCTAGCCCATATTCCTCTCCTGTGACACTCGTTCGCAAACGCGATAACATCATGCGTCTCTGCATTGACTTCCGTCGCGTGAACGAACTAGTACCCTCGGATTTGCATCCTTTGCCATTGATAGAAACGGTACTGGATAACCTGTCGAAAGCCAGAGTATTTAGCACCGTTGACATAAGCAATGCATACTATCAAATCCCCATCGCGGAGGAGAGTCAACCACTACTCTCTTTCGTGACTCAACAAGGGCAATATAATTTCAAACGCTTACCCTTTGGGTTCAAATCAGCACCCCAAATTTTCGAACGTGTGATAACCCAGTTGATCCACAAACCCCACATCTCTTTCATAGCCCATTATTATGACGACTTCGTTATTTTTTCTGACTCCTCAGAACAACACCTTACGCACCTTCGACTTTTCTTTAAATTCTGTTTAGAGGAAAATCTCCAACTTAACCTTAAAAAATGTAATTTTTATCAAAATGAAATATATTTTCTCGGCTACCACATCACCGCAGGGACTTACACACCTAATATTAAAAATACCGAAATCATCAACTCTATTAGAACTCCTATCAACATTAAAACCCTACAATCATTTTTAGGAGCCGTCAACGTATATCATAAATTCATCCCAGAATATGCTAGACTTCGCCACCCCTTAAATCAATTACTAAAAAAGAACGCCAAATGGCTTTGGAGCCCGAATTGTCAACAAGCCTTTGATAAATTGAAGCAACACCTCGCAACACAACCTGTGTTACATCTATTTCAAGAAGGGCTCCCATGCCAGGTCTATTGCGACACTTCCACGCAGGGCATCGCAGGTGTACTCAAACAAGTACATCCTGACGGTAACATCTACCCTGTACAGTATTACAGTCGCGCGTTGCGTTCCTATGAGCGTAATTACACTATATCTGAACTGTAGTGCTTAGCCATTGTAGAGTGCGTTGACAAATTCCGAGTGTACCTCCTAGGTACAAGGTTTGTCATCTACTCGGATCATCACGCCTTACAATGGCTAAAGACCATAAAAGACCCCACCGGACGCCTCTTTCGTTGGAGCCTTCGACTCTCAGCTTATGACTATGAGGTCAAATACCTCAAGGGCTCGCGTCAGTACGAGGCGGACCTACTCTCCCGTAACCCTTTCTGCGGATTCCTATCCACAGGTCGAATAAAAGATCATCAGGGCGAATTACGGAGGGACACAAGGTATATCCTCAATGACAAGGACCTTATGACCATCATACGACGGGGTGTCACTAAAATAATTGTTCCACCATCACTCCGTGGCACCCTACTACAACGAGCCCATCGCGATTTCAATCACCCCGGCATTTCGCAGATGACCAGACTGATCGCAGCCCAATACTATTGGGACGGCATGACAAATGACATCAGGACACATGTAAGAACCTGTTCAGTATGCCAATTGGTCAAACCACCAAAAGGACCTATCTACGGAGAATTGGGACAACTCCCCCCAGCGGTCCTGCCGTACGAACTAGTTTCACTAGATACTATTTCTGGATTCGCGAAATATGGAAATTCTCAGACCTGCTTACATGTCGTGGTGGACCATGCCACACGGTACGCGTGGGCATTTCCATCGTGGTCCACCAGCATTCTCACCTATACCCAAGTGATTAAAAAGGTGATGCAGTTTGGTTCTCCTAAACGACTTTTGACGGATAGAGCTCCTGCCTTCACCTCTCCGAAATTTCGTAGATTTTTGATTAGACATAACATTGGCCAACTTCTCACGACAAGCAACAACCCTCAGGCCAACGGATTAAGTGAACGACTAAACGCCACGATTACTGGCAAACTTAAACTGTTGCGCCTCCAACAACCTAAGACGGCCTGGACCAAACTACTACCTCAGGTCCTTCAGGCTTATAACCATACCCCACATTCTGTGACCGGGTTTCCACCGTCATACCTTTTGTTAGGTAGTTCCCCGCTACAACTATCCGAGCATGTACAAAACTACCCAAAAATCGACGACGCCAGAGAATTGGCCTATCAAAGGACACACGAACGACACTTACGCGACAAAGCGAGATTCGACCAAACACATAGAGCTTCCGATTTTGAAGTAGGCGATCTCGTTTTGGCAAAAACATACCACCATCCAGACACTGGTAAACTAGCACCTTTCTTCTCAGGACCTTATGAAATACTGGAGATAATTTCCCCTCAAATCGTACGGATCAACCGCTCCAACCGACCTCTAAGTCGTGAGACAGATACAATTCATGTCAACAAATTAAAACATTATATGGAAAACGAACAATTTATTTCACCGCCCGTAAATGACCGAGACCAACCCAAAAATACCTTCAATTTCTCATATAAACACTTCAATCACACTCTAATCCATACTAAAACGGCTATTAACTCACGAAAGCAACATGACTACACTTACAATCAAGATGATCAAAGATATTTGAACCACTTATCCCCTGAAATCTTTAACAATTACTAACCTGACAACAAGACTTTACGAACCCAGTAGTATCTAAATAATTAAGGTAGAGTGGCCCAAAGCAAGTTTCCCCTCGCTCTGTCCGCCTATATTCTACCTTTGCATCTAGAACTATTTTATCTTCGAAAATTAAATATAAGTCCATTCGACTTCCTCACCTACACACGGGACTTTTCCCCTCGGACTCGCTACACAAGTAACTACATAGATAAGTTAGATTGGCCCAGGGCAAGTCTCCCCTCGCTCTGTTCGCCGAGGTTCTAATATTGTATGTAGTTTTATATTTACCTCAGTCCTGAGCTCACGCAATTTCCAGCCTCAACCTCATTTCTCATACTCTACACCTATAGCATAGAAAGCCCATGCCAAGTTTCCCCTTGCCATGTCCGCCTGAAAAATATCTTAAAGTGTAGAGTTTCCCAGTCTTAATTATCTTCAAAATTCCATAATATGTATGTGACTCTTCTTCCCCTTGTTCACACTCCTCTATAACATTTCCCTTATAGTACATTAGATTTTGTTGTATATAGCCTTTTATAACCTTGATATTGTTACGCGTGATCCCTCCCGATCTCTTGGTACGATTCGCTCCTTCGGTCGCGGAGTAGCTCCTCCCTGCAGGCACCCTGACGACGTCCCGAGTTCCACCGCTTAAGTGGACACTCCCTTCCTCTGGCAGTATCTCTCGGCCTTACCACTGGTGGGGGGACACGAGAGACTTACCAGAAGAGTTGTAGCAGCAGCAGCAGCGGCGGCCCGACGAAGAAGGCAATGGCTAGAGGAATGACAGGAGGCGGCACGGAGAACCAGAAGCACTTCTTTTATTGTCATATATCACTAAACATTACATATAACTTGAATAATAGACAACGGGTATTTACATTACGCCACCTCCTGGGGCCAATATAAAAAGGTATTTACAGTCAGGAGAGGTGGCCTCCGCAGGAAACGGGATCACAGCAGTCGGCGACTCCCGTATCAGTTGCAGATGCAAAACAGGCGAACGCGCCATCTACTGGCGGAGGTTGCAAGTGCTCTTCTCGTAACACTACCTCCCCCTTAAACCAGATCGTCCCGATCAGGTCCAATCAGTCCTATCTCCATGGTAACAAGCCAGTCTTCCCAATTGCACCACCTTGGCCTTTGATTTAGAACTTCGCTGGACATGGTAGACCAAATCATTGATCCTCTTGATGATCTTGTAGGGCCCTTTCCAAACTGCCATTAACTCCGGTGAAAGTCCCTTTTTTCTTTTTGGATGAAACAGCCATACTAAATCATTTTGTCCAAATCCATCGTGGTTCGCCCTTTGATAATAGCGAGTCCTCATCCGGTGGCCTGCCATGCGAATCCCGGTCCCAACCAATTCGTGAGTCTCCAACAGAAGACCCCTCATCACTCATCTGGACCTAGTTTTTGGTCCTTTGCCTGCGGCACACCTGTCGCATTCCTTGCACCACCTTTCAACATCCTCGTGATAGTAGACCCAATAGAATCTCTCCCTGACTTTCTTTAGCATTTTATTAATGCCAAAATGAGACCCCAAGACTCCACCGTGTATTTCCCGAAGGACATTGGGAACCTGGACCTTAGGGACTACTAGCTGCATGATTTTACTCTTTCCATCGGCACTTTCCCAAATTCTTTTCAGCAGTCCGTTTTCTATACTGAGGGAGTCCCACTGTGACCACAAGGTCTTCAACTCGGGGCTCTTGTCGGATATCATTTCCCAGCTTGGTCTTTTATTCCCCCTTTCTTTCCATTCCAATATTGGGCCGACGTTGGGATCCCGTTGCTGGATAGTCCTACAACTTTCAGAGGTCCAATCGTCACTCGGCACCAAAGTTGTCCTTCTTGAGGTTACTTCATGTTCATCAATTTTCTCACAATGCCTGCAGCCGCCACAAGGTCCTCTGGATAGAGCATCTGCATGGCTATGCTTTCTTCCAGGCCGGTCCACAACGTTGGAAGAATTTAGTTTCCCTGGCTGTCTCTAGTCGGGCAGCCTGACGGTACACTGCCTCTTTAGATGACCATGTCGTCCACAGCGGAAACAGGGCCCAGCCGATCGTCTGCCAGGCCTGCCGGTCTCTTCTAGCCGTTCTAGTATCTTCAGTATCTCCTTAATGGCGTTCGATTTCCCAACGCCTCGAGTGATGCTTTGTTCCACAATTAATTCTGCACCAGGGACCCGTGGGTGCCCCGATTCCCTTTTTATTTCACGGATAGACACAACATTGTGGGGCGGGTTCACCACAGCCAACGGTTGCCCCATAACGTTGGCAGAATTTAGTTTTCCGGCTGTCTCTGGTCGGGCAGTCTGACGGTGCACTGCCTCTTTAGATGACCATATCGTCCACAGCGGAAGCAGGGCCCAGCCGATCGTCTGCCAGTCTCTTCTAGCCGTTCTACTAGCCGTTCTAGTTTCCTCAGTATCTCCTTAATGGCGTCCGATTCCCCACCGCCTCCAGTGGTGCTTTGCTCCGCAATTAATTCTGCACCAAGGACCCGTGGGTGCCCCGATTCGCTCACTCGGTAGGCCGCCTCCACCTCCAGGGCGCGAACAAGCGCCTCTCTTGATTTATCGAAAGAAGCAAGTCGTAGCACTCTCTGGACTTCCACGTCTCGAATACCATCGATAAACGTCTGGGCGGCCAATTGGTCAAGGAAATCAATGGGAGCACCGGGGTAGGCCAGATGACAGAGCCTCTTGACATCAGCTTCAAACCCCTGCAAACTTTCCCTCGACTTTTTGTCTTCTTAGCTTAAGTTGAGCTTGGTATACTTGCCCCAGATGTTGTTCTCCATATCTCAACTCAAGTTCTCCCATCAACATCGCATAACTCTGTTGATCTGCACGCGGAACCGCCTGAAGCAGATCTAAGGCCGGTCCCCGAAGAGCCACAATCAAATTTGTCACTTTTTCGGTCTCTCCCCAGCCATTGTTGAGAGTCACTGCTTCGAATTGTCGCCTAAAACCCTCGAGGGAAGTTTGTCCATCAAAGGTAGGCGGAGGTATGTTGCGGCCTGTAGGGAAGATCACAGCACCCTCTAGACTCTTCATGCGCGCCAGCTCGATCTCCAGCCTCCGGACTTCGCCAATATTATTCTCTAAGGCTGCCTGGACCCCCCCGAACTCACTCTGGAATCTAATCTCCAAATTTGTCACTTTCTGGTGGAACTCTTCCCTCTCCTGCTGTCGAAGAAGCTGTTGTATTCCAATTGATTACACACAGCGCTCAACGTTGATTATACTTTAATTAACTACAAGGTAAAGGGATTAGATATAGATTAAAAGTAAGCATGGGGAGAAAGAGAAAAGAATAAGTCTCGTGGCCACGCGGCCTCGCGGCCTCGCCTGGGTTACATCCACAGGTAGTGACGTCAGAGCTCTAGGGTTGCCGAGCCAGCAATCTCCTCCCTCGAAGTGACCTCCTATTCATGGATCACTTCGCCGCTTAAGAGTCTCGAACGATGAAGTTCGTGTTGGTTTCTCCCCAGTGGCTTGGTCAAAATGTCCGCTAGGTTTCTTCCACTTGTAACATAGTCCAGTTTAATCACACCGTCATCCACCTTTTCTCTGACAAAGTGATATCTAATGGCGATGTGTCTGGTCTTGGATCGGCTGATGTAGCTCTTGGCGTGTGCTATAGCCGCTTGGTTATCGCACCACACCGGAGTTGGCTCAACCATATTATTTGGTATATCCAAATGGTTCAGGAACTCCCTGATCCATGTCACTTCCCTGACTGACGATGATAGGGAAATGTATTCCGCCTCCATTGTGCTGAGGGCGGTGACAGTTTGCTTTGAACTTCGCCATAGGATTGGAGCGCCTGCAAACATCACTACGTAACCCGATGTACTCTTTCTGTCTTCCAGGTTGGTTCCCCAATCTGCATCCGAATAGACACACAGTTGTTCTCCAGTCCGTCTATAGGTGATGCCTAGATGCTCTGAAGATTTTAAGTATCTTAAAATTCGTTTCGCAGCAACCCAGTGTTTTCTAGTGTACTTTGAACAATAGCGAGCCAATTGGCTTACTGCATAGGCAATGTCTGGCCTTGTCCGCTGTGAAATGTAGAGCAGTCCACCAATTAGTTCACGGTAGGGAAGGTCTTGGCAGTTTTCTTCATCTTCTTCCTCAAGAAGTTCTGGTCTGGTTTCCATCGGCGTTGAGACTTCTCTTCCTTCCTGAAGATTGAACCGTTCCAGTAGACTTTTTATATAGGCTCTTTGTGTTAGAGTTACGCATCCATCCTTTGATCGAGTGAAGTTGACACCAAGCAGGTAGGATACTGGTCCGATGTACTTTGTTTCGAAGTGACCTCTCAGCAGTTCAATGCACTTTTCTCTCACTTCTTGATTCTCCGTCAGAGTAAGAATATCATCCACGTATAATGATAGGATTATCATTCCTTCGTTCAGCTTGAGCTTGTAGACACAAGGGTCAACTGGATTCCTCACAAATCCCTTTTTCTTCAACCACTCATCAAGGCACTTGTTCCAACATCTGCCGCTTTGCTTCAGTCCGTACAGAGACCTTTTGAGTTGGCAGTAAAGATGTTCCTCACCAGGTTTAACAAAGCCTTCTGGTTGTTCCATGTAGATCACTCTGTCAAGCTTGCCGTAGAGATAAGCACTTTTCACGTCATATTGGTCTATGAACCAGTTGTTTTCAACACCTATTGCTGTGAGCAGTCTTGTCGTTTCGAAACTTGAAACAGGTGAGTAAATCTCATCATAATCGATTCCCTTTTGTTGAGTGAAGCCCTTTGCCACAAGTCGGGCCTTGTATCTAACTACTTGACCCTCGGCGTTGGTCTTCTTGTGTAGTACCCACTTAGAAGCAATTGGGGCAGAGTCTTTTGGTAGTTCTGTTAGTTCCCAAACATTGTGCTTTCTCAAGGACTCCAATTCTTCTTCGATTGCTTCAAGCCAATGCTCAGCTTCAGGACCTTGGATAGCTTCTTTATACGAAGTAGGATCTCCCTTATTTACTTCGGTACTGAGGAGTGCAATTGAGTTCTGAGCATTTCTCTGGTTCCTTAGAATCATTGGATGAGATCGAGTAGGAGAAGGCTTCACAGTATCTTCATTATGGCTGTCCTCTTCTGTAGGTGTCACGTCTTCTTGATCTAATAAAGACACTGGATTATCTTCAATCTCCCGTTGAGTCCCATAGCTGTAGTGTTCAACTGATGGAAGCTCCTCCCGGTTGCTGTCGTTCCTCGATACATCACTCTCTTTGAAGACACAGTCCCGAGATTCCACCACTTTCTTCATCTCAGGAATCCACACTCTGTAGCCACGTCCTCTGAGTGCATATCCAACAAGGTTACCTTTGACAGCTCTTCTTTCGAGTTTGGATTTACGGACTTGTCTTGGAATATGGACAAATACTTGACAGCCAATAGCTCTTAGGTGTTTAAGGCTAGGCTTGTTCCCTATCCACAGTTCATATGGCGTACTTTCACCATTGTGATTGTTGAGAACTCTGTTTCTGACATAGGCTGCGGTGTAAGTCAGCTCCGCCCAGGAAGCCTTTGGCAGACCACTTCCATATATAGTGCTCCTGACAAGATCTAGGAGTGTCCTATTCATTCTTTCTGCCACACCATTCTGTTGAGGTGTATACGTCATAGTGTGTTCATGAACTATTCCGACGCTCGTGCAGAAAGTGTCCCATTCTTTGGAACAAAATTCCAAGCCATTATCCGTACGTATTCGTTTTAGTTTCCGGCTGGTTTGTTTCTCAGATTCTTGAATCCACTCTTTGACTTTTCCCAGGGTTTCGCCTTTGTTTTTCAGGAAAAATACACTTGTATATCTCGTAGATTCATCAATGATGGTTAAGACGTACTTGGCTCCTCCCCAGCTCAATACGTCGAGTGGACCCATCAAATCCGCATGCACCAAGTCCAACGGCATGATTTCTTTTTCCTCCTTGTGTGAGTGTTGAAGGAATGGCAGACGGTAAGACTTGCCGATCAAGCAGTCTTCGCACTTTTCTGGCTTTGCCGGGCTGCAATTAAGTCCTCTTACGCTTTGGTTCTTGGCCATCTTTGCTATCGTATATGCATTTACATGCATCAGCCTTTTGTGCCAAAGTTCCAGTGTAAGCTCTTCCTTGCATTCAGATGCAAGAGAAACATGATCATTCTGATCTATCGGAGAGGATGGAGTAGTCTGGACGTAGTAAAGTCTACCCAACTTCTTTCCCTCTATCAAGAGTTTACCTCTCATGTCCATAATGTGGCAACCACTCCTGTTGAAGACAACCTTTCTACCGTTTTCTATCATTTGGCGTACAGACAGAACACTGTGACGCATATCTGGAACATACAAGGTGTTCTGGGCAACCATATTGCTGGCATCTCCCTTGTGTCCAACAATATTGGCACTGACAGTACCGATACCACATGCTTCTATAGAAGAGCCATTCGCAATAGTGATGGAACTCATATTGCTTGTGCACTCTTTCAGACATGTGAAGTAATCTCTCTTGGGAGTCATATGGTGCGTCGCTCCAGAATCTATGATCCAGGTCTCGGCGGTAGCTCCAAACAACGTGTTGCACATTGCCGACATATTTACGCCTTTGTTTTGGTCAAACCTCTTTGGTCTTTGTTCATTCTTTCCTTTCTTCCTGCATTCCCTTGCATAATGGCCTTTACCTCCACATTTGAAACAAACAACCTTTGCTTTAAATTGTTTTTCTGTTTCAATGGGCTTCGAAGAGGCATTAACGACCATGGCACCCACATCTTTTGGTAGATTAGACGAACGCCTTTCTGCTTCTGCCAACAGCCGTCTTTTAACTGTGGCGGTCGTGAAGTCTGAATCAGGCAAGTTACATATGGTTGAGACAACGATGTCCCAATCCTCTGGTAATCCACCCAAAAGAACCATAGCCAAATCGCCATCATCAATTTTGTCGCCAATTTGGGCCAGTTCGTTTACAATGTAGTTTATCTTCCCCATATACCCTTCCATATTGCTGTGCTGAGTCAACCTTTCGCCATATAACTGCCTTCTTAGTTGTACGGCTCGATATCTACTATCCTTTGGTGCGTATAATTTTTCCAGTTCCTCCCAGACCTCTTTCGGAGTATTCAAATGTTGAACATGCAATTGTTGTTCATCATTAATCCCGAGGCAAATTTTTGCAAACGCCTTACCCTCCCGCGACAAAAAAAGTTTTGTTGCAACAAGGTCACTAGGGTCAGGCTTAGCCTCTCCTGGAATGATCAAACTCCACAAGTCGTTTTCCATTAGAACGAGTTTCATCTGGAAGCTCCAGCTGGAGTAATTAGCACCATTTAATTTTGTAATCGTTGTGTTTGCCATTTTACAAAATATTTGGTAAGTAGAAAAAAAAGGATGGTCCAAGTAATCAAAGGAAATTTGTTTACTCACGTTTTAGGCCTTGCGCTTCTTCAGTCTGACGTTTTAAGTCTTGCGCTTCTTGTCTCAAGTTTTAGGCCTTGCGCTTCTTCAGTCTCATAATCTTTGTTGTATTCCAATTGATTACACACAGCGCTCAACGTTGATTATACTTTAATTAACTACAAGGTAAAGGGATTAGATATAGATTAAAAGTAAGCATGGGGAGAAAGAGAAAAGAATAAGTCTCGTGGCCACGCGGCCTCGCGGCCTCGCCTGGGTTACATCCACAGGTAGTGACGTCAGAGCTCTAGGGTTGCCGAGCCAGCAGAAGCCTTTCTTCCTCTTTCTCTTTTTCTCTAAGAAGCTTTTCTTTCTCTTTCTCTTCTTCTCTAAGAAGCTTTTCTTTCTCTTTCTCTTCTTCTTTAAGAACTCTTCTTTTTTCTTTAAGAAGCTTTTCCTCCTCTTTTTCTTTTTCTCTAAGAAGCTTTTCCTCCTCTTTCTCTTTTTCTCTAAGAAGCTTTTCTTCCTGAAGCCCTTGCATCATCTGGGTGATTGTGGCCAGCAAGTTCTGCTCCGAAGCCATTTTTTGACCTCTAGTCTCGATGGGCATTCGTCAGCAACCAAAGAAATATCAAAAGGAGCCTCCTGGTGACCTCCACGAGGAAGAAGCCCAGCTCTGGCACAAGTGTTACGCGTGATCCCTCCCGATCTCTTGGTACAATTCGCTCCTTCGGTCGCGGAGTAGCTCCTCCCTGCAGGCACCCTGACGACGTCCCGAGTTCCACCGCTTAAGTGGACACTCCCTTCCTCTGGCAGTATCTCTCGGCCTTACCACTGGTGGGGGGACACGAGAGACTTACCAGAAGAGTTGTAGCAGCAGCAGCGGCGGCGGCCCGACGAAGAAGGCAATGGCTAGAGGAATGACAGGAGGCGGCACGAAGAACCAGAAGCACTTCTTTTATTGTCATATATCACTAAACATTACATATAACTTGAATAATAGACAACGGGTATTTACATTACGCCACCTCCTGGGGCCAAAATAAAAAGGTATTTACAGTCAGGAGAGGTGGCCTCCGCAGGAAAAGGGATCACAGCAGTCGGCGACTCCCGTATCAGTTGCAGATGCAAAACAGGCGAACGCGCCATCTACTGGCGGAGGTTGCAAGTGCTCTTCTCGTAACAATATTTTCAAAGATTTCCTTAAATGTCAAACTCCCCGGTGTTGTAAAACTGCTTGTAAATAATATTTACTTGTGTACTATACAATATTTTATTTACATAAAACTATGTCACCATTACCTTAACTAATTTTAACTGTAAAATTATTTTCTCTATTCCTGGCTTTTCCAGCTTTAAATATACTTAAACCATGTTCAGCCTTCTTCAATGGGGGCCATATGTCATAATATATGCTCTTACAGGAATAATAAAGTAAATCTGCAGTCGACCAGAGAGAGAGAGAGAGAGACGTAGTCGATAAAAGACAACTAACTCACGACCATTTTGAGCACATTCCTGAGGGGGGGGGCCGTCACCACCTGGCGACTATCCTGGTCAGCCCCCCGGTTGTGTACACAGGGAAAACAGTCGGTCAGCTGATAACGTCTCGCTCGCTCTCTCTCGGCTGGCTGCCTGGATGATTGCTCTAACAACTCGTCGTGTGATTATTTCTCTCCTCACCATATTTACCACTATATTCCCACATATATATAATATATGTTCCACTACTCTGCCATAAAATTATTTTATTCATCAAGAGATGGGATATATTTTAAGTACTAAGAGAACTCTTCGACAGGACTATTAAATTAATGAAACTTTTAAATATATGTATCAAATATCTCCATAAAGAATAAATTTATACATACAAGTCGTCAAACTCGAGACTGAACACGAGTTACAATCATTGCATGAGCTGGAAAATCAACTTTTATATAAATCTGGTATTATTTTCATGGCAATGACAGTGTCTTATCCATGGTGGCTGGTCAGTCCATGTGCTCTGTGCACAATCACTGAGGTCTCAGGTATTCTCATGAAATTATGTTCTCCAAGATTAGCAGCTGAATATGTGATCTGGAATAAGCTGAGTTTTTTCGCAGTTCTAAAGTTTCTCAAGAAACTTGTTATATCTGAGTTTATTTTCATTCCTTAAAATTTTATTTTCTTATTCTGAATAAGAAAGTCATTAATTCTCTATTAAGTTTGAAATTTCAGATTGACTGGGATATTTGTATTGATGTTAGGAATTTTGTTTTTGTCTTAGTATTTGCATTCTTAAAGAGTTTAGAATTGGTTTGTTTCGTTTGCCTTCTTCCTTGTTTCGCCAACCTATCATTTTCTCTCATAGTTTTCTAATTCAACATTAGCAGGTATCCATTGCACTGTTTGCCTATTGAGCTTAGTTGGCTAAGGATTATATGAATATGGCAAGCTATATTTATGTTTCCCTTGTTCATTGTGTGTAGGAATGATTTGAGTCTGAAATAATAATTAACATACCAGCCTCATAATAAATAGTTTTTCTTTAAAATACTAGTCAACCAGCATCACAAACATATTTTTTAATTCACCTAAACATTACCTAATTTCAGACTTATCCACAAACATTTAAATATCAAACGATATCTTAGTAGATTGCTCTAATAAATTTTGGGATAACTTTGTCACCCACATTGAGTATCCAATTGCCCCAGCGACTTATTCTATAGATGAACAATAATCATAAGGCGCATTTGGTGTTGACCTTCTGAGTTTTGATCTATGCTATCACTTTTTGTTAATTCTGGTTGTTAGAATTTCACATCACTGCCGTGGCTCCTGGTCTCAGAGGTCCCAGGGTGAAGGTTGGATGTAGAAGGATATGAAGTGACATAAAATCCAGAGTTCTTTAGACCTGTTAGAAACTTATGTATTCTGGTAGTATTTATGCTGTTTAAAGGTTTTTGCGTACATTGTTACTTGCACAAATAAATTTACCGGAAGTTGTTGGTCGAAGGTATTGATACTTTGTTCTTCAGACACTGTATTTTACTTCTGTATGGGGCTGTTAAAAGTAAATATAATAATAAAATATTATTGATACATGCACGTCTTTTTATCATATGTATGTAAACATAGACAAGACATAAAGCTTATTTATTCAGTTTAGTTCATTTTGATCGAGCTTGAATTATGAGCATTTATACAAAGCTATCATGAGGAAAACTGTGACTGACAAGGATACTGATTATTTATGGATTTAAAGGTAGATTTTTCACTAAATTTTATATTTAGAGAAAATGTAAATAAATTTGCAATGGGTTTTCTTTAATTTAAACTATTCATTTAGAAATTTCATTTTGGGGGAATAAAATAATGCTATACAGTCCTTACTGAGATTTATAATTATTGGAAGAGCCAAGTGAGGAATCTCTCCAGTATTTTGTCAGTTTATATATATATAATCTACCTTACCGCTCTCATTTATTAATTTATTTAACGAGAGCTACCCATCACCTAAATCACAATAAACATTAAAAATTAACAATTAAATTTTCTGATTGTGAATAAGCGAACTTTCGAACAAATACGCTCCTCTACTGGCTTAACAAAGTGTCAAATGGAGAAATAAATACTGTTGGTCAAAACAAATCTTCACCTGCACACGTGCGAACATGCATAATAATATAAAAACTATAAAAGATTTAATTATATAATTATCTATACACAATTTTACTCCATTTATTCATTGAATCGTTTCACCTGTGGTCTATGAGAATAAATATTAAAACTCTCATGTTAAATTGCTATTAAAAATGAAACAGAAATATTAATTCTGACTAAATTCCCCTAGGAATTTCTTCTATCTCGGTTACACTTGTTTTCGTTTAAGTTATAGGCTTCAAAATATTTTAACCAGCGCCACTTTGCGAAAAAATTAATTTTGTTTAACCCCGACCTTTTCATTATAATAGTTTTTCCTTTGAAAAAACTTTAAATTCTTGATATAAAAATATAGAAATAGTGGTACATTACTGCCAGTAAATAAATAAAAACAGTAGTGGCCATCTTTAACACTGTTGTTGCTATCTTGGTGAAACGTATCCCATATGTAAATTTCATCAACTGAATGCCTGAGTAACATTATGCACAGCTTCACACAATGGTTTCAATATCAAAATCACATGTTGTTGTAATTAAAACATTGTCCAACATGTGAAGGAATCTGGTTTTCTTAGGTAAAATAATAAATTAATATGGAAGATGTGTCTGACGCATTTTTAGCATTTTATAAATGTCAAATTTTATTTTTTAAGGTTATTAATTGACATGTTCATTTGCATATGTGTTTTAATAAAATAAATATTCATTTTAATTTGATATTTGCAACATATTTTATTTTATTGTATTTCAAAATATTGATAATTATCAATGTATATTATTATAAATTTGAAGTATTTTTGATACATATGCTTTTTTATCATTGATAATCCAGGTCCTCCCATTCTCTTATCATCGCAGTGAAGTCGGTAGAAAATTGTTTATTTTAAATAAAAAAATATATGCGTCAAAAATAACTAAATATTATTAGAATAGAATATTCGCTAATTCTTCATATTAATAATTATTAATAAAGAGCATCAAATAAACTGTCCTTGAAATAAGATCAAATATATGTAAATAAATAGTGTGTGACTTTCGGTAAAAGCATTGTCACCATCATCAGACAGAGACTGAATGATAAATTAAAAAAATAAGGATTTTATTTTTATCTGAAGAGGGAAACAATGCTGTTACCGAAACGTCACAGATATTTATTCGGATTTAGTCTTATTACCTTCTAGTTCTAATTTATAATCCAAATGGTGCCTTATACCAGGACTTCAAAGTATTATAGAATAATATTTTGATGTTATTTTTATATAGCAAAAATATAGGTATACTAGACGAATGACCTGGCTTCACCCGAGAATTCTGCCCCCAAGTGCAATTTCCTTCATACTGAAAGTACATCCATAATAAATAGTAGAAGTGCCATAGAATAGCAATACAGAAGTACCACACAAACCACAGGCAAAAAGTGTGTGTGATGGCAAAAATTGTATTATATTAGAGTTTAGGTATTTGATTTAAATATTTTTTGCAATCCATTTAAAAATCAAAATCAATATAGTTCAAATATACGGCAGCTTTTCCACCCAACCCGCTCCAACGCATTAACCCTTGAAATTGCCTGAGTTGAGTGAGTGACTGCGATGGATCTTGACTGCGATGCTCATTTCCAAAAAAATTAATTTAAAATACTGGCATGTAAATATGCAAACATATGTGTTTGCTAATAACTGCGACTGCATCTCAAATGATTTTTTAAGAGATGAAAAAAAGCAATGGCCAGAACAAGAATTATTAAAAAATACGAAAGCCATTATTTACATATAGTAACGATAATTTTGTAAAGTTTTTCAAAATTTCATTGTTTCCACTACCTTAACTTATTGATATAAATTTCTCTCTCAATACTCAATACTTTTGTAAAAAAAAAGCAACACTCATATAAAAATATATTTCTTAAGAAGTACGCAAGCAACTTTAAAAAAAATGCAGAACGCTCATTGGTCGCTTAATTGGCATGGTGTTGTTACTTCCCTTCTCTCGTATTTCCTCCCCATTAAAAAAGTTCTTAAAAAAAAAAAAATTATGAGCCAAAAATAATAATCAATATTTAGCGGTAAATATTTATCAGGTTTATAAAAAGCGACATGCAAAATATGGTACCAATTTGTTTATTAGTTTTTGAGTTTATCGCGTAACAAACATTGACTTTTATATATAAGAAGATAACAAAACACAAAAAATTTCTATTTGGCATGTAGTGAAAGATTAACTTTTGAGAATATTGGCATTCCCTGTGGTCATCTATGTGAGAGTTGAACTGTGAGAAAAGAAGAAAAAATTGAAGCCTTCGAAAAATAGGCAAGGTGTAGGAAGTGTGGAAGTTTTTTGCAGTATCTTTCCTGAAGTCTTTGGAATTTTTTCTCATAAATTTGCTGATGCTGTATTTGTATAATCAATTGTTGATTACTTGATTTGTTTTAGTTTTTAATTTTAATTTAGTCAATTTTTGTATCTGGTTTTCTTTTTTACAGTATTTTTTGGAATCTTCTTTTTTTCAATCAATTGTTTCCTCACATGAATGGGGTTTTCTTTTGATTCCTGTCCTGGCATTCAGTTTAATATTTTTCCTCTCCTTTTTTTAGCGTCTTCTGTCATGCCTCGAAGAGTCCGAGGAAGACTCGCTCTCTAAATCGCTAAGCGTGCTTATATGACTCGCCGCAAGAACAACACTCTTATTCCTATTTCTCCTGTTCCCACTGAATATATGATTGGGGGCCTGGAAAATAACCTGCCATAACTGCTCAGCTCTGTATTACCCTGAAGAAACTGTTGGTAGGTCCTGCTGCCACCAAGGTAAAGTTTCTCTTCCTGCTTTGTCTTCCTTTCCATATGAAATCCAGGAATTAATTACTCAAAAAGTGTTGAGGCTAAGTACTTCCAGACTAACATTCGGAGCTACAATAGTTCTTTAGATTTTGCCTACATGGGTGCGCAGGTTGATGTTTTTTTCTGGACGAAGGCCTTTTTGTTACCGAATCCATGGACAGATTTAGCATTCGACTGGGCCCTTCATGCCAAAAATATCTTTGGCTCCTTCAGATACCAACCTTCCCTTCATTCTGAAGAGGCGTCAGTTTCGACTAAGGTTGGCTTTTGCCATGACTATAAATAAGGCTCAAGGCCAAACCTTTGCTAGAGTGAGTCTTTTGCTACAAGAGCTTGTGTTTATGCATGGGCAGTTTTACGTGGCTTTTTCACGTGTACGAACTTTGGATAGCATATGTGTAAAGTTGAACCCACGCATATATAAAACTAGAAATGTAGTTTTTAATGAGGTATTTTAAATGAATGTATTCCTTTAATATGTCGTCGTATCTGCAATATAATTGTGTTGTCAATTTTTTTTTCACTACAAATATTTTTATCTAAACTTTTCACCAATGCCTATAGTTTCTCACCTGGAAATAATTATTTGTTTTATTTGTGAGCTAATAAACTATTTTCAGTTATTTTTGTTTTTGGTTTTCCCTTTATTTTCTTATTTTAATCATTTTTTATGCATTAATTCTCTGCATGCATGCACTGTGCAGTCTTATATGTTGTTAGTTATAGTGTTTTTAAACAAAAAAAACTGTTGAAATTTGAATTTTAAAATAGTCGAATTATCGATAGTGTCGAATTACAGTTTGTTATATGATAGGCCGCAGGTCGGGACATCAAAACATGGTCGAATTATTGTGTGTTGAATTAATGAGGTTTAATTGTATATATAAAACTAGAAATGTAGTTTTTAATGTCCTCCAAATTATTTTTTTCTTTTTATATACCATCTTATCTACAATATAGATGTGTTGTTTGCAATTTTATTTTATGATTAAATTTTTTTACTTTGAATATATTTATTTAAACTTTTCATAAATGCCTATAGTTTCTCACCTCAAATTAATTTAATTTTTGTCTAATTTTACTCATATTATTATTACTCTTTTCATTATTTTCTACATTTTTGCACTGTTCTGTCTAATATGTTGTTAATTTTAAGGTTTGTTGTTGATTATGTTTCCATTCTCATTTTGATATAAAAATATATAAGATCTGCCCGAATGTATATACTTCACTTAGAAAGTATTTTTACCCACCGTTATACTTGATATGCTGCCTTTACATAATCATATTTATACCCATTGCAATTTTTATGCCACTATCTATACTCTCAATATCTCAGCGCGCCCTTCGGGTAAACCCGGGACGTTGCCTGGGTTATTTATATTTATAATGATGTATATATTTTTGATACGTTGCTGCTGTGTCAAGGATGGTCAAATAATCGCGCAGAATCGGTAAGTTTCTCTGTTCGACTCTTTATTTATTTTAGTGCATTTATGGAGTGAAAATCCAGTAAGGAGCAGAGAGCATCATACAACTTTCGGGGTCAGTACCATGAAGGACGACTTCCCCCATGGCCAGATGGGCTTCTTCCTTCTTGCCTGGTCCGTGCGCCCCCCTCACCTATTCTTGGGGTGAATACATGTGGTCGAACTGGACCTGCTTGCTAGCGCAGCGTTGCCAACATTTATCGTCTTGAAACTACTCTCCTCCTAAAAATCAGAGCAATTCTCCTTCCCAGCCTTCAGGAGGCCCTTTGAACTCCCGAATATCTCAGATTACATGAAGCGTATCTGCAGTCCCTAAAATCCAGCGCAAGGATTAGCGTCAAATCATGTTTGTTGCACCACGTTTTAACTCTAGCACTCTTTCTATTCTCGGACAGCTCTGACGCCATTGGCTCTTTTGGTTATTGTGCGGCCGGCATATCACAGGTTGATGGCGACCATAGTTCAATCCTTTCGATGATGTTTTCTGTGGCTTGAATTTCTCCTTGCGGAAATCCTTGAACCTCCGACGCCGTTTACTTATCAACGGAAACTTCTATAATGCCCCTTCGTCGCTTCTACTCTGGGCGGCGTTGTGGATCAACTTTCTTTGCTGCGATAGTGTCTTCCCGAGCCACCATCCCCACATCATTCCCGTCATATTTTCGTCTATTTCAGGCTATCCGAGATTGTCAAGGCAGATTCTTTGCTGGATTAATTCCTCTGTAAGCATCCCATTTTCTTTCTTTAGAAGTTTTCTCCTTTTAAGCGCTCTAGACGGGCCTTTTCAAGCCAACCTTGCACTGGACAATGATATCTTCAGAATTATTGCCGATGTCGGACTGCAGGCTAGTCTCAATTACAGCAGAACTATATCAGTCAATAGCTGGTTACCTTGCACTTTGTTAGATGAAAGAGTGAAGATGGAGGGCAAAATTCCCTCCCTTCACCTCAGAATACAATTCAAAGAAAAGAACTGACACTGCTAAGGCTTGGAAATAAACTCAATTTTTTCTAGATGTATGTATGAACAATTCGAGATCTATTATACGAACTTATGTTCAAAAATGATATATATTAATTTTGTTTTATATGTGTATATATCGCAATCATTAACTTTTTTAAAATACATATTTCAATGATCAAGCTAGCGGGGCGAAAGGAATCGGCGCCCCTGGAGAACAAAGAATAAGTAATAGTTAGGCTTAATTTGATTAACTCTGAAATTTTGTATTTGCTAACTGATTGGCGTACTTACTAAAATCATAACAATTTAGATCCCTCGAGCTGGATTTAGCAAAATAAAACAGTCAAGAATGTTTTGGATGAAGAAAAAAAGAATATACGTAAATTTCTATATTTTTTATTATGAGTAGATTAGCAATGTATGTGTAAAGGTAAAATATATATATATTTGTAATTAAGTTAATAGAACTGAAGGCTTGTGTCAAACTTCTAGATTCTGAATATTTCAAAGTGTAAATTGATTTAACAGCAGAAAATATTTGCCATCTATTGTTTTGCATATTTTTAAATTGAAGCTAGCTGTTGAGAAATGATCCATTTTAAGGACTTCAATCACTAAGGTATGTATAAAGATTGAAGTGGGGCTCAAAAGGAAAATCTTTCAGAGGAATTAATAGAAGTTTACCCCGGTGGTTGTGTCTCGGTAAAAGTACACAAGGTGTAGAGCTGCACAGTTTCAGTGATGCGTCTGCGGATTCATATGAGGAAGTTATCTGCACGAGAACAACCAACACGGATAGAATTAGAGTAACTCTATAGTCATCAAAGACAAAACTAGCACCGATAAGGAAGAAGTTTATCCCCTGGCTAGATCTATGTGCCGTCTTATTACTAACCCGATTTGTGCGGTGTGTTAGAGCCACTCTGAAGGTTGAAGTGAGAAATATTTTGCTGAACAGATTTAACTATAGTGTTGAGCTGGCTGAAATATCTCTCCAGAAATCTTTCCACTTCCGTAGGAAATAGGGTGGTGGAAATTCAAGGATTCTGACCGACACCAGAATGGAGACATTTGCCAACGAGTGATAATCCTTCAGACATCGCATCTCGAGGAACACTTTGGTTTCAACTATAAATCTCATCTTTGTGATGGAATGCGCCCACCTGGTTGTCTCAGGATGAATCAGACCGGCCATGAATACCTCGACCTTTTAGGATCAATACCAGAACGAGGTAGTTGCAACTCACGCTCTTAGTAAAATTCAGGTTCTAATCCAACTTGGTGAGCGATGTTCCTCTCTCTCCAGGTATATCTGGACAGTGGCTTGGATCTCAAGCTTCCATTATTTTTGCCTC
This sequence comes from Cordylochernes scorpioides, assembly GCA_030710605.1. Taxonomy (NCBI): domain Eukaryota; kingdom Metazoa; phylum Arthropoda; class Arachnida; order Pseudoscorpiones; family Chernetidae; genus Cordylochernes; species Cordylochernes scorpioides. The sequence goes on from CP092871.1 coordinate 50,890,108, forward strand.
CATGCTACTGTTAGAAACAAGACCCACCTACACATATGATTTGATAATATTTCGGGATCTTTAAATTCAAGCAACACAACTTCATTATTTTCCTGTAGAAGCTGTAGAATTGAAGAACTTGTTAAAAACACAGGCATCGTGGGAAACAAAGTAAAATCTTATTGTAATCTCCATTTTTTTATGATTCGAGAATCATCAGAGTGGGTGGCAGATTCAGTGGGCTCCCACTCTATCTGAGCAAAAAGATCCAATCTTATTGCCATCTAAAGGTAAGACTTATCCAATTGATTATTCAAGATTCACATGTAAAAACCTCGCACGGAAGTGTCAATATGATGCGCTCAGTATTGGTTAAAAATTAGATAATAAATTCTGAAAACAAATTTAAAATAACATACGAAACTGCACAAATTCTGTCACAACAACAGTACTCATCAAAACCAATTAATGAGCGACTTGCTAAAAGAAAGATCGACTCTCAGCAATCCTTTCACGGTGAGTGGAGTGGATATGCTGGACCAGTTACCATGCGCCTCTCCAAGGGTCGGGGACGTAAAGTGGATACATCTGTCTAATGGTATCACTTCTGACACCATTTGTTGCGCCGTTGCCGCCGTGTCAAAATGGTCAAATATTAACGCGAGAGCTGTAAGGATCTATGCTCGACTCCTCTATTTCATCTGTGTATTCAAGGGAACAAAGCAAATAACAAACAGGTAGCATATTCTAATAACCGCTGTCAACAAGAGGGAGAAAGACTTCACTCCTGGCCGTCAGCTGCGTTCAAGTTTGGTTCTATTTCACAAAAATATTTTGGTTTTAGCTAGTGGCGTCAGACGTGGCACTAAATTGACATATTAAATTGTAGTCTGAAGAATTTCGATGAGAAATGTTTAGGAATCAAAAGAACTGTAAGATATTTAAAAAAACGGTTTAATAACAATAGGTCAGATTCATGAATTGCATATTCAACATACTCACTAGGTTCACAATAGACAGCACTACTATATACTTATATACCCAACATATTCTGATTCATAATTCATATAAACATCATTTGGACTCGCAATAAACATGTGTAATACTCTCCCTCACAATACACATGGCTAACACTTTGACTCAAACACACACGTGTCACATTCTCATTCTCAATAAACAATTAAAACACTTTAAATCACAATACACCGATGTAACACTATAACTCACAATCTACATGTGTAACACACTCACTCAAAAAACACATGTGTAACACACTCACTCACGATACACATGAAAAAATCTTCAAATTACTATACACCGATTTAGCACTCCAACTCACATTTTACATGTGTAACACCCTCACTCACATTACACATGTGTAACACTCACACTCACAACACACATTTAAAGCACTTTAAATCACAATAAACACTCTCACTCACAATACACATGTGTAACACATATCATAGAGTTCTATTTTTAATTTATAATTTGGGGTCGCCGTTGTGCCTGTGGTCTTACCACCCCCCGATGTCATGAGACCTGCCAAGACGACCAATTGGAGGTTAAGCCTGAGACCGCCAGCTCGACTATGACCCATTGGCCAAGCTTCATCACTGAGCAGTCTATGGTGGCATACCTTGTGGCCAGATGGCGAGGCAGGACAGTTTCCACCAGTAAGTGACCAGACATAAGGCTCGTGGTGGCTTCCCCAGCGGGCGCTAGGCCGGCAATGGCAACAATGGGACACTTCGGTCGTTACTAGGAACTCTCGCCTCTTTAAAAATATTTCTTTTATGAATATATTAAATTTGAATGATTTTTTCTCGTTTTCCTTGTTTTATTCAGATAATATATTTAAAGACAGCATGAAGAAAAATTTTGAAAATCTTTATGTTTCTTACACAAAGTAAAATTTAGCAATACACTTTCAACTCGAAACAACTTTATAAGACATTTTTGATAATCCAAACCTTTGATACTTCATCAAATTTAATCATTAATGTGCTTAAAGTTCACACACAACCCCTTTACGCTCTCACAATTTCTCGATCAACTCAAACCTCGTGTTTTTCCGAAAAATGGATTAGTCTAAGCCCATCTCCCATGATACCTGACCAGGTTTTGCCTGGCAACTTTCTTTGAAACAGTTCTTAAATCCATTCCGGAAGATGTTCGTTAAAATAAATTCTGCAAACAAGTAATTCGAATCGGGACTTCCTATATCTGCAAATTACATCTTAAAAATGAAATCAATATATTATTTTATTGTTTCATAATTTCGTCAAATTTCAGCTCTTTATTTTCACAAAGAAAAATTTATATTTATTCATGAGAATAGGAATGTGCATATATATTAAGAAGAAACATCACTGATCCAATATCATAGCACTATATAATCTTTTCATTTATATATTATCTATATTATTTTCATCGCAGTAAGGACAGAAGGAAAGTTTTTATATTTAAAAAGAAACGTTCGTGCTCTTTTAGTTCCAATTATTATATATAGATGGCACGCTATCGCCTTATAATTAATTATGCCAAACTGGCCTTTTACTTATTGTGAAAAAAATAGAACAAATGTGATATTGTACTGGGATAAGGTGCATAATTATGAAAAAAGGGCATCTCCTTATCGTGCAACTGAAAGTTGCTGATGGCTTGCGCCATCTATCGGAATAAATTTCAACTATTCTCGTTGATTTTTAATTATTCCAGAATTGGCCAAATACCCATTCTTGATTAATCAAGAAAAGCTAACCACGGACGCGTTTCGGGCTGTTGGCCTTAATCAGCGTGGTGCAAGCTGTACCTCAACGACCAAAAAAATGGTCATTCAAGGCATCCTGAAAAATCATGAAACGGGTAGTTAAGGCCAGAATTGCGTGAGACCGCGACACAATGTGAAAAAATAGTACAAATGTGATATTGTAATGGGATAAGGTGCATTATTATGAAAAAAGGGCATCTCCTTATCGTGCAACTGAAAGTTGCTGATGGCTTGCGCCATCTATCGGAATAAATTTTAACTATTCTCGTTGATTTTTAATTATTCCAGAATTGGCAAAATACCCATTCTTGATTAATCAATTTTTTCACATTGTGTCGCGGTCTCACGCAATTCTGGCCTTAACTACCCGTTTGATGATTTTTCAGGATGCCTTGAATGACCATTTTTTTGGTCGTTGAGGTACAGCTTGCACCACGCTGTTGAGGGCCAACAGCCCGAAACGCGTCCGTGGTTAGCTTTTCTTGATTAATCAAGAATGGGTATTTGGCCAATTCTGGAATAATTAAAAATCAACGAGAATAGTTGAAATTTATTCCGATAGATGGCGAAGCCATCAGCAACTTTCAGTTGCACGATAAGGAGATGCCCTTTTTTCATAATTATGCACCTTATCCCAGTACAATATCAGATTTGTACTATTTTTTCACATTGTGTCGCGGTCTCACGCAATTCTGGCCTTAACTACCCGTTTCATGATTTTTCAGGATGCCTTGAATGACCATTTTTTTGGTCGTTGAGGTACAGCTTGCATCACGCTGATGAGGGCCAACAGCCCGAAACGCGTCCGTGGTTAGCTTTTCTTGATTAATCAAGAATGGGTATTTGGCCAATTCTGGAATAATTAAAAATCAACGAGAATAGTTGAAATTTATTCCGATAGATGGCGCAAGCCATCAGCAACTTTCAGTTGCACGATAAGGAGATGCCCCTTTTTTCATAACTTTTACCTATTGTTAGTGTAAGAGCATTGCTCGATGCAAATATTTATATTATAATATAAATATTAATATAATGATATTTTGATCCAATATATGCCTTTTTATTTTAATATTTATATGTAATTTTTCTGTCCTAAAAGCTAATGTCCATAGTTTTCTTGAAAACACTTTCTGGGATTTCACCTTTCATTGTAGCATATAAAATCAGAATCGTTTTTAATAGTATTAGATCTTTAAGAAGCGGTCTGGTGGATTAAATTGGCGTAACCAATTGCTCTTATTTTAGAAATCCTTTTCACAGATTTGGACTCTTTTTGCAAAATTTCAAAATAACATTTGAACATATTGTCGCCTTTTTAAGGAAGCAATGGTGCCAAGGTTACATATTTGATTTTCATTCAAGTTCCAAGTTGATATTGATTTATTGCAAAAATGTCTTACCGATTTATTTTTTTTTTTTTGTAGAATTTATCAAATTCAGATTTGTAAATATTGATGGATCGTTTTTGAAGACAAATCCCAGATTTATAAAATTAATTTATTAAACTTCAAACGTTTTAGATATAGAGAGAGAAACGAGTTAATTACCTCGTATTTAAGGCGACAAAAGAATAATCTATTTTCATACATCGTTCTAACCAGATTCAACTTGTGCAAAACAGACGACAAAGAAACCTAAACAAATTAATAATAGAGGGTAAGTTCCTATTTTTTACAAGCTTTCACACACAAAGAATAATAATTTTCTTGCTTCAAATATCGCCACAATATTTTCTCTCACGTTCCTACAGAAATATTTTAAACTTGATTTCCAAATAAGTTTGTTTTATTTATTATTTAAATCATTGTTGATTTTTTTTAATTGGAGAAAAAAAGGTTTTCTGTGTAATACGTATCATACACCTGGAATAAACAGATTTTTCCAAACATAGCAAATAAAAGGTTTGACAAACATGTTTATACAATCAGCTTTATTTCAAATATCTAACTATATTTGAAAACGAATGTTTAAAAAATAACAAAAAAAAACTAAAATTATACTGGGGTCAGGTGGATAAATTAAGAAAAAAGCTTTTCTTGATCGTGCAACTAAATGTTGCTGATGAATTGCACCATAAATATCAACTGACCGTTTAATTTTAATTATTACAGAATTGGCCAAATACCCTTTCTTGATTAATCAAGAAAAGTTACCACGTGCGCGTTTCAGGCTGTTGACCCTCATCAGAAGTTTCAAGCTGTTGCACGACAACTACGAAACCGAGGCTCGAATCTCGCATTGGACACTTTTTCATTTGTGAAGAACCTGTTTTTATTATTCTTTGTAAAAATAATATCATCTAGGTTTCTCTATTTGGGCGGTACCCAATAATTTGAAACAGAACAGAGTTAAAGCGAACTTTTAACTTTCCTTTTATAGATAAACTAGCCAAATGCCCGGGCAACGCCCGGGTTTTACCCGATTAAATGTTTTTATTCAAATACTATTCGTTACAATTATAAATTGGCGCCATGGATGTTACTCTTGTGAAACTTCCCGCTCCAAACTTTGTGTCTTTCATATGTCCTGTTAAAACACGTTTTACGTGTACATTAGGTCAGCTGATATTACTTCCCATCTTTACCGCTAGAGGCGCTGCTTGCGAGCGAAAAGGCTAATTTGACACGAAAATTTGCAAATAACTCAATGAATATTCAGGATAGAGACCTGAAATATTCACTATAAATTTTTGTAGATTCTACTCTATATACTGTTGAAATTTCAGACAGATTAGTTAAGTATTGCGACGTGTATAGCGGACAAACATATATACATACACTGACTTTTATATATATAGGGATAACCAGGCTTTGCGCCCGTAGTCTATTGAGTGGTTGTTTCACTAGAAGAATCTTTTTTCAGCCTATTAAAAACGTTGGCCTTGATTTTCCTATGTTCTGCTCGAGTGAATGATCATTGAAAGAATTTTGGTTTTGTCTATAAAACATGATACAGCAATATTTCATAAGCATTTAATACCTAAAAATAGATAAATCAGTCTAGTACCTGGTTAATTTGAATTTTCCTAGGATGAAATATCCCTGAGTTGGAATTTCCTCGAGAATGCATTATTAACAAACTTACGCAGTAATATTAATATCAGGCTTTATGAAAAACTATGAATACAGTTAGTATGATAATTGACTATTTTCTCAAAATATAGACAAAATGATATTCCAGATCTCTCATGATTCTTTCACAAAAAATATAAATTAGATATTTGTTCAATTTAAATGGGCTTTAATAGCTTATGTTTCAATCTGCAACTTCATCATAAACTTATTTGATAAACTCGTACAATATTTAAAAACTTTTATTCAACTTCTTCCGTTTCTGTCTGTCCACAAATTTGTAATCAATTTTAACACACTTCCAGAGCACGTAGAAATCTTAAATTTGTACACTTTTAAAAATCTGATGACAATGAAAGTTTACAAAATTTCAAACTTCTGTGTTGTCAGGGTGGCCAGGAACGGACAAATTTCCAAATTGCCTTTCAAATTTTTATATTTAAAATTTTAATATACTTCTACAGAAAACATAATAGTATTGAATTTTGAAAACTCTCTCAGTCTAATTACCAATGGAGGTGTACGTATATTCAGACTTCTGGGTGGTCGAAGGGCCAGAAATGAACCCATTTCTATATTTCTATTTAAATCTTATGTATTACACGAAGTCAAGTCGGAAACTGTCGGGAGTTGTCAATTGATTATTTCAGAGATTGTTCAAGACCTCAAACGAGTTATAAATACGAATATTCAGTTCCTATCTAAAACTTCTTGTAATTATAAGCAAAAAACTGCCAAAAATCAATAAATACAACGTGTGAACAATAATTTCCAGGAATGAGACTGGATCACGTAAAAAATTCAAAATAATAAAATAATTTTATGAGGACCATATAGATAAAACATTTATCAACACGTAGAAAAACATTATCACACAGACACACGCGATCACGTTTTTTATTTTTTTTTTTATTTATAAGCTGCAGTATATCAGAACATTTTCTAACTTCTGTAAGGACTGTATTGAAAAACAGCAAGTCTGAATAGAGTTTTGCTTTAAATTAGGGAAAACAGCTTCCGAATCATTTCGAATTCTGAAACAGGCTTTTAAGAAGATGCCCTATCAAAATCGAGGACATTTGAATGGTTGCACAATTTAAAGCTGATCGAACAAGCGTCAAGGAAGATCTACACACTGGCAGACCTTTATCGATAAGAAAACCCGAAAATGAACTCAAAATCGAGTAATCGATTATAGAAAACCCTAGAATAACTATCAGAGAGATATCAAAAGACTTGGATATATATTTTTGAACATGCCAAACCATAATGAAGAATGATCTGCATTTTAAACAATCCCCGGCTAAATTTGTCCTACATCTCTTAACGAATGAGCATGAAGAGCTTCGCAAAGAAATGTGCAAAAACATGGTCGAAATGTTTAATTCTGATCCCCTATAGCCCTAAAATGTTATCACAGGATATGAAAAATGGGTGTACGGATATGATACCGAGACTAAGAGGAAATCAAGCCAGTGGAGAACCAAGATTCAAGAAAGAAAGGATGATTAAATCGAAGCTTAAGTGTCCTCTTATCACTTTCTTTGATGTAAAGGGATTGCTACACTATGAATTCTTGCCCGAGGGTCAGACCATTAATCAACATTACAATCTTGATTTTTTTCGACTTTTAAGGGAAGCTATGCGTCAGAAACGACTCGAAAAATGGCATCAGAAAAATTAGCTCTTGCATCATGACAACGCACGCCCACATACGGCCGTCACTGTACAACTCTATTTGGCTAAACACGGAATTGCTTTACTACTCCAGCCACCCTATTCTCCTGGTCTTGCTCCCAACGGCTTTTTCCATTACCCTAAAATTGATAAGGTCCTAAAAGGACGTCGATTTGACACAATACCTGAAATAAAGGAGAATACGAAGATAATTTTGAAAAGCCTGAAAGATGAGGATTTTCAGAGCTGTTTTGATATCTGGAATAAAAGATGGAACAAGTGTATAGATAGTGACGGTGATTATTTTGAGAAATTTTAAATAAAACTTTATTATACTTTTGCATTTCTTTAAATATTTAGCATTCCTGGAAATTATTAATCACACTATGTATTTCGAAGTATCTGTTATATTTCAGTAATATGATTTAAATACAATCGCATATATACATGTATATTTTAATATTCATTATATGTATTTTTTAAAAAGGTTTTCTCATATATATATGATAATATAAGACTACAAACTTTTCCACCAACAACTCTGATGTGTCAATGGTCACTGCGGCATTCCTACACATTCTAACTCACCTCAAGGCGTTGCACACAATAAAAGAAGTCGGTTCACACAGAATCTACACAGATATGCCTTTACACTATAGATTAATCAACCAGCAATCTAAGAAGATGCATAGCTACGCCAAATATTTAGATCAATTTTACCAATAATATAATATGAGGGCACTACAACACAAACTATCCTAAATTGAAAAATTTGAAAGAAAATCCGAAATATCTCAGTACCAGAAAGAAGACCAAACAGTGGAATATCTCCTCTTCATCTAAATTGCACATGTGCTTGTGGTCAGAATATGCTCTATTTATTTTTAATATATATATATATATTTTATATAATCTAAAAATTCAAAAATATTTCTATATTTTAAAAAATATATTTTTTATTTTATTCATTGATAATTTTACTTTTGTTATCATCGTTTTTAGAAAGGCTTTCAGTTTTGTTGTAAATATGCGTAGTTAACATATCTATCCTTTTAAATCACTATTTTATTTTACAAAATGTCGCGCAAACAAAGAAATGTAGAACATGCCATGACGCCTAATCCAAGTACTATAGAAATACAAAATTTTAATGGTCAAAAGTTAGACATAATATATTGGCTCAAATTCTTTAACAAAAAATGTCTGCAGAAACTTCTTGATGAAGAGTTTAAACTAAATAATATATCAAATTATCTCGAGGGAGAAGCATTCAGTTATTACATAGAAGAATTACAATATATAGATAATTGGGGGGGGGGGGGAATAGAAAAAAAAATTAACATCATACTTCACAATTAAGGATTCAAATTTATTCAGTTGGTTTCTAAATTTAAAATATAATGATAAAGGTGATCTTGAACAATATTTTAAGGAAAAATCTGCTTTAGCCAGAAAACTCAATCTAGAAAAAACACTTTTATTAGAGGCACTAACAGATGGAATGCCAAACCACCTTTAAAATATTTAATAGCTGCAAGGATACAAGAACCCTCAGATTGGTTTATAATTACAACCCAATTAAAATTATCAACAAATGAAGAAGAACCCCAACAACCCTCTACAAGCAATAGACCATTTACTCCAGTAAAAAGATTTAACTCCAACTCCTCCCAAACTCATCAATACCAGCCTTTTCCCAAGACAGCAGCCACTCACCACCAGCAAGAGCCCCACAAATCACTAAACCAGCCTCCATACCCCTGCAAGATATGTGCATCCCACCAATTACCCAACCAGATCCATTTCCGTAGAGACTGCCCACTTAAGAACAATACTCATCCAAAGCACATCAACCCAGGTAGAACATTATTGCTTTTCTCTGTACTTATAAACCATATATCTTTACCTTGTGTACTTGACACTGCATCGTCTATATCTATCATCCCTTTTAAATACTTAAACCATATTTATTATAAAATATTAGACAATTCCCCAAAAGAAAGAATAGGTCAGGTAGAAAGATTTAGTTACCCATTATACAAAATATTGGTTAGGCTTAACTTAGGAAAACTTACAAGGTATCAAGAAATGTTTGTTTGTGATAGTCCAATAGAATATCTTATTTTAGGTTTAGCAACATTTTATATATTTAAGTTACAAATAGATTTTTTTTTCTCAAAAAACCTTTTCCAAAATTATAAATTCTTGTATTCTTTTAATCCAAAAACTGATAATCAGAAGTCATATGCCACTACCCTATGTATTCCAGACCCATACTATGTTAAACATTCATATCTTTTAAATATCAACCCATTGTATAATTTCAATTATTTTGATACCAACCCCAAATGTTCAATTTATAGATCCTAATTCAAATCCCAACATTGATTCTAACTCATATCACAGTGTGCGACAACCGTGCTCTATAACAAATTATAATTCATATTTAGACTTTAGTAAAGTAGATATTAATCCAAATTTCTCTAATCAAACAATTTCAGATATATTGCATAAATAAAAGAATGTTTTCTCTAAACAGAATTTTGATATAGGATACATAAAGACCAACCCAATTTGCATATCTCTTTTAGATGATATTCCCATAGCGCAAAAGCCATATAGGACATATTTTTACAATAATGCTGAAATACAAAAACAAATAACTAAATTATTAAAATATAATTTCATTAGACCCTCATCTCGTCCTTATAGTTCTCCTGTATTATTAGTGAATAAAAAATCTAATGCCCCAAATCACCCCACAAGACTCTGTATAGATTATAGAAAAATTATTTAAAAAACAGTTCCAGAACATACTCCAATTCCACTTATAGAACAAATTATATATAGGTTATCACAGTCAAAAATATACTATTCTAGATGTTAAAAATGCATACTGGCATATACCCATAGATGAAAAAGATAAACATAAAACTTCTTTTGTAACACAATTAGGATTTTATGAATGGAACAGACTTCCATATGGTCTAAAAAATGCACATTCACAATTTGAAAGGATTATGAAGTCAGTTTTCACTAAACATAACATACATTATACCTTAAATTATTTTGATTAAAATATTATACCCTCCAAAACCTATGAATAACACATTGAACATTTAGATGACATATTGAGTATATTCGAACAAGAGTATATAAAACTCAATCTCAAAAAATGCAATTTTTTACAAAAAGAAATACAATTCTTAGGATACACTATTAACTCAGAAAAATATACACCCAATAACACAAATATTGAAGCAATTTTAAAACTAAATAGACCATATAATATTAAAACCTTACAAAGATTTTTAGGTACAATTAATGTATATAATAAATTTATTCCCCATTATGCGCAAATTAGGGCACCTTTGAATGAACTTTTGTTAAAAAATGCTCCTTGGTTATGGAGTGCGAAACATGAACAAGCCTTCTAAACACTTAAAAATTAACTCATATCACAACCTGTACTATATATTTATGACCCATCAAAACCATGCCATTTATTCACAGACGCGTCAAGTCTAGGAGAAGCAGGAGTTCGAAAACAACCAGATGAACAAGGCATTTTACACCCCATAGGTTATTTTTCAAGAAATCTTCACCCTTATGAACAGAATTATACTGCCTTAGAAATTGAAACATTAGCTATCATTAATTCAGTACAAAGGTTTCACACATATCTACACAACATACATTTTACCTTGCACACAGATCACCTACCTTTAAAAAGGATCAAAAATGTAAAAAACCCACAAGGTAGATTATTTAGATGGTCCTTAATTCTATCTCAATATAGCTTTGACATAAAACATATTAAAGGATTAAATAATATCAAAGCAGACATGCTGTCAAGAGTACCTGTCTCATTTTACCTAACATATAATGAGTTAAAAGAACAAATTAGTAGTGCTAAAATTAAAATTCAAAATGATCTCTACATTATTAATAAAAAGGTTTTAAAAGAGCTTATGTACCACAGACACTAAGACACAAATTATTAAACAAAGTGCATACAAAGCATGGACATATTGGAACAACTCAAATGACTAAAATAATTTATCCACACTATTATTGGCCACATATGACTAGGGGTATTGCTAATTACACCAAACATTGTGAAACTTGCCAGTTCAACAAGTCTAGGAATAACAGAATTGTTTATGGAAAACTACAATAGATGCCAATAGCTACACATCCCAATCACATTTTTTCTCTAGATACATTGGGCGGGTTACATAATTATGGGAACCTAGATACATTATCCATATGATGGTAGATAACCATAATAGATTCCATTAGACATTTCCAACTAAATCTGTATCAACTGATTCATATATAACTTGTTTGAGAAATTTATTCCAGATTAATAAACCTGAAATATTAATAACTGACAGAAATGCAGTATTTTTTGTAGTAAATTTAAACATATTTTAGAGAGAAATAATGTTAAGCATCTACTCACCAGTGCCCATCACCCAGAAACAAATGCAAAAGTAGAAATACTAAATTCCACTATCATTAATAGGTTAAAATGTGAATATAATACTAATTTAAAGATTCTTTGGACAAAATATATACCTAAAATTACTGAAAGTTATAATGAAACAATACATACCACAACAGGCTTTACACCTAGGTTCTTATACTATGGAATAAAACCACAGTATATAGAACATGACACAGAAACACATACACCAATAGAAAAGGCAAGAAAATTAGCAAATGAAAGAATCATAAAATCACATGAATACAGCAAACAGCTTTATGATATTAAACAACCAGAACCCATTTTTAAAGAAGGAGATCAGGTATTAGCAAAAACCATTATTTATCCAAACACTGGTAAATTAACTCAAAGATATATAGGCACATTTACAATTTTAAAAAATCTTTCTCCAGTCAAATATGAAATTAATAAACCCAATTTACCCCAAAGAAACCAAACAGAAGTTATACCCTCTAAAAGGCTTAAATTATTTTACCCAGAAGCAGATTTTCTACTTCACTATAGCACTAACATAGAAAATGACTTAATAGTGAACCAAATTTCTAACACAAAGTTAATAGATATTGATGATAAACCATGTTTTTACAGGAAGGCCATATTTTGGACATGGACAACGAAAAACAAATATCAGCACCAATTCTTATGCCTACACAAATAACTTAATGTCACTCCATATATCTCTCTATTAGCATTTCATTACTCTACCATTAATACCTTTATATATTATATCACATACATTTAAATGTTAATATATCAGAAACAACTCATTTTAAACTATTATTTGTGTAAAAATAACATTTTCTACTGATTTTAATATTTTGAAAAGTAACTAGCATAATGTCATAATTACTCAAATTTTAAATACCTTTGTTGCTTCATATACATTTTTCATATGAATCGATGATTACTACTTCTTATATATACTTTTATTATAATTTCATAATTATATAAATTATTTGTAAACAAGCTTTCTTTTGTTTATTTTGAAAAAAATGTGCGTACTGATTTTTATTGTTTCATTTTTAATTATTTCTATGGATTTATTGATTTCGTTTAATTAATTATTTTTTAATTACCAATTTTATTTTAAAATTTTAAACTTTAGAATCTTTTTCACAGGGGGTAAATATTATATATACTAAAAATTCAAATATTCCTATATTTTAAAAAATATATACAGTGGTACCTCGACATACGAGTTTAATTCGTTCCGCAACCTTGCTCATATCTTGAATTACTCGTATCTCGAAGCAAATTTCCCCATACAAAACAATTGAACTACCATTAATCCGTTCCAACCTCCAAAATGTCACCCCAGTTATTTTTGTTACGTGGTTTTAAATAATAAAAGGGAATTTATAAATATCAAATATTTATTGCACAAAACAAAAAAGAGAATGTAAAGAAATAAATTAGATATCCTCACTGGTCTTTGCCTTTTTCGCTACATTTTTCTCGCTTTCACCTGTAGGCGGTTTAGAAAAAAACATGTCCAAGGAGGTTTGTTTCTTCCTCCCTCTCAGAATGTTCCGGAAATGAGTTAGGCAAGTGTCATTAAAAAGTTCAGATGCACGACCTGTTGCAACTTTTTCTGGGTGTTTTTTTTTTCCACGAACTGTGAAACTCTCTCCCACATTCCTAAGATCTCCTTTATCTCACTTGTAGAAATAACCTCCTCCTCTGACTCCTCAAAACCAATTACTTGCATAACCTTAGTAAGCTGCTGTGACTGTAACTCTTGTATCTCCTCAGTCGTCAATTCCTGGGTGTGCTCCACCTCTAAACCCATGGATTTCCCCAGAGATACAATCTCCTCCTCTACTGAAACAACGGGTTCCAATTCTTCATAGATCCTTTCAGCTACAGCTTCAGGCCACAGCTTTTATCATGCAGAGGTCAAGGTCCTCGTTGTAACTCCCAACCAGGCCTGGTCGATAATTTGTAGGCAAATCGCTATATTAAAGTGGTCCTTCCAGAACTCTCGAAGGGTGAGGTTTGTGCTCTCCGTCACTTCAAAGCAGCGCCGAAACAGATGCTTGGTGTATAGTTTTTTAAAATTAGAAATCACTTGCTGATCCATGGGCTGCAAGATAGGAGTGGTGTTGGGTGGTAAGTAGAGAACCTTTATGAATTTTAACTCCTCGAGGATGTCATCTTCGAGGTTTGGTGGATGAGCAGGGGCATTGTCGAGGATGAGAAGGGCTTGCACGGGTAGGTTATTTTCATGTAGATATTTCTTAACAGTAGGGCCGAAAATCAGGTTTACCCACTCCACAAAGAACTTCCTGGTGACCCATGCCTTCGGGTTCGACCTCCACATAACTTGCAGTTTTTCTTTCAAAATCTTATGTGATTTAAATGCTCTGGGGTTTTCCGAATGGTACACGAGCAGAGGCTTGATCTTGCAGTCGCCACTTGCATTGGCGCACAGTGCTAGAGTCAATCTGTCTTTCATAGGTTTGTGGCCTGGCATCATCTTCTCCTCTGCCGTTATATATGTTCTATTCGGCATATTTTTCCAGAACAGCCCTGCCTCATCACAATTGAAGACTTGTTGAGAGATGTATCCTTGGGCTTTTATTAGATCGGATAATGTTTTTATGTAATCCTCAGCTGCCTTCATATCTGAACTTGCTGCCTCACCATGTCTGACAACGGAGTGAATACCGCTCCTCTTTTTAAAATTCTCAAACCAGCCCCGGCTGGCTTTAAATGACTCTTCCGATGCCTCGTCGATGGAAGTCTGCGGGGTTTGCTTCAGCAAATCTCCGTAGATCGCTCTTGCCTTCTCACAAATGATGGTCTGCGTCAAGGTATCTCCTTGGAGCTGCTTTTCTGTCACCCACACCATCAGCAGTTTCTCCATATTTTCATGAAGGGAGGTTCGCAGCCTGGAAATTATCGTAAGGCCCTTAGCCGGCGTTACACTCTTTATCGACTCCTTCCGTTTAAGCACAGAACATATCATGGACGTACTACGGCCATACTGCCTCGACAAGTCAACAACTCGAACACCTTGCTCATGTTTTTCTATAATTTCACGTTTTAATTCAATACTCATCATTTTTTTCTTAGCACTTGACTTTTTACAAACTTTCTTTCGATCCATGGTCATAAAAATAAATGAACTAAAACTGTAAATGTAAATGCAACACAAAACGCGAACACAAAACACAACTTATCACAGCGGAAGTACGCTGCTAACTGATCGTGATGGCGCGACTGCGTGTTACTACCTGTTGTGTTTTAACTTTAAAAGCACACAAAAATATAATAAACTTGAATTTGTTTATTCAAGTCTCAAAAAACAAAGCTTTGCATATAGAACAAATAATAATGAAGAAGAAGAAACATTTTAGGAAAAGCAAAAACAAAACAAAAATACTGGTCAAAAAGAAGCATTTAAAATCACAGATTAATATCTTCAAAACTACCGAACCGAACTCGTATCTCGAATTTTGCTCGTAACTAAAAGCAAAAAATCACTTGCTCGTCGGCTCGTATCTCGAAAAACTCGTATTTTGGGGCGCTCGTATGTCGAGGTACCACTTTATTTTATTTTTTTAATTAAAAAGGCATATATTGGATCAAAATATCATTTATTTTACCAATATTTCAGTTGGCTGAACGCCAACCTTTATCAATATATATTTTAATATGTTATAATACCTTGATAAAGGTTGGCGTTTAGCCAACTGAAATATTGGTAAAATAAATGATATTTTGATCCAATATATGCCTTTTTTATTAAGGATTTATCTATGGATTGCTCTATTTTCAAAATATTTTATTTTATTTTTATATTTATTATTTATTTATATTTTATATTATATTTATATTATTTTATATTAATATATATTTTATTAGTTAACATATCTATCCTTTTAAATCACTAATATAGGATTAACTTTATAAATTCAATATAATGTGAAAATAACTAATGTGTAATCTTTCCTCAAGTAATTGAAAATAAAAGCTACTTGACAGTATATTAAAAATGAAAATTGCCTATCCTGACCAGGCTCACATGAGCATTTCTTTTTCACATATGTCTAATTTATTATCATAGTATGTGAATGTTTATATATATTGTCACGAGTTATCAGCGTAAAAAAAAACTTATCATCACAAAAAAAAAAGAAAAAAGGAAAGGAAGTTTATTGTTATTTATAAATATAAATATATTTTTGTAAAAATAGTAATAATATTGTGTTAATAAGCTGTATTTAAATGAAAGTATGTTTATTAAGTTGAGTAAGTATATTTTGATATTTTAAATACCCCCCTAATAAAAGACAATGGTAATTTTTATAAAATAATACAATGCAAATATTGAATACACGACATACTAATTTTTGATGCAGTCGATGACAGGATTTCTAAAATATATATATTCAAGAAAAATATATCTTTTAAATTTGACAATTATTTTAACAAACTATAAAAAATATAGTGGAAGTAGGAATGCAATGTGAGACATCTGAAACATCTAGAAACATCTGATAATAAAATTGAACGGATAAATAATTTGGGATACTATTTATCTGAATAGGCTTTAGAATATATAACTGACGAGATTTTAATAAATATCAATATAAAATGTTAGAGAGAGGAAACTAAGATTTGGATTTTGTAACTTCACCCCTATAGTGTTAGCAGCTCACAGAAAATTACGTGCAACTTAAACAGTTGAAGCCTATTTTAAAGATAAACTTAGACTATTAAATTTGGTGAATTTTAAGGGTTATCCTTAATACTATATTGTGATATGGAGAGTTAGAACTCATTGTAAATAGAACTTTTATTTCATTTTCAAATTTTCTAGATCAGAAATCATTTTGCATATGGTTTGAACGAAGTTCGCGTAACTATATTTTTGGATACGTTTTTGACTACTATAGTTGGATCTCTTAGTGTCGGTATATAAATTTTATTGATCAATTTCAAATATTCTGATTTGATTAATTCATCCAGTAGTATTTTATTGTCAGTTTTTAGCGTTTATAATTCTATTATAATATTTTTTTCGTAATAAATTAACTACTCATTCGATACCATTTTTATAGCAATAACATTATTATTATAAATCCATCAAGTTCATTATTTTACCTACCCTATTACATGTTTCAATTATTATAACTTTAGATGAGTATAAAACATTTTAATCATAATCAATTTTATTATCCTTCATTATTATTTTGTGTGCCATTAGCAATGCCGTCAGACAACAACATCTAATTATACCTTTTTTTTTCTTCAATTTTTTAAAATTATCTCTAGGCTTATTACACACATATTATAACTTCAACCATCTTTCTCATCATTTTAAAACTTTTAATATATTGACAACGTCAATAATATTTTTTAATAGTTTAAGATATTTTTGAATTTATATATTTCATCTATTTCGTTTTTCTAATTTTATCGTTGACGTCTCCTAACCTACCCTGCCCATACCTTCTCATGCATTGCCCCAAGGGCTTCCTGTTCGCCAAACATTTTTTTTCTAATTGATTAATCCAACTGAGAAATCCTTCCTCGCTATACCATTCCCAATAGTGAGTTCAGGATACCCACCCAGATTATTATTATCACCCGGCTCATAATTCTCATCATTGCCACTATTCATTTCTCCCTCTTTTTTTTTCATCATTCAAGCCGGGTGAAATCATCATTGGCAACAGAACAACCCTTGCAACTACCTTCCCTTTCTTCATTCTTCAATCTCATATATTTCCCTGAAGAAATTCTTGCTCGCCAATTTTTTTTTTTATTATTAATCCAACTGGAAACATCCTTCCTCGCTATATCGTTCCCAATATTGAGTTCAGGATACCCAGCTAGATTCCTTTTTTTTTCTCTTTTTTTTTACCCGGTTCATCATTTTTATCATTTTATCATTTTTATCTTCTTTTTTTTTATCATACAAGCCGAGTACCATCATTATTGGCAGCAGTACATCTCTTGCGTTTACCTTTCCCTTTCCACATTCTTCAACCTACATACCTCTCCCTGCTAGTCTGAACTAATAATGCAGACGGAAAATCTTGAACGTTCTGTTAATGAAAACAATACTTCACTAACACAAGTTCGTACTGCATTGCAGAATTCATTAAGCTATTTCTTTGCAGGAACATACCCTCATCAACACTCTGTGTCAACTCATAATGTTAGTTCAACTTAATAGCTTTATGCTTTTCTTTTAGTTATTTTTCATTCAATAGGTTCTCAATTTTTTTCTATAAGTAGATTATTTTACGGCATTTCTAATTTTACTTTGCATATTTTCTCAATTTTATCATTTATTCTTATATATTTTTCTTTCATCATATTCTATATCTTATTGAGACATCATCATTATATTATTGTCCTATTTTATACTCCTATATTAAAAATAATTTTAACTAATTTGTGCGCCCACAAATTATTTCTTTTGATTTTATAATAGGTTTGTTAGGTCATCATTCATGTTTTTCATTTCCCCCAAACAAACCTTCATCACCGGGGGCACATTCTATAGTATATTTTAAACTGTATGACACTTTTAGTAAATGTAACATATCTTCCAATTAGTTAGGGCCGATACGTTAAAAAATCCTACCCTTCTTTTAAAATGTACACCGTTTCTATTTGCTACCACCCCCATATTTTGTATATATGCTATATCTTTATTAATAATACCTGTAAACCCCTATTTGTATGTAAAACTAAAAATGTTGACGTCGAAATAAAGATCTAAAGAGTGTTCGGTCAGCTGGTGGCAGGGACAGAAGGGAGGAAAAAAGGCAACGCCCAGCCCATGTGGGGCCCCGAGGGACATTTTATAAACGACCCCTGTAAACAGGACAGGTTTTAGCAGGGGGTTATCAGCAGATGGTTCCAGGGTATGTTTCTCGGCAGGCCGCCTCAGTCTCTCTCTTCATGTCTCGGTGAAAAGCATCCAAGTTTGTGTCATGGCCTTTTCCTCTGTCCCGTTGGCTGTTCCCGATCACTCTCGGTGCTAACATCTAGCCCTGCCTCTGCTTCCTGTTGTCCGCGTGTGGGAAGAACATCAACACTCGCCTCACGTACACGATTGCCAGTTCATCCATATGTCGGCAGGATCCCTTTTGCAACAATATTACATATTCCAATATTATAACCTCTGTGAAATCTTTAGGACACAATAATAAAGCCTCCGAGGTTGCGTTTCTTTTTTAAAACGTTTAATAATGCTCAAGCTTTCGGGTATGGTGGCCCTTCTACGGGAGCAACGCAAATGGTAGTGAATCGTCAGCAGCTGTTATATATTTACCTAATATGTTTACATCCCGCCCTCACTCAGAGTAAAAGATCCGGTAGGGAATCCATTTTCAGCAAAGATCATAAAAGAAACCCAGATAGGATTACTGAAATCTCGAATTAAAGGATGCATTCATTTATACGACTCACATCAAAAACTATCAAAGATTTAATATCCATCACATCCCAAAAAGTACATGCGGATATAATGTTGAATCTCATAACCAGAACAACTAAAAAATCAAGATATTAAACGCAGAAATGGATAAAAAACACAATAGAAAATTACGATACTGGTCAATGAAATATAAAATACAGCTCAATTCAGAAAATCAGCAGCCAAAAATCGTCAACCTATCCAGCACCGAACTTACAGAGGATGAAACTAAATTCTTATCAAAAGGATTGAAGCATAGAAACATGAGAACAAGTGATAATCTAAAAATCATCGCCGGTTTAGAGGCCTCTATCAACGGGCTGAACCATCAGGAAAAAGCCAAAATCAGGAATATTGTAACAACCACATTGAGCAAGACCCCAAATTGTCCAATATCAAACCCCGCGAACAGAACCATAGCCAGAAGACTTAGAGATAAAAGCGAAATAGTCATAACTAGATCCGACAAAGGCGCCCAAACAGTCATTATGGATACAACAGAGTATATCTAGAAGATGCACACCACCCTGAATGATCATAGATATTACGAACCAGCTTCTGAATTTGAAAAAATAGAAATTTACAACAGATTCAAAAAGGAACTAAGAAACCTGCAAAGACAAAAAACAATAACTGATGAAGAACTTAAGAACTTCATATCCAAGATGAACAACGAAGCATACATATACGGATTGCCAAAACTCCACAAACCGGGCATACCATTAAGGACAATAGTTGCCTATTATCTCTCCCCAGCAGCTCCCTTGGCGAAATTCCTAAATTTGTTCCTAACGCCCATACTCAGAGATAGCAATAACCACACTACTATTAATTCCATTCCAACATTTATACAAGAAATATGGCATACCCCCTACTAGGATAATCATACTATGGTTTCTTTCGACGTTGTAAACTTATACCCCAGTTTGCCCCACCCCTTAATTATCGAATCCACCAAAAACCTCCTCTCGCAACACGGCATCGACAATAGCACCTCCGACAAAATCACAAAATTGATAAATCTAAGTTTAAAAATAAACATATTCACCTTTAACTCTAAACACTACAAACAGACCAATAGTTCCCCTATGGGAAGTCGTTTATCCTCCCCACTAGCCGAAATAGTCATGAGACACATAGACCAAACAATAATCAGTCGTTTCCCTGGCATAATACAAACCTGGAAAGATATATAGATGACATTTTTTGCATTTGCCAAACAGATAAAATCAATAATATATTAACTGAAATAAATAGCCTCCATAATGAATTAAACTTTACCATAGAAAAAGAAAACAATAATTCCTTACCATTCCTTGACATCCTCATTACTAAAAATAACTCACAGTACACTTCCACAGTATATTACAAGCCTACATTCCAACCCAATTTCATACAATATTCATCATACTGCCCACTAAGTCACAAAATCAACACAGTAAAAACCCTAACAAAACGGATACACACACATTGCTCCAACAACACAAGTAAAGCAATAGAAACTAAAAATATAATTCAATATCTTACCACAGCCGGATGCCCAAAAAAAATTCATATTAAGGCATTTTTATAACCCCAATAACACAAACAATAGTCAAACATATAAATCTATTTGCATCATACCGTACTCCCCTAATAGCGTAACAATAGCCCGAGAAATTAGAAAATACGGTATAAAAACATATTATGAAAACACACCCAACATAGGCGCAATAGTCAGAAATCCCATAACAAAAAACAATAGCCATAACTCACCAATATACAACAGTCAAGAAATATACTCAATAATATGTACATAGGCGAAACCAGCAGACAAGTAATAGACAGGACAAACGAGCACACCAGATCCATAAATAAAAAAGACAAAAAATCCCTTTTATACCAACACACACAAAATACAGGTCACACCTTCAACCTAAATAACCCAAAAACTTTCTACACCAACATAAACAACAAACAGAAAAGACTGTATTTAGATTTTTTATCATTAAAACACGCAAGCATCAATAGACACATTGAAATTCCAGAATCATATACAGAACTCATAAATAGCAATTGAAAAATGTACACTTCCCCATATTTAATGCAATAGCTGCTATTTCGTAACACTTTTCCATAGCTAATTCAAATCTCATATGTTAAATTATTATATAATAGTTTTTACCTTAAGTTTAGAAAGATGTAAATATTCTGGATAAACATTAATAATATTTCAATACTTAGCATATATCAAGAAATTAATAGTTCTCTTATAAAATTTTTTGTAAATATGTAAACATATTAGGTAAATATATAACAGCTGCTGACGATTCACTACCATTTGCGTTGCTCCCGTAGAAGGGCCACCATACCCGAAAGCTTGAGCATTATTAAACGTTTTAAAAAAGAAACGCAACCTCGGAGGTTTTTTTATTGTGTCCTAAATATTACATATATGTTTGGTTTTGTCAAAGAACCCTATTCATGTATGTCCAGTAACGAGACCTGTAGTTATTGCACAATCAGGTATGATGTGTTTGTGTGATGAAGATAAAGAACGAGGAGAGATACCCAGGTTTTTGTAGATTGTAGGGTTGGCGGTGATGATTTCCTCCTCCCATGTGTCCCAAAAGGATTTGCTAATATGGTTTAAAAGGGTGCGGCATGAGGCTAGTTTGTTTTGAGCGGGAGAGGCGGTGTTCGCAGAGGCAGATCTCGCAAGGGCGTCCGCACGGCAGTTACCAAAGTTTCCAGAATGACCCTTGTCCCAGTGGAGTGTGACTCTATGTGAATCAAGAAGTTTGTAAAGGCTAGTTTGGCATCTGTGGATTAGGGGGCGACGACAATGCAAGTCGGGCAAAGATAGAATAAGTGAGAGAAGATTGCCACGGAGAGATGTGGTGGAAGAGAAAAAATGTATTTCAAGGCTGAGAGAAGTGCAATACTCTCCTATTATAGGAAAGAACAATGGTTTGAGAGAGGGATGGATGCTTCAAAGGGGGGTACAAGGGAAAGAGAAGGAGTCCTGAATATGCCGGCGCCCACGCCTGTTGATATCTTGGAACCATCAGTGAAGTATGTGACGTAAGGATTATCAGGAGGCAGGTGGGAATGGCAGATTCGAGGCAGGGGTTGAGGTGGAGGATAGGTGTAGGGACGGCGTTCAATTTTGAAAGGTAGAGGTCTTGGTGGAGAGAATTTGAAAGAAAGTAGGAGTATTTTTAGATCCAGGGGAGCGTCCTCATCAGTGCAATGGAGGTAAGGGTTGGTGTCGTGCGGAAGCCGCGGATGGCGTTGATGTAAAATCTCCTCTGTGTTGATAGAAGTAGGCTCCTACCATCCCTAGATTTAGCGGTCTCACTCCAAATGGCTGCCGCGTATGTAAGGGTAGGTTCGAAAATTGCGGTGTACATTAATCGGCGGGCCTCGAAACCCAGTTCATAGTATGCGTTCGCGCAGGTGTGTAGTCGAGGAAAGAGGTTAGGAAACACTCCTTTTTTATTGTAATCTCTAATCCACATTACACAAGAACTCGAATAACCATTAACGGGTATTTGCAGTGATTTACATCCTAGAGCCAATATAAACGGGTGTTTACAATTATTAGCCTCAGGAAACAGAATCACAGCAGTAGGCGAAACCCACACTAGTCCCAGCCTAGAAATAGGCTGAAGCGCCATCTATTGGCGGAGGTTGTAACTGTTTTAGGCCGATACTCGCGACAATAAATAATCAACAACAACAACAACAAAGCCTTTATTTAGGGCCTCTCGCCCTATACAGGAATCGCCAGTTCACAAGGGATGGGGAGAACACTGTGTGGCCTTTTTCCGGGATATAGTCTTGTGGAATCCAAATATCGCAATCGCTATTTACCTATTCTTTGATATTTCATTAATTAGTGCCGGAAATGAAGGAAGAAGTTGCCCCGTTTTATCATTTAGTTTTCGTCTTTCCTCAGACAGAGCAGCACAGTCAAATAAGTAGTGCAGCATCTCCGTTGTTATTCCTGATCCACAGAAAGTGCATTTCAGGTCTTCACGCCTCATTAAAATCAGATGGTGTTCTCTGAAAAAAATTGAAAGGGTTCTAAATTGTGCGATTAATCTGATGACAGGAAATGGGAGTTCACTTAAGAAATATTCTTCGGTTGTAAACAATGTATATATCTCTATAGTGGGAATATAACTTTGATTGGGTTATTCTTGTTAAGTCATTCTGTATTGATTGCTCTATCGCAGTTCTTAATATTCCTGGGATAGCATTCCTTTGTAAATCAGGATCATTACAATAAGTAAGCCACGAGGATCCGTTATTATTGAGTAAATTGCTTAATTGTTTTATAAACCCGATGGGCGCACCTGTAGCACAGGATATTTGCCTAATTCTATTTAAACAAACTCGAGGCAATCTATTTGAATCCATGCCCAGCACCCTCAGCCAATATTTCAAGGTCAATTTCAGAGCTGTTATTATTAATGAGACGCGGCCTGTTTCTGGTCTTATTATGTATCCTGGTGTATATCTAGGCAAATTCAAGAACCTACGAATAAATGTATCTTGTATATGATCTAATAAATCTTCATGCTCTGTTGACCTAATTGGAGCAGCATGCATCAAAACAGCCATCACAATAGAATCAAACAGTTTCATTGCAGTTTAATTAATTAATTTTTGATTTTGCTAGTATTGGGGTTGTAGCATTTATTGCCGCGAGTGCTTTTCCTTTGAAAAAGTTTGCGGCTTGAGTGGTTTTAGTTGTACTGACCAGAGGGTATCCCAAGTAATTATATCTT
Organism: Cordylochernes scorpioides; assembly: GCA_030710605.1. NCBI lineage: Eukaryota > Metazoa > Arthropoda > Arachnida > Pseudoscorpiones > Chernetidae > Cordylochernes > Cordylochernes scorpioides. The sequence continues at coordinate 50,914,331 of CP092871.1, forward strand.
CTTGTTACCATCAGAGGTTTACCATTCCAGTACCATCTATATTCTCTTGAGGGTTTACCACCATTGCGGAATACCATAACCTTCGATTTGGACTCGTTCAGTGTCATATAGTTCTCACCAAGATATTCTTTCAATATATTAATCTTTTTTTGGAGGTTTATCCTCGACTCCCCTATAATAGCAATATCATCTGCATACATCAGCAGGTGAACATCACCAAATTCCGGCAGGTATACACTCGTCAGATCTGAGTTGTCATACAATTTAATCAGGTCGTCATGAATAATATAAAGAGTAATGGCGATAGTGGCTCTCCTTGTAAAACACCCGAATGTATCTTAATATTTTCTGTAATTGATCCCCTCCATCTGACTGCCACAGTCGCCTGTTCATAGTAATTTCTAATTGCATGTATAAATTGATAGCTCACGCCCAGATCGGTTAATTTCTTCCAAAGTAATGAGTGAGGAACTGTATTCAATGCTTTTCTCAAATCAATAAAAAATACATATGATTTTCCTCTCTTTTTCCTCAGTGATAGTTGTATCAGAGTGGTCAATGTGAATATCAGATCCACACACGATCGACCCCTTCGGAAACCTGCCTGATTTTCTGGAATGACGTTTCTTCTTTCTACCCATTCATTCAGTCTTCGATAAATTGCTTATCAGTGCTATACCACGATAATTTGAAGGGTTGTCTTTGTCACCGCTTTTAAAGATTGGATGTATGATCGAATTAGTCCATATTGTAGGATAGTGTCCAATTATCAGAGCTCTATTGTAAAATTGTTCTAATAAACCCATGTATGAGTCTGGGAGTACTTTTATTATTTCATTGGGGATGTCATCAGGTCCACTTGCGTTGTTATTTTTCAAATCTCTGATTGCCCTGCCTATCTCTTCAGAAGTTATCTCTGGATCAAGTATTGGATCGCTCGGCGAAATCCTCACTTCTATATTACAAATCTTCTCTTTTTCCTCAATACTCATTAATTCGCAATAAAATTCGTGCCATTCCTGTACGGTAATTTCTCCTTGAATTTTTGTTGCTCTTTTAAATAGCGCAATGGTCTTCCAAAAGGACTTTGAATCTTTTATATTTCTCAATATTTATTGTTTTTCCTGAATATATTTCTTTCTTTTATCATCTAATAAACCGAGATATTTCTTTCTATGGAGAGCATAGCTTTCAAGGTCTTCCTTTCTGTTGGTTCTACGGTATTCCTTCAGACTTTCTTTTGTTAGCTTTTTCATCTCGTAACAGTTTTTGTCAAACCATGGTTTAGATTCTCCGGGGGCACCCTTAGTTAAGTACATTATTTTTGATGTTGACATTGCCTCAGTAATTCTTTGAGGGAAAATATTTACGGAGCTATCGAGATTTGATATTTTTACTACTTGCAATTCCTTTAATTCCTTTTTAAATGTCTTAATTCCCTCAGCTGTCCATCTGTATCTCGTAACACCATATTCTTCTACCTTGGATTTATTTTCATAGGTGTTTTGGACTGTTATCTTCAGGGTAAGAGGAAGGTGATCTGAATACATCTGAGTTTCTATCCTGAAGTCTGATATTTTTCCAGTATTCCTTGTGAAACTATGCAATAATCAATAGTTGATGAGCCTCTCTCCGAAACATATGTAAAGTCTCCCTCTCTGACTCCTGTTGATCTTCCGTTGATTATTGTCAGCGAATTGTCCTAGAGAAACTCGAGAAGTCCTTCAGCCAGTGGTGAAATTATTAGATCTCTCGCTTTTCTTTCGGAAACTAAAAAGAGTTGAAGATTTGTTGGATTATACAGTCCCCCGAGCCCACCAGTTCTAATATTTAAATCCCCAATTAGAATTAGTTCTTTCCCCCGTCAGTTATCTGTTTTTCCGTATATTTAGTTAATCTAACTAAGTTATTCTGGTACAGTTCGTTTGGAGGGAGATATACAAATATCAAGCAGGTGATAGGTTCCTGTGTTTTGTGATAAGAAAATTGATTTCCAGATGTTATCCGTTTCTGTACTGTGCAACCTGTAATGTCCCCCTTTTTTGACACCCACAATTATTCCTCCTGATCCCCTTCCCCTTTCTGTGGTCTTAGTTGCCGGATGTTCAAAAATTTGGAAATCCTTTAATGTTATATTTGTGAGATTTATACACCATGTTTCAAGTAAAGCGAAGATCTCGTAATTTTTAATGTACTCGAGAAGTGGAAAAACAGAGAGAATCCTAAAAAGTCCATTTATATTCCAGCATATTATTGTGTTTACCGTAACTTTTGTTTTTTTTTTAAGCTAATAGTCTTAAAACTTTTTTGTGAATCTTTATTTGTATGTATTTTATTTTGTATTGTCTGTGAAGTTTCTGAGTTGTCAACATCAATTCGGAGCTGCGTCAACTGCTATGATGTAGCGCCCTTTTCACCAACCACTCTACCGTCAACGACTTCGTATTTTTGTCCATTTGCAAGAAGCTTATTGGCTCTTAATTTTGAGCGTATTCCTTTTTCGGATAGTTCTCTCTTCTTAGAAATCAGGATGCGGCGTTGTTCTCGGGTCTTCAGAGTGTAATCTTTGTTTACAAAAATTTTATCATCTCTGAATTTGTAGGAATTCCTAAGTAGTGCAATTCTTGTGATTTGTTTCGGTATTTCAACCAAAATTGGCGCGTTAGCTTTCCTTGAAAGTCGATGACAACGCGTTATTTCTGATTCGACTTGTATTTGCATCTTTTCATTTATCGCCGTAACTAATTTGCATAAAGTTTCATCTGGGTTTTCGGCTTCGGGCCCTTTTATACCGAAAAATATAAGGTTATTTTCCCTTATTTTCCTGTCCAACATATCACTGTGATCCTCTAGACTTTTTATTCTTAAATCGTTTTTTGTGGCTAATTCCAAGCATGTTTTCTGTGAAGTTTCGATAACGGTTAATCTTTGATCCCATTCCTCGAACTTTTGTTCAATGTTTTGTAATCTAGTTTCTAGTCTTGCTCCTAAAGTCCTTAGCTCTGTATGGATTTGTTTAACAATAGATTTGAGATCATCTTCAATGACTTCCTTTGTCTCAGTAGTTTGTACAGTCGACAGAGTTGTTTGCTTTTTTGTAGGGGGCCCGGGGTAAGTTCCACACCACCAATGATCAGTAGAATGGCAGCCACTCTTATCAAGTAAGCAGAATAATTTTGAGTTAGCGTAAGGTAGCAGGATGGGTACATTTTGTTATTGTAAGAGAGTTTTTTTTTAATTCATCGTACTTCTCAACGAGATATTTAGGCTCTTTAATGCAAACGATAAACAACAATGCAAGTACTATGTATGTAAATTTCATCTTTTTTTCTTGGTGTCTGATTATAGAAAAACAGTAAGATTTAACAGTAAGTGCTAAGATTATATTTGGGGTATAGTATTACTAAGTTAATTATATTTTCAAAATTAGGTTCATTAAATATTAAAGTAGGTTATTAAAAGTATATTTACCGGGAGCGAACGCAAGTGCTGATTGCAGTTTGGCCTCCTGGCAGCGAATCTGACAATAAAGAATCTTGTTAATAAAAGTATTTTTGGGTATGAAAAAAAATTCTTAGAATTTTTTTCTCATCAAATATTAGTACTGAGGGTCCAGTAATAAGAAAACCAACTACAGAAGTACACCAGAGATTGAAAAGCGCATTC